>OY729166.1:29143288-29749264 GCA_958299025.2 Drosophila histrio
TAACTCGATTTGTCGTGCTGTTAATTGCCAGCTGAATGTCATTTAAAGCATCCTGCCAGGATCGCTGACTAGTCTCGACCGCCGTCATCATGCTTTTCATGGTGCTCATGGTGCGCTCTACCTGGCCATTTGCTCGACTGGCGTCTGTCGCAATCAGGTGTAAGGCAATTTGTTGCGTAGCACAGAATTCTTTAAATTTTGTACTGGCAAAACATCTGCCTTGGTCTGCTATAATGCGTACTGGTACTCCAAATAGAGAAATGGATTCCTTAACAGCTTTAATGCAATTTTCCGCATCAAGGTTCAGTGTGTGATGCATTATATGGGATTTTAAGTTTTTTTTGAATAACTTCCGAGATTATTATCCGATCGCGATGAAATTTTCAGGATACGTTAGGACCCGTCCTGTGCTCCAAAATTCAGGACTCTAGCTTTAGTATTTTTCGTTTTATGGGATTTCAAAAATTTTGTTCTCGATTTACGGAGGCGGAAGGGGGCGTGTCAGAACTTTAAGATAAACTTGATCTGCTTTTGTGACTCTAGCTCTTATAGTCTCTGAGATCTAGGCGCTCATACAGACAGTCGGACAGACGGACATGGCTATATCGACTCGGCTGGTGATACTGATCAAGAATATATATACTTTATGGGGTCTGCCGGACTTCCTTCGACCTGTTACGCACATTTTGACAAACTTAATAGACCCTTTTTTACTTTTTTTCAAAAAGTAAAGGGTCTAAAAACCAATCAAACAAAAAAATTTTTAAGGTTAGTTGGTTAAGTGTGTAAGTAAACAGGCCTTAACAGCATTAATAGTACGCTCAGAACTGATCAAACTATACAATCTATTACGAGCCCCGACCACTAATAATTCGTACAGCAAACTTTTTAACCCGAATGAAATGTTTAACTGACGATATTTTCAAAATACTAAAGTAGATAACACATGCAAACCTATTTTTTTTTTTGAAAGTTCATTTTATTCTCTTAATTTTAGGAGAACACATTTTTGTTGTACTTAAACAAGAACAATAATAACACAAGGGAACAAGGTATTTGTTAATTTAAAATTGATAATTGTTTTTAATGAAATTTGGTGCGTTGAATTCAAATCTGAACTTGTTGTTTTTCTATCAGCTCGACTTTTTGCGATATACCGTTATTTCCAATATTAAGGCACTGCCACTACATATATTAGAATATCTGGAAAACGGCTTACCATATTCAGTTTTAAAAAATCTCCAAAAATCATCAACAATATTATCTTTAAGCCGTACCTACATTGTATTTAACTTTGCGCAGTAGTTTCAGGTATATCGTTGATGTTTCGCAAAGAATATCAATTTTTATTTTTTTTTTATATTTTATTTTTTTTTTTTTTTTAATATTTAAGAATAAAATAAAAACAAATATCAAAGCTTTAGTCTAAAAACGTGCAGATTAACATGTTTTGAATGAAAGGAGCTTTATTTCAAGGTGTTCGGTTGACAAATTCAAAAGTTATTAACATTTCAATGAAATTACTAATAATCGAAAAATGTTCTTTTATATGATTTTCTTAAATTTTCGTGTTGTGGGGGTTTATTTTGAATGCTATGTAATCCCTTGGGTTTTGGGCTGCTCATTGAAATAGATTAAGTGTACATGGAAACCTACCAAAATATGATTTTTTTAAAGCTAAATTAGCTCCCCGAAGAAAATAAAAATTTGAATTTTCTTTTTTGCTTTTTTTTTGTTTTTGACTCAGCCTTGTTTTCTGGAACTTAGCGGCTGTTGTTAACTAATTTGGGGTCGCTGATTTCAAATCTGATCTTAATTTTTCTTCATCAACTCGCGTTTTTGAGTTACAGGTACTTATCGATCTTTTGATTTTTTTCCAAAAATTTAAGGTTTAAAAAATCATAGCTTTACTCCCGATTGAGCAATTTTTAAAATAATATTTTTTCTTTAGAGATGTAATTGTAACCTTTGAAAAAAATCATAATCATATGCATCGCTTAATTAGGAGGAAAGCTATAATTTTTTTAAGTTTTATTGATAGAGAAAAGTAAAAATTCGATAAGTCCCTGTAACTCAAAAACGCGAACTGATGGAGAAAAATTAACATCAGATTTAAAATCAGCGACCACAAATTAGTTAAAAACTTATATTCATTTCAAAACAACACACAACAAGTTCAATTTTGTTCCCTTGAGTAATTTCTATTAAATGCTTTGCTTAACTGATATGAAAAATTTGACCAGTATTAATTTGTTTGGTGCGTTAGCTTAGCTTAGATTTGAAAGTAGATAAAAACAAAAGCATTCAGTGTAACACAATCACCATCTAGTCATAATCTGCTAACAGTTATGCAATGCAGAATGTAAGAAATGTCTTATTGCTTCAAATTATTCAAAGTTTAAAAACGATGACACGTGATAAGCCGATTTGCAAAGAAATAAGAAGTTTGGTTCTAGATTATTATAAATCTGGGAACACTTTTGGTGACATAGCCAAGCAATTGAAAATGGCTAAGTCCGTTCAAGGAATATTACAAATGTTTAGGAAAAATGGCGATATTGAAAATAGTATCGCAAATAGTGGCCGATTATCGGCAGTAACAGCTCGTGATAAAAGGGCCCTGGCCACATTTGTGAAGGCTGATCGTCGCCAAAGTTAAAGAAGTATAGCATCACAATGGTCGAATAAAATCGAAAAATGTGTTAAGCGTGAGTGTACGCGCCTGCAGTTGCGAGATATTGGATATAAGTTCTATAAAGTATATATAGGGAATAATCCCTACATATACATTCTCAATACATACTCAATATCTTAAATTATTCTTGGGGCAAGGAAAAATGATTACTTACGCATCGCCAAAAGAAGAAGCGTTTACAATGGTCTCGGGAACAGATGTCATGGACTCAAAGGCAATGTAACACCATCATATTTAGCGATGAAGCTTAATTTGATGTGAGTGTCGGTGATGCACGAAGGAGAGTTATCCGTAACAAAACTGAAGCGTACCATAAAGACTGCCTTAAAAGGACAGTTAAGTTAAGCATAATGGTGTGGGGTTGTATGTCTACCAAAGGGGTAGGACAACTGCACTTTATTGATAGGATGGTCAACGATGAAATAAACATCAACATACTTGAAGAAAGTTTGCTGCCATCAATACCAAAACTGGCTGACTGTGGTGAATACACGTTTTAACACGATGGAGCATCATCTCATACTGCCAAACGAGCCAAACATGACTGCAGTATAATTCAACAGAACAATGTAAGAATTAATTCAAATCTATGCCAAAGCGTTGTAAATGTGTTGTAAAGGCAAAAGGCATTGTAACCCAATATTAATACCCCCAAAAAAAACCTCTACACGAGGTAAAAATCTAGTGACGAAAGCATATTCACGCCCTAAAATTACTGATATCAAATTTTGTGACGAACAATAATTATTATAATATATAAACTATTCTAATATAAAAACTAGTTTGGCATTCCGCACATTGCGCAAAAAGGTGCAGCATTTGTGTAATTAAAAAACCTTTCTGCGCAGTGCCGAATGCCAAACTAGTTTTTATATTAGAATAGTTTATATATTATAATAATTATTGTTCGTCACAAAATTTGATATCAGTAATTTTAGGGCGTGAATATGCTTTCGTCACTAGATTTTTACCTCGTGTAGAGGTTTTTTTTGGGGGGATATCAGAGATTTTTGGAATTCCAATTAAAGAGAATTTAAAAGAATTATTCCCGAGAAAAGGTTATACATGTACAAACATTTGTAGAATTTCAATGTTTGTAATATATTGAATTTCAATTGATGTAATACATATATTAAAAATTGATAAAAATGCATGGGCGCCATTTTTAATAAATTGCATAAATTTTCAAGAATACAAGATTTTTCATCCCATCTCAGAGTGGCTTGACTTAATGTTTAAATAAGTACTATTCACATATTTGCATAAATAGTTTCCAATCAAATTTAAAAATTAAATTCAAATTAAAATGGTGAAAATTTAAAAAAACAAAACGACAGAAAATCCCAGAGTTCGAACCCGGGACCTCTCGCATGTAGGTCGAACCCATCAACCATTAAACCAACAAGCCTACCGCCAGGCGCGTCCTAAATTTCCACTTTGTTTAAAGAACTGTAATTGACATTACATTTTTCTCTCGTCGCTGCTGTTCTGACACTAAGAAAAATCCAACGAGCTATTTACCAAGTCCCCTGCTAAATTGCAGCTTTGTTTGCATAGCTGTAAATTTCCTTACATGTTCTTCTAGTCCATTCTGTTGTTAAGATGAAAAAGTTACAAATATGAATTATATGGGATATGATAAATCGATTGCAATTTAAAAAAAAAAAAATTTAACTGCTACACATATTATAAAATTAAAATAAATTTGAAGCCGCTACCTGGATTCGAACCGCAAAAGTCCGCATGAGAGTCAGACACTCTAACCACCGAGCCAACGAAGCTGCTTCGTTGAATGCTCTAAATTGCAATTATGTTTACAAGGCCGCGATAGTTCTTGCATGTCTCACCGTTGCAGTTTTTCTTAAAACTCACATAGGAAAATATGTGTAGATTAAAAATGTAATATCTTGGCAAAACGAATTATCCCAGATATGACCTATATACCAAAAGTTGCATAATTTCATTAGCTATGATATATTGAAAATATACCAAAATCGTAGGCGCCGTTTTCTTATTAATTGCATAAATATGCAAACACACTAAAATTCACATCAAATTTTGATACTGTAATATACGACTTAATATTATAATAACTTTCAAACGAGTTAACGGATTTGGATTATTGAGGTACCAATCGATCCGTAGTTAACATTGGCATCATATAGCATTAAATTTTTCTCTCATTAGGAACTAACGGGCCCACCAGCTCCAATCTAACAGCTGATACCTCGACAGGATTTTTTTACGGCACCAATCTGAAAACGCTATATTTTGTCAACCCGAATTTTGCCTGATAAGTGTTATATATCAAAATTTGCGCAATGTCTCCACGCTTTAGAATAACTAATCAAAAATACAAACTTAAGGACTCAATTTTTTGCAAATTCACAAAAAGTAAAAAAAAAAAATTAATTATGTAATTTTTACATCATGTAATAATCTTACAGAATTTGTTTAGACTTATATTAAAGCTATTTTGATAACCTTTCGAGTGATGTAAAAACAATTTTCATAGGGTCTATGGTTTGGCCGCAGTTTTCAACTGAATTTTCAACTATTCTAGCTTTTTCCCGCCAAACTAGCGGTTTTTCAAAAAAGTTGTGGAACAAACGTTTCTTAGCTTTTTGGAAGTAATACGCTCAAGAGTACCAATCGATCCGTAGTTAACATTGGCATCATATAGCATTAAATTTTTCTCTCATTAGGAACTAACGGGCCCACCAGCTCCAATCTAACAGCTGATACCTCGACAGGATTTTTTTACGGCACCAATCTGAAAACGCTATATTTTGTCAACCCGAATTTTGCCTGATAAGTGTTATATATCAAAATTTGCGCAATGTCTCCACGCTTTAGAATAACTAATCAAAAATACAAACTTAAGGACTCAATTTTTTGCAAATTCACAAAAAGTAAAAAAAAAAAATTAATTATGTAATTTTTACATCATGTAATAATCTTACAGAATTTGTTTAGACTTATATTAATGCTATTTTGATAACCTTTCGAGTGATGTAAAAACAATTTTCATAGGGTCTATGGTTTGGCCGCAGTTTTCAACTGAATTTTCAACTATTCTAGCTTTTTCCCGCCAAACTAGCGGTTTTTCAAAAAAGTTGTGGAACAAACGTTTCTTAGCTTTTTGGAAGTAATACGCTCAAGAAAATTCATTCCGATATCTCAAAGATTGGTCCAGACAAACCAACACACAAGATTTTCATCTCAGCTCGATGACGTCATCAAAATTTTAAAATTCCAATATCTTTGGAATGGATAGTCCGATTTGGGTGAATGAAGTACCGTTCGACGCGTATTCAACTCTAACAACTATCTACATTTCAAAATTGGGGCTTTATGCTCCAACTGAAGCTCCACATTCAAACGTGCAAAGTTTGACAAAGATATGCAAACGGCTATATCTCGAAAAATATCAGACAGATCGGAGATTATAGTATGTCATATTAAAACCACCGGAATTACCTTTCGAATGATATATAACACATTGCGATCGGTTCAGCCGATCTCTATATCCAATATTGCGTGTATATATAGCTAGTGGCCTGCAGCCCAGCAAACTTCACTACGTGTGAGTTTTTGGGGTCTGCTTTCGTCACTAGCGCGGACTGCCGTCCGCAGTGACTAGTGGCCTGCAGCACAGCAAACTTCACTACGTGTGAGTTTTTGGGGTCTGCTTTCGTCACTAGCGCGGACTGCCGTCCGCAGTGATTTAAAAAAAAGTAAAGGGTCTAAAAAATAAATGTTCAATCAAATAGTAAATATTTAACGCACCGTATGAATTAACACTCGTCAAATTTTTCTTATCAGTTAAGCAAAGCATTTAAGAGAAATTATTATTGTTGTTGTTGAAGTACAAGAAAAATTTGTTCTCCTAAAATTAAAAGAATAAAATGATCTTTCAGAAAAAAAAGTTTGCATGTGTTATCTACTTTAGTATTGAAAATATCGTCTGCTTAACAGAGCATACGGGTTAAAAAGCTTGCCGTACGAATTAATAGTGATCGGGGCTTGAATAATCAGCACACAAGATACGGAAAGGTTCATGCAATGCCCAATTGGCAGTACAATGCTGTAAAAGCAAAGGCGTAAAGTTGCGAGTTATTCTGGGAGGTACGTTTAGAATATCTTTCCATTTAATAGCTTAGCTGAGTCAATTTGACCCAAAAGTAATTTTTGGATAAAAATAACTCCAAGCATAGTTCTGCGGTTAGTAAGAGAGGGAAGATTGAGTAATAGTAATCTACTAGAGTACGATGGCAATTGAATATCAGGGTTCCAATCCAAGCCTCGAAGAGCAAAGATTAAAAATTGTTTTTACACAGATTCTTATCTAGCACGGTGTGATTCATATTGCGGCGACCACACGCAAGAACCATACTCAAGAATAGGACGGACAAGAGATTTATATAAAAGTTTAGTTATGTAAGGATCATCCAATTCCTTAGACTATCGCTTAATGAACCTGAGTTATTGCAATATGCTTATGAAATTTCTGCCCATGATATAGGATTATTTCCAGATCATTAACTGAACTGTCCGTAACATTTAAACATTCAAGAGTAATGCCATTAAGCGAATACTAAGATGTTTGACGCGAAAACCTATAGAATGACATAAACTTAGTTTTTCATGATTTTTTTCTACATTTAAAATACAAAACAAAGTAATACTTAATAATAGTAATACTTATACCAAATTATAAAATAAGTTTTCTTGGATTTTTTGAAAATTCATTTAAGACGGCCTCTTCTATTTCCGTTTTCTTTTCCACGACTAGTTTTTTGTAAGCACTCAGCATACAAAGTCCTTAAAAAAAGTTAATATTGATTATAATTGTTTGTTTTTAATAAATTCAATTACCACTTAGACGAGACTCTTTCATCGTGGTTCTTAGCCAAGTTTTAACTCGTCTTAGGGTGCTAAATGACCGCTCCACTGTAGCTGTTGTACATGGCATAGCGAGTAAAATTTCAAGTGAGTGCCTTATATTTGGGTAGAATTCTGCATTTTGGTAGGCATCAACCAAATCCAAATAGTTGTTTTTTTTCTGGACTGATGGTACCACAACTCTAACTCATGCTCGATGCCCTCTAATTTATAAAATGCCGCGGAGTCAGATACCTTAGACTTTAAATGATTGAAGCTCATTTGTTTCATATATGCTGGGTGTAATGCAGTGAGGCCCAATGCAACATTGTTTTTTTTTTTGGAAAATCTTTAATTTAAAGAAGAAATCAAGGAATCTATGTATGGAATAAATATGGCTCTTTGGGAATATATAAGAACGGTAGTAAAGGGTGGACTTTATCTATTTTATTAGCTTATCTATTGTTCGAGGTGCATTTATTTCAATGGATACATTGTTGTACAAAGACAACATCTACAGTTGATCTATGCAACTCAACTATGTTTAGAATATTGCGCATATGCTTGGAACATTTAAGTATATCATTGTTGATGGCTTGCAATTGATTCACAGCTGGCTGTAAAATAGCGAAATATTTGGATATTATACATAGGCATATAATAAACACGCTTTTTAAAGTGGCACTATGTAATTGAAATGCATTTTTTCTTGTGGATAAATTGCCTCCAATGCTTAACTTTTCTAATCCAGAAATAATTTCAACAAAATGTTTCTTGCAGTCACTAATGCTGCGATATTTCTCAGACCACCTTGTTTCGTAAAACGAATGAATGTTTGGCGTGAATTGCCTTCGAATAGGAGATTCTTTAAAAAAATTGAATATGTCTTTAATTGGGGCTATTGTATTCCTTATTTCTGGAACAGAGTTTAGATCATTTTCGACCAAGTTAAGTCGATGACTTGCGCAATAATAATAACAGCTTTTTGGAAAAATTTTGTTTAAAATTGCCTGCACTCCGCCTGTTTTGCCAACCATTGTAGCACATCCATCGAACCCCATTCCTACGCATTTGTCTGGATCGAGGTTCATTTCAGCAATGCTATCGCTTATGCTTTCAGAAATTGTTTTTGCATCCATCTTTTTGAGTTCGATAAACCCTAAAAGCTCCACTCGAATAAGCAGTTTAGATGTATCAAAGAATCGAATTCCTATGGAGAGCTGCTCCTTTCCGGACATATCGGCTGTCTCATCAGCTAAAATGGCATACGCTTCTGCATTTTTGATCTCCTTGCAAATAATGTATCTTAAAACTTTGGCACACAAATCAATAAACTCATTTTGCTTATCACCGGACATATAAGTTGCATTTTTTCCTTGAGATCCTTTTAATGATTCGTCACCGCATTCAATTCTCATCATTAACAAGTCTGTGACGCAGCATTCTCCTGACGTCACAATCACAAGCTGTACGATCCTAGCATGTAAGACAACGCATGTTTAATACCGATAGAAAGAAACCCACCCTGGTAGTTTACAGAGCTATGTTGGGCGATCGCGATATATCCGTTAAAGACCATCGATATATCGACAAACAACCCTTTTTGATAGCTTAACATAGCACTGTTAATTGTAAGTGATACCGATAAGCTAGCGAGTTGGCAAGGCGGTAGATATCGAAATATCGATAAGAAAAAAAGCTCACACCACTGACCAAGCGGCGATGACGGCACTTTTTCGAGCGGGCCCAAGAGTGTTGGACGTATAGCGAAGAGACGAAGAAGGAACAAATTTTTGCAACTACGAGGATCAACAGAAATTCAAGGAACACGAGGAAAACCCAAGCAACGATACCGGACAAGGAATAGAACATCACATGAACAGGAATTAGTCCCAGAACTTTACAAATTTTCTGTAAAAGGCCTTGACCAGACTAAGACGCCGACCCTGGCTGGGAAAAATTTCTTTACAGATGGCGCCCGAGGAGGGACTTCTGGAGACAAGATTTACCAGAATCGACAACCAAAGAGTAGTCTTTATTTTGTAGGGGTATTTTTTTTGTGTCTATATCTAATTCTCACATGGCCATAAAAGATATATATGTATAACTTATTCATTTTCTTTAATATTCTAAAATAGCACTAGAGCGGGTAAATTTTTTTTCATTATTTACCAATCCTAGTCCCTGAAAAGTTTCACCCAGGGCCCTCACAAAAGTCAACACAGTTTCAACTAGCCCTAATCCTGTAGGGAAATTTCAATCGAGCGCTTGCCGTAGATTCTGAGGGCGAGCAGAAAACGGATTTACCATATAAGGCGTCTTGCAGTTTTCTTCTTTTCGCAGTTTTTTTTCACTTCGGAATATTTCTCCTCGGTCATTCCAACCACGCGCTCGAGGGCTTAAAAATCCGGATCGAACATATTAGGGGGTATTATTCTAACCTTTCAGAGAACGAGAGGCGACAAACGCCGCCCCGCGAGCCTTGATATTCAACGGGGATAACCGCGACCACCGCGCGGTTCTGTCGCGTCGAGCCCGAGCAACCATCACCGCGCGTTTTCTGCCGCGTCGAGCAGCAGCCACCGCGCGATTTCTGTCGCGCCGGTCACGAATAGCATCCACAGCGGGTTTTCTGCCGCGTCGAGCAGCAGCCACCGCGCGTTCTCTGTCGCCGAGCACGAGCCGAAGCTGAGTTTGTCGCACCGCGTTCGAGCAGAGCTACAAAGTAGCCTCTGCCAGCGTCGACCGCGTTCGACAGAAGGTTTTATGCTCGATCAGTGCGACAGGGATCGGACACTTAGACACAGACTCTCAAAGCGAACGGTCGCCTACGGACACTCAACCAGCCTAAACCCCGATATATATACCTAACCTTTAAACCAAGTGCATCAATAAAAGGAACCAACCGACACCAGGACTCTTATAAAGAAAAGTGCATTAGTGAAAAAAAAAAGAAAGCGACGCGTGCTCTACAGCGCACCTTACTAGCGAAGCGACGCGTACCCTCCCGCGCACCTAACCTCAATCGAAGCGCTTCCGTGAAAATAAACCAACGCAACACGTGCTCCACGCTTCACACCCCGCGACTATATTCATGCATCATCTCAATCACGTGCGGGTTTTCTCCCGCGACATGGTCAACGTGAGCTGGGTATACTACCGTTGGAAGGAAGAGCTGGTGGCTATGTGTACCGAGTTTGGCCTCGACCCTGAAGGCACCGAGTCGGAACTCCGATGTCGAGTCGCCGCCTTCGTCTCCCTGGGCACGCATGCCGACCAAGTGATTAAGCGCTTGGCGGAACTGGAGCAACAGTACGGCGATGCGTCGGGAGAACAGAGCGACACGAAATCTCGGTCGCGAAACACCTCCCCGGTGCAGGCGGAGGCCGACCGCGGAACCGGCACACGTCCTTCCCTGCCCAGAGTAGTCGTGACCGCACCAGTGGAAGCACCGGCAGCTCCACAGCAACCGAGCCGCCTTCACTGAGGGGGTCGCAGTCAGTCGCCGGCGAACCAAACCGCGAGCCGAGCCGAAACACCTTATCGCTCCATAGCAGAGAAGGAACATCGGTGGGGAATCGTGTTCGACGGAAGCTCGGATCCACTAAGCTTCATCGAATGCGTAGAGGAGCGAGCGGCGGCTTACCTGGTTGATCTAGCTCATCTACCAGAGGCAGTGCCAGTGAATGGTTCCGGGGCAGTTGCCTACAAGGAAGCACGTAGAGCAACTTCAAGAGGGAGTTCCTGGATTTTTACCTGCCCCACCACTATTTTCAACGACTGGAGGACTAAATCCGGGCAAGGCAACAAAGGCCTGGAGAAACCTTCAAGCCGTACCTCGTGGAGTTGCGGCTACTCATGAAGCGAGCCGGCTATTCCGCGTACCAAGTGCTAGATAGGGTCTACGAGAACCTGCTGCCGGAGTATCAACTATACATTCGGCGCCACGAGACCACTTCGCTATCGCAACTGACTCAACTGGCCACGGGTTACGAGTTTGTACGAGACCGCGAACGCCTAAGTCAACAAGCAGCGGTCACCCAGCCCGTGCCTACCACCACGGCCGCACGGAGCACGTCCCCAGTAGCACCCAGCCACTGGAATCCATACCGGAACAACCTTGGCGGCCCGAATCCTGGAGAATCGGCCATCCACAATCGGGGGATCCAGGAAGCCGGACCAGCCATCGACGTGCAGCGGGCCTGTAGGCGCTGTGGCGAGATTGGTCATCAACAGCGCGATTGCCGCAATCAACAGCTATACTTCTGCTGGCGCTGCGAAAGCGCGGAGTCCGGACTACGGAGTGCTGTGGTCAAACTCCAGATAACGGACAGCGGCCCCACCTGCCACGGGACCACGAGAAGCACGCCTGCATACCTTTCCTGGTATTGCCAACCATCGTGGATGAGGTGATCTTGGGCATGGACTTTCTGTGCGCCATCCAAACCACCCTGTCCTGCGGTCACATCCAGCTGCACCTGAGCCCGGCAAGTCTATCCCTCGCCAACCGACGCGCCACCCACACGATGACCACTGGCGGTGTCACCACGACCTGCGCCAACAGCACGAGGACCACTAGGACCACTGGCAGTGCTGCTACGGCATGCGACAGCTGACCCATTCCCGCGCCAAGACGCCTGGGCGGTGTCGAGGGAGCATGCGCCTTACCACCAGTTCCCGCACCAAGATGCATGGGCGTTGCCAACCAGATACGCGCCATATCACCGGTTAGCGCTACAAAGGCATTCGAGAAGACCACAGAAGCGCAGGAGCAATTCCGACGGGGTTCACGGGGGCCACTTGAAGATGGCGAGCCATCCCAACGCCCCCTCCACTTCGGGGGAACCACCGCGGAAATCCGCGACCTACGCGAAATGATGACTACAAGCGAGGCGTGTAGTCTAACCATACCCCCAGAGCCCGATCCTTGCGTCAACCAGGCGGACTCTGACGAATCCGTGGAGCAGACGCTCAGCCAAGACGAAGAGCCAGTCCTAGAACCTTGGGTGCGAGAGTTCTTGGAACGGGAACTCGCCCAATTCATTAATCTCTCCGGGGTCACGCACATCGCAGAGCACGTCATCACCATGAGGGACGATCGGCCGATTAAACAACGTTACTACTTGAAGCACCCGGCCAAGCAACGGATCATTGACGAGCAGGTCGATGAGCTGCTGAAGAACGATACATATCGACATTGGACCTCAAGAGCGGGTACAGCAAATACCCATGGCACGCAGCAGTCGGGAATACACGGCGTTCACATTACCAGGCCGAGGATTGTTTCACTGGAAGGTGGTGCCGTTTGGCCTCCACTCGGCGCCAGCCACCTTCCAGAGGAGCCTAGACAGCGTTATCGGACCTGACATGGAGCCCTTCGCTTTGGCATATTTGAATGACATCATCGTCAGCGGAACCACGCTCGAAGAACACGTGCGAAACCTAGGCGAGGTCTTTCGAAGGCTGAGGCTGGCCAACTTGAGGCTGAACCAAGCCAAATGCAAGTTTTTTCGGCTTAGCTTGGTATACCTCGGTCATGTCGTCAGCGGCGACGGAATCCACACGGATCCTGACAAGATCACAGCAGTTCGGGAGCTACAACCGCCGTCAACGTGTCGAGAACTGAGACGTTGTTTGGAAATAGCCTCGTGGTATCGCCGTTTTGTTCCCAATTTCGCAGCCATCGTCCAACCCATGTCGTCCTTACTTAAGAAGGGCCAGAAATGGAAATGGAAACCGGAACAACAAACCGCGTTCGAGGAGTTAAAAGCACGTCTGACGGAGGCACCGGTGTTGGCTTGTCCCGATTTCCAGGAGAAGTTTGTGCTACAAACTGACGCGAGCGACTGCGGACTCGCAGCCGTTTTGACTCAACAGCACCAAGGTGCCGAATAGACTTCTGCATGAATGCATCCATAACGGCAAATAAATCACTTATACTAGAAGTATATATATTCTGCACAGTATAATTGGGTGTGAGTGAATAGGGTAATATTGCCTGTATTGACAGACAGTGTATTCACTCACTCCATAGTTGCAAAGCTGTTGATGAGTGCAGCAAAATTGGTGTGCAGTCAACTCACTGTACAGTGTTTTGGTGGGCAGTTGACTTACTGTACAGTGAGTGAAACTTCATGACATACGCGAGAATAAGATAAACAAAACATTGGTTTATATTTTCCTGTAAAAATGTATTTATTATAAAATAAAGAGTTTAACAGTTAATAATATTTTAATTAAAAGTAATTATACAAATTATTTTATGTTATAAAAGATTCTATATTAAAGTTATTAATATTCGAAAGGAGGAACATTATTTTGTTTACCATGTCTTCAGTGGTAGCAATTTTTGAGCGCTTGCAACTAATTTGATATAGTAGCGGAAAACGGTCTTTATTAATTGACCACCACTGCAGAACATCAAAATCTTCACTATAAGGTTATTTATGTTTTTATAGCCTGTGCCCATTAAAAATGGGCAAAAAAGGCTATAATGAATTTGTGTGAATGTATGTAACAGGCAGAAGGAGGCGTCTCCGAACCTATAAAGTATATATACTCTGAATCAGTATCAATAGCCGAGTCGATTGACACCTGTCCGTCTATCTGTCCGTCTGTCCGTCCGTCTGTCTGTCCGTCTGTATGAACGCGTGGATCTCAGCAACTATAAGAGCTAGAGACTTCAAATTTGAAATGTAGGTTCCTTAATACCATACGCAGATCAAGTTTGTTTTAAATTATCGATATCTCACCCCCCGCCCACGCAAATAGAAGAAAACCTCAAATTCCAAGATAATTCAGCCGAAAATGACTGATAGTTGAAGTATAACTCGCGCTGAGCAATTTGCTGCAAGTTTTATCGCGATCGACCCATAAATAAGGGAGATATTAAGGAATTTGTTTTAATTCCATTTTTTGGCCAAAGCGAGAGAGCATATAAAAATTCCATTTGCGCAAACGAGAAAGCATATGATAATCTGATGTTATGCACTGTCGGGCGCTGTGTGGCGCATTGTGTCATGTGGCATATGGCGCCATCCATCGGCCACAGTCAGAACTATACATTGTAATGTAAATTAATATTAGCGATTCTTTACAAGCATGTCTGCTTAATTTAACAGAATAACCACGCTAAGCAATTTGCTGCAAGTTTTATAGCGATCGACCCCCAAATAAAGGAGATATTAAAGAATTTCTATTATTAACATTATTTCATAGTTGTTGGCAAGAGCGACAGAGCATATGACACTCTTTTTTGTACTATCGCTCGCCTTGTCTTTCTTTCGGGAAGTTAAAAAAATATTAGCGACTCATGTTTGTTAAGATAACACATCTTAAATTGACAGTAGAACAACGCTTAGAAATTTGATACAAGTTTCATAATGATCGACCCATTAATAAAGGAGATATTAAGGAATTTCTATTTTTGCCATTATTTCATATTGGTTGGCAAGAGCGAGAGCACATATGAAAATATTCTTTGCACTATCGCTCGCCTTGTCTTTCTTTCGGGAATGTAAAATGAATTTTTGCTACTGTTTACACTCATCTTCGTTGAGATAACACAGCTTAAATTGACAGAATTACAGCGCTAAGCAATTTGCTGCAAGTTTCATAGCGATCGACTAATTAATAAAGGAGATATTAAGGAATTTGCTTTATTGCATTTTTATTTCATTATAATTGGCCAGATGTCCAACACTGTCCTACATTAGTTTAAAAGTTCTCCAGCACTGACAAACTGAATAATTACTATTATTATATAAATTTATATTTGCGATTGCTAACACGTATGGTTGACAAATTCACGTTTCTATCAAAGTATAACAATAACTTAAATTTTCTGAATTACCAAAACCCATATATATATAAACATTGCTTAAAATTTCAAAAACAAATGGTTTGGCGCGCAATAAGATAACAGCTGTGTGTAAGAGAGAGAAACATGGGGTGTTGCCAGACTATATACAGTGCAATTCCACTATAAATAAGCTACTTTTCCGAAAATACTTTTAATTCAAGACCTGCACAGGGTATCCTACTGCCGCACCCGCTCGACTGATCGGCTTGTTTTTTAGACCCTTTACTTTAAAAAAGTAAAACGGGTCTATTAAGTTTGTCAAAAAAAATGTGCGTAACAGGTCGAAGGAAGTCCGGCAGACCCCATAAAGTATATATATTCTTGATCAGCATCACCAGCCGAGTCGATATAGCCATGTCCGTCTGTCCGTCTGTCTGTATGAACACCTAGATCTCAGAGACTATAAGAGCTAGAGTCACCAAATTTGGTATGGTGATTCGTCTATGGCATAAGCAGATCAAGTTTATCTTAAAATTTTGACACGCTTCCTTCCGCCTCCATAAATCGAGAACAAAATTTTTGAAAGCCCATTAAACAAAAAATATTAAAGCTAGAGTCCTGAATTTTGGCATACAGGACGGGTATCAGGGTCCTAACGTATCCTGAAAATTTCATCGTGATCGGATAGTAATCTCGGAAGATATTCAAAAAAAACGTAAAATCCCATATAATGGTCAATTTTAAAACTGGAGCCTTGAATTTTGGCACACAGGACAAGCATCAGGGTCCTAATGTATCCTGAAAATTTTATCACGATCGGACAATAATTACCGGAGATTTAAAGCAAACAAATTATCGAATGTACAATGGCAGGAAATGTGCAGGCAGCAACTTAAGGCATTGAATTATTAATTTCACTTCTGTACAAAACTAGTAATTGGCAAATTGGTGAATATGGCTTCATTGGTGCAGTGGTAAGAATGTCGCATTCTTGCCGTGGGATCTAGAGTTCGAATCCTGCCAGCGCCACATTTTTTATTGTTTTTAAAAATTGTTAAGTAATCGACAATGGCTTCATTGGCGCAATGGTCTAGAGTTCGAGACCTACAAGAGACACAATTTTTTTTTTATTTTTATTTTATTTTAAATTTATAATTACAGTAATAAAATAAAATAAAACAATATTTTATTTTTATAAACAAATTCTACCATAAATGCCAATGCATTATATTTAATAAAGTATGTATGCATTACATCAGTGGTCGGCACACGCCGCGCACCGCTGCCTGCACACGTACAGTATAAAATTTCGTGTGGCGTCGCTGTTTCTGTTAAGTCGCTGTTATGGCGCTTTTAAGCTGAAATGTCACTGTTGAGGCGAAGCAAAATGAATCAGCTGATGATCAGTCAGAGTGATGCTACGCTGCACAATTTTGACGATTTATACATTGTATACAGAGAAAAATAAATGTTTTATGATGTTTTTGACAAAGAATTCTTTTTTATACATATTATGACCAATATAAAGATATAAATGTAGTCGACATAGAAAAAACATTTCACTAAGCCAAGAAACGGCACATGCTTGACGTCTGTTAACATTCTGTTAATTCGCACACTAATGCAATGAAACATATGGCTGTGTTGGTGCCGACCACTGCATTACATACATGTATATTAACATAACATTTGTATGTTAAGATTAACAATTGTATGTTAACGATTCAAGTCTAACATAAACGATTATCGGAAGCTAACCTGAGCAGCGTCAATTTTATTTAGGTTTATATATAAGTCTCTAAGTTTGTCACTGTTGTTTCATTTTTGAAGAATAAGTAAAGGGTCTCTCATACCCGATTTCGACTGTAGCCTTTCCGACTGGTTTTAAAATTAACCAGTCGAAAAGGCTACAGTCGAAGTCGACTATGAGAGACCATTTACTTATTCTTCTAAATGGAAATAAGAGTAACACTAATAGTTCCCCATAACGCTTTGTAATGTCAATATGCTCTTCTTCTTCCTTTGACCCCACTCTGAGTAATATTAAGTCTTGAATAACTCCCGAGATTATTATCCGATCGTTTCAGGATACATTCGGACCCCGATGCTTGTCCTGTGTGCCAAAATTCAAGGCTCCAGTTCTAAAATTGACCATTATAAAGGATTTTAAGTTTTTTTTTGAATATCTTAAGAGATTACTATCCAATCGCGATGAATTCAGGATACGTTAGGATCCCGATACCCGTCCTGTTTGCCGAAATTCAGGACTCTAGCTTTAATATTTTTCGTTTTATGGGCTTTCAAAAATTTTGTTCTAGATTTACGGAGGCGGAAGGGGGCGTGTCAAAATTTTAACATAAACTTGATCTGCTTAGCCCATAGACGAACCACCATTCCAAATTTGGTGACTCTAGCTCTTATAGTCTCTGAGATCTAGGCGCTCATACAGACAGACGGACAGACGGACGGACGGACAGACGGACAGACGGACATGGCTATATCGACTCGGCTGGTGATGCTGATCAAGAATATATATACTTTATGGGGGTCTGCCGGACTTCCTTCGACCTGTTACGCACATTTCTTTTTTTGACAAACTTAATAGACCCCTATTTACTTTTTTAAAGTAAAGGGTCTAAAAATGAATGAACAAAAACAAAAGAAATTATGAATAATTATATTCAGAATGATTTGTTTTAGATGTTAAGCCAAAATTGTAAATAAAAAACCGTTTTTTAATATTATAAAATATAATAGTATATTATAATGCATTTCAATCGTATTAGATGTTTTCAAATATTTTGATATATGTACATATTGTATACATTTCAATATATAATGAAATTCATTTGTTTGATGTTTCAGCATGTGATGAAATTCAATCAATTTTAATAGCACTTCTAAATACATTCATTATCTCTTAAAATAAAATAGTCATGTCATATATATGGGGCGGTAAAGCGGTTAGTTTTTCAAAAAAAAAAAAAAATTTTGTTTGAAAAATTAACCGTTCTACATATACTACTAATTAGCTGTCCCTTGCTAACTAAGTTGTGATTTACAAGGCGATATTAGCACCGAGCCACCGAGATAAGTGGAGCGCCCTGGTACATGAGGACAAGGGACATTGAACGGGACCTCAAAGTGCCAAAAATAGGCGACAATATACAAGAGACTGTCAATAAGTACGCCAACTGACTAGGAGCTCACCCAAAAGCCAAGCCAGGAGACTAGGCAGTGTCGCAAGAAGAGCTAGGAGAAGATTAAAAAGATTCCACCCTTAAGACTTACCTACTCGGGTCTTGACCTAAAATTACAATAAAATACAAATCACATATTAGCTTAACTGTTATCATAAGCTAGTTATACATCTGCTGCTATAAATAGCCTTAATATATACACATATTCTAGTAGTTAGAAATTAACAATGTTTTAATATAATGTCAGACTAAGTTGCCTACAATAGGTAGCAGTACGCTAACTATAATTAAAATTATTTCTTTGAGTTAAAAAATTAAATAATAATTTAATTTTTATTATTTTAATTATAACCAAATCTATCTCCAAAAAGTGTTGCATACTTCTAATTGGTATTTTTAGAATATTTTGCTTAAAATTCCCAAACGGTGTTAGCGCAGAATTGTTATAATATCTGCAAAGAGCATCAAAACGTTTGATAAATTTGTAGATAGATTTGATAGACTTGATACTTTTTGTTGCTTGTAAATTCTGTTTTTAGACCCTTTACTTGTTAAAAAAAAGTAATAAAGGGTCTATTAAGTTTGTTAAAATGTGCGTATCAGGTCGAAGGAAGTCCGGCAGCCCCATAAAGTATATATATTCTTGATCAGTATCACCAGTCGAGTCATATCCGTCTGTGCTGCTGTATGAGCGCCTAGCTCTCAGAGGCTATAAGATCTAGGGTCACCAAATTTGGTGACAATACTCCTGCAGCCCCCGAAAAGGTCAATTTTGTTTGAGAATTTTTCCAGGCAGCCGCCCGCCCCCCAAAAATTGAAAACAAAAGTTTTGAAATCCCATAAAACCAATAATATTAAAGCTAGAATCCTGAATTTTGGCAAACAGGGCGTAAATCACGGTTCCAATGTATCCTGATCGCGATCGGATAATAAAATAAAACTTTATTCAAAAACGAGCGGGCGCGACAGTAGGATACCCTGTAGAGGTCTTAAAATAAAAGTATTTTGGGAAAGGTATTTAATTATAGTGGTATTGCTCTGCATGTATACATTCGGACCCCGATGCTTGTCCTGTGTGCCAAAATTCAAGGCTCCAGTTCTAAAATTGACCATTATAAAGGATTTTAAGTTTTTTTTTGAATATCTTAAGAGATTACTATCCAATCGCGATGAATTCAGGATACGTTAGGATCCCGATACCCGTCCTGTTTGCCGAAATTCAGGACTCTAGCTTTAATATTTTTCGTTTTATGGGCTTTCAAAAATTTTGTTCTAGATTTACGGAGGCGGAAGGGGGCATGTCAAAATTTTAACATAAACTTGATCTGCTTAGCCCATAGACGAACCACCATACCAAATTTGGTGACTCTAGCTCTTATAGTCTCTGAGATCTAGGCGCTCATACAGACAGACGGACAGACGGACGGACGGACGGACAGACGGACAGACGGACATGGCTATATCGACTCGGCTGGTGATGCTGATCAAGAATATATATACTTTATGGGGTCTGCCGGACTTCCTTCGACCTGTTACGCACATTTCCTTTTTGACAAACTTAATAGACCCTATTTACTTTTTTAAAGTAAAGGGTCTAAAAATGAATGAACAAAAACAAAAGAAATTATGAATAATTATATTCAGAATGATTTGTTTAGATGTTAAGCCAAATTGTAAATAAAAACCGTTTTTTAATATTATAAAATATAATAGTATATTATAATGCATTTCAATCGTATTAGATGTTTTCAAATATTTTGATATATGTACATATTGTATACATTTCAATATATAATGAAATTCATTTGTTTGATGTTTCAGCATGTGATGAAATTCAATCAATTTTAATAGCACTTCTAAATACATTCATTATCTCTTAAAATAAAATAGTCATGTCATATATATGGGGCGGTAAAGCGGTTAGTTTTTCAAAAAAAAAAAAAAAATTTTGTTTGAAAAATTAACCGTTCTACATATACTACTAATTAGCTGTCCCTTGCTAACTAAGTTGTGATTTACAAGGCGATATTAGCACCGAGCCACCGAGATAAGTGGAGCGCCCTGGTACATGAGGACAAGGGACATTGAACGGGACCTCAAAGTGCCGAAAATAGGCGACAATATACAAGAGACTGTCAATAAGTACGCCAACTGACTAGGAGCTCACCCAAAAGCCAAGCCAGGAGACTAGGCAGTGTCGCAAGAAGAGCTAGGAGAAGATTAAAAAGATTCCACCCTTAAGACTTACCTACTCGGGTCTTGACCTAAAATTACAATAAAATACAAATCACATATTAGCTTAACTGTTATCATAAGCTAGTTATACATCTGCTGCTATAAATAGCCTTAATATATACACATATTCTAGTAGTTAGAAATTAACAATGTTTTAATATAATGTCAGACTAAGTTGCCTACAATAGGTAGCAGTACGCTAACTATAATTAAAATTATTTCTTTGAGTTAAAAAATTAAATAATAATTTAATTTTTATTATTTTAATTATAACCAAATCTATCTCCAAAAAGTGTTGCATACTTCTAATTGGTATTTTTAGAATATTTTGCTTAAAATTCCCAAACGGTGTAAGCGCAGAATTGTTATAATATCTGCAAAGAGCATCAAAACGTTTGATAAATTTGTAGATAGATTTGATAGACTTGATACTTTTTGTTGCTTGTAAATTCTGTTTTTAGACCCTTTACTTGTTAAAAAAAAGTAATAAAGGGTCTATTAAGTTTGTTAAAATGTGCGTATCAGGTCGAAGGAAGTCCGGCAGCCCCATAAAGTATATATATTCTTGATCAGTATCACCAGTCGAGTCATATCCGTCTGTGCTGCTGTATGAGCGCCTAGCTCTCAGAGGCTATAAGATTTAGGGTCACCAAATTTGGTGACAATACTCCTGCAGCCCCCGAAAAGGTCAATTTTGTTTGAGAATTTTTCCAGGCAGCCGCCCGCCCCCCAAAAATTGAAAACAAAAGTTTTGAAATCCCATAAAACCAATAATATTAAAGCTAGAATCCTGAATTTTGGCAAACAGGGCGTAAATCACGGTTCCAATGTATCCTGATCGCGATCGGATAATAAAATAAAACTTTATTCAAAAACGAGCGGGCGCGACAGTAGGATACCCTGTAGAGGTCTTAAAATAAAAGTATTTTGGGAAAGGTATTTAATTATAGTGGTATTGCTCTGCATGTAGTCTGGCAACACCCCATGTTTCTCTCTCTTACACACAGCTGTTATTATATTGCGCGCCAAATCATTTATTTTGAAATTTGAGGCAATGTTTATATATATGGGTTTTGGTAATGCAGAAAATTTAAGTTAGTTTAATACTATGATAAACGTAGATTTGTCAACCATATGTGTTAGCAATCGCAAATATAAATTAATATAATAATAGTAACAACTGGCCAATTATTATGAAATAATGGATTTAAAACAGATTCCTTAATATCTCCTTTATTTGTGGGTTGATCGCTATGAAACTTGCAGCAGATTTCTTAGCGTTGTTATTCTGTTAATTTAGGCTGTGTTATCTTAACGAACATGCGTGTAAACAGTCGCTAATATTCATTTACGTTACAATGTATAGTTCTTAGTATGGCCGTCAGTATTTTGCACTGACTCCATGTATCGCGCCATATCGAAAATTGAAAATAAACTTGATCTGCGTATGGCATTCAGAAACCTACATTCAAAATTTAAAGTCTCTAGCTCTTATAGTTGCTGAGATCGACGCGTTCATACAGACGGACAGACAGACGGACACACAGACGGACAGGTTTCAATCGAATCGGCTATTGATACTGATCAAGAATATACATACTTCCCACTGCACCACGAAGCGAGCATAAAGCGAGAGTATCGTAAAACTATCGTACTCGAGCTCGAAAGTGATAGAAGAGGCGAAAGTATCGTCAAATTATCGCATTCGAGCTTTAATATGATATATGAATAGAGAGAAAAATGATATTGACGAAAGACGAACAACAGATGCTTTTGTTGTTGTTTTTTGCTTTCGTTCTCTGTGCGTTTTAGCGAGCAACGCATAGGCAGAAAACCAACAACATTCGTTTGGTCTTTTCTTTTGCGTTTGTTGTTTTTTTTGCTTGCCGGTTCCAATCGTTCTCTGTGCGTTTGGGTAAGCGTCGCGAAGTGTCAATTTAATTGTGAAATATCTCATTTGTCGTCAGTATTTCAGTGAATTCTGTCGATATGTCGTGCGTTAGTTGCAAATTTTCCGTGGAGTTTCTAAAGTTAAGTGATGACGAATTACTCAACTCTTTGCGTCGGCATGTTATTCTTTCGGTAAAATTTGTCCAAAATGCGAAAGTGTGTGCAAATTGTCTGCCAAGACCGATACAATCCTAATTATTAGCTGCCTTGCTTATGTGTCCTCGGAGAAGTCAAAGAAGAATAAAGCAAAAGTCCAGTGCAATTTCCAAGAAAGTATTCGATGTAATACTTTTTTCGCGGGAAGTAAATTTCCAATATCGGAAATATGCGCATTTGTTGTATGGGACGTGGTAAGGTTGAGAGGAGAAACCGAGTTTCTGGAAACGGAAACGGCATGGTTCCGTGAATCCCTATTGGATAGGAAAAGCTTTATGAGAGAAGTCTATATTGACTGGAGTCTTTCAAATAGTCGTCCTACTATTGGAGGTCCAGGGAAGATAGTAGAGATAAACGAGGCAAAAGTGGGCAAAAGAAAATATAACTGTGGACGATTGGTTGAAGGCCAATGGGTGTTTGAAGGCATCGAGAGAGAAAGTAGCGGATGGGAGTACCATCATGTCCAATGACGAAGGCTTCAAGCACAAAACAGTTAACCACTCGAAGAATTTTGTTAACCCTGTTACACAGACGCACACACAAAACATTGAAGGACTTTGGAGAGACATGCGCGGCAACATTCCACATTATGGAAGGAAGAAGGAGTATTATGTTGGATATTTGGCTCGGTTTCAATTTCAAAAGCTCTTTTCAAATCACAGAAAATTGATTCATGAAATTTTCATGGCCATTGGGCGGCTTTACGATCCAACCAAAGATTCCGTAGTCAACGAAGAAGTTCATTTTGAAGTAAGTGAAAATAATAGGCTGGCAAAAATCCTCTAACTGAACCCTCCACGAGGGTGCCAGCTGGGCAATGGACTCTGCACTATCCCGATCGATCGGGTTATGCATAGTCACTTGCTTGACCGAGGTATTGTGGAGTCTAGCTGAGGCGGCGGTCAGGAACTCTCAGTCGGTTAGGAAACTAATCGATTGAGTGTACTGAACGCTACCAAGGTTTAGAGGTGCCTGGCGGATAGGCCTAAAACGCTATGGGGTGGTTCCCAAGAATAAAATTAACCAACCCCCCCCCCCCCTGGATGGAAGATAAGGACGCAACTCGGGCTGGGATGTCAGCCCAAACGTCGGTGGAAGTCGTGACTGCTACCACCGGCGGGCACGGTGAGGAGCAATCCTCTCTGCGTGTCGCCAGCGGTCACTCTGCAGCGGGCGAAAGTCAGCTTCGACGGCAGGAAGGCGTCGATCTGGAGCCAGTGGCCACCAAATCGGAATTCCTGTTCACAGGCCCGACCATAACAGACCACGAGCTAGCGCTCGCGCTTGCTCGTATGCCGTTGGAGGACGAGCCACAGAACAGGAGGCACGATGAGGTGACTAAAGCTGACACGGTCGCGCCGGAAAGCAACGTCGAAATGGAGGACCTCCGACGCAAACAGCGCTCAGGGTACAAGGCCTCACTCAAGTTCCTTAGGGGACTTGAAGGCCGCAATCCAGAGTCGCTGAACGCGAAGGAGAGGAAGCTGAAGAAAAAGCACGAGTACAACGTGAGACGGTACGAGAAGCTTACCGAGTCTGGTAACACTCAAAACCTCTCGCACAGTACAGTAGTGCAGTCAGCGGAACCGGTGAAGAAGACTTCTCAGCAGGTTACTGAGGCTGTTTCGAAAAGGGAGGCAAAACCTTCCAACTCGAAGCCAGCAGCATCACCTACAGGGAAGTCCAACTCCCGGAAAGACCCCTCCAAAGCTGCGCCGACCACACCCCCCAAAAAGGGGAGAACGCAAGGCAAAAATAGCAGCAAAACCTCTGTCACTAAGCGGCAGAGGTCGGACGACTCGGCAAAAGCTTCAGAGAGCAAGCGGATGTGTCCAGAAGGAATTCTGGCCAGCTTAAGCTCGAAGCCAGAGCTTCAGGTGGCCATTATCGACAGAAGCGACCCGGAAGGGAAACTTACTGCTGGTAATTGGCTCACCTTAGAGAAGTCCATTAACCAGGCCCTACATGATGCCATGCTCCGACCAGAGAATCCGTTCCTGGCCGAGTTCGATGGCATCAAGTGGTATAAGGGCGCTAAGGCAGTGGCTTGTGCCAACGAGGAATCCTTGCGGTTTCTCAAAGACACAATCCAAAGCTTTGGTGAACTTTGGCCTGGTGCGAAGATTGACGTCGTTCCCACGGATCTCGTCCCTGAGCGAACGATCATTAAGGTTTGGATCCCACCTCCGATAATGGAGGATCGAACCATCCTTAACATGATCAAGCGCCAGAACGAGGACTGCGTCACCGGGGACTGGACGATCAAGAGAGGACTGGCCCGCGACAAGGGAAACGGCAAGGATCTCTGGATCAGCATTGGTGCAGAGTCCAGGAGCCAAATCCTGAAGAAGCAAGGCCAGTTAAAGCTGGGTCTAGGATGCATCAGAGCGTACATCCCTGGACCAGACGGAAAGGATGCTAGGTCAGCAGGAAAATCTTAGGGTGGTGCAGATCAATCTGCACCATTCTGGGGTTCCCTCGGTTGACCTACTACGGTTCATGGACAGGGAGAGGGTAGACGTGGCTCTCATCCAGGAACCCTGGATCGTGAGTGAGAGGGTCTGTGGATTGGGTTCTCGCGGATACCATCCCCTTGTCCCAAGGACCGTGGGTAAGTCTAGAACCTGTATCGTGGTAAGAGCTGGACTCCGCATATTTACCATACGAGGAACAGGACCCGCCATCGGGAAACATCAGGGCCCTTGTTCAGCACGCGCAGAAGGAGGGCATTGATGTGACACTGGGCTGTGATGCTAACGCTCACCACACGGCGTGGGGAAGTACAGGCATCAACAAGAGAGGGGAGTCGTTGTTCGAATTCGTTCTGTTCACAAATCTTATTGTTTGTAACAGGGGCAACCACCCCACGTTCCGCAATAGGAACCGTGCAGAGGTTATCGACTTAACCCTAGCGAATAACAACGACTCCCTGACAATAGATAACTGGCACGTATCCACGGAGTGCTCTTTCTCTGATCACTATAGAATAGTGTTTGAGATTAAGTGGCCTCGTGCGGAAAAAATGCCATTCAGAAACCCGAGGCGAACGGACTGGGGTAAGTTTGTTAAGTATGTCAGGGAGTCTCTACCGTCACACCCAGTGGGACATGTGAGACACCCTGGCACTCTGGAGAAATCGACCCGGACCATAACCGAGGCGCTCTGTAAAGCCTTTCTTGTATCCTGCCCCATTAGCCTACCTCCAAAGTCCAATCGCAACGCGTGGTGGACACAGGAGCTAGGTCAAGTCAGGAAGGAGACAAGGAGGCTATACAACAAGGCTAAGGCGAGAAATTGTCAGGATGATTGGGACACCTATCACCTGAGTTTCAAGACCTTTAAAAGACTCTGTAGGAAGGCTAAAAGAGACTCATGGGCTGCTTTCTGCGAGGATCTTAGCAGTACCACGGAAGCGTTCAGACTTCGAAGGCTACTGGCTAAGGACCCTGCTAAACCAGGTCTCCTATGCGACCTGGACGGCAATTTCACGAGAAACAGTCATGAGTCTTTGGAACTTCTCATGAACACCCACTTCCCGGGTTGCTTGGAAGCGGATGACGGGGGCGGGATCACCGCCTCCACTATCAGGGAAGAGCCTGAGGAGGGGGTGTACGTGGAAAGTGGAGCCGTTATAGAGGAAATTATCAATGAAGAGAAGATAATCTGGGCTATCAAGTCATTTCAACCCTACAAATCTGCAGGACCGGATGGCGTTAGACCGGCTATGTTGCAAGCTGCGTGTCATGACCTCTTGCCATGGTTATTGAGAATCTTCAGAGGATGCCTTTCTATAGGATACATCCCACGTATCTGGAGAGAAGTGAGAGTGGCATTCATTCCCAAAGCAGGAAAGATAAACCACTGCTCAGCGAAGGACTATAGACCAATTAGTCTATCATCGTTTTTATAAAAACGCTAGAACGACTTCTGGATCTACATCTAAGAACGAAGCTGACTCCAAGTGTATTTAGCAGCTCTCAACATGCCTATCTCAAAGGTAGATCCGTTGAGACAGCACTACATGAGGTAGTCAGTAATATTGAAAACACATTGCATATTAGAAATCCGAAGTAAAAGATTATTCGGGAAACCGAGAAGATCAAGCTTATGAAGTAATAGTGAATGATTTACAGAATCAAATGCTTTACTAAAATCAGTGTAAATGACGTCAGTTTGCATCTTTTTCTTTAACCCTTTAATCACAATTGAAGTGAATTCCAGTACGTTAGTGGTAGTGGATCTATACTTCACAAGAGCAACATAAATGTTGAAGATGAGAAGTAATTATCGTCTCGAAAAACTTAGGAATAGCAGACAACTTGGAAAAACCCCTATAATTTTGAACATCGGACTTAGCGCCTTTTTTATGAAAAGGGATAATGTATGACACTTTTCAAAATTCAGGAAAAGATGAGGAATTGACGGAAAAAGAGGTTTACTCAAAAATTCAGCACAATATTTGAGTACGAAACCAGGTACTCCGTCAGGACCTGGAGAGTGTACTTGTTTAACCAGGCTAAAATCGAGCAACAGCGAGCTTTCGGTGAAAACGGGGCTATAGATTCAATTAGAATTGATTAACCTGTAAGGATAGGGTTGACAGGCACTGAAAGTACTGATAGAGTATGTAGTTTGAAAAAACTCGGCAAACAGATCAGCAATGGACTGATCGGTAGTCGCTTGAACATTATTGAAGATAACAGACGACGGTATGGCTACAGATTTGCGTTTAGAGTTGACAAATCTATAGAACGTCTTCGGATCTTTAGAGAATTCCAACTTACAACGCTGCAACTAGTTATTATAACAAGAAGCGTTTAGCACCAAAGATTATATCGAGAAGTTTCGTATCAGGAGAAATCAGAAGGACATCCCGATTTCTTCAATTTCTTGTAATGCTTTGATTTCACGTTTTTTAAATGTGTTAACTCCCTTGAGTATCAAGGCGGACTTGCAGAGCTAGTAGAAGATATTAGCGGAACACAAACATCAAATAAAGAATTTAACGTTTCGTAAAGAAACTTAATGGCATAATCCAAATCGGAGCAAGAGTATAGGGGAGACCAATCTGTGCTCGCAATTAGATTATTTAACTTTGTGAAATCAGTTTTACTAAAACATCGAGTACGCACAGGTGATTGTAAAATATACTCAATTCTAGATGGTAAATTAATAATGAGGTTAAGAGTGGGATGATAAGGATCTGAAGGGAGTGGGAAAGGGAGTTTGGGTTATCCTGTTTCCGGAAACCCTAGTTGGTCCCGTTTGGCGGGATTCGCCTTTGGTACCAACCAGTGGAGTCCAGGAAGAGTACCAGATCCTCCAGTCGCAGTTTTGCAAGACTGCCCAGTTCCTCGAAAAAGGGTTCCCCGAGAAAACGGATTCTCCTTCTAAGAAGTGCAGGGCAGTCACACAGAAGGTGTTGGATGCTCTCCTCTTCCTCTTCATTTCCGCAGCTACGACAGAAGTCTTGTGATGGTACACCATACCTTAATTCCATTCGGCCAATGGGACTGTGACCCGTCAAGACTCCTATCAACACCCTGATCCTGTTCTTGCTAAAGTGTAGGAGTTCAGATGATCGCTTTGGGTTGCGGTCTGGCCAGAGTGCTTTGGATATGTTGCATCCCTGAGCCATTTTCCAATGCTCCTCTGCCGCAGTCCTCGCCGTTTTTTCTAGTTCGGAGAGAACGTGCTGAAGAGGTCTTTGTACATCAGTCACCGCACTACCTGCCGGTAGCGCTGATCCTTGCCTTGCACATTCGTCAGCTCTCTCGTTTCCTAGTACACCGGAGTGCCCAGGTACCCAGACAAGTCTGATTGAATGGTGGCAGCGGTTCAGCGCTGTGACTGTGTTTCGAATGAGTTTGCTCTTGGTGGTGTTTGAGGACAGAGCCTTAAGGGCTGCCTGACTGTCGACGTAAATAGATATGTTCCTTGAAGGCTCCTCCAAGGTGGATATCAGTTTGGTCGACTGCCAGACAGCGTAGATCTCCGCCTGGAAAACACTGCACCAGTCCGGAAGACGGTATGAAAGATTCGCAGCAGGGTATGCGGAGTACACGCCTGCTCCAGTGCCTTCATCCGTTTTCGAACCGTCCGTGTAGATTGACAGCTCGTTCCCACATAGCGGGGTTTCTTGCTGCCAATCGGTCCGTGATGGGAACACAGTGTTGATCCTGTCTTCCCACTTGTTTTCAGGAACGCAATAGTCCTCCTTGTGTGGCCCAGTATAGCCTTCTATTGAGCGTAGAATGGCGCTGTGACCTAGCGTACTTGGCTTAAGGAGGTTCAGAGCTCTAAGCCTGACCGCACTCATGGCTGCCGCGTACTTCAGGAAGATGTCTATTGGTTCCAGGTCTAATATGACGTCTAGTGCTGCTTGGGGAGTGGAACGTATACATCCCGATACACCCAAGCAAGCTAGTCTTTGCACTTTTTGGAGATTATTTAGGTGAGATTTGGTGCATGCCGTTTCCCACCATACCAATGCTACATAAGTAAGTATGTGTCTGACAACAGCCGTATATAACCAGTGGATAATATTCGGTCGTAGCCCCCATCTTTTCCCAAACGTCTTCTTACACACAAAGAAGGCTTGCAGTGCCTTTTTCATCCTCTCCTCCGAGTTTCTCTTCCAAGAGAGTTTCGAGTCGAGAATTACTCCTAGGTACTTTGCCTCCTTTGCCAGTCTAAGCTGTATCCCTCCTAGTGTAGGAAGTCTAAAGCTCGGTATCTTGTACTTTCTTGTAAACAGAACCAGCTCGGTCTTTTGTGGGTTTGCCCCAAGACCATTTTGGAGTTTTGCGAAAGTAATAGGAAACAAAGTGTTATGTTTAATAACTGCATTTCAAATGCTATTAATGTTACTTCTGGAGTACCGCAAGGTAGTCACCTAGGCCCATTACTTTGTACGCTGTTCATTAATGATCTTCCTTCTGACTTACCCCATTGCTCTGCACTCATGTATGCTGATGACGTCAAGCTTTGTTTATCGTTCAGCGACTCTCAGTCTTCTAGCCTTTTGCAAGCTGATTTAGATACTTTTGCTCTATGGTGTGAGGCTAACTTATTGAACCTTAATAGTTCAAAGTGTAAATCTATATGCTTTCGCGTCAAACATCACAGTATTCGCTTAATGGCATTTCTCTTGATTTTTTGAATGAAACGGACAGTTCAGTTAATGATCTGGGGATAACCCTAGTTCATGGACTGAAATTTGATAACAATATTGCAATAACTGCCAATAAAGCTAAGAGAGTTCTCGGGTTCATTAAGCGAAGGTCTAAGGAATTTGATGATCCTTGTATAACTAAACTTTTATATAAATCTCTTGTCCGTACTATTCTTGAGTATGGTTCTTGCATGTGGTCGCCGCAATATGAATCACACCGTGCTAGATTAGAATCTGTGCAAAAACAATTTTAATCTTTGCTCTTCGACGCTTGGATTGGAACCCTGGTAATCAATTGCCATCGTACTCTAGTAGATTACTATTACTCAATCTTCCCTCTCTTACTAACCGCAGAACTATGCTTGGAGTTATTTTTATCCATAAATTACTTTTTGGTGAAATTGACTCAGCTAAGCTATTAAATGGAATATCTTTAAACGTACCTCCCAGAATAACTTGCAACTTTACGCCTTTGATTTTACAGCATTGTACTACCAATTGGGCATTCCATGAACCTTTCCGTATCTTGTGTGCTCATTATAATAGATTGTATAGTATGATCAGTTCTGAGCGTTCTATCCATGCTGTTAAGGCCACTTCATTTAGACACTTATCCAACTAACCTTACTAATTTCTTGGTTTGATTGGGTTTTTCTGGGTTTTCCCCAATCCTTGCAATGAATGTTGGACCAAGGTTTTTTTTTTCTTTTTTCTTCTTTCTTGTTATATACCCCCAGAATTCAATGCAATTCAATTAAATTATATTATATAAAGTTAATCAAATTAAATATACTTTTAAAAATTATTAATTTAAGCTATAATTTTTAAATATTAATTATATTTTAATTTATATTCTCATTGTTGTGTTGACTGCCTTTTATGTCTGACAATAAATAAATAAATAACCAGTCGGAAAGGCTACAGTCGAAGTCGACTATGAGAGACCCTTTACTTATTCTTCTAAATGGAAATAAGAGTAACACTAATAGTTCCCCATAACGCGTTGTAACGTCAATAAGCTCTTCTTCTTCCTTTGGTCCGACACTGAGTAATATTGAGTTTTGAATAACTTCCGAGTTTATTATCAGATTGCGATGAAATTTTCTGGATACGCTAGGACCCCGATGCTTGTCATGTGTGCCAAAATTCAAGCCTCCAGTTTTAAAATGGACCATTATATGGGAGTTTAAGTTTTTTTTTAATAACTTCCGAGATTATTATCCGATCGCAATGAAATTAGGATACGTTGGGACTCTGATATTAGTCCTGTGTGCCAAAATTCAGGACTCTAGCTTTAATATTTTTCGTTTTATGGAATTTCAAAAATTTTGCTTTCGATTTTTGGGGGCGGAAGGGGGCGTGGCCAAATTCTAAAACAAACTTGACCTTTTCGGGGGCCGCAGGAGTATTGTCACCAAATTTGCTGACCCTAGCTCTTATAGTCTCTGAGATCTAGGCGTTCATACAGCAGGACAGACGGACAGACGGACGGACGGACAGACGGACATGGCTATATCGACTCGGCTGGTGATGCTGATTAAGAATATATATACTTTATGGGGTCTGCCGGACTTCCTTCGACCTGTTACGCACATTTTGACAAACTTAATAGACCCTTTTTTACTATTTTTTTAAAAGTAAAGGGTCTAAAGCATAGTATCCAGTAGCTCGAAATTCTGTTTGAAAGGTATCAACTCCATATAAAAAAAAGAGTTGCAAAGTAGGCTACAAAAATTTTTTGAGAGGCTGTTTTGATAGTCGGTATCCAGTACATCAAAACTTTGGGCGCTCAAAAAGTGACTGGCGATTTACAACACTGTTTCATAAACAGCTGTTGTTTTTTTCTGACAGGTTGGAAGATGAAAATTTTTCATTTTTCGACTAGTCAAAATACTTTTGAAGTCATGGCGGCAACAAACAAACAACACAAAAGCAGAATTTAGATGTTGGAAAATCATGAAAAAATTACTTTAATTCAAGATGTTCAACAAAGACCCATATTGTGGGACTTGACCGACAAAAAACATTTTTACGGGATTTATTATTTTATTTTATTTATTATTTATTATTTGTTTGTTGTGCACAGCTGACGGAACAGTGTGACCACTCAACTTTTCAGGTTTTTTGTTGGATATTTTGGTGTTATGCTGTCACATTGTTTTCTGCCTGGCAGGCAATAAGAAAATCAAGCACTTTAAGCGCTCAAACTTTTTCGAGCTACTGGATACTATGCTTAAAAAACAAGCCGATCAGTCGAGCGGGCGCGACAGGTGGATACCCTGTGCAGGTCTTAAAATAAAAGTTTTATTGAAAAACTATTTTAATTATAATGGAAGTGCTTTTATTTATGTCTACATATACATTTAAATATATCAATACAATTGTAAAGGGGACACTTTTCCAACTTATTTGAATTATTTAGATTAGAACGAATAAATCGAAGATCGTTATCGTTAACTAAATTCACTAAGTAAATAACCTATAGAGGGCCCATTTCATACATTGGCACTGTACAGCCGAAACGGCTTGCGTCACGGACACCTCCGAAATTCCGAAAAATGCGACAGAGACACTCGACAGAGACACTCGCTTTTTCGGAATCATTTGACGAGGCCGATTTAGTCGGCAGCAAGAGCTCGTAGAGTCCACAGCAAAGCGATAGCGGAGAACGCCGCGACGCTTGCTGTGTGCCATGAGTTTTTATGTATGTGTGCATATGTGTGTGCATTGTTGGCATATGTATGCATGTTCTTTATGCTTTGTTTTTGTTTTTCAGCTTTTTCTATTGCAGGGCAAGCCAGCTGAGATTTGTTTTGATGGTGGGGTGATAAGGGTGATAAGAATTTGTATTTATTTTATATAAATGCATCTATATTTATTTATATATAAATGCATAGTTTATTATACTTGTGTAACTATTAAATTATTTATTATTATTATTATTTATTAATTACAAAAATATTAATTAAAGCAATTAAATACCTCAACTTAATTAAATGATCAAATTAATACTTAACTAAATTAATAATTAAATAAATAATTTATTGATATTTTATTACAAATATTTAAAAATAATATATAAATATATATATCCATTCAAAATAATATTATTTTTGATATCATAATCTGTTTATCATTTTAATTTGCCCTAAAACAAAATCAAATCAAGGTCACTGGCAATTGGACCTAATGAAAATATGTCTCCGCACTACGACACACCCCGTACTTTTTAAACCTAATTACCCACAATATTATCTATTAAATATACGATTAATTTCCTAAATAAACTTAGGGTATATATCAAACAAATTAAATGATTTGTTTTATCCATCAAAAGTATTTAATTAATTTTTAAAATAAATAATTGAAAACTTAACCGATAGAGGGTATAAAAAGTTCCACCCTAATTCCAAAACTAGCATCGACAGCGAAACAAAGCTCTGTTGCCAAAGTTCTATGCCTCTGGAACCGAATAACAAACCAACTCAGCCAAATATTTTGTTTTCGGCGGTCAGCAATGCGTGTGCCGGGGCACTATGAAATACCCTGTTCGTCAAAACATTATTACCCCCAATATTTTCTATAGCAGATTGCATGAAATTGTTTAAATAGATAAATGATGATTATAAAACAAATGCATAGCTTTGTTTTATAAATTTTAAATATTTAATTCACCTTAGAAACTCAGTTTTTAAACCTTAACATGTATAGGGTGTCGGAGACTCAGTCATAACACTAACAAGATCAGCATGAAAAGTACACATACACAGAAATATGCGTACACATATTAAAGGATACACACATACAATCAGATCAGACAACAGCAAAGACGTACGACAATGTCTGTCTCCCTCTGTCTTTAAAAGTATGCATGTGTGTAAGGAGGATGGGTAGAATCTCCATATTAACGCAATAGACGAAAAAATTGCCAGCGCTTGTGGCAAAATCTGACTTTGCTCAGAGCTTTACCCTTCCGCAACAGAGTACCATACTTTTTCCAAAATGCTGCTGTAAAAGTCTTCCGATAGAATATATTACATGTATTTTAATTAATTTTATTTTTAAAGTAGAATTAATAAAAGTTTATATGTGAATACATTTATGTTTGTACATATATGTCGGGTCGGGAATGAGGTTAGGATTCATTTTTTTTAATAATACTTTTTTGGCTACGCGCACAAAAACGAGTTCCCTTGTGTCTTGTCAACGTGGACGTTCTAGACTGCTTGACGCCTCGTAGCAGCGATGCTTTTGACGACAATATCCACTGCACAAATTAATTGCATCACTATATCCATCCTGCTTACTCACACACGCTAAGCATCACAAGGGACCACGTACAGCGACAGATAGCCTTGTCTCGTTCAGTCTCAAAATTATCTACGCTCAGTCGTCCGAGTATGACATAAGAAATAACGAGACTAAAGAGACGGACAACGAATTAGAGATGAGTGGCGCGCAACGGCCGTTAAACTCAAATAATACCATCGTGTCACGACACGGCTATCCTGACAATCTACACGTCCTCGTGTAGTCGTTTTTATCAAATTGATTCAATTTCCATCTCTATTCAAATCTTAAACTTTATTGTTCATGTCTTTTACATTTTGCTCTTTACATCAAGTTTAGCTTTACAAACAGTTTGCTTTATAACGGAATCTCTTATACCTATTTTACAAACTTAATTAATTTAATTTTCATGGTATTTTCAGTTCATATTTTTTTTCATTAGTAACTAGATTATAAATGACTCAACATTACTTTCAATATGCCTCACTTGGGCCTTCCGCCAGTACACCATATTCGTTTCTTCAATCGATTAACTAATACGTTACATTAAATTCATCGTTTCTTTTAACGGATCACACATCGTCATTTCTGACGGATAACACATCGTCCTCTCTGACGGATAACACATCGTCCTCTCTGACGGATAACTCTTCATCTCGCTTAGATGGATTACTTTCTGTCCGATCTGAACTCATTGGCAGGCTTAACTCTTCATTTTCGATATCAAATTCATTTGGTATTTCACTATCAGGCATTTTTCGAATATCTTCGTGACAATACTTGAACATGCGTTTATTTTTTAGGGACTTCAACATGTACCTATCACCATCCAAGACTTCTGTTACTAAAAGCGGTCCTCTAAATTTTGCATCTAACTTAGTTTGGTGCCGCTCTTCATTTTTTAGTAACACGTAATCACCTACATTGTATTTGACAACAGTTGCCTTGCTTTTATCGAATCTAGATTTATCATAAGAGGCTAAGGATTTCATTCTATCGGTGGCGTTGGCTCTAATACTAGCTAAATCTATTTCCACTTCTGTTTCAAGCGGAGGAACTAATCCCAGGGGTCGAGCCTCCTTTCCGATCAACATTTCTAATGGGCTTGCCTCAGTTGCACGACTAATTGTACAGTTTAATGCAAGCTGTACTTCACCAAGTGCGTCTTGCCAAGATCGCTGACTAGCTTCTACAGCAGTCAACAAATTCTTTAGCGTGCTCATCACACGTTCAACTTGACCATTGGCACGGCTTGCTCCTGTGGCAATTAAATGAAGTTTTATTTTTTGAGAGTTGCAAAACTCTAAAAATTTTGAACTAGCAAAACACCTACCCTGGTCTGCTATGATGCGATTTGGTACCCCAAACAATGTTACGGCAGATTTCACAGACTTAATACAACTTTCAGCATCTAACTTGAGAACGTGATGCAAATAAACGTATTTTGTATAAGCATCGATCTGAACAATAACGTACTCTTTTAAATCGCTTTTTCCGCTTAACTTTCCTGTAATGTCAATGTGAACCGTATGCCAAGGTATACTGACCTTTGGGATAGGATGAAGCTCAGCTTGGACTTTCCCAGAAGGAGATTTAGAAGTCCGACAAGTTATACAGTTAGCGACAAATTTACGAACGTACTTGTTCATTTTAGCAAACCAATAATATTGATAAACTTTGTCAAGTGTCTTTTGCCAACCAAGGTGCATAATCGATTCGTGTACTTGGTTTATTACCGACCATTTGAACGCTCGTGGCACAACCGGCAAGCAACGTGTCCTACCATTCCGCTGTACCTTACGATGCAAGACTCCTTTGCGCAAATCAAATGTGTTGGCCAAGTCTACGGAGAACTCATCGGAGTTTAATTTAGTGACAATTTCTATTATTTCGGGATCTAAACGCTGTTCGGCGAGAAGCCAGTCGCTAGAAACTTCAGCTAAATTTACTCTCTTTTCGGGAATTTTAGATGCAGCTGGATGCGATTCGGGAGGCAATGGGTTTCTGGACAAAAAGTCAACATGAGCCATACGCTTTCCTTCTCTATACTGAATGTCAAAATTGAACGATTGTAAATAGGCCCACCAACGATGTACCCTAGGAGTCAAATCTATTTTGGTACGAGAAGCTTTCAATGAATTACAATCGGTAAACACAACGAAATTGCGACCAAGAAGGTAATGACGAAAATGTTTTATGGCCTGAACCACAGCTAAGGTTTCCAATTCATAAGAATGATACCTAGACTCCTCAAAAGAGGTGGTTTTACTGAAATATTCTACAACATGGGATCTATTTTGTATTCGATGTATAAGCATCGCCCCATATCCTATGGAGCTTGCATCTGTATGCAACTCAATTGGATATTGAGGGTCAAATATCACTAATACTGGGTCGTTTGTAAGAATGTCCACGATATGTTTTCTAACTTTTTCCAATTCAGGATTCCAAGTAATACTTCCATTTCCCGAAGATAGGGAATATAACGGTTTCATAACTTGGGAGAAGTTGGGCACAAATTTACGGAAATATGAGGCCAGACCAATAAATTGTCTAATGCCAGTGGTAGTTAGTGGCGGAGGCAATGAACTTAACGCAGATATTTTCCGCGAATTGGGCCGAATTTCTCCCGCCCGTATCTCATAGCCTAAATACTGAACTTCTGTTTTAAGGAAACTACACTTATTAATGTTAAAAGTGAATCCAGCATTTGTAAGAATGTTTAAAACAACTTTTAACCTTTCCATTCCAGACTCCTTTGTTGGTGACACAACCATAATGTCGTCCATATAAACGATTACGAATGTATGAGCAATATCACCCAGAGCGTTCATAACTGCACGCTGAAAGACTGATGGCGCGTTTTTAAGACCGAAAGGCATTGTTAAGAATTCAAATTGGCCATCTGGAGTCACAAATGCGGTATATTCTATTGAGTCAGGGTGAATTGGGATTTGATGGAAGCCGCTTGCCATATCTAAACACGAAAAAAAGTTAGCCCCACAAAGTCTAGCTATCTGGTCATTGATAAGCGGCAACGGGTATTTGTCTGAAACTGTATTTGAGTTTAATTCCCTGTAATCGACACAAAGGCGATCTGATCCGTTCTTCTTTTTAACGAGCAACATGGGGCTAGCAAAGGGGGAGCAACTAGGGCGAATAATATTACATTTAGTCAACTCGCCCAACTGATTTCTAACTGTTTCTCTCTCTTGAGGACTAAGCCTATAAGGGCGTCGCTGAACAGTTTTACTGGGGTCGATTAAAAGTATTTTCATCTCACCTGTGCTAACTTGTGTACATGGAATTCCTTTAATAAATGCTTTCGAATAAGTTTCAATTAGTTTAATTAATTCATCTTTCTCGTTACCGACCAATTCGGTGTCTAAGTCGGATAAGTTAAATGTTGGCTTAGTTGAAGAACAAACATTTACAGTTTTCGATTTTACAAGTTCAAACTTATCTGATGAAATAATAACATTAAGGCCCTGACTCAGGATCTCTCGCCCGATTACGATATCATTTTTCAATTGCATATCTCTTACAACATGGAACAATATTTCAATTACATTCTCATTAATAGTAACTTGACTTAATATTTGCAACGTGCTATATATACCGGTATCACCAATACCTTTTAACATTACAATATTATTGGTGCGTTTTCCAGATAATTTATTACTGATTGTCTCCTTAATTATCGAACATTCGGCGCCGGAGTCAAAGCAAATTGGATAGAGCTCACCTCGATGTTCCATAACTGCACTTGGTTCTGCAACAAAACATTGGTTGACACTCTTCTGCTGGATCTTTCCGGGTAAAGCTGGTGACCCGTTACTTGAGCACTTGTTTGCAAAGTGCCCTGGTTGGCCACATTTGAAACACGTGAGGCTTGACTTCTCGCGCTGTGGCTTCATTTCTCTCTCTTGACGCATTTTCGATCGGCATTCTGCAATTTTATGTCCTTGTTTTCCACAAAAATGACACACCACAGATAACACTCTTCTTTTCTTTTGGTCTGGTTCAGCGTTATCGTCGCGACAGCCACGCCGTTTCTTATCAAAAGAGAACGCCTTCAATTCGGTTTGTAGCTTACTTCGGGATTGCACGTTTGAAGTAAAAACAACTCGCTGCAAGCGGCTATCGATATTCGCCAAATGTGCAAGTACGGTAGAAACAGCGATTTCTTCGTGGCTCCTATTTCGCCATTTCGTTGTCAATGACGTCACCAACCGACTTGCATAAACTGCGAGACATTCGCCATCGGCCGGGCGGCTGTTTAACAAATTGAAAAACATGGCCGCCACCGTCTCTTCTTCTTCGAAGCGCTGAAGAAACAATTCTCGAAAATCATTCCATTTCATGCCAGGATAGGAGATTTGTGTTAACCAATGCGAAGCGATCCCCTCCATGGAATTACTCAGTGCCATAATAAGTTTACTACCTTCCAGTGGGTGCTCCGATAGTATTATGTCGGTAGTCGCACACCATTTTGAGGCTTCTACTCCAGCAGTGTCAGGGTTGAATTTGGGCAGAGTGACGTCACGGCCTTGTTGCTGCACTTGTGTCGTAGCCTGCATTGTTTTCAGAAGCTCGATCATATTGCGATTTTGTAAGTCGAAAACTTCACGCCACTGTTCTCCAGATAATGCAGGAGCTGGCACGGATCCCACTTCTGATGTCGGGTCGGGAATGAGGTTAGGATTCATTTTTTTTAATAATACTTTTTTGGCTACGCGCACAAAAACGAGTTCCCTTGTGTCTTGTCAACGTGGACGTTCTAGACTGCTTGACGCCTCGTAGCAGCGATGCTTTTGACGACAATATCCACTGCACAAATTAATTGCATCACTATATCCATCCTGCTTACTCACACACGCTAAGCATCACAAGGGACCACGTACAGCGACAGATAGCCTTGTCTCGTTCAGTCTCAAAATTATCTACGCTCAGTCGTCCGAGTATGACATAAGAAATAACGAGACTAAAGAGACGGACAACGAATTAGAGATGAGTGGCGCGCAACGGCCGTTAAACTCAAATAATACCATCGTGTCACGACATATACATATTATATATTCTCATCAATACTTTTCTTTAAACATGTTTAAATAAACTATATAAAAATAAACATTTGCTTATTAACTATTTCCATTTATTTTTTAATACAATTGAATAATATTGTTGAGTTTATATGTTGAGTTGATATATTAAAATAAAATTAATTAATATACATGTTATATATTCTATCGTAGACTTTTACAGCAGCATTTTGGAAAAAGTATGGTACTCTGTTGCGGAAGGGTAAAGCTCTGAGCAAAGTCAGATTTTGCCACAAGCGCTGGCAATTTTTTTGTCTATTGCGTTAATATGGAGATTCTACCCATCCTCCTTACACACATGCATACTTTTAAAGACAAAGGGAGACAGATATAGTCGAACGTCTTTGCTGTTGGCTGATCTGATTGTATGTGTGTATCCTTTAATATGTGTACGCATATTTCTGTGTATGTGTACTTTTCATGCTGATCTTGTTAGTGTTATGACTGAGTCTCCGACACCCTATACATGTTAAGGTTTAAAAACTGAGTTTCTAAGGTGAATTAAATATTTAAAATTTATAAAACAAAGCTATGCATTTGTTTTATAATCATCATTTATCTATTTAAACAATTTCATGCAATCTGCTATAGAAAATATTGGGGGTAATAATGTTTTGACGAACAGGGTATTTCATAGTGCCCCGGCACACGCATTGCTGACCGCCGAAAACAAAATATTTGGCTGAGTTGGTTTGTTATTCGGTTCCAGAGGCATAGAACTTTGGCAACAGAGCTTTGTTTCGCTGTCGATGCTAGTTTTGGAATTAGGGTGGAACTTTTTATACCCTCTATCGGTTAAGTTTTCAATTATTTATTTTAAAAATTAATTAAATACTTTTGATGGATAAAACAAATCATTTAATTTGTTTGATATATACCCTAAGTTTATTTAGGAAATTAATCGTATATTTAATAGATAATATTGTGGGTAATTAGGTTTAAAAAGTACGGGGTGTGTCGTAGTGCGGAGACATATTTTCATTAGGTCCAATTGCCAGTGACCTTGATTTGATTTTGTTTTAGGGCAAATTAAAATGATAAACAGATTATGATATCAAAAATAATATAATTTTGAATGGATATATATATTTATATATTATTTTTAAATATTTGTAATAAAATATCAATAAATTATTTATTTAATTATTAATTTAGTTAAGTATTAATTTGATCATTTAATTAAGTTGAGGTATTTAATTGCTTTAATTAATATTTTTGTAATTAATAAATAATAATAATAATAAATAATTTAATAGTTACACAAGTATAATAAACTATGCATTTATATATAAATAAATATAGATGCATTTATATAAAATAAATACAAATTCTTATCACCCTTATCACCCACCATCAAAACAAATCTCAGCTGGCTTGCCCTGCAATAGAAAAAGCTGAAAACAAAAACAAAGCATAAAGAACATGCATACATATGCCAACAATGCACACACATATGCACACATACATAAAAACTCATGGCACACAGCAAGCGTCGCGGCGTTCTCCGCTATCGCTTTGCTGTGGACTCTACGAGCTCTTGCTGCCGACTAAATCGGCCTCGTCAAATGATTCCGAAAAAGCGAGTGTCTCTGTCGAGTGTCTCTGTCGCATTTTTCGGAATTTCGGAGGTGTCCGTGACGCAAGCCGTTTCGGCTGTACAGTGCCAATGTATGAAATGGGCCCTCTATAGGTTATTTACTTAGTGCTAAATTTTACTCTGGATGTAGTCTGGCAACACCACATGTTTCTCTTTCTCACACACAGCAGTTATCTCATTGCGCGCCAAACCATTTCTTTTTGAAATTTAAGGAAATGTTAATATATATAGGTTTTTGTAATGCAGAACAATTTATTTATCACTGCGGACGGCAGTCCGCGCTAGTGACGAAAGCAGACCTTAAAAACGCACACGTAGTGAAGTTTGCTGGGCTGCAGGCCGCTAGCTATATATACACGCAATATTGGATATAGAGATCGGCTGGACCGATCGCAATGTGTTATATATCATTCGAAAGGTAATTTCGGTGGTTTTAATACGACATACTATTATCTCTGATCTGTCAGATATTTTTCGAGATATAGACGTTTGCATATCTTTGTCAAACTTTGCACGTTTGAATGTGGAGCTTCGGTTGGAGCATAAAGCCCCAATTTTTAGATGCAGATAGTTGGTAGAGTTGAATACGCGTCGAACGGTACTTCATTCACCCAAATCGGACTATCCATTCCAAAGATAATGGAATTAAAATTTTGATGACGTCATCGAGCTGAGATAAAAATCTTGTGTGTTGGTTTGTCTGGACCAATCTTTGAGATATCGGAATGAATTTTCTTGAGCGTGTTACTTCCAGAAATCTCAGAAACTTTTGTTCCACAATTTTTTTGAAAAACCGCTAGTTTGGCGGGAAAAATCTAGAATACTTGCAAATTCTATTGAAAACTACGGCCAAACCATAGACCCTATGATAAATTTTTTTACATCACTCGAAAGGTTATTAAAATAGCTTTAATATAAGTCTAAACTAATTCTGTAAGATTATTACATGATGTAAAACTTATAAACTAATTTTTATACCCTGTGGGGGTATATTAAGTTTGTTAAAAATATGTAACGGGCAGAAGGAAGCATGGCCGACCCCATAAAGTATATATATTCTTGATCAGCATCAATAGCCGAGTCGATGTAGCCATGTCCGTCTGTCCGTCGGTCTGTCGGTCTGTCGGTCCGTCCGTATGAACGAAAGGATCTCAGAGATGGTAAGAGCTAGAAGCTTGAACTTGGTGTCCCACCACTGGTAATTTTTGCAGGCAGATCAAGTTTATCTTTTTTTTTGGATGCCACGCCCACTTTGCCCACAAATTAAGTAAAAGTAAAAGCATAAAAAAAGCAGTTTTGTAGCTCAAACCCCTCATAACAAGAGCAATATAACAGCTAAAGACTTCACATTTAGCACACATAATGAATATTTTGTGGTCAATATGTCCAGAAAATGTTATCACGATGCCACGCCCCTTTCGCCTACAATTCGGAAAAGCTTATAACAAGAGCAATATTACAGTTAGAGACTTCAGACTTGGGACATATGATGAATATTTTGTGGTCGATGTGTCCAGAAAATTGTATCGCGATGCCACGCCCCCTTCACCCACAAATTAAGTAAAACCTCATAAAGCAAGCAGTTTTGTCACTCAAAAACCTCATAACAAAAGCAGTTTTGTAGAAGAAGACTTGAGATTTGGCACACATGATGAATATTTTGTGGTTGATGTGTCCAGAAAAATGTATCACGATGCCACGCCCCCTTCGCCCACAAAAATTAAAAAACGAATTACTAGAGAATTTCATCTGGAGTGAATTTGAGCGGGTTCTTGTAAACCCACAGGGTATATTACGGTCGGGGTCCCGACTGTTCGGCTTGTTTTTTTTACTTTTTGTGAATTTGCATAAAATTGAGTCCTTAAGTTTGTATTTTTGATTAATTATTCTAAAGCGTGAAGACATTGCGCAAATTTTGATATATAACACTTGTCAGACAAGATTCGGGTTGACAAAATATAGCGTTTTCAGATTGGTGCCGTAAAAAAGTCCTGTCGAGGTATCAGCTGTTAGATTGGAGCTGGTGGGCCCGTTAGTGCCTAATGAGATTTAATGTTATATGATGCCAATGTTAACTACGGATCGACTGGTACCTCAATAATTCAAATCCGTTAACTCGTTTAAAAGTTATTATAATATTAAGTCGTATGTTACAGTATCAAAATTTTATGTAAATTTTAGTGTGCTTGATTATTTATGCAATTAATAAGAAAACGGCGCATACGATTTTGGTATATTTTCAATATATCATAGCTAATAAAATTATGCAACTTTTGGTATATAGGTCATATCTGAGATAATTCATTTTGGCAAGATATTACATTTTTAATGTACACATATTTTCCTTTGTGAGTTTTAAGAAAAACAGCAACGGTGAGAAATGTAAGAATTATCACGGCCTTGTAAACATAATTGCAATTTAGAGCTTTCTACGAAGCAGCTTCGTTGGCTCAGTGGTTAGAGTGTCTGACTCTTACGCGGACGTTCGAGGTTCAAATAAAGTTAGCGGCTTTAAGTTTATTTTAATTTTATAATATATTTAGCAGTTTAAATTTTTTTTTTTATTTAATTGCAATCGATTCATCATATCCCATATAATTCCTATTTGTAACTTTTTTATCTTAACAACAGAATGGACTAGAAGAACATGTAAGGATAATTACAGCTCTGCAAACAAAGCTCCAATTTAGCAGGGACTTGGTAAATAGCTCGTTGGATATTCCTTAGTGTCAGAACAGCAGCGTCAAGAGCAAAATGTAATGTAAATTACAGTTCTTTAAACAAAGCTGCAATTTAGCACGCGTCTGACGGTAGGCTCGTTGGCTTAATGGTTGATCGGTTAGACCTACATGCGAGAGGCCCCGGGTTCGAGCTCTGGGATATTCTGTCGTCCGATTTTTTTTAAATTTTTAACATTTTAATTTGAATTTGTTTAATTTTTAAATTTTATTGGAAACTATTTTTGCAAATATTTGAATAGTAGTTATTTAAACAATTGAAATTCAATATATTACAAACATTGAAATTCTGCAAATGTTTGTACATATATAACCTTTTGTCGGGGACAATTCTTTTTAATTTTCTTTAATTGGAATTCCAAAAATCTCTGATATCCCCCCAAAAAAAGCCTCTACACGAGGTAAAAGTCTAGTGACGAAAGCATATTCACGCCCTAAAATTACTGATATCAAATTTTGTGACGAACAATATTAATTTTAATATATAAACTATTCTAATATAAATAATAGTTTGGCATTCGGCACTGCGCAGAAAGGTTTTTTAATTACACAAATGCTGCACCTTTTTGCGCAATGTGCGGAATGCCAAGCTATTATTTATATTAAAATAGTTTATATATTAAAATTAATATTGTTCGTCACAAAATTTGATATCAATAATTTTAGGGCGTGAATATTGCATGCAGATCTTCACTAAACTAAGTCGCGATGTTAGTCGCAGCGTTAGGATAGTGTGTATGCACGCTCGCCAATCCCTAAATAATACACTCTCGTGTTGGTTTTTAAGAACTGAACCTCGTTTATTCATTTGTATGGGGTTTTATAGAATATCTTATGTACTATTTGGACAGAGTTAGCTATAGTGCTAGACAGGGTTCACTATAGCATTAAAGTATCTTATATACTAATCAGATCGATTTAGCTGTAGTGCTAGACCGTGTACACAGTTGTGTTAAAGAGTCATATTTACTAATTATGTCATGTAGCCTAAGTGCTAGACAGAGTTCACTATAGCTCTTATGTATTAATGTGGTCGAGTACGGGATCGTTTAAAGTAATCCGTGCTCCTTTCTTCTCATTGTCATATATACTTATGTGTCTATTTCTTCTTATCTATTAGGCATGCATGTTCGTTTATGTTGTAACTATCCCTCGGTTTCTGAGCGCCGGGACTGCGGTCCGTGTGGTAACCCAACGCATTGGCGACCCTTTCAAGTGGTTGTTCACACGTTTGGCCGCGCAGACCGAGGGATGCTTCAGAAATATGTTCATTTATGAACATTTTGCGGGGGGCCATAAATTATGTAGTTGCTGGTTGTGATCCGAACTCTATATAATCTTTTGTTTATCTGTTTTACATTTTCTTATTACATACATTTTACTTATGGCTACTATTCCTACAATTATCAATGTCAATGAAGTGTGCCCGGTTACATGGTGAAAATCGATGTTTCTTAGCTTCAAGTTTTCATTCTTTTGTTTTACTATTAATTTCTTTATATTCTCAATTTCTTCAGTATTATTTATTTGCATTTCTATCTAGTGGTGTTACTTAATATTTATCTTTCCATTTATTCCAAGAGTGTAATTTCATTTTTGATATTAATTTCCAACGATCTGTTAATGAAACTTTACTATCCACTTCGTTTTCGGCTACTGCTAAAGTCGGTTGTCCAATTAGAATGTGTTTTTGAGCCACAGGATACCATAGGCGTGAATACAATATGCCATCAATTTGTGCAAGCAGCTTACTTATTTCTTTGCTGTCTCCAATTGTTCCAGCTTCCCAGATTTTCCCATAGTGGGGACTTGCCGGCGGAATAAACTGCCTGTCTACTTTTTCCTTATTCAGATTTGGGTTTACGCTATTCTGTATAATTGTTTGCTTGAGTTCGGAGTTCAATTTCCTTTCTGCTCCTACAAGGTTTGTACCATTATCAGAATCTATGTGTTGATACTTTTCTGTTCTAGCTATGAGTCTTTTTTCTTCTATGTGATTGTTATCTTCATATTCGTTTCTACATTGAGTTTTCTGATTTTTAAGATTACTATCTTTTAGCAATTTTTTCTCTGAGTTTATAAAACTATCGTTTCGTAATTTTCTCAACTCCTTATCTTCAGTAAGTGGTATTTTAACTGTAAATCTGTCATTTTTCTCAACTTGTGTTATGTCATTGGAGAGTTCCATGTTCTTTTCGTAGTTAGTAGTCGTTTTAGTTTGTATTTGATTGACTTCGGGCATTTTCACTCTTCCAGATAAGATCCATCCAAGTTTTGTACATTGTCCTATTATCGTCTCCTCTTGTTTCAACCCTTTCGTTAGAATTGCCGGTAAAAAGTCGCCTCCAATAAGAATGTCAATTCGACTCCGCTTATTGAACGTGGGATCCGCCAGAATTTCATTCGCCCAAACTAAAGCGGTTGTAGTCAAATGATTGTTGAGGTTGAGGATTTACTACTTTCGTTAGTATCACTGCGCTGGTTTCAAATTTGTCGTCACTTGGGAATCTTGGTCGAATTTTTAATTTTACGACGGCTTTCGATACTCCAACTAGATTTTCTCCAAGCCCATAGATTTCCGTTCGCTTTTTTTGTCTTGGTAATCCTAATGTTTTCGCTGCTTCCTCAGAAATTACTGTAATCTGTGATCCTTGATCCAATAGTGCGCGACAGATGATCCATTCTCCTGTGATCGACTGAACTTCAACTTGAGCTGTTGCTAGTAATGTATTTTGTGCTGTTCTGGTCGTCATTGTTGTTTTAATTTCCTTTTCTTGATGTAGTAATTCATGATGCTTTTCGTTGCATTTTCCACATGTCTCTTGACACTGTTTGTAACTTGAGAATTTATGGCTTAAGCATTGGAAACATAGATGTTCTGCTCGGACAAATTCCCATCTTTCTGCTGGATCTACTTTGGCGAATCTTCTACAGTCTTGTATATCGTGGCCTGCGAATTTACAATATTCGCATGCATTGTCTAATGCTGTGCTCATGACTTTTGGGTTCTCCTTGTATGTACTTGGTTTTACAGCCTTAATTGTTTGTAGGTGCCTTTCCAGGAATTGTGTGACATCTTCTAGGGTTTGCATCTCCTTCGTCTTGCTAGAGGCATGTTCATACTGCTGCAGACCCTGTCTATCAAATTTTCTAATAAGAATGCTGGCTATAAATGGCTCAGCATCCTTAACTGGGATTCCCATTCCTCGTATTGCATGTAAACTTTTATGCGTTGTATCCAGCATGTTTTGTATGCTTTTATCTGAATCACTGTTCATGCTTGGTAAGTCTAAAATGCGGTTGCAGTGGTTCGTAAATAACAGTCTTTTATTTTCGTATCTACTTTTCAATATATTTAAGGCTTCTTCATAGTTTTCGCTGCTGATGTATAGGTGCCTTATCAGTTGAGCTGCTTCTCCTTTTACTAATTCTTTTAATCGTATTAGTTTTTCTTTGGAATCCAGATTGATGTTTGTGTCTATCATTTCTTTAAACATGTCTGCGAAATTGGACCATGATGTAATGTCTCCAAAAAATGGTGGTATTTCTATTGGTTTTAGTTTAATACTTTGCTCTGATGGCTTATTTTCTGTAAGCCATCTTATTTTTTCCCTTTTTGCTTCGTTTAGCTCTTCGTAGCGGTTCCTAACTGATGGCGTTGCTTGGCCATGCTCTTTCATTTCCTTAAAGATCTCCGTGAGTCTATCGAAGTCTTCTCTAATATCATTTAAATCGTTTTGATGTTGTTTGTAGTTTTGTCCAGCACGGTTAATCGTCATTTGTAGTGCTCTTGTCGCTCGGCTAAATTCGTCTGATCGAATCTCATTTTCTTCCATTTGTTGTCGCATTGTCTCGTTCAATGTTTTCTTTATCGTCTTCTTGTTAATCTCCATCATAATTTTATTTTTTAAGGCTTGCGTCTTTTCGAATGCTCCCTTTGCGAAATACTCGTCTCCACAGAGGGATTCATTTTGTATTAATATTTGATGCTGGCTCTTGAACAATTCCCATTGTTCCTGGACTTTAACTGCCCAATCCAAGTCTGCATGCTCGTCCTGCATTATTTCCTCATCCCAACTTTTCAATTGCGCGTATATCGCAGATTGACTTATCCCGATAGCATTAATTTGATCTCGTGTGTATACCATGTTGAATAAGATTTCTTTCCTGCGCCGCAGTAGTTCCGTGGATCCACTTCGTATGCGATGTCGCGCGTTATTTTCTCGTACAGCCCTCGCTGCACAGTTTTCCTTAGCAACTCTTGTTACTTTTTTGCTGCTACTTGCAGGCTTTTTTCGGTGCTGCTACTTGCAGGCTTTTCGGTGCTGCTACTTGCAGGCTTTTTCGGTGCTGCTACTGCAGGCTTTTCGGTGCTGCAACTGCAGGCTTTTTTCGGTGCTGCTCCTTGCAGGCTTTTCGGTGCTGCAACTGCAGGCTTTTCGGTGCTGCTACTTGCAGGCTTTTCGGTGCTGCTACTTGCAGGCTTTTCGTGCTGCTTACTTGCAACCTTTTCGTGCTGCTTTTGCAGTCTTTTCGTGCTGCAACTTGCAGTCTTTTCGTGCTGCTTTTGCAGTCTTTTCGTGCTGCTTTTGCAGTCTTTTCGTGCTGCAACTTGCAGTCTTTTGTGCTGCTTTTGCAGTCTTTTCGTGCTGCAACTTGCAGTCTTTTTATGCTGCTACTTGCAGTCTTTTTCGGTGTTCGGTTGCTCCGGTTGCTGGTACCTCAGCGTAGATCTTGTCTTCTACGTGCTGTACTTCCCGTCGACGTTTTGTTTTGGCTACTCCGGTTACAGGTACATTAGCGTAGATCTTGCCTTCTACGTACTGTACTTCCGTCGTCGCTTTGTTGATGTTGTTGCTCCACTGCCTTTCGTCCGATCCCACGCTGCAGTCGTTGTTTTGCTGCTTGCTTTATTATCTTGCTTTTATTATTTTTATTTTCCCTAGCTGCGCCACAATGCACGGTAGGTGCGATCAATGGACTTGGTTGCGTGATACCGACTAAGGTATCTACTACAAGTGGCAGTCACTGAGCAAGATTGCTCGAAGGACCATATGCATGCAGATCTTCACTAAACTAAGTCGCGATGTTAGTCGCAGCGTTAGGATAGTGTGTATGCACGCTCGCCAATCCCTAAATAATACACTCTCGTGTTGGTTTTTAAGAACTGAACCTCGTTTATTCATTTGTATGGGGTTTTATAGAATATCTTATGTACTATTTGGACAGAGTTAGCTATAGTGCTAGACAGGGTTCACTATAGCATTAAAGTATCTTATATACTAATCAGATCGATTTAGCTGTAGTGCTAGACCGTGTACACAGTTGTGTTAAAGAGTCATATTTACTAATTATGTCATGTAGCCTAAGTGCTAGACAGAGTTCACTATAGCTCTTATGTATTAATGTGGTCGAGTACGGGATCGTTTAAAGTAATCCGTGCTCCTTTCTTCTCATTGTCATATATACTTATGTGTCTATTTCTTCTTATCTATTAGGCATGCATGTTCGTTTATGTTGTAACTGTCCCTCGGTTTCTGAGCGCCGGGACTGCGGTCCGTGTGGTAACCCAACGCATTGGCGACCCTTTCAAGTGGTTGTTCACACGTTTGGCCGCGCAGACCGAGGGATGCTTCAGAAATATGTTCATTTATGAACAATATGCTTTCGTCACTAGACTTTTACCTCGTGTAGAGGTTTTTTTTGGGGTGTTTTAATACTTTGATAGAAACGTAATTTTGTCAACCATACGTGTAAGCAATCTCAAATAAAAATTAATATAATAATAGTAATTATTCAGTATATCAGTGCTGGACAACTCTCAAACTGTGGTTGGACAGTGTTGGACAACTGGCCAATTATAATGAAATAATGTCAATATAAGAAATTCCTTAATATCTCCTTTATTTGTGGGTCGATCGCTATGAAACTTGAATCAAATTTCTAAGCGTTGTTATTCTGTTAACTTAAGCTGTCTTATGTTAACACGCATGCGTGTAAACGTTCGCAAACATTAATTTAAGATTCCCGAAAGAAAGACAAGGCGAGCGATAGTGCAAAGCAGATTGCCATATGCTGTGTCGCTCTTGCCAACAACTATGAAATAATGGTAAAAACAGAAATTCCTTAATATCGCCTTTATTTGTGGGTCGATCGCTATGAAACTTGCAGCAAATTGCTTATCGTTGTTGTACTGTCAATTTAAGCTGTGTTATCTCAACGAAGATTAGTGTAAACTGTTGCAATTATTAATTTTACATTCCTGGGAGGAAGACAAGGCGAGCGATAGTGCAAAGAAGATTGTCATATGTGCTCTCGCTCTTGCCAACCACTATGAAATAATGGCAAAAATAGAAATTCCTTAATATCGCCTTACTTAATGGGTCGATCGCTATGAAACTTGTATCAAATTTATTAGCGTTGTTCTACTGTCAATTTAAACTGTATTATCTTAACAAACATGAGTCGCTAATATTAATTTTACATTTCCGAAAGAAAGAAAAGGCCAGCGATAGTGAAGAGAAGATTGTCATATGCTCTGTCGCTCTTGCCAACAACTATGAAATAATGTTAATAATAGAAATTCCTTAATATCTCCTTTATTTGTGGTTCGATCGCTATGAAACTTGCAGTAAATTGCTTAGCGTGGTTATTCTGTTAATTTAAGCTGTATTATCTTAACAAAGATTGTAAACAATCGCTAATATTAATTTACATAACAATGTATAGTTCTGAGTGTGGCCAATGGATGGCGCCACATGCCACATAACTGTGGCAACCCTGATTGTCATCTTTGCTTCATTTCACGAACTAGGTTCAACCCTGGTAGAGGACTGAGGTTTTTCGTCCCTGCTTTGATCGCAGCCAACTTCACTTCCTCTTTTAGCGCGTCACTTGAATGCAACACACGAAGAAGCTTGGACCAATTCAATAAATACTAATCTTAAGTAATCTGCGCGTTAATTTAATAATTGGCTTTAATAATCTCGCCAAAGTGGTGACCCCGAATGCAAAATCAACATTACAATCTACGTTCAGCGAGATCGCAATCTGCTAGCACTGGAGACGTATTTTTCGACGCCGCAAACATGCCGGCTACCGATCAAAATACCGCAGCTCAGGTGCACTCGCAGCAACTGGAACAACCACAATCATCGCATCCGTTAGCAGCAGCTCCACCGCAATGCGCGCAATTGCGCATTCCAAAATTCAACAAAACAGATCCTCAGCTTTGGTTCGCCCAATTGGAACGACTTTTTCATATTTACAACGTCATCAATGATGAGCTCAAGTTCGACTTGATATGTGTAAATTTGGAAGAGGATGTAAGTGCTACGCTGAGAGATCTTTTTACTCAGCCGCCATTAACCAACAAGTACAACACTTTGAAGCAGCGCGTGCTTGAGAAATTTGCAGAGCCAGCTGACTCAAAGTTAAAAAGGACACAACCTATGGAAATCATACTCTTCAGCTCGACTTGGACCTACAGCGCCCTTTCACATGGTCTTTTATCATCGCTGACATACAAACACCTATAATTGGTGCTGATTTCCTTGCTACACACCATCTTCTTATCGATGTCAGTCACCAGCGCACAGTGGTCGATTTGGCGAAATTAGCTGTTTTTAATAAATAACTTCAACATTATTCACCCTATATTTAATATGTAATTTTTCTCATATAAAAACAAAATTTCTACACAATAAAATTTAAAAAAAATATTTTTTTTTAAGATTAAAAATTTTTTTTTTTATTTTACAAATTTTTTCTACTTAATAAATTTTTTTTTTTAATTTATTTTGAAAAAAAAAATTATATTTAATATAAAAAAAAATATTTAAAAATAAAAAAAAATTTTAACTTTTTTTTTTTTTGTTCTCTGAGAGACACAAAAAAGGTCGCCATATGAAAAAGGTCTCTTTTTACCACTGACATTGAACCTAAAAAGTTAATTTTCTTGAAAAGTTGCAAAAAGTTGCAAAAATGTTTATACATTTCACGATTACAAAACAGCTTGAATCCGTTTGAATCCCTTTAGTGGCATTCCACTGAAGTCTGGTGATTGCTATTATGAAAAGGTTATTTTTAAGGCTGTGTTCTACATCAAAGTATGACTAAATGAGATAAGCACAAGTAACAAACAAAAATTATTTACATAATACTTACCTTTATCTTTAAAAAAAACCAACAAACTTGTTTTGTGTAGTGACCAGTTTCTGTAGGTGTAACATTTTCTTATGTATGCTCGCTAAAATTTAATATTGGAGATCATATATCAACGGTCACATACGTTATATATTCAAATATACTGCTTGCAGTAGTGATCTGCACGCGTAACAGTGTTAACTGCTTGCAATTGCACTTCTTCATGCACTGCTTGCAGAAACCACACATGCGTATTGGTATTAGTATTACGCGCAGCCGCCGCTACGCTGCAGCTGTTTCTCTTATCTTATCTATGCATTGTTTTGTTATAGCCTGTGCCCATTAAAAATGGGCAAAAAGGCTATAATGAATTTGTGTGAATGTATGTAACAGGGAGAAGGAAGCATCTCCGACCATATAAAGTATATATATTCTTAATCAGTATCAATAGCCGAGTCGATTGACACCTGTCCGTCTGTCTGTCCGTCCGTCTGTCCGTCTGTCCGTCTGTCTGTCCGTCTGTATGAACGCGTCGATCTCAGCAACTATAAGAGCTAGAGACTTCAAATTTTTAATGTAGGTTCCTGAATACCATACGCAGATCAAGTTTATTTTCAATTTTCGATATCATGTCCCGTTGGTTTTAAAATTAGAAAAATCACCATAACATAAGAAATGTTAAAGATAGACACTTGAGATTTGGCACACATGATAAAAAGCTTAAGCTTAATGTGTCCTGAAAATTTCATTGCGATGCCACGCCCCCTTCGCCCATAACTCGAAAAAGCTGATAACACGAGCAGTTTAATAGCTAGAGACTTGAGATTTGGCACACCTGGCAAGTATCCTACTCTCAATGTGTGCTACAAATTTCAGTACGATCGGATATTGAACTCAAAAGTTATTCAAGAATCAAATTTATGCAGATGCGTCGCAGCGCAGTAGCAGCGCAGTCGCTGCGCCGCCCGACAAAATAATGAACGAAAAGACGCGTTTGTTCATGTATGTTTGATTTGCCATTCGTCTGCTGTGGCTCTAAACATAAACAATCAATAGCCGCAATCCAATGTTGCCAGACTATCGCAAGCTACCTACTCTCGATGCAAGCAAAATCGACTTCAAGCGATATATTTAAGTCCCATTATAATGAAAATACTTTTCTTTGAAGACCTGCACAGGCTATCCAACTGTCGCGCTCGTTTTTGTTTTGCTAATTAGCATACCAAGTGCACTATCGGCTCCCTTATGTCACCTTGGATAAGTTCGGCAAAATCATACGATTGCACCGTTCTTATCTCTCGCCGCCCACGCTTTGACTTAATTCGTTTTGAGCTTAGCTAATTAGCTGCTGATCGAATTTAGCATAGAACATTAAGCGAGCGTCTCTTGAGTTTAGCACAACATATGTGCTCCGTCGAATTTATTACAAAATTTCTTTTGTTCACGTGGCGTGACATAACATCTTGAGGGAGACGTGGAAAATTTTATAAGACGATTTGGTCTGGAGGTGCTTCCGCATTTTTCATCTGGATTTTTATTCCGGAATTGAGATTCCGATGTTCTTTCTGGATTTTCTTTTCGCTGCTAAGGAATATAATTCTTTTAAGTGCCTTTTCTCCAATTAAGCCAGGTATGTGAGTGGAAGTACAGTGTTACCCATACTAAAGTGAATCTTTTCGACAGTGCCCCGTGCCAGTGCTTTTATTTTTTTTATTGGAATTTATTAATTCTGAATTGTTCGGAATCCTCATTTTTGGGAATTGGGAAATCATTCCTTTCCCACGGAAGCTGCTGTAAGAGCCGTCACCGGCCAGAACCCGCCTGCAACCTGTTCTGTCCCAACTTTTGAAGTGCATTTGATTGACCGCTGCTACTGATCGAAGTGCTGCAAGGATTGGTCACTGCCGAGCGAACTTTCCTTAGTTTCCAAATCTGTGCTAGGCATACATGCGTACTTTATGTCCAGATTAGCAATTTGTATATAAAAATGTGGATGCAAATTTTGAGAATATTATTTATTCTTAAATACAGTGCTGTGCACATACAGTGGGAAGCAAAAGTGAGTACATGTTCACAAACCTTGCATTTCATCGCGCACAGTAACTAAAATAGTGAAGAAAACTAAGAAATATTGTTTTCTCTTAATAGTTGCTTCAATCTTGACAAATTGGCAAATAAACCGAAAATCAGCGAGCATTACTTAAATAGTATAAAAAGAAAAACAAAAATAACTCGTATGTACTCATTTTTGCACTTTTCGCATATCCTTTATTTTCGATCTTTCAATTTGATTTATTAGATAACGGATCATGATCTACTGTTTTTTTTTTATATTCTGTTTGTACTCTTGTTACATATATATAAATTTGAGCTATGTTTAGAGTCCTGAATTGCAATATTACTAAATTTAATTACATAACGTTGCTCAGTGCTTTAATAATGAAAAACTTACGGAAAATTTTGAAACTGGTGTTGTAGGCCTGATTGAACGTGGCTTATAAAAACGTTTGATTGCTGAAAAGCTTTAAATTAGTCAGTTTGTTATGATCAGAGTGGAAAAGCGGCAAAGTTTTGTCCCTAAGGAACAAGTTGGAGGATGCGCTAGGCTGCTAACGGACTTGGACGCCTGACTTTTGATGTCAAAAATGTGAAAAGACAATTAATTAACACTAAAAAGATACATCCGTGGCAATCAGCAAAGATGTGAGTCGGTGGACAGCAAGGAGAACTCTTCGCTACATTGACTACATCTCAGCTACATCCTGCGCTGTCAGAGAAAAATGTAAAAACGCGGTTGAAGTTCGCCAAGTGTCTCAAAAAGTGGACTACGGATGATTGACAGCGGGTGATCTGGTCTGACGAGTCAAAATTCAATCGGATGGGAAGCAATATTGCTGGCGCAGACAAAGAGACCGAGTCCAAGGACATCATGTCAAGTAAACCGTAAGGCACGGAGTAGGCAATGTCATGGATCGGGGATGCTTCACTTAGTAAAATTTTGGGTCTCTATTTAAAATTGATGGTATTATGAGGAAGGAAGACTATTTAAGTATTTTGCAAACCCAACTTCTCGATTTTCTTGAAAAGTGTGCTTATCCCGAGGCCGATATAACGGTTCAACAAGATGGGGATTCAAAGTATACAGCGAAAATCGTTAAGAAATGGTTAGGTGAACAACATTTTAAATTGGTGGAGTGGCCAACGCAAAGTCTCGACCTCAATCCGATTTAAAATTAGTGAGCAATCGTGAAAATATGGCTCGGAGAGTACCGATCAGGACCATCAAACCAAGAAGAGCTTTGGAGACGTGTGCAGCAGGAATGGGAACGAATTCCTAAACAAATTATTGAAAATTTGGTAGAGAGCTTGCCAAACCGTATGACTTAATTTATAAAAAATAAGCGCCTTTGGACAAAATATTAAAAAATATTGTTTTTTTCGTAATTTATCTAAAAGTGCATAAATGAGTACATGCGAGTTTTTTACGTTTTTGTTTTTTTGTTCATTGAAGTTCGTTATTTTGGTTTTGATATTAACTCTAAGCTCTGAATAATTGAATTAATATTAAGAGAAAAAAAGGTTTCCTGGGTTTGCTTCATTATTTTAGTTTTTATGCGCGATGAAATGCAAGGTTTGCGAGCATGTACTCACTTTTGCTCCCCACTGTATATATATCCACTAAGTGGTGCTCTCATAAAAGAGAAATGAAAGAAATTTAATTACTTGCGATTTTAGAGAATGGATTCTTAATATCAATTTATTTTTTTTAACTAATCAGTTTAATTGTTATTTGCTAAAAGAAAAATTTGTAAATGGTAATTTAATAGAAATGTAAAAACAAGAAAGAAAGAAATGTAATTAATAATATAATAGAGCCCACTAGAATAGGTCAAACGTATGTATATATAGGGATATGATACCATTATTATTTTTTTTATGCGTATCAAGGTAGCCACATCGTCATCTTGAGCTCAACGACGGCAGTGCTTGGTGAGTCCTATGTATCGAACCAATTTAAGTATCTCTATATTGATCATACCAAATACATACATACTTTAGACAATATTTTGGTGATGCGGGTTCAACAAAAGACAAGAATAGTATCTTAAACAATGTTCCCTTACTAATTTTTATATTATTGCATTTTTCTTTGAATTTCTTTCACATACATATATATATAAATAAACATGTAAGAATGTAGTCAATTAATTACAAAACACCATCACATATATTAAACATACAAAAAATTAAAAATGAATTTGTTGAACATTAAACATAAGGAACAATGAACACACTAACTTTTATCACTAAGAATAAATGATTGTTGGAATTCTTTATGAAATCATGAGAGTCTAATACTTATTTTTTTTTCCGTCGCCGATCAACTCACCAATGCCAATTCTAATTTAAATAGTAACTAGTATTGCTATAGGGGCAATTCAAAGAAAGTAAACTAGATATTGCCAAGGTAGGGAGGGTATAGAATAGGGTATGCACAACACCAAAATACCCTAGAACTAAACTATCTAGAACCAAATTGTCTGTCTGTTAATCTCTGTTCCGATTCATATATTCTTTTCTTTCCCTCCTGTATTCTGATTTTCTTTGCGTAGTGCACTTTAATTTGTTGTAGTGCGTGTATGCCACCATAGGAAGAGGAAGAACCCCGCCCCATCCGTCGAGCTGAGTCTAGGCTAAGCAAGAAGTGCACGACCCGAATCTTATGTGGCCATGGCTGATCCTACCCGACATTAGTCAGTTTTATTTAGAATCTGCAGGGTATTGAAATCGCCATGAACGACCCAAAACTGCCGCCACCCAATAGTGGCCAAGTGGGGACGGACCAATCCGCCCTACACAATGGCGGCCAACATGACACCGATCAAACCACCACTACATTTGGAACAAATTTTTAAAAATTACTGACGTGCAAATCGTCGGGAAACTTTTCTGCAACAAGTGCAGAAACATATTTTGACTTTGAAAGCTCACAGCTGACGAACTGTCGATAGAAATTCCAAACGATGAGTGTTTCTGACATCAGTGGGATGTCAGTTATAAAGAACAAAAAAAATTTGGCGGCTAGCTCCACTTTGAATTTTGAATTAAATGCAGCTAATTTCGCCAAATCGACCACTGTGCAGCGACTGCTTGATGCCTCAAAATCGCTGAATTTTGGCATCCCAAGCTCATCGCAGAATTCTGTCACATCTGAAGAGCACAATTCATCGAATTTCGTACAAATTATTGTTGAGAATGTCGTCAAATCTACTGCTCTCGAACGAACTCGTGCTCACTCCGTGTGTCACTATATTGAAACACGAGGCGCACCTGTAGCTGAGCGACCAAGACTATTATCAGGACAGTAACTAGCTTCGGCGAAATCGCAAGTCAACAAGCTTATCGATAAAGGAATCTGTCGCTACTCCAAAAGCCCATGGGCCAGTCCCCTGCACATGGTGGCGAAAAAGAACGGCAGCTGGCGAGCTTGCGGCGATGATATTCTTATAATGTCAGATTCGGCGGAACAGCATAATCAACACTTACGGAATGTTCTCGACATCTTGGAAAAACACGGATTGGTCATCAACAAAGACAAATGTCATTTTGCTCAGAAAGAGGTACAGTTTCTTGGGTATGTGGTCAACAGCAAAGGTATAAAACCACCAGAGGACCGGATATGCGCAATATTGGATTATCCTCAGCCTAATACAGTCTGCAAACTGGGTCGGTTCCTGGGGATTTTGAACTATTACCGTCGCTGCATCCCTCACGCTTCAAGAATACAGGCTCCTCTAAACGATCTAACACGCAACATGAAGAAGAACGACAAGCGGCCTATCGAGTGGACTTCTGATGCTATCAAAACATTTCTAGAATGCAAAAAAAGTTTAGCAAACGCTGCTATACTCGCCCATCCCAATCCACACGCAAATCTCAGCTTGGTGTGCGACGCATCCGACACTGCGATCGGAGCAGTTCTGGAGCAGGATTCTGATCATGGTTGGCAGCCCCTTGGATTCTTCTCAAAGAAGCTCAGCAGCACCGAACGCAACTACAGCACGTACGACCGAGAGCTTCTGGCCATATACGAGGCTATAAAACATTTTAAACATATGTTAGATGCCCGAGCGTTTGTGATTAATACTGATCATAAGCCTCTAATTTATGTTTTTCACAACGTCCAGAGAAGGCATCACCTCGTCAACTGCGTCATCTCAATTTCATCTCCCAGTTTTCGACCTCGATCATTCATCTAAGTGGAACCGAGAATGTTGTGGCAGATGCTTTTTTGAGGTTAAATGCCATATCAATGCCATCCCTACTCAACGCCAACAGCATAGAGGAATCCCAAGCGACAGACAGAGAACTATCGGCGCTGTTGAATGGAACAACTTCGCTGCTACTGGAATCCGTGGAGCTAACCGAGGGCGTGCACGTGTATTGTGATGTTTCCACAGACTCCGTGAGGAGTTCCACAACCGTTGCGTCACAGTGTCTTCTCTACAATTCATGGATTGTCACATCCCAGCGGCAGGGCCACGCTCAAGCAAATTCGGCGCAGATACGTGTGGCCTTCAATGTGCAAAGATGTTCTGGCATGGTCAAGAAACTGTTTATCATGTCAAAGGGCAAAAATACACAAACACAATTCAGTAGTACCAGAAAAAATTTCTGTACCCGATCATCGATTTGAGCATGTGCACCTGGATTTTGTGGTCATGCCTTTGTTCGACGGTTACAGGTACTGCCTAACAATGATCGACAGTTTCTCCCGCTGGCCAGAAGCAGTCCCACTTCAGGATATGACTGCGGAAACTGTTTGCAGAGCTTTCTGGACCTACTGGATATCTCGGTTTGGCTGTCCTAAAATCATAACTACTGATCAGGGCTCTCAATTTGAATCTGCACTATTCAAGTCTCTAGCGAACATCGTTGGAAGCGAACACATCCACACAACTCCATATCACCTACAATCAAATGGTATGATCGAGCGCTGGCACAGATCCTTAAAAGCTGCATTGATGTGCGAACCAAACACTTCCTGGTTAAAACTGCTTCCAACCGCTCTTCTTGGTCTTCGAACTTGCATCAAGGAAAATCTCCAAGCTTCAGCCGCTGAGATGCTCTACGGATGCGCACTTCATCTTCCCAACGAGTATTTCACGGACTTAGACTCGGCTCCAAGACCCGCTGAATTTGTGAGTGAATTTCGAGAAAGTATGCAAACGCTGAAGCCGACTCCGACAGCGCACCATAACAGACCGAAACTCTTTTTACACAAACACATCCACGATTGTTCGCATGTGTTTGTTAGAACGGACTCTGTAAAACAACCGTTGGAGCCACCATACACAGGACCATTCAAGATTATCGACAAGTCTTCAGATCGCGTTTATATCGTCCGAATAAATGGCAAGGATGCAGCTATATCCGTTGACAGATTGAAATCAGCATTTTTGGAGGGCGATGACACCGGCAGCAACCCTCCAACCATTCGAACATATGAGAGACGTGCCCGTCAATAGATCATCGACTTGTCTAGGAGGGAAGTACTGTGGCAACCCTAATTTTCATCTTTGGTTCATTTCACGAACTAGGTTCAACCCTGGTAGAGGACTGAGGTTTTTCGGCCCTGATTTGATCGCAACCAACTTCTTTCCTCTTTTAGCGCGTCACTTGAATGCAACACACGAAGAAGCTTGGACCAATTCAATAAATACTAATCTTAAGTTATCTGCGCGTTAATTTAATAATTGGCTTTAATAAACTCGCCAAATAACTGTAGTATTCTTAGTTGTAATACTATCGTTTATTGTTTTCTATTTGTCTTAATATTAAATATAGTGGAATAACGTTGATTATTCTGTGCGACGAAAATAAATCAGCGCGCTCGGTTGAGTGTCACTTTCAAAAGTCAGCCAGTTTTATCGAGATATCGATATCTACTAGCTTTGCATAAGGTTGCCACTAGGTCGGGCATCGACAGACCGCCACAGTACTCCCTCTCTAGTGACGACGTCACGATACAGCGAACTTTACCCGAGATCTTCCTTCATATGTTCGAGGGGGAACTTTTCTTCTAGATTGAACTTCCTTTATATGTTGATCTTCGTTGACCAGGAAAGCAGGTTTCAAACGGTCAGCTGAAACGGCAACTTCCTTGTTCTTGATTCGCAAGGTGAATACCCGGTCGCTGTCGCGTCGAACAACTTCGAAAGGTCCTGTGTATGGCGGTTCGAGCGGCTTTTTAACAGCGTCGGTGCGAACGAAAACGTGCGAGCATTTATCCATGCCTTTCAGTATGAACATTTTATGGTTGCTATGGTGCGCTGTTGGCATCGGCCGAATCTGTTGCATCTGTTCCCGAAAACTATTGAGGATGGTTGAAGGGCTGACTACATTGTCGAGATCGTTGAAGAATTCGTTAGGTATCCGTAAGGGTGTGCCATATAGCATCTCTGCAGCTGAGCATTGTTAATCTTCTTTAAAAGAAGAGCGTAGTCCAAGTAGAACAACTGGCAGGAGCTTTGTCCAAGGAGTATCTCCGTGACACATTAGGGCTGCCTTGAACGACCTGTGCCATCGTTCAGCCATGCCATTTGATTGGGGATGGTATCCTGTAGTATGAATATGTTCACTGCCGACAAGCTGTGCTAGTTCTTTAAATAATACGGACTCAAACTGTGTACCCTGATCCGTAGTGATGGTCTTAGGTGCTCCACAGCGGGAAACCCAATGTGTCCAAAAAGCGTTTGCAAGTGTTTCGGCGGTGATATCCGCGAGTGGTATTGCCTCTGGCCGGCGGGTGAATCTGTCAATCAGTGAGACAGTACCGTAAGTTGTGATGCATTGGCATGACTACTATTGTTTAAATCAATAAGCAAATTGAATTCCGATAAGAAGTCTGCGCCGATTATAGCTATTTGCACGTCTGCTATAATGAAAGGCCATGAAAAACAACGACGAAGTCCAAAACCCAGTTCCACAACTGATTTTTCATAGGTGTGAATGACAGACTCGTTTGCCGCATACAGGATGAGATCGCTTCTTTGGGAATCATGTCTAGCCAATGTACGTGGAATGGCGGAGATCACTGATCCGAAGTCGATGAGAAAATTTATGCGAGACTTGCGATCGATGATGTGGATACGACGTTCTTGTAGAGCCGATGGAATTTTGGAATTGCTGTTGATTGTATCACTGCCGATACTCAGCGTAGTAGGCGGCAGCTGCGTTAGTTTAAAGCCTTCGGGTGTGCGCACGGGGCTTTGCAGTTTTTCGCATCGTTCCCATAACGACGATGATAATAGCAGGATTTAGACTGTTGGCTGTCTGACTGCGAATCAGAGCGTGTATGCGAAGACTGACGTGAAGACTGTCCTCGAGACTTACTGCGTGAGCGATTTGATGGTTGCCAACGATTCATGTCCGACTGCAGATTGTCAACTTTTTTAGAGAGCGCCCGTACAGTGGTAGCTAACTCTTTAAGTGAATCCGATGATGATACGGAGTTCACGGAATCACCTGAAGACCGTGCGTCGCTGGAACCAATAGCGTAAGTCGAGCTTGCCGTCCCTTGCTCGAGCATCTTGTCTGCTGTCTTTGCCAGTTTGTCCAGATCGTGTTCTTCCCAAATGCTCAAAATTGGACGAATGTGTGTGGGCATTTCCAGAAGGAACAACGTGCGAATTATATTCTCGTTGCTTGACTCAGGAGCGAGACGACGCATGTGGCATAAAACTTCGGTTGGTTTCAAACCTGCAGTTCCACCACCTTGCAGCAATCGACGCAGCTTTGATTCTGTCGATTCTGCGTATTTTCCCAATAGGCGAGATTTCATAGCCAGATATTTGTCCTGTTCCGATGGGTGAATTAACAAATCCTCTACAGCAAGAGCAGCTTCTTGGTCGAGATTTACTGTAAGATGACAGATTTGCTCTTGAAGATGGGTCACGTTAGCTTCAGGATTGTTGCCAGTGTTGTTATCAGGCATATTGGAAATTGAATTTTGTCCTTCTGCTGATCTTAAATTGTAGCGGTGCGTGCAGCAAACGTCGATTCTTGAAATTTGGCACGCTTCCAAGAATTTTGGCGATTTGGGCGTGTGATTCCAAGAATTTTGTCGATTTTTGCGTGTTGTGAAATTCACTTGAAAAACTTGCTTCCAAGAATTTTGTCGGTTAGTGAGAGTTGTGAACTTTTTGCTCAATTAAAACAAATAGATCACGTCGAGGTCACCAATGTAGTATTCTTAGTTGTAATACTATCGTTATTGTTTTCTATTTGTCTTAATATTAAATATATTGGAATAACGTTGATTATTCGGTGCGACGAAAATAAAGCAGCGCGCTCGGTTGAGTGCCACTTTCAAAAGTCAGCCAGTTTTATCGAGATATCGATATCTACTAGCTTTGCATAAGGTTGCCACTACGAGGGTGGGCTGATAAATAGTCGGCCTACCAAAGAAAACACGGTTTTTTTTTTATTTTTCTTTTTATTTTTCAACATAATCTCCTTTTAGACGTATACACTTAGTCCAACGGTCCTCCAATTTTTTTATACCTTCCATAAAATATGACTGGTCCAGGTCCTCAAAATAGGCGTTTGTTTCACAGATCACCTGTACATTCGACTGAAATTTCTTTCCACCAAGCCATTTCTTTAAGTTTGAAAATAGATAATAGTCACATGGTGCTAAATCTGGAGAATAGGGGGGATGTGGAAGAATTTCATAGTGTAGTTCACACAATTTCATCATGGCAACAACGCTCTTGTGAGCCGGAGCGTTGTCCTGGTGAAACAGAACTTTTTTCTTCGCCATGTGCGGCCTTTTTTTCTTTAGTTCTGAATCGAACTGTCCCAAAAGGTTAGAATAGTATTCTCCATTAATTGTTCTGCCTTTTTCTAGATAATCCACATGAATTACGCCTCGGGCATTCCAGAAAACCGTTGCCATTACCTTGTTGGCCGACAAACCAATCTTTGCCTTTTTCGGCGCCGTTTCTCCGGTTGAAATCCACTGCTTTGACTGTTCCTTGCTTTCTGGTGTATGGTAATGTATCCAAGTTTCGTCGACAGTCACAAAACGACGCAAAAATTCATTCTTATTTGCGTTTAACAATGCAAAACTCTCCTTCGCAATGACCAAGCGGTTGCGTTTGTGTTCCGCTGAGAGCAATCGCGGCACCCACCTTGACGAAAGCTTACTCATATTTAAATATTCGTGTAAGACGTTTCCAACACGTTCACGAGAAATGTTTAGGGCCTTAGCAATCTCTCTCAGCTTTATTCGGCGATCATCCAATATCATTCCGTGGACTTTATCTACCATTTCTGGGGTTGTCACCTCTCTGGGACGTCCCGGACGGTCCTCGTCAAAAATGCTTGTCCGCCCGCGCCTATACTCAGCAGTCCAATATTTAATGGTCGAAATCGATGGAGCTGATTCCCCATAAACTTCGATTAACTCATTTTTTATTTCATCGTTGGATTTCTTTTTTAAAAACAGAAATCTAATGACAGCTCGATATTCTATTTTACTCATTTTGGGGACAATGCAAAAGTGACCATGCTAAAACTCCCGCCAAAATTACCAGTGTTGAGAAAAACGCCTAAAACTTTTTCAGCAATCAGCCGATAGAAAACACTAATCGAATAAAATATTTATGGGTTGTTTAAGATGTTTTTTTTTTGGTAAGGCCGATTACTTATCAGCCCGCCCTCGTAGGTCGAGCATCGACGGACCGCCACATAACACAATGCGCCATACAGCGGCCGACACCGCAACTCATCAGATAATCATATGCTTTCTCGTTTGCGCAAATGAAATTTTCTTATGCGCTCTCGCTTTTGCCAAAAAATTGAATTAACACAAATTCCTTAATATCTCCCTTATTTATGGATCGATCGCGATGAAACTTGCAGCAAATTGCTCAGCGCGAGTTATACTTCAACTATCAGTCATGTTAGGCTGAATTATCTTGGAATTTGAGGTTTTCTTCTATTTGCGTGGGGGGGTGAGATATCGAAAATTGAAAATAAACTTGATCTGCGTATGGTATTCAGGAACCTATATTCCAAATTTGAAGGTTCTAGCTCTTATAGTTGCTGAGATCGACGCGTTCATACAGACGGACGGACGGACGGACAGACAGACGGACAGGTGTCAATCGACTCGGCTATTGATACTGATCAAGAATATATATACTTTATAGGGTCGGAGAGGCTTCCTTCTGTTACATACATTCACACAAATTCATTATACCGCTTTTGCCCATTTTTAATGGGCACAGGGTATAATAAAAACGATTTATAACCAGTCGGAAAGGCTACAGTCGAAATCGACTATGAGAGACCCTTTACTTATTCTTCAAAAATGAAATAACAGTAACAAACTTAGAGACTTATATATAAACCTAAATAAATTTGACGCTGCTCAGAATAGCTTCTGATTAATTGAATATAATCGTTTATGTTAAACTTGATTCGTTAACATACAAATGTTAATCTTAACATACAAATGTTATGTTAATATGCATGTATGCAATGCATACATACTTTATTAAATATAATACATTGGCATTTATGATAGAATTTGTTTATAAAAATAAAATATTGTTTTATTTTATTTTCTTACTGTAATTATAAATATAAAATATAATAAAAATAACCAGTCGAAAAGGCTACAGTCGAAGCCGACTGTAAGAGACCCTTTACTTATTCTTCAAAAATTATATAATAGTAACAAACTTAGATACTTATACTTATATATAAACCTAAATGTATTTGTCGTCGCTCGAATTAGCTTCCGATTAATAAAATAAAATCGGTACCCAGTGAGCATCACGGGGAGGCCACTACAGATGTAATGGGGTCATTTAACCCAAAAGTAGTTCCGTTTAAAAATTATAGTCGACTTTTGACACAACAAATTTGGCACACGATCGAACGAAACGCAAAAAAGAATTTCCAAACGCTGAAAGCAAACGCACATACATATTTAGAGAAAAGCGTTAAGCGTTGGAGAGAACGAAAAAGCGCAACGTGATATCCAAAATCTGTTAAGTGCACACATACATACATATGTAAGCACGCGCCAAATAGTTGAGCATGCATATGTATGTTACACATGCATAATTAACATTCAAAGGCCAACATATTGAATAACATTTAGGATCCATTGAGGATCGAACCCTGAATCTCCGCACAAAAAGCAAGAACTCTAAGACCTAGGCCATCGCAGCACCTTAGGCTCGTTGTGTCTAACTCAATTTATGAATGAGTCGGTTCATTTTCTCCTTATTCTCCTTATTCTCTTTACTTCTGCTTTATATTGTATTTCTTTAGCTCTAGGTATTTCTACACCAAATTGTGTCATGTTAATATACATGCCATGTATGTATGCATGAGTTTTGATTATAATACATTACAGTAGAATTTGTTTGAGAAATATTGTTTTACTAAATTATTGTATTTATTTATATCTTTTTATTTTACGATAATAAAGATGAGAAAAAATTAATAATAATTATAATAATAAAGATGAGAAATTAATAATAATAATAATATAAGTACAGAGCAAAGAAAAAGGTTCCAAAAATTATTAAATAAATTGCAAAGGTTAAAAAAAATTAAGATCAAATTGACATAAAATAAAAAATACAATTATGCATAGCTGGGTATCGAACCGGGGACCCCATTGCATAAATCAAGCACTCTAGCCAATGGACCACTTGTCACATTTTCATTCACTTAACAAATTGTAGTTTTGTTTACTGTAAGGAAATGCTGTCTATTATTTTGGTTTGTTGAATCTATAAATATATATTGCTGCAGGTTGCTCCACCCTAAATCTGTATAAGGAGAAATTTATTTGTTTAATATCTTTGGCATTTATTATCCGATCTTACTGAAATTTTCAGCACACATCTGGGAAATAGCAATCTCTGTGTATATTAAAACGCAAGTATCTATCTTCTAAACTGTGCTTGTAATTAGTATTTAAAAATTTTGATTGCGATTATTGGGGGCGGAAGGGGGCGTGGCAAAATTCTAAAACAAACTTGACCTTTTCGGGGGTCACAGGAGTATTGTCACCAAATTTGGTGACCCTAGCTCTTATAGTCTCTGAGATCTAGGCGTTCATACAGCAGGACAGACGGACAGACGGACAGACGGACATGGCTATATCGACTCGGCTGGTGATGCTGATCAAGAATATATATACTTTATGGGGTCTGCCGGACTTCCTTCGACCTGTTACGCACATTTTGACAAACTTAATAGACCCTTTTAAACTTTTTTTTAAAAAGTAAAGGGTCTAAAAAAAATAACCAGAAAAAAAGTGTGCCTCTTGTAGGTCTCGAGCTCCAGACCATTGCGCCAATGAAGCCACTGTCGATTATTTAACAATTTTTAAAAACAGAAAAAAATGTGTCACTGCCAGGGATCGAACCCTAGATCCCACCGCAAGAATTCGACATTCTAACCACTGCCCCAACGAGGCCATATTCACAAGTTTGCCAATTACTAGTTTTCTACAGAAGTGCAATTAATAATTCAATGCTTTAAGTTGCTGCCTGCACATATCCTGCCATTGTATATTCGATAATTTGTTGATTTTGATGAAATTTTCAGTACGCATCGGAAGGAAACTTGGAACTTGTATCTTTTAAATTACTCGAGTTATTTGGGATTTTCCGATTTTTGGGGGCTGGAGGGGGCGTGGCAAAATTCTAAAACAAACTTGACCTTTTCGGGGGTCACACGAGTATTGTCACCAAATTTGGTGACCCTAGTTCTTATAGTCTCTGAGATCTAGGCGCTCATACAGCAGGACAGCAGGACAGACGGACATGGCTATATCGACTCGGCTGGTGATGCTGATCAAGAATATATATACTTTATGGGGTCTGCCGGACTTCCTTCGACCTGTTACTCACATTTTTTTTTTGACAAACTTAAAAGACACGATTTACTTTTTTAAAGTGAAGGGTCTAAAAAAAATATTAAAAGTCGGCACAGGGTATAAGAACCGGCTATCATTTATAAGCAAAACTATCTCCGAAAAGTGTTGCATACTTCTAACTGGTATTTTTAGAATTTTTCGCTTAGAATTCCCAAACGGTTTAAGCGTAGAATTGATGTAATATCTGCAGAGACAATCAAAGCGTCTGATAAATTTGTACATAGATTTGATACTTTTTTGGTCGATTGTAATTTCTGTTGTTGATTTTGTTTTTGTTTTGAATTTTTTTTTTTTGGAATTTTTTTTTTTTTGGAATTTTTTTTTTTTTTTTTATACACTTTCATCTCATATTATTTATAAAATATATGTTTATGTATATGTATATGTATATCAGTGATGCCAAATTGGGCTTTTTCCGGATAGATTTGTCCGGTTTTTAACAGCTTCAGCCGGAAATCTGGCCTTTTTTAGATTCAATTTACCATCAAATTCTTCTTCAAATTGAACTTCTGTGAACAATCTGGCATCCCTTTTTGTGAACTGATATCGATATTTTTTGGAAAGCTCAAAAGTTATCAAAGCATGGTTTCCAAGTACGCCAACATTCACCTCTTAAATGGAAGCAGTGATGCCAAATTGGGCTTTTTCGGATAGATTTGTCCGGTTTTTAACAGCTTCATCCGGGAAAAATGTCAAACGTCTTCTATCCGGAAATCTGGCCTTTTTGAGATTCAACTTACCATCAAATCATCTTCTTCAAATTGATCGTCTATGAACAATGTGGCATCCCTCTTTGTGTACTAACATCGATATTCTGTGTAAAGTTTGAAAGTTTATCAAAGCATGGTTTTCCAGTACGACAACATTCACCTACTAAAATGGAAGATTGTTGAAAATACCTCAAAGTTTTGGTCCGAAGCAAGAAAATATCGAGACCCTGCAGGCAACAACCCTTTGTTAGAGAACTGGTCACTTTCGATCTGACTCTTCTATCGTTGCTATGACCAAATGCAGAAGTAGAAAGGGTTTTTAGCCAAGTTAGTTTGATATAAACTAAATTGAGGAACCGTCTAGAAATTGAGACGTTAAATGCTATTTTGACAATGTAGTTATTATAAAATTTTCAACTATATGCATATGTATATTTGATCTTCTGAAGATTCGGATTGCGTCGACACAAATCTTGATGCCATTCATATAAATTGCTTGGCAAATACTTAAAGTTAATAGGCAACATGACAAGCTACGATTAGAAAGAAAAGGCCGAGAAAGAAACCATCAAAGATGTCTTGTTTTTCAGCTTATTTTGCCTGTTTTCTGTGGTAGTTTTGTCTTTTTTTACCAAAAAATAATTGGCATCACTGGTGGAGATTGAACTAATTACTTATTTGAACCGTCTTAAATTTAAGATTCGTGATGTTGAATAGATCGCCTACCTTTAGTTTCCACTGTTGTCTATTCGTTTCCCCATCAAAAGGATCTCACAGTGTAAAATAAGTTTTTCTGGGCAAGTGATACCGTTTTGTTCATCGAAAAATTTTGGGAACTCAATTTAACAACCTCCGGGTAGTGTAAATGCACGTTGTTTCGAATCCGTTAAGTGTCCGGGTAAATTCATTTTAATCATTCCGTTTGGAATAGTGTTGTTTTTGATAATGTTTAAATTAACTACTAAATCGAAATTGGTGGGACGTAGCTCCAACTGAAATTCTACATCACTATTAATATTTGGAAATATTGGGGATTGTAATCCAATGTCCGCTTGCCAATCGTGTAACGTATTATAGTTATCCACAGTCCATTCGTATTCTATTTTTAATAACTCATGCGACGTATTGCTTCTGCTTTGCAATGCATTCAGCATTTTTACAAAAAATTGATTTGCTTTTGAATATTTCGAATGATACCCGTTACGTTAAAGTTCGATACAATTGTAACACATTAAATAGCACACTAAGGCCCGATTTCTGATCTTACCGATACAGCCTACTTTATGAAAATGTTATTGTACCATAAATGTAGGATATAACATTTTTTTTTTCGTTTTCTCATCTTGCTCTTGCCCAAAATATTTAAAGTTTGTAATAATGTGGCATATCTCAGTGTCCTGAAATGGGGCACACTATTCCCATAGTCTGCCATATTTATTTATTATAAATGGGCAGCACTTTTCAAGAAGTGGCAACCTCTAACATGCTTGACGTTTTAAATTTTTGGTTTTAATTGCTTAAATTTTTTCTTGGTCCGAAAACGACATAATATGAGGAATGTGACTCGGTTGCAGTGATGCCAATTATTTTTTGGTAAAATAAAAAGACAAAACTACCACAGAAAACGGGCAAAATAAGCTGAAAAACTTAAAAAAAAAAAGACAGAAAAACAAGACACTTTTTTATTATTTCATTTAAAAGTTTCAAGACATCTTTGATGATTTCTTTCTAATCGTACCTCGCCATGTTGCCTAATAACTTTAAGTATTTGCCAGGCAATTATATGAATTGCAATAAGATTTATGTCGACGCAGTCCGAATCTTCATTGAATAGATCGCCTAACTTTAGTTTCCACTGTTGTCTATTCGTTTCCCCATCAAAAGGATCTCACAGTGTAAAATAAGTTTTTCTGGGCAAGTGATACCGTTTTGTTCATCGAAAAATTTTGGGAACTCAATTTGACAACCTCCGGGTAGTGTAAATGCACGTTGTTTCGAATCCGTTAACGTGTCCGGGTAAATTCATTTTAATTATTCCGTTTGGAATAGTGTTGTTTTTGATAATGTTTAAATTAACTACTAAATCGAAATTGGTGGGACGTAGCTCCAACTGAAATTCTACATCACTATTAATATTTGGAAATATTGGGGATTGTAATCCAATGTCCGCTTGCCAATCGTGTAACGTATTATAGTTACCCACAGTCCATTCGTATTCTATTTTTAATAACTCATGCGACGTATTGCTTCTGCTTTGCAATGCATTCAGCATTTTTACAAAAAATTGATTTGCTTTTGAATATTTCGAATGATACCCGTTACGTTAAAGTTCGATACAATTGTAACACATTAAATAGCACACTAAGGCCCGATTTCTGATCTTACCGATACAGCCTACTTTATGAAAATGTTATTGTACCATAAATGTAGGATATAACATTTTTTTTTTCGTTTTCTCATCTTGCCCTTGCCCAAAATATTTAAAGTTTGTAATAATGTGGCATATCTCAGTGTCCTGAAATGGGGCACACTATTCCCATAGTCTGCCATATTTATTTATTATAAATGGGCAGCACTTTTCAAGAAGTGGCAACCTCTGACATGCTTGACGTTTTAAATTTTTGGTTTTAATTGCTTAAATTTTTTCTTGGTCCGAAAACGACATAATATGAGGAATGTGACTCGGTTGCAGTGATGCCAATTATTTTTTGGTAAAATAAAAAGACAAAACTACCACAGAAAACGGGCAAAATAAGCTGAAAAACTTAAAAAAAAAAAAAGACAGAAAAACAAGACACTTTTTTATTATTTCATTTAAAAGTTTCAAGACATCTTTGATGATTTCTTTCTAATCGTACCTCGCCATGTTGCCTAATAACTTTAAGTATTTGCCAGGCAATTATATGAATTGCAATAAGATTTATGTCGACGCAGTCCGAATCTTCATTGAATAGATCGCCTACCTTTAGTTTCCACTGTTGTCTATTCGTTTCCCCATCAAAAGGATCTCACAGTGTAAAATAAGTTTTTCTGGGCAAGTGATACCGTTTTGTTCATCGAAAAATTTTGGGAACTCAATTTGACAACCTCCGGGTAGTGTGAATGCACGTTGTTTCGAATCCGTTAAGAGTCCGGGTAAATTCATTTTAATCATTCCGTTTGGAATAGTGTTGTTTTTGATAATGTTTAAATTAACTACTAAATCGAAATTGGTGGGACGTAGCTCCAACTGAAATTCTACATCACTATTAATATTTGGAAATATTGGGGATTGTAATCCAATGTCCGCTTGCCAATCGTGTAACGTATTATAGTTATCCACAGTCCATTCGTATTCTATTTTTAATAACTCATGCGACGTATTGCTTCTGCTTTGCAATGCATTCAGCATTTTTACAAAAAATTGATTTGCTTTTGAATATTTCGAATGATACCCGTTACGTTAAAGTTCGATACAATTGTAACACATTAAATAGCACACTAAGGCCCGATTTCTGATCTTACCGATACAGCCTACTTTATGAAAATGTTATTGTACCATAAATGTAGGATATAACATTTTTTTTTTCGTTTTCTCATCTTGCTCTTGCCCAAAATATTTAAAGTTTGTAATAATGTGGCATATCTCAGTGTCCTGAAATGGGGCACACTATTCCCATAGTCTGCCATATTTATTTATTATAAATGGGCAGCACTTTTCAAGAAGTGGCAACCTCTGACATGCTTGACGTTTTAAATTTTTGGTTTTAATTGCTTAAATTTTTTCTTGGTCCGAAAACGACATAATATGAGGAATGTGACTCGGTTGCAGTGATGCCAATTATTTTTTGGTAAAATAAAAAGACAAAACTACCACAGAAAACGGGCAAAATAAGCTGAAAAACTTAAAAAAAAAAAAGACAGAAAAACAAGACACTTTTTTATTATTTCATTTAAAAGTTTCAAGACATCTTTGATGATTTCTTTCTAATCGTACCTCGCCATGTTGCCTAATAACTTTAAGTATTTGCCAGGCAATTATATGAATTGCAATAAGATTTATGTCGACGCAGTCCGAATCTTCATTGAATAGATCGCCTAACTTTAGTTTCCACTGTTGTCTATTCGTTTCCCCATCAAAAGGATCTCACAGTGTAAAATAAGTTTTTCTGGGCAAGTGATACCGTTTTGTTCATCGAAAAATTTTGGGAACTCAATTTGACAACCTCCGGGTAGTGTAAATGCACGTTGTTTCGAATCCGTTAACGTGTCCGGGTAAATTCATTTTAATCATTCCGTTTGGAATAGTGTTGTTTTTGATAATGTTTAAATTAACTACTAAATCGAAATTGGTGGGACGTAGCTCCAACTGAAATTCTACATCACTATTAATATTTGGAAATATTGGGGATTGTAATCCAATGTCCGCTTGCCAATCGTGTAACGTATTATAGTTATCCACAGTCCATTCGTATTCTATTTTTAATAACTCATGCGACGTATTGCTTCTGCTTTGCAATGCATTCAGCATTTTTACAAAAAATTGATTTGCTTTTGAATATTTCGAATGATACCCGTTACGTTAAAGTTCGATACAATTGTAACACATTAAATAGCACACTAAGGCCCGATTTCTGATCTTACCGATACAGCCTACTTTATGAAAATGTTATTGTACCATAAATGTAGGATATAACATTTTTTTTTCGTTTTCTCATCTTGCTCTTGCCCAAAATATTTAAAGTTTATAATAATGTGGCATATCTCAGTGTCCTGAAATGGGGCACACTATTCCCATAGTCTGCCAGATTTATTTATTATAAATGGGCAGCACTTTTCAAGAAGTTGCAACCTCTGACATGCTTGACGTTTTAAATTTTTGGTTTTAATTGCTTAAATTTTTTCTTGGTCCGAAAACGACATAATATGAGGAATGTGACTCGGTTGCAGTGATGCCAATTATTTTTTGGTAAAAAAAGACAAAACTACCACAGAAAACAGGCAAAATAAGCTGAAAAACTTAAAAAAAAAGACAGAAAAACAAGACACTTTTTTATTATTTCATTTAAAAGTTTCAAGACATCTTTGATGATTTCTTTCTAATCGTACCTCGCCATGTTGCCTAATAACTTTAAGAATTTGCCAGGCAATTATATTATTACATTACATTATTGCAATAAGATTTATGTCGACGCAGTCCGAATCGTCAGAAGATAAAATATACATGTGCATATAATTAAAAAATTGTATAATATATACATTGTCAAAATAGCAATTAACGTCTCAGTTTCTAGGCGGTTCCTCAATTTAGTTTTTATCAAACTAACTTGGCTAAAAACCCTTTCTACTTCTGCATTTGGCCATAGCAACGATAGAAGAGTCAGATCGAAAGTGACCAGTTCTCTAACAAAGGGTTGTTGCCTGCAGGGTCTCGATATTTTCTTGCTTCGGACCAAAACTTTGAGGTATTTTCAACAATCTTCCATTTTAGTAGGTGAATGTTGTCGTACTGGAAAACCATGCTTTGATAAACTTTCAAACTTTACACAGAATATCGATGTTAGTACACAAAGAGGGATGCCACATTGTTCATAGACGATCAATTTGAAGAAGATGATTTGATGGTAAGTTGAATCTCAAAAAGGCCAGATTTCCGGATAGAAGACGTTTGACATTTTTCCCGTCTGAAGCTGTTCAAAACCGGACAAATCTATCCGAAAAAAGCCCAATTTGGCATCACTGATCTCCACGACGATTTATTTTTTAATTAAAATTGAAAACAGAAATCATTTTCAATATGTACCATATAGCAATGGATCTTTGCCAGACGCCTGCCGGCAGGCTCCTACCTGATCCCTCATAAGGACATTACACCCTGCTAGAGGCCATGCCTGTTTTCTAGCCTTGACGTCGTCGCTTTTATTATCCCACCCTGCCAGAATTTGTTTCGACTTTCCACAAAATTGTACTCAATTTTATATCGTTCGTAACAACAATTGATTTCATAAATTTTGGGGCTTGAACAAGCTTTCGTCACTAGAGTTTTAACGCGTGTAAAGGCTTATACAATAGTATTCAAAAAGTTTTATTGTTTCAGAAAACAGTTTTAGGATTATAATGAAATGACTAGAAAGAGATGCATAATAAACATATAAAGTCAAATGTTACAGAAATTTGTTAGAAGAGTACAAATTAGTATGTAAAGCTAGGATGTAATATCTTTTAAGTTTATAGTAGTTTCATAAAATTAAAATTTTATATTGATCGAATAAACTTTACAACCCCTCTTTCACTTCTTTTTTTGTAGAACTTGCATTTCTCAGTCTGTTCCGCTTTATACCGAAATATCTGCAGTGGTTTTTCCTGAAGGACAACTCGACAAGGAATACCTGAGCAAATTCTCGCAACTGAGCGCATTTCATGAGCCGCTGCTTGCACAGCATTTATCGAGAATCAATTTTATACCCGAGCTGTTTGCCATACCCTGGTTCCTGACCATGTTCTCCCGTAAGTAAATGATGATAACTCCCAAAATATAGATGATTGTAAACTTTTTTGTTTATTTTTATTATTGATAGATGTGTTTCCGCTGCACAAGATATTGCTTCTGTGGGATAAGTTGATGTTGGGCGACAGTTCGTGTCCGCTTTTTATTGGCATTAGGATATTGAAACAATTAAAGAGCACACTACTCAGCTCCGGCTTCAATGAATGCATTCTCCTCTTCTCTGACCTACCGGACATTGTGATGGAGAACTGTGTAATTGAATCACAGAAGATGTACGAATGCACGCCCAAAAGCATTACACATCGACAGCATGCACTGCGCACACAAGCGCCACATGTCCTGGTACATATGATCATTCATCTCACCAGAATTGCAACTGAAATTCAAATCTAATTATCTCTTATTTAACTGCAGGACATTGGCCTGACGGAGGTGGAACTAAAACATTTGCAATCGGAGCAATGTCCACGAATTAGTGCCAAGGACGTGCATCAGCTGCTGTTGCAGGCACCCAATGAGTTGGCTCTAATCGATCTGCGCAGCGTTGTCGAGTATTCACGTGTCCATGTGCCGCACAGCATTAATATACCGTTTTCCACAGTGCTGCTGGGTGAACAGCGTCTAGAAGCACTCAATGTGCCGGATTTAGAGATGCAGCTACGTGGTCGCATTGTCGTCTGTGTCAGCAATATACATCAGCATGCCGTCGAGGTAAATTATCCCTGGCATCTTGACTTCATCATGAATTCTACTACTACTATTATCTCTCGCTATGCTCCTTTCAGTTCTCACACTTCTTGGTCGCCTGTGGCGTCCTGCGCACCTGCATTCTACACAAGGGCTTCAATGTCCTGCACTCAATTGAGCCAAATATACTCATCTCGAATTGATTGGGAGTTTCCAAGTTGATGGAGTCTGATTCCCATCGCAATTACATTAACTTCAAGTTTACTCGCTATGTGCTCGCTTGTAGCTTAAACTCATCTAGTTAGTTAAAGTTTCCAATTTGCGAGCAATTTTTATTATATGTATTTAAGCATATTGTATTGTATTATCAAAGTTTTATAAATCTGCATTGTACTCGAATTCTGCCTTCGATCTTAAGTTGTTGCGAGGGTTAAGAAGATCGTAGGCTCCCGGATGTTGATCCCTGACCATCAGTTCGGCTTTCGATCCACCCACGGCACAACAGAGCAGCTGCATAGAGTCACCGACCACATCCTCCAAGCATTTGATCGGAAGCAGTATTGCAATGCCGTCTTCGTCGATATCGTACAGGCATTTGACAGAGTCTGGCATCTAGGGTTTCTCCAAAAGGTCAAACAGAGTGTCTGCCTTCGCCTTACTTTGTTGTGATACGATCCTACTTGGAGAGTCGATCCCTCAAAGTCAAAGTCAAGGCGGTTCTATCTCCCTCACACCCTGCCTTGGCAGGAGTGCCGCAAGTTAGTGTCCTGGGCCCCCATCCTTTTCAACATCTTCGCTGCAGAAACTTCTGATGCTAACGCTGCAAGCCTTGGAGCTCCCCTATCAAACCAACTATTGGACTCATACGCAGACGACATATGAATGATGGTGGCAGACAAATCACCACAAATGGCCCTCTGATATCGTAAACGTACTGGCTAAATGGACAAATAGATGGAACGTAAGTCTCAACGCCAGGAAGAGCTACAAAATGTGCTTCAGCCTCCGCCCATTACGACCGTCGGCGGTGCAACTCCACGGTCACCGCCTTGAGGAAACAGACAGGACTCAGACTCTAAACTGTCGGACTTATCCAACGAAAGTATGGTGGATAGACTGCTGAACCGAGCAAGGAGGATAATCACGTGGTAGGTGCAAAATTCAACCCTTCACAGAGACCTGAATTTAAAAACGACTGAGGAACAGGTCTCTTTTTACTGGAGCCGCTACAGAGATTGCCTGCGGAACCATGCTAACAGGCATGCTCAAAGATTGGGTCGAGGCCAATCAGACGACTGAAAAGAAAACATTTCCTAAATCTAATTACAATTAACTAATTCTCATTATATTAAAAAAAGAAACCCGGTGGGAGTACATTAAGTTTGTTAAAAGTATGCAACAGGCAGAAGAATGTGTTTCCGACTTCATAAAGTGTGAACGAAAGTATCTCCGAGATACTAAGAGCTAGAAGTTTGATTTTGATTTCCCAGCACTTCTGCAAATCAAGTTCATAACAAGAGCAGTTTTATAGCTAGTGATTTAGCCCACATTGGGGTCGAAACGAAAACAAAACCCTGTACTGCCATAGGGTGAACCACCCAGTCGGTTTCCCCACTATTACGGATGGCACGATTAATCATATAAGTAACATAAATCGGTTATTTTGTTTCAGTTCACAATTTATTTGTATCGCAAAATTGGTCAGCGATTAATCGAATCGTTAATCGATTACATGCTCAAATAGTCGCAACAACTAAAAAAAAGGCGGCAAGAAGACTGTTTTCCTAAGATTATGGTACCAAAACTTTAGCTATCGTTTCTACTTTTCCAATTACATGAGTACATATTTATCAGTTAGACTGCAAACTTTACAACTTAGTTATTGCATTGTATACATTTTTACAAAATTTTACTGTTGTTGGCATTGAAACGGATATAATTAGGAAAACGGAAGAAGAAAATAGAAAGTAAAAACTAATGATGAGCTAAGTGAGTTAGTAGTAAGATTTTAAGTTGGAAAATTGAGTTAGCCTTCGAGAAAACAGGATAGAGTCTATTATAGTCTGAGCGGAAGATTCAAAAAAGGCTCGTGGAATGCGTAGTTTGATCTACACAGACGAAGAAGAAGAGGGGTATAGTTTCACCAGCAATAAGTTTGTACATAAACCAGTCGAAAAGGCTACAGTCGAAGTCGACTATGAGAGACCCTCTACTTATTCTTCTAAATGGAAATAAGAGTAACACTAATAGTTCCCCATAACGCGTTGTAACGTCAATATGCTCTTCTTCTTCCTTTGGTCCGACACTGAGTAACATTGAGTTTTGAATAACTCCCGAGTTTATTAACCGATCGCAATGAAATTTTCAGGATACGTTAGGACCCTGATACCCGTCCTGTGTGCCAAAATTCAGGACTCTAGCTTTAATATTCTCTCGTTTTATGGGATTTCAAAAATTTTGTTCTCGATTTACGGAGGCGGAAGGGGGCGTGTCAAAATTTTAAGATAAACTTGATCTGCTTAGCCCATAGACGAACCACCACACCAATTTTGGTGACTCCAGCTCTTATAGTCTCTAAGATCTAGGCGCTCATACAGACAGACGGACATGGCTATATCGACCCGGCTGTTGATGCTGACCAATAATATATATACTTTATGGGGTCTGCCGGACTTCTTTCGACCTGTTACGCACATTTTGACAAACTTCGACCATTTTTTACTATATTTTTTAAAGTAGTGGGTCTAAAAACGTTATTAAATAGAACTTTTTGAGTTCTTTGCTTGAAATCCAGCAAAAAATAAGTTTGGTCGGAAAGCCAATTAGGTCAATTAGCTTATGTAATAAAAGGGAATGGTTAACTGAGTCAAAGGCGTTAATGAAATCGGTATATACATATGACGTCAGTTTGTTCGTTATTAAGATAACCAGTAATAATAACAAACGAGGACAGCAGAAGAAGATTGCTTGTAGTGGAACTGCGATTCACAAATCCATGCTGGTTGGGAGAAATAAAAGAACTACACACAAGTGTTGTAAATGACTTGTCAAAAAATTCAAATTATTTATTTGTTACATAGCTATACAATATTCTATCGATATATATGAGAGCAGGGCTGTATAACATTAATGACAGATCTCAATTAGAATACTCTCGATTTCTAAGGGCCGATTTCCCCATCTTGCCTATTGTCTTAAGGTGTAGATAAACCTGCCGATAAGAGAAATTTGATTTTCTTGTCATAAATTTTGGACCCAGCCTCTCGATAACTTACAGGACAGATCATCCTCTCTGTAAGTTCTTAACGTTAGCCTGTTAAATAAATAAATTATTGTGTTTCATATTTGTTTAATGTTTCATAATGAATATTCGGACGTTTTATATTCAGTCCTTGATGGAGATAACTGATGAGGCAGACGGTCTACATACATATGTACATATGTAACATCCCAAGAGTCACCGCATTATTAATAAATTGAACCAATATACTATTTACTTTAGCTGTTTCATTTTTATTTGATTTCTAACTAAACTTGAACGTCGCATTCTTATTTCGAATGTAGTACACAGAAGATAAAACTGTAAACTAGACTTGTAATATATTGTTGTTGTAAAAACTAAAGTGTAAATTCTAAAAACTATCAACTTAAACGTTAATAAGCCCAACACATCATCATCCATCATCAATCAACAAGCCGATCAGTCGAGCGGGCGGGATAGTAGGAAACCCCGTGCAGGTCTTGAAAGACAAGTAGATAGCTTGCGATAGTCTGGCAACACTGCATAAGTTGGTTTCTTGAATACCTTCTGAGTTCAATATCCGATCGTACTGGAATTTTTAGCATACATTGCGAGTAGGATAATTACCATGTGTGCCTCAAGTCTCAAGTCTCTAGCTATAAAACTGCTCTTGTTATCAGCGAAGGGCGAAGGGGCGGGGCATCGCGATGAAATTTTCAGGACACATTAAGCCCAAGCTTTTTATCATGTGTGCCAAATCTCAAGTCTCCAGCTTTGAACATTGCTTATTATATGGTGAGTTTTCTAATTTTAAAATCAACGGGACATGATATCGAAAATTGAAAATAAACTTGATCTGCGTATGGTATTCAGGGACCTACATTCCTACATTTGAAGTCTCTAGCTCTTATAGTTGCTGAGATCCACGCGTTCATACAGACGGACGGACGGACAGACGGACAGACAGACAGACAGGTGTCAATCGACTCGGCTATTGATACTGATTAAGAATATATATACTTTATATGGTCGGAGATGCTTCCTTCTGCCTGTTACATACATTCACACAAATTCATTATACCCTTTTTTGCCCATTTATAATGGGCACAGGCTTAATATAATAATATTTGCTGCTCATTATTCCTCTTAATGCTTTGATTTCTTCTTTTTCTTTGGGGCGCTTCCTCTTCGGGCACTGCTTTGACCCCAACGTCGGCTTCGCGTGCTTTCTCATCCTTTTGTGTTTGCTTCTCCTTCTTCTCCTTTTTCTTTTCAGTTTTGTTTTTCAGCAACAGTTTGTTCTTCTTCTTCTTTCTGCTGCTTAATCTCCTGCTTGATGACGGGCGTTTCAACTTCCGAATGTTTACGCTTCCTAACATGTAATGTATTATCCGCCTCTGGTTGATAAGTAAACACTTCACTCTTGGCCTGGTATGTCTTGAACTTTGCCTTGGCCTTGCCTGTGCCAGACAATTTACGCAAATTTCCCTCCGCAGCCTCGCCTCCAGTTTGACTTTGTGTGTGGCGCCCAGCTCAATGGTGGCTTCCTCACCGAACGCATCCACGCGTGTTGCCAACGATGCCATCGCCGATGCCAATGAACGTGACATTTAGCCCTTGTTTGTTCTTTTGACTCGCCTGACCCACCAGCTGGGCTAGGATAGATGAGATAGATGAGACCGTATTTGGGCGTATCCTTCTTCGTTTATCAGTTCACGGAAGAGTGCCTTTTCAGCGCCCAATATCTGAACAGTGGATGAGGGATGCTTGGCGAGATTGATCAGTGAACCGGCATGTGCAATTAGATGGAGCCCCAACGGTGTTGAGCCCAATCAAAACTGTTAGATTTGGTGCCATCTCCAAATCTTTTTCTTCTCCATCTTCACTCTATCCTCGACCATTTGCTTCTCGTGCAAAAATTAATGTTGGAGAATATCGAGGCTTAGGTTACTACTACTCTCCGCCAGACTGCGCTTACGAGGAGCTTCTCTCTCTCTCTCTCTCTGTCACTAACTTTGCTGCCTTCGTCCATGTCCATGTTGATCAGCAGTCGATCACTTTCAACAACATCTCTACCGAGCAGTGATGCCAAATTGGGCTTTTTCGGATAGATTTGTCCGGTTTTTAACAGCTTTAGCCGGGAAAAATGTCAAACGTCTTCTATCCGGAAATCTGGCCTTTTTGAGATTCAACTTACCATCAAATCATCTTCTTCAAATTGATCGTCTATGAACAATGTGGCATCCCTCTTTGTGTACACTGATAAAAAAAATGTTCTAAAATTAATATTTTGTTCTCAAAACTAAATTTTTCGTCTAAAAAATGCGTCGAGAACATAAAATTCTTAAAAATAGAACACACATCTTAATTTCAAGACCACTTTAAATAAGATTAAAATCTTATTATTAGAGCAAAAAATCTTATATTTTTAAGACCAAAAAGTGTAAATGTAAGATTAAAGCTTATCAATATTTTAAGAATAAATGTTCTTATTGTAGAACAATATTCTTAAATTTTCAAGAACATAAAATATAGATATAAGATAAAAAGTTATTGAAATTTTTAGAATAAATATTCTTGGTATAGACCAAAAATCTTAAATTCCCAAGACCACAACTATTAAAAACAAGATTAAAATCTCTTAATATTTTAAGAAAATTTATTCTTATTTATAGACAACAACTATAATAATAAGATAAATCTTCTTACAATCTTGAGATTAATTATTCCTGTTTTTAGACCCTTTACTTTAAAAAAGTAAATAGGGTCTATTAAGTTTGTCAAAAAAAAAAATGTGCGTAACAGGTCGAAGGAAGTCCGGCAGACCCCATAAAGTATATATATTCTTGATCAGCATCACCAGCCGAGTCGATATAGCCATGTCCGTCTGTCCTGCTGTCCGTCTGTCGTGATGTATGAACGCCTAGATCTCAGAGACTATAAGAGCTAGGGTCACCAAATTTGGTGACAATACTCCTGTGACCCCCGAAAAGGTCAAGTTTGTTTTAGAATTTTGCCACGCCCCCTCCCGCCCCCAAAAATCGGAAAACCCTAATAACTCGAGTAATTTAAAAGATACAAGTTCCAAAATCGGCATACATAAAATTTACTTTCCTTTCGATGCGTACTGAAAATTTCATCAAAATCGGACAATAAACACCGGAGATTTGAAGCAAACAAATTATCGAATGTACAATGGCAGGAAATGTGCAGGAAATGTGCAGATATGTTAAGATTAACATTCGTATATTAAGATTAACATTTGTATGCTAAGATTAACATTTGTATGTTAAGATTAACATTTGTATGTTAAGATTAACATTAGTATGTTAATAATTCAAGTGTAACATAAGCGATTATATTTAATTAATCGGAAGCTAATCTGAGCAGCGTTAAATTTATTTAGGTTTATATATAAGTCTGTAAGTTTGTAACTGTTATTTCATTGTTGAAGAATAAGTAAAGGGTCTCTCATAGTCGATTTCGACTGTAGCCTTTCCGACTGGTTAAAATTAAATGTTCTCAGATTTTGAGAACCCCAATATAAAAATAATATTAAAAAGTTTTGATATTTTAAGATACATTATTCATGTTCATTTATTTTCATTATACAAACTTAAAGCTTAAACTTAAAGTTTAATTATTCAAAATACTGTTCGGTCTAATTTTTCAAAATTAAATTTAGGTTCATTCGTACAAATCTTATAATACATATCTTAAGATGTTGTTTAGTTTACAGATGTTTTATTTACATAGAACATTTACATAGAGAACAAGTGCAATTCTCCATAGTGACAATTTTTTTATTTTTGATTTAGATGGTGCATTAAAGTAAGTAGTTAGTATTTATACTATAAAAGAATTGTTGAATGAAAAGCCAAGAATCACGACAAGCTAATGGATAATTAAGTTTAAGAACTTGAAACAATTTAAAACATATATCTAAGCAATTAAGAAAAGATGGAAGTTTAATTAAGTTCTTGTCAAAATAAATATAAAAATTTTTGAGATCTGCCTCAGTGATCCCTTCAACAATGATTAAGGGCTGCACGGTCATACCAGCGACATATGAATTGTTAATTACTATTGATAATTTATTCTTATAATCACTTATATTAATTAGCCGAAGGATTAAGCATTCCTGCGCTTCTATTAAAGTTGCCTTCTTGCGTTTTTTTTCATCCATGTTTTGCTTGAATGGAGCACTAAAAGGTAGCACACCATTGAGCAGAATGGTAAATAAATAGTCTTCTGCATCTATTGAAGAAAATGCAAATATTTATTAAAAAATGGAAATAAAAATACTAAAATATTCTTGTAGAGTTAGACAGATACTATTGCGATAAATTTGCAGCGTATTAAAATAAGTTAGGTCATATTAGATATTTTAGGGTATTAAGCTAAAATCTACATCTATGTCTAAAGTTTTAAATATTTTTACCTTTATTTTATGTTGATTTGGCTTCAGCAAATTGTTCTTTGCAAAGAACATTAGTCAGATTTTGCAGATAATAGTTTGAGCTGTCGGATTTCTCCGATACTGAGGAAGGGCACTTATGAATAATCCAATCAGCTACCCTTGAAGGAGCTGACAACGTGTCATCATCTATTCCAAACTGAAACAAATGAGATCAAAATTAGTAACTCATATAACTCATAACAAATAAGACAAACTATTATGTATTTATTTAAACTTACCTCAGTTTTTCGCCAGCGAAATAATTTTTCTCGAAACTCGATTCGGAGACCCAATGGTGGTATTGCTTCACGCAAGTCCTCCTTGTCACAATATTTCAAGCTTTCATAGGTTATCTTGGCATCTATTGATTGATAAAATTATTGATTATTTACTTGTTAATAATTGAATAGTTAAGTAATAATCGGCAAAAATTCAGAACACACACACAGGAATTGCTTTCACGAAATCCAAAACTCACAAAATTAAAAACATGTTATAAATAAAAAAAATAAAAAAAAATAAGCAGTTTAATTAAATAATTATAAAAATCAAAGTTTGTTGTCAAAACAATTGCTTAACGGACTTCGCACACATATGTATGTATATATGTACATATGTATGTATGCAACTGGCTCAAGCAGCAAAAAGATAAAGCAAAGCAACGCTACCGACATAGCACACATACATACATATGTATATACATATGCACTAATACATAAATATGTATGTATGTGCTCAAATTATATTCACTTCACTCAAAAATTTAGTATGATATATTAATATAATTAATCCGAATTATTCGCAAACACATTCATATTTACATACATACATACATGCAAGTAGACATTTCCAGAAGAAACAGCACATAAATCGAACACCGAAAAAGTATGTGTACACACATACATATGTATGTATGTATTTGATTGTAAAAGTACGTACATGTACATACTATGTATGTGTGTACATAAGTATGGATGCGCTTTTTATTTATTTGCACACACAATATATATTTAAAAATTACTCACCTTTTAAATACTGCAATATGTCCTCCATTCCAAATCCTTGAAACAATGCCACGATTTTATTATTTTCATCTTCCATTTCGACACTTTTACGTTGACGATCGCACTACAAATGACACAATTGCCGCCGACCACGAAATATTACGTTCTATTGCATGTTCTAAGAAACTTCTTTTCGTTATTGGCGCCAATATTCCGCACAACGCACAAAACGAAATGGGAAAAACAAAAACAAATAGGTATAGTAGTGGTGTGCGCATGCCTTTTTGTATTGTCGTGTCACGAACTCTAAATCATGTGATAAAGAGATTGAACGCAAGAAGTCAATTTCGATCACAGTCGTGATTGATCGTGACACAAAACTTCGCCTTGCGTTCGTCTCCAATAATACGCAATTTCCGTTGCAAGTTTTGACGTATGAAGAGAGAAATAAGGAAAGACAATAATTTGTAAGGCATTATATGTGCATACATACATATAAATACATACATGCATATAATGAGATTATGCAACACTTTTCAAGATTTTAGCAGCCGCTGGGTTGCAGAAATTAAGGAGCTTGTTAATTACTTGTCTTCTCATGTAATATAAATAAATGAAAATAAATAAAAATATTTATACATGTACATTTTATACAAAATTTAAGATTTTTATTCTTGCATTAAGAATTTTTGATTTTTTAGATTAATATTCTTGGATTTAGTATTTTTGTCTTAAATTGGTCTTATTTTAAGAACACAATATTTAAGACCAGAATTCTTGATTTTAGAATCTGGGTTTTTTTATCAGTGTACTAACATCGATATTCTGTGTAAAGTTTGAAAGTTTATCAAAGCATGGTTTTCCAGTACGACAACATTCACCTACTAAAATGGAAGAATGTTGAAAATACCTCAAAGTTTTGGTGCGAAGCAAGAAAATATCGAGATCCTGCAGACAACAACCCTTTGTTATTATACAATTTTTTAATTATATGCACATGTATATTTTATCTTCTGAAGATTCGGACTGCGTCGACATAAATCTTATTGCAATTCATATAATTGCCTGGCAAATACTTAAAGTTATTAGGCAACATGGCGAGGTACGATTAGAAAGAAATCATCAAAGATGTCTTGAAACTTTTAAATGAAATAATAAAAAAGTGTCTTGTTTTTCTGTCTTTTTTTTAAGTTTTTCAGCTTATTTTCCCTGTTTTCTTTGGTAGTTTTTTTTTTTTTTTTTTTCAAAAAATAATTGGCATCACTGATGTATGTGTATATGTATATCTATATGTATATTTATATTTATATACATTCCTAACCCAACAGTTGTATCAGTCTTTTTAGTTACACAGTAAATCGTTAGACGTTGGCAATGCCGTCTGCAGAGTTTCGCTTTCGTTTTGTGTGTGATATTGTGGTGGCGTAAGTTGGATGCGTAGCAAGCAGTTGATGTTCTTTGGCTTCCAATTGTTGTCCGCATATGGATCACGCAGCAGACCGAAGGTACATTCAAACACGCCAACGTTTCTTTCTGTTGTGTGCAGCGTGCCGCAACAAAACACCACGACCTGGCCATATGCATCTATGCGTCCCTGCACACCTGAGGGCGTTAAGTTCGAATTAAAATGTATGCCATATTGTTGTTTGGTACTGCTCAACGCCTCTTAAACTTCATCTGCCGACGAACATTTTAAGTCGGTGCTCCTATTGTCCGTTATAAGTCTAAGCACCAACTCGGCGTCGTTCCATAAATCCGATGTGGTTAAACTAACCGTGTTCAGCTTTTCGAAAAACCACTTTTCAAACTTTTGAGTCATTTCAAGAGCTGGAAAATCTTCTCTCGTTATCGGTTGTCGAGTTAGAGTTTGTTTTATCCGAATCTGTCGTTGTTGCGAAGTGTGTGTCCCAATATGAAATTACACTAATTATTAAAGTTTCCTTGGTCAATTCCGTTGCGGTTCCCGGCTGTCTGCTGTGCATGTATTCAAAGAGTAATCGCCTTGTAATATGGCGTTTGGGCAATACTTTTTTGATGACATTTATATACACAGCGATGTAATCAAGCGCCTCTTCCGGATCCTAAAATTGCAACAAATTTTTGATATGCTTTATGCTAATTGCAAAAGCACCCATAAGTTTGCTTCGTTAATAAGGAGGTCCCGCAGACCAGCACGATGCTTATTTGATATGGACATAGTTCTGTTTTGGCTAATGATATGTTATTATAGTATGTTATAGTTATGTTATGTTCAAGGTGACAAGATAAATTTTGTATTAACCTACACTGAATTGAAGCGACATCTGGTCTCCTTGACAGGAAATGAACTGTCATCCCCACTCAGTAGCCTTTTACAACACTGTACATACAATATCGATATCGTTGTTCAATCATTACCAATACTAATATTATCAATAATATCAATACTAATAATACCAATACTAATCGATTAACCTCGGCAAGGCGCACAGTTGTCCATCACTGTCCAACAACAATTTAAGAGTTGTCCTGCACTGACAAACTGAGTGATTACTATTATTATATTAATTATACCCTTGCAAAGGGTATTATAATTTGGTCACGAAATGTGTAACGCATGAAAGCAGACATCTCCGACCCTATAAAGTATATATATTCTTGATCAGCATCAACAGCCGAGTCGTTATAGCCATATCCGTCTCTCCGTCTGTTTCTATGCAAACTAGTCTCTCAGTTGTAGAGCTATCTGAATGAAACTTGGTACAGATCAGTCATTTTTCTACGGGCAGTACATGTTGAAACTGGCCGGATCGGATCACTATATCATATAGCTGCCATAGGAAAGATCGGTTAAAAAGTGCTCAGGGCCCTGCAAGGGTCTTGTCTTGCTGATTGTTGGCTGATTGCTCCAATTCTCTAACTGAAGTATTTGCTCGCTGAGCTGCGTGCTCTGTAGTGTTTCGTCTCGATCTTTGCTCGAAAGTTACAGTCTGTGAAGATGGTAAACTTCCTGCCATGTAAATAATGACGAAAATCTTTAACAGCGTTCCCAACAGCCAATGTTTCTAAATCGTATGAGGTGAACTTTGACTCATACTTTGCGGTATTAGAGCGATTTTCCTGGGAGGTGGGAAGTAGGATTGCATTGAACAGGCTCACCAGGAGGCAGATTCCTGAAGGAGGGAGTGCTTTTATCATAAGGCCATCAATACCATCGATCCCAGGGGATTTTCTGGGTTTTATTAATTTAATTTCTGAAGCGATGTCCTCGTATGTGAAACGAATGTGTGTGCCTTTGCCCAGTGGCTCGGCCGAGAGACTAGTCACATCAGAAAACACCCGAAGCGAGATAAGGGAGAAGGGCTTGAATCTGTTTTCCAACTCGCTACCAAAGATACTAGCCTTCTCTTGCTCGGACTTGCACCAGCTCTGATCGATTTGAATAGCAAAGTTCGGGGCCGCTTGTCTCTTAATATTCGTAGTCAATTTCCCTATGTTAAAGTTATCGGGCTTCCGTATATCAATGTTGGTCAGCAGATTGTCTAGGTGTCTACATCTCCCTTCATGGAGGATGTTCCTTAAATGCCTGCCGAGCTCTTTCCATATCCTATTGACCTCTGGGCTTCCATTTCTGATCCACCTTCTGCGAACTCTTCTCTTTTCCTCTAAGAGGGAAAGGGCCTCACCAGAGAGGGGAGAGTTGCGGCTGATGAAGTTTCTGTTACCTGCGATCGCATTATTCATATTGTGGCAGATGGAAGTTATGTTACTAGTCAAACGCTCAATACCGTCATCAATGTCGGCCGGGGATTGAAACTTCTGTTCGGAATCAAAGGCTCGTTCGAGCTTGCGCTGGAATACTTGCATATTTGCGTTCTGCGGGAATATGATAGGTCTATTCCTACGAAAGCATGCGTTGTGTTCCAAGAAAATGATTAGCGGGATGTGGTCACTGCTGAGATCAGAGCGGATCTCTATAAGGATATTATTGTCCGGGATGCCTTTATAAAGTGCAAAGTCAAGGTTGTTGGGGGCCCCTTGCCTGCCATAGGGGAAGTAGGTTGGAGCACCTGTCGCTATGAGGAGGTTAGCAATCATTCGCCCTCTCCTGCACGACCTTGAGCTACCCCAAAGTCCGTCAGTTTTCCAGATACCGATTTTATAATTATTCTATTTAGATCTATTGTGACAGAGTCCGAATAATTTCCTGCTGGCCTACTACTGAATTTTTCCAGTAGAGAATGCAGAAGATTTTCCATCGTGAAAAGTAATAAGAAACATTACGTGACCAACTATCAAAATCATTCCGCATCTCTTCGTAAAAAATCGCTAAGCGGGACTCTAAAACAAAGCTAAACTGCAAGGCATCTGGGCATTGTAGTACACAGGTCGTTACTGAAGTGCTAGAGGATAATGCAGCTTATTGGGGTACAGTTGAAGGCGGATTTTTATTAAGATTTTGTCGAGGCGACGGCACTTTCTGTAATCCATTGGCTAGGACTGCGGCAAAGCTTTGCTTGAGATTGTCAGTATTTCGTTTCTTAATAATGTATAACGGACAAGATTATCTTGAGCAGGCTGTTTGTTAGCCCTAGTTGACGGCAGTGGGTTGCCTGTAGCTGTTTCGGTATTGAGTACGGCTTTGCCAGAAGACGGAGTTTCTGTCTGAGGACGTTCAGCTTGTTTCGATTGTTGAGAGAACTGTTTGGTGGCAATTTGACCAGCATCCTTTTTTTGCGATGCGATCGCTTTTTGGTAATACGAGAATCCGACATAATTGGCAGTGTGATCCAAGCTACAATTGGCGCAATTTTCAGCGGAGTCCTTGGATTTTGAGCAATCCATTGTAAGGTGGTCCTTTCCGCATTTGACGCACCTAGGGGAGTTTCTGCAATATGTTTTTAAATGTCCAAAGCGATGACATCGGAAGCAGTGTAAGGCGGTTTGGCGTGAGTTCGGGGGCTCGATCGAGACAACATTATAGCCCAACCGCTTGACCTGGAAGAGGTATCTTCTTCTTTTTGAAGATAGGAACGGTGGACTTCACTTCATGGCCGAGCTTGGCTAGTTCGTCCTCAATGAAGGAAGCCGCTGTAGACTTGTGAAGCCCGCGAATAAAAATTTTTCATTTGCGCTCCTCTTTTAGCCGGAGTACGATAGGCCGAATGTAGGTGGCATTGGACGCGAATTCCGTCATTTGGGAGTGTTTTAACACTTAGCTTGTCATCCGAAAGGTATAGTTCATGCAGGTTGATAACTATGGGCGGAGGCAGCCGGGCAACCGATTTTGGAGGGACATCATTTATATCCATTGGGATATTAGCCTCCTTGTTGATGTCCGGCACACTTTTTGAAGCCGAGGCATTAGGCAGTGACTTAGACTGGCGAATGGGAGATGGTGACTTAGCACCCTTAGGAATGATTGTGGAACGGCTCTTGGACGGAGCAGCCATGGTGGAGTCTGAGTCAGTTGACGTGTCTCCCAAATTTGAACCAGTCGGAAGAGCTACAGTCGAAGTCGACTATGAGAGACTCTTTACTTATTCTTTAACATTAACACTTATAGTTCCCATAACGCGTTGTAACGTCAACATGCTCTTCTTCTTTCTTTGGCGCGACACTGAGTAATATTGATTTTTGAATAACTTCCGAGTTTATTATCCGATTGCGATGAAATTCAGGATACGTTGGGACCCTGATACTCGTACAACTCGTACGATACAACTATATTTGTGTTACATATTTTGTATGAAACCATCATTATAACTGACAAAAGTAATGATGCAGTTCGATTTCTAGGACCCCAAATAGGAAGAAACCCTTGAGTCCGGTCATGTTTTTTTTTCGAGTTGCACGGTATTATATAAATAATTTAATATTTAAAATATATAACAATATTTCGTTACAAGAACACAGTTTCTTACATATACCATAAAATTAAAGCTTAATGCTAAATTGCATTTTTAAATAATAATTTAAATAAGTTGGTAATGCAAATGAAAAAATTCTGCAAAACGTATTTCTCATCTTCTTGGCTCAGGTTTTACCAGCATCACCTTTATCTCAAAACGCTGCATAGATTTTCGCTATTGAGTCAGCATTTTGCAGATCCTCATTTGTCAATGTCTGCATTCTTTGGCCAGGCTTGTTGATCGTGACGGATTTTAAATTGAAAGAAAATCGCTTATATCACATCATGCATTTGATCATTTGTGCTTAATATGTTATATATGTGACAGATATGGACATAACAGGCGATATCAGAAGGTATCGGTCTGTGGTGGAAGGTGGATAGACATGCAGCTATCGACATACAAGAGTCAATAACAGTCGTACAAGAGTTGGGAACAGTCGTGCCAGAGTTGAGAACAGTAGTAAGAGTTGAGGACAGTAGTACAAAAGTCGCAGCAGCAGCCGGTCGGATCGTCGTCAGAGTTCAGTGGCGAGATTCGATTCTTAATTTAAAACCACCAGTCGTCGTTGTATCTAATTATTAAGCATATTACATATTTTATTCATTATTAAAAACAAACTGAGGTTATTCTTATTATTATATTATTATTATTATATTATTATTATTATATTACTTAATGGCGATTCGGAGTATCAGTCGCCCGAAGAGGAGCTGCTGCTTGAGCTGGTGGAAGTATTGTCAGCTCAATCCTCACGGTCCGAGGAGTCAGGACCACCAGTTGAGTTTGATCTATACATAAATATAGTTGGTATTTCTTTGCTTTTTCTTTAAATACAAACTCACAGGCAGCTTCGACTGGTTGTGACATGGGCACAGCCGCAGGGGTACACAAAATGCTCTTCACCGCGTCATAATGTTGCCACTTCGTGGGGCCACCACCTAACTCAATTTTTTTAGCTTCATCCCTGGTGTTAAATATTAAAACAGTTTCCTATTAAATATATTAAATATGTACACCAATTCTAACTTATAATTTCTGGTCCAGGCATTAATTTTGGCGCGAACTTTCTTAAAATCTATGTTTACCCCGGCAGCTATTAGTTGGTCTGTGATCTGTTCATATTTAGATTTATATCTACTTGACATAAGGTCCTTAACATTAGTCTGCCCTACGCTTCAAAGAAGTGCTTCTTGTAAATGAGACCATCTGAATCGCTTACTTTTTGGCTTGCTCATTTTCATTTTCAAATTCAATTTAATTTTTTAATTCCTCTTACAAATATTTGATATTATAGCCTTTCATAATATAACCTGTCATTTTTTTTACTTCGACGATTGTTTTGATTTGATTCTTCATCGATAAGTCATATAACTTTGTATAACAAATCAACTGAAAGCACTCTGCTCGAAAGCAAGTTCGCAAACATGCTTGGCTCGTTTTAATTGTTCGTTGCCCACAGCTCAATTTTTAGCAAGTAACTAGCCGGAAAGGCTACAGTCGCATAAACCCGACTGTGCGAGATCTTGTGTACTAATTTTGTATGTGTGATGCACACGCGACCAAACACTCCCCAAGCTTTGTACGTTGTCAACGACGCACAGTGGCCCGTTGAGGGCGTGTCGCGTGGCATAAATCGTTTTTTTCGATGCGATCAAAAAAGTAATACATGTATCCGATAGAGAATTCTTCAATTCTTCTTCGTTTTATGGGATTTCAAAAATTTTGAATTCGATTTTTGTGGGCGGAAGGGGGCTTGGCGAAATTCTAAAACAAACTTGACCTTTTCGGGGTCCCAGGAGTACTGTCACCAAATTTGGTGACTCTAGCTCTCATAGTCTCTGAGATCTAGGTGTTCATACAGCAGGACAGCCGGACAGACGGACATGGCTATATCGTCTCGGCTGGTGATGCTGATCAAGAATATATATACTTTATGGGGTCTGCCGGACTTCCTTCGACCTGTTACGCACATTTTTTTTTTTGACAAACTTAATAGACCCTTTTTACTTTTTTAAAGTAAAGGGTCTAATAAAAAGTATAAGGGTCTATTAAGTTTGTCAAAAAAAAACCAGTCGGAAAGGCTACAGTCGAAATTGACTATGAGAGACTCTTTACTTATTCTTCAGAAATGAAATAACAGTAACAAACTTAGAGACTTATATATAAACCTAAATAAATTTGACGCTGCTCAGATTAGCTTCCGATTAATTGAATATAATCGTTTATGTTAAACTTGAATCGTTAACATGAAAATGTTAATCTTAACATACAAATGTTATGTTAATATACATGTATGCAATGCATACATACTTTATTAAATATAATACATTGGCATTTATGGTAGAATTTGTTTATAAAAATAAAATATTGTTTTATTTTATTTTATTACTGTAACTAAAAGTTTAAAATATAATAATAAAAACAGAAAAAAAGTGTGCCTCTTGTAGGTCTCGAACTCCAGACCATTGCGCCAATGAAGCCATTGTCGATTATTTAACAATTTTTAAAAACCGAAAAAAATGTGTGCCTCTTGTAGGTCTCGAACTCCAGACCATTGCGCCAATGAAGCCATTGTCGATTATTAAACAATTTTTAATAACAGAAAAAATGTGTCACAGGCAGGAATCGAACCCAGGACCCCACCGCAGGAATCCGACATTCTAACCACTGCACCAATGAGGCCATATTCACGAGTTTGCCAATTACTAGTTTTCTAGTGAAATTAATAATTCAATGCCTTAAGTTGCTGCCTGCACATTTTTTGCCATTGTACATTCGATAATTTGTTGGCTTCAAATCTCCGGTGTTTATTGTCTGATTTTGATCAAATTTTCAGTACGCATCGGAAGGAACGTAAATTTTTATGTCAATTTTTTGTATCTTTTAAATTTCTCGAGTTATTCGGGGTTTTCCGATTTTTGGGGGCGGGAGGGGGCGTAGAAAAATTATAAAACAAACTTGACCTTTTCGGTGGCCACAGGAGTATTGTCACCAAATTTGGTGACCTTAGCTTTTATAGTCTCTGAGATCTAGGCGCTCATACAGCAGAACAGACGGATAGACGGACATGACTATATGGACTCGTCTATTCATGCTGATCAAGTATATATATACTTTATGGGGTCTGCCGGACTTCCTTCGACCTGTTACGCACATTTTTTTTTACAAATTTAATAGACCCTATTTACTTTTTTAAAGTAAAGGGCCTATAAACATAAAGCATTGTTATAATGGCCATAGTGAACGCAAATTATGAATATACTTCTTTGGAAGTCGGAGCAATCGGAAGGGTATCAGATGCTGGAATATTTGCACAGTCAGAATACAAAAGCCGCTAAGATGAGCACGACGCATTTCCCCTGTCACCAAATTTAATGAAGCCCTACAGCCGTCGAAAGTTGGAAAGGGAACATCTAATTTTATAGCCTGTGCCAATTACAAATGGGCAGAAAAGGCTATAATGAATTTGTGTGAATGTATGTAACAGGCAGAAGTAAGCATCTCCGACCCTATAAAGTATATATATTCTTGATCAGTATCAATAGCCGAGTCGATTGACACCTGTCCGTCTGTCTGTCCGTCCGTCTGTCCGTCCGTCCGTCCGTCTGTCCGTCTGTATGAACGCGTGGATCTCAGCAACTATAAGAGCTAGATACTTCATTTGGAATGTAGGTTCCCGAATACCATACGCAGATCAAGATTATTTTCAATTTTCGATATCAATCCCTGTTTGTCTTAAAATTAGAAAAATCACCATAACATAAGCTAGACCTTGCCCAGAAAATTTAATTGCGATGCAACGGCCTCTTCGCCCACAATTGATAACAAGAGCAGTTTTATAGTGACTCTAGCTCTTATATGTCTGATCTAGGCGCTCATACAGACAGACGGACGGACAGACATGACGTACATGACTCGACTGTTGATGCTAATCAAGAACATATGGGCATATCCCAAAAATCGTATACCAAGCAAAAAAAATTAAAGTTGCTCGAACAATATTTTTTTTGGTTTTAGCAATAGTAAATATATTTAATTTTACAGAAATGAACCGAAAATTTGTTTTCGTGGGTGTATTATATGAAATATCGGTCTATATCCAGCCTGACTTTGAAAATTCCGCTTTTTCGTTAAAAATAGGGTTTTTTAATATTGTCAAAAAACGTATAAAAATCAAACTTAGAAGCTTAATTTTTTTTGGAATCATATCTTATTGAAATGAACTTTTACAAAAAAATACAGAACTTTTGGATATTTTTCAGAAAAATATTAAAATAAGTGATGTAATGTTACGCATTTTTTATGTAACGTCCGCAACGGAAAATATGGTTTTAATTTTTTTTCCTCAAACTTTCTTTGCAACCATTATTTTTAATGTACTTTCAAAAGAAAAAAAAAATTTTTATTTAAACGGTTTTTAAAAAAAAAATTTTCTGGATATTTTTATAACGTCCGCAACACAACATTACAGGTAAAAAATCAAAAAAAGAGTTTATAGACTAAAATGAAATTATCAGTTCCAAATTTAATATGCTAATGAATTATAGGTCTCCTAATTATTGTACACAATTTTTTTTGGATCGGACCACTATAAATTATATATCTGCCGTGTTACTGATCTAGCCGATTTGCACAAAAGTTGCAGTTTTTAACCTATTGAACTGAAAGTCGTTTTTAGACCCTTTTCTTTAAAAAAGTAAATAGGGTTTATTAAGTTTGTCAAAAAAAAAATGTGCGTAACAGGTCGAAGGATGTCCGGCAGACCCCATAAAGTATAAATATTCTTGATCAGCATCACCAGCCAAGTCGATATAACCATGTCCATCTGTCCGTCTGTCGTGCTGTATGAACACCTAGATCTCAGAGACTTTAAGAGCTAGGGTCACCAAATTTGGTGACAATACTCCTGTGGCCCCCGAAAAGGTCAAGTTTGTTTTAGAATTTTGCCACGCCCTCTCCCGTCCCCAAAAATCAGAAAAACCCAAATAACTCGAGTATTTTAAAAGATACAAGTTCCTAAATCGACATACATAAAATTTACTTTCCTTCTGATACGTACTGAAAACTTCATCAAAATCAGACAATAAACACCGAAGAATTAAAACAAACAAATCATCAAATGTACAGTGGCAGGAAATGTGCAGGCAGCAACTAATTGAATTATTAATTTCACTTCTGTAGAAAACTAGTAACTGGCAAACTAGGGAATATGGCCTCATTGGTGCAGTGCTTAGAATGTCGAATTCTTGCGGTGGGGTCTAGGGTTCGAATCATGCCAGTGACAAATTTTTTTCTGTTTTTAAAAATTGTTAAATAATCGACAATGGATTCATTGGCGCAATGGTCTGGAGTTCGAGACCTACAAGAGGCACACTTTTTTTCTGTTTTTTTTTATTATATTTTAAATTTATAATTACAGTAATAAAATAAAATTAAACAATATTTTATTTTTATAAACAAATTCTACCATAAATGCCAATGTATTATATTTAATAAAGTATGTATGCATTACATACATGTATATTAACATAACATTTGTACGTTAACGATTCAAGTGTAACATAAATATATATTATATTCAATTAATCGGAAGCTAATCTGAGCAGCGTCAAATTTATTTAGGTTTATATATAAGTCTCTAAGTTTGTTACTGTTATTTCATTTTTGAAGAATAAGTAAAGGGTCTCTCATAGTCGATTTCGACTGTAGCGTTTCTGACTGGTTTTCACATATTTTTAATTGATAAAATAACTTGCCAAAATTTACTAGATTTGGACTAATTCTTTATATAGCTGCCATATAACCGATCTGGTCGATATAAATTAACCTGTGTGGGTTTCTTGTACCAAGCAACTAATAGGTTAATTTTGACAAAACACAGCAAAATTGAAGAAAAGTCACAACTATGTCAATAATTAAAATTTTAAGACAAAAATTCCCAAGTTTATTTGTATGAATCTTTGGGATCATAAATTTTCTGATGTGGAAAACCACTGCTACTGGATGGGTTGTGTAGAAAAACACAACACAGTACATTCATAAATATCGGCAGTGCGAAATGCATGCCTTCCCTACCAGAAATACATTGATCAGGTCGAAAGAAATGAAAAAATCATGGACTTATTTAATATTTCTCCAACTTTTATGTTAAGTCTTTTTTTTTGATTTAAAAGAAAAATTCGCTAAAAATAATGAAAATGCTTGCCAACCTCCAAAATGACTTCCGTTTGTTGTAACGTCCGCAACGGAACTTTGAGCATGAATATTTTTTTGTGAGACTTTTATGACTTATGTTATAATAGCAATTGATAGTTCTCCTACCTATATTATCTACATTTTGAATGTGTTTTGTTAAATATTTCTCAATCCTAGCGCCAACAGTTTCAAAAATAACGCTAAAATTTGCGTACGAATGTAACGTCCGCAACGCTGGATTAACCCATATATATATATATATATTCCAAATGAATCTCAGTTATTATATCGGCAATTCTGTCGAGATTGTGTGTTAGGGGACTGATTTAAGCATTTCAATTTTACACTAATAACAATTCTTGCTATGGGGCAGGCCATGACTAAAAATAAATCTCACCGAAAAAGGTCCGACACCCTACGGAACGTTTTTTAGATTAGCTCAAAATTTAACTTCTCCTTTCCTTATTTTTAAGACAGCCTGTAATCCTAAGAAAATATGCCCTTAAAGTATTTTCTAAGACAAATCGCGTATATAAAAATAACAAAATTTCTAAATAAACCCACTGTTCACCTAGTTTATGTACTAGTTCCAATAGAAATCTTCTCCATCGTTCACCTGGTTTATCAACTACTAGTTGGAAAAATATATTTGGAAACAATTTGACTGTATTAATACAATTAACTATTAAACCAAACGACAGTTTTATTTTAAAAATGGATAGTAAAATCAACTTAGAGGATGTGCTCCTTGTTCAGGGTGAGATAAGCCAAGACATTTCAAGGCTTATTAGCAGTAGCAAGAAGGATTCGTCCGAGCGTAAAGCTAAGTCTGGCTACTATCAAGCCAGGACTACGTTGCTAAATGAAAAGTGGACAAATTTTCATATCAATGACGACATCATATGGAACAATGCTGACCTTAACGAAGGACAGAAATACTACAAATTCTTTGATGTCGTTGAAATAGTTATAAATGTTTAAAACACTTTTCTGAACAGGCTGACATAGACCACCGGAATCGCTCCTGACGTTAGTGATGTAACGTCAAAGCCAACGCCAAGATCCAACTCAAAGATTATGGAAACTAGACTTCACTCACTGTGCCGTCGGCAGAAGACGATGATTGCATCAGAAAATCGTGCTTTGTGCGAAGCCAGTATGCAGTCCACGGATTCAATGGAGTCCCTATGAGAACAAACTCAAGAAGTGAATTTTCTTATATAGAAAGAGTTTGAAAACGCAGAAGAGATGGGCTACGATGAAAACACGTTTTTCCTGGCAGAATCAAATGTAGGGAGAGTGCTATCAAAAAATATCAGCGTTACGCAATTTAATGACGTGGTGGGGCATAAAGTCAAAAATCTGCCACGTAAAACGATATCTAAGTTCGACGGGAATGCTTTGAAGTTGAAGAATACAGTTCTACGACATGTTTTCATGTATGATACATGAAGCAAAGCTGCCAACGATATGCAAAATTAGGTAGCTAAAGACCAGCGTAATCGGAAAAGCAAAAAGAATGACCAGCCATGTAGAGTTAAATGAATAAAATTATCTGCATGCATGGAATATTCTCATTGAAGCATATAATTACTTTAGAGATATTACTTCTGGGGTATTAAATCGCTTTCTACAACAACAAGCCATGATCGATGATGTAATCTTTGTCATCATTAGAAGGACCCGCAAATCATAGAGCATCCTCATAGGCTGACAACTGTAGTGGCCAGTTTTAAGGAATACCATTAATGTTTTATTTTAAAAGGGTGGCAACGCTATGCTGACTAATGTTAGCATTATGTTCGTCTCGCTCGCACTTGCAGTGTGCGAGCCATCGATCACTCGCACGCACAGCTGCAACTTCCAACTCTCCAACGAGAAAAGAACAGTTACTTGCTGTCGCTGTGCAAATCACTGGAAGTAATTTTGGCACGTAGGCTTTTGCTTTGCAGACGCTCGTTCACTTTGTGTGAGCATTTGAAGCAACCACACGCGTTTAATAAAAATTTTGAAGTATTGATATATCCCGAAGAAATCGAAGAGGTTATAAGAACCTCGTGCAGGAGTATATATAGATATATATATATAGCAGCAGAAGCTGACAGCAGTTCACCTGTTATACAGGAATCAAGGAAAAGGTGATATTTTAAGGGCTCAATTAAAGTGCGTAAAAATGTTAATTGCAGTTTTTATCCGCAGCAGCAGCAGTTTTTATCTGCAGAGCTATAGCCGGCCGATCTGCGCATTGGCGCTTTCGCGCTCTCGTCCTGGCTATATTGTAGCAATCGGTCGGCTGTGTGTGGGTGTCTGCGTATTTCCCCGGTCCGCAGCCAAGCGCGGTTTTCGTACATAACCTGCAGTGGTACGGAAATTTGCGCTATATCATCGGTCCATCTTCGCAGAAGCATCTGCAATTGATTCTGGCTGAGCGTAGTGCGACGTAGATTGCTATACTTTGGCGGCACACGGAGTCGACTAGCGCGTATAGGAAGTTGTGGAAATCGAGTTGCGTATCCTCGCAGTTAATCTTCAGGCATACTCGCTTGCATACCCAATTGGCAAGACGACAGGGTATACCAGAGCGTGCAGCTGGCTATTTGCGTAAGGCCGCCAGAGCGAGAGAGAGCAGATCATCTTTGTATGGAAGCACAGCATTGCCAACACAGCGCATTGCTTTCCGAATCTACGAGAGGGCGTAATCAGCTGTTTTCGGCAATTGTTTGTTAAAAGTTTGTAGAAAAATGAAATTTAAGTAAATTTATAGTTTTTCTTGGTAACTAATCCGATTATAAATGGTTCCTTAGATTAAAATTTATTGTATATGCCATCGTAATAAGCAGAAGCGAATCAACGTTTACATAATCTTTACATCTACATTAACAGCAACATCAACACACCAATCACATCATCTGCTTCTTCGATGGGCCCAACGAACACGCATCGATGGATATATTCGTGAGTAATTAAAACTCTAATTGTGAGTACAACTTGAGTAGGGCAAGAAGAATATGTATGTGAAGATTCGCAAACGGTTATCGCTCCCTGTTTAGAAAATCTGTTTAAGATGCAGGCATTTAAGTTACGTTATTTTTGAAATCGCTGAAGCGTCATGAATTCTTATTCGAATCATGTTTGAAGTATCGGAATATTGTTGTAAAGTAAGGATAATGTTTGAGTAAATTGTATATTTGGTCCATTGCTAAGCGCAGGAATCCGCATGTCGTATAAATTGAAGTAATGAATTAAATAAATTTGTTAAAGGGGTAACCATTAAATCTAACCAGTGTTACCATGGTCGGGAGGGAAAAGAATAGGGAACAAACAACATCCATGTTTCCCTAGTCGCTGGCTTCTCTTATCAATCGTTTGTCTATTTCGTTGCCTGTGGGTACAGCCCAATATCACTTGTTTTTGGACCATTGTATTAGTTATCTGTTAGTGCACTTAATCTTTATCTATAGACGGTTTACTATATAGAAGGAGGAGGAAAGAACCCACGACATATCCGACGAGCATAGTGACAGAGCGACGCTCGAAGTGCACGACCTCCGAATCCTCTATAGGCTAGGAAGATATCTTTCGATATCCCCCCTAGTTGAACACTACACAACGCACAGAACCAACTGGCTTAAATACAAAAAATATGTTAGTTCCCATGTTCAGCTATCCCCGCAGCTCAACATTGAAGAGGACATCGACTGCTCTGTTGATGCTCTGGAATCTGTACTCGTAGCAGCAGCCAAACCCAGCCAGCTTGCGCGTATAATCCCATACCTGAGGACAAACAATGTAATTCCAGCACATCAATTTGTCTTTCGAGAGAACCGTGGAACTATCGAGCAAGTCAACCGAATAAAATCAGCAATACGTACTGCATTCGAAAACCGGGAATACTGCGGTGCGATATTCCTCGTCGTCTCTCAAGCATTCGACCGAGTCTGGCTCGAAGGTCTCATGCATAAAATCAAAATATTACTGACTGAACATACTCACAAGCTATTTGAGTCGTACCTCTACAACAGAGTCTTCGCAGTGAGATGCAACGCTACTACATCCGACGACCACAGTATAGAAGCTGGAGTTCCTCAAGGCAGCGTACTGGGGCCAACCCTTTATATTCTATTCACGGCGGATATACCCATAAACGAGCGACTGACAACATCTACATTTGCTGGCGATACCGCTATCTTAAGTCGCTCTAGATGTCCAATACACGCTACAGCACAACTAGCTGACCACCTGGTGGTGGTGGAGAAGTGGCTATCAGACTGGCGTATTAAAATAAACGAGCAAAAGTGTAAACACGTAACGTTTACTCTTAATAGGCAGACTTGCCCTCCGCTAACGTTATACAATACGCAGATCCCCCAAGCTGATGAAGTGACGTATCTTGGCATACACCTTGATAGGCGACTTACCTGGCGGAGACACATCGAAGATAAAAAAATGCACCTAAAACTAAAAGCCTCCATTGGATTATAAATTCTCGATCGCGTCTATGCTTGGACTATAAGGTCCTACTCTACAATTCCACTCTAAAACCAATCTGGACCTACGGCTCGCAGCTTTGGGGAAATGCGAGTAGCAGCAACATTGACATCATACAGCGCCAACAATCCAAAATCTTGAGAACCATCACCGGGGCGCCATGGTATGTTCGGAACGAAAACATTCACAGAGATATAAACATTCTACCCGTAAAAGATGAGATAGTTCAACAAAAAGCGAACTACCACCTCAAACTATCTTTGCACCCTAATCATCTTGCAATGTGCTTATCTCTGGTGTGCAACCGAACACGCCTCCAACGCAACGACCTACCAGCCCAGCAATAATCCATTAGGGCCCTTTAACTCGGATTCAGTCAATATGGCTGTTATCTAACGCATTATTTTAAGATTTGATAAACTTATTGTTAGTCTCCCTCTGGAGAAGATTCAATAAATAACAGCAAAGCATTAAAAAAAAAAAAAATTAAAAGGCCTCGGTCTCGACAACTCTTCTTATTGAAGTCATAAGAAGTACGGTAGACGTCAAAAACAAGACGCTCTATGAACAATCATTGGGTAGCTAAAAAGATATTCAGCTATTGGACACCATGCTCCAGTTTCTCGAACAACGAATACGAGTCTTGGCTACTGGAAAGAAGACACCAGTTACTACAAAACGTTATCTTGCAAAGACAAAAAAAACGAAAAACACAACATGTACATAGTTTCAGGGAAGGATGTCTGCGAGGAATACTGCAAGATGCCAAATCATTTGCTGTTCTGCTCCGACGATTTTCGTGCCCAACCAATCAACTATCGATTGAATTGGATTCAGCGACAAAAATTATGCGTCAATTGCTTCTCATTGCAGAGCTGCAATTAAAAGCTGACGGCAGAGTTGCCATGAAAAGCTGATTGCAGAGCTGCAATTAAAATGCTTTCTGAGCTGCCAAAGGGTTCTGACGCTTGAGCCTGACTTCCGGCTTAAGCACATTTTCCGTTTTCACAAGCCGTGATAGACGTGTGTTTCGGCAAGATAAAAAATTATAAAAGGCGTGTTAGCCTAAATATGTATAGATGTCATTATTTTCGTGAAAGCCAATAAATTGTGCAATTGCACGGCACGAATCCTGTTTTTTCAACGGCAGGCGTTATATTCGCCAGTTTTACCGGATAGTTTTTCTTTTTTGTTTCTACCCTCAAGCCTCGTTGCGTGTTGTGCACGACGTAACCTTTGTGTTCTTTTGGCAGAATATCAGTCGTGGTGACCTGGAGTGGCTCCACCAGCAGGTGGAGCGCATAATTTTTCTGGGCATATCCGTCAAAAAAAGGGATCGTTGAAACAATTTTTTCGGGCCTACTCTTGAGCTGGGACTGAAGCCCCATCGATCGCGGCTGAATTGCGCCCATTGATATGCGCTCGATGGAAAAAGTTATCAATTACCTAACAAAAAAATTTATATAATTTAAAATTATATTAAATTTAAGTCTAATTCCGTTTTCTATCTTATTTTATAAGATTGCACGAATGCTTTTTTGTCAATTAATCAGGTAATCCTCTACAGCAACATCTTCGTCATCAGGCCTGCTGACATCGATGAATCCCGTTAAGTAGTGAGTACGAGGTGTAAGAAATAGTCAAAAAAATACGGAGACAAAAATTTAAATAAAAATAAAAGAATTGTAATCAAAAAAACCTTCGTGATATACTATAGTAATGAAAAACAAACTTATAACCACAAAAAAAAAAACAGTAGAGCGGGCGCGATGGTAGAATACCCTGTGCAGGTCTTAAAATAAAAGTATTTTGAGAAAAAGTATTTTAATTATTGTTGAATTGCACTTATTTATGTCTACATATACATTTAAATAAATCGCCGCTCGTATTAGCTTCCGGTTTAATTTAACCGGTTCCCAGGGAACACCACGGGGAGGTCAATACAATTGTAAAGGGATCACTTTTTCAAATAATAATTTGGGAACCTACGAGTCGACTTGAGCTGCTTTAAAGCTCCTTAGTTCCCTAAAATAATAAAAATTTTAAATGAACTGCAAAATTCACCAGCAAATATTATAAGGATCTTAACATATAATATTATGGGAAGACGTAAATAATGTTCTGAAATCAAATATTATTTTATGTGGAAAACGTAAGAAATAAAATAAATAATATATAAATAATAACTTAAATGTGTATACATATGTCGGGGCAAGCATATTTATTTGAATTGTGCGCTCAGTTGTGTTCAACTGTTGAGTCGAATGGTTCAGGGTTTGAAAAAGAGAGAACCTTTCTGATATTGTATAGCACTAAACCAGTCGGAAAGGCTACAGTCGAAGTCGACTATAAGAGACCCTTTACTTATTCTTCAAAATGGAAATAGGAGTAACACTAATAGTTCCCATAACGCGTTGTAACGTCAATACGCTCTTCTTCTTCCTTTGACCCGACTCTGAGTAATATTAAGTCTTGAATAACTTCCGAAATTATTATCCGATCGCGATGAAATTTTCAGGATACATTAGGACCCTGATGCTTGTCCTGTGAGCCAAAATTCAAGGCTCCATTATATGGGATTTTAAGTTTTTTTGAATATCTTCCGAGATTATTATCCGATCGCGATGAAATTTTCAAGATATGTTAGGACCCTGACACCCGTCCTGTTCAGGACTCTAGCTTTAATATTTTTCGTTTTATGGGATTTTAAAAATTTTGTTCTCAATTTACGGAGGCGGAAGGGGGCGTGTCAAAATTTTAAGATAAACTTCATCTGCTTAGCCCATAGACGAACCACCATACCAAATTTGGTGACTCTAGCTCTTATAGTCTCTGAGATCTAGGGGCTCATACAGACAGAAGGACACGGCTATATCGACTCGACTGGTGATACTGATAAAAAATATATATACTTTATGGGGTCTGCCGGACTTCCTTCGACCTGTTACGCACATTTCGACAAACTTAATAGACCCTTTTTTACTTTTTTTTTTAAAGTAAAGGGTCTAAAAATGTCTTTGAATTAAAAAAAATATAAAAAGTCGGCACAGGGTATAATAACCGGCTATCTGTTATAAGCAAAACTATCTCCGAAAAGTGTTGCATACTTCTAACTGGTATTTTTAGAATTTTTCGCTTAGGATTCCCAAACGGTTTAAGCGCAGAATTGATATAATATCTGCAAAGACCATCAAAGCGCCTGATAAATTTGTACATAGATATGATACTTTTTGGTCGATTGGAAATTCTGTTGTTTTTGTTTTTTTTTGGAATTTTTGTTTTTTTTTATACACTTTCATCTCATATTATTTATAAAATGTATGTATATGTATATCAGTGATGCCAAATTGTCCTATTTCCGGATAGATTTATATTTATATACAGTCCTAACCCAACAGATGTCAGTCTTTTTAGTTACACAGTAAATCGTTGGACGTTGGCAATGCCGTCTGGAGAGTTTCGCTTTCGTTTTGTGTGTGATATTGTGGTGGCGTAAGTTGGATGCGTAGCAAGCAGTTGAGGTTCTTTGGCTTCCAATTGTGTCCGCATATGGATCACGCACCAGACCGAAGGTACATTCAAACACGCCAACGCTTCTTTCTGTTGTGTGCAGCGTGCCGCAACAAATCACCACGACCTGGCCATATGCATCTATGCGTCCCTGCACACCTGAGGGCGTTAAGTTCGAATTTAAATGTATGCCATATTGTTGTTTGGTACTGCTCAACGCCTCTTTAACCTCATCTGCCGACGAACAATTTAAGTCGGTGCTCCTATTGTCCGTTATAACTCTAAGCTCCAACTCGGCGTCGTTCCATAAATCCGATGTGGTTAAACTAACCGTGTTCAGGTTTTCGAATAAACCACTTTCCAAATTTTTGAGTCATTCTAAGAGCTGGAAAATCTTTTCCATCGTTATCGGTTGTCGAGTTAGAGTTTGTATTATCCGAATCTGTCGTTGTTGCGAAGTGTGTGTCCCAATATGAAATTACACTAATTATTAAAGTTTTCTTGGTCAATTCCGTTGCGGTTCCCGGCTGTCTGCTGTGCATGTATTCAAAGAGTAATCGCCTTGTAATATGGCGTTTGTGCAATTCTTTTTTTATGTCCTTTATATACACAGCGATGTAATCAAGCGCCTTTTCCGGATCCTCAAAATTGCAAAAATTTGTTGATATGCTTTTTTCTAATTGCAAAAGCACCGATAAGTTTGCTTCGTTAATAAGGAGGTCCCCCAGACCAGAATGATGCTTATTTGATATGGACATAGTTCTGTTTTGGCTAATGATATGTTATTATAGTATGTTATAGTTATGTTATGTTCAAGGTGGCAATATAAATTTTTTATTAACTTACACTGAATTGAAGCGACGTCTGGTCTCCTTGACAGGAAATGAACTGTCATCCCACTCAGTAGCCTTTTACAACACTGTACATTCAATATCGATATCGTTGTTCAATCATTACCAATACTAATAATATCAATACCAATAATACCAATACTAATAATACCAATACTAATCGATTAACCTCGGCAATGCGCACAGTTGTCCAACACTGTCCAACAACAGTTTAAGAGTTGTCCTGCACTGACAAACTGAGTGATTACTATTATTATATTAATTATACCCTTGCAGAGGGTATTCTAATTTGGTCACGAAATGTGTAACGCATGAAAGCAGACATCTCCGACCCTATAAAGTATATGTATTCTTGATTAGCATCAACAGCCGAGTCGTTATAGCCATGTCCGTCTGTCCGTCTGTTTCTATGTAAACTAGTCACTCAGTTGTAGAGCTATCTGAATGAAACTTGGTACAGATCAGTCATTTTTCTACAGGCAGTACATGTGGAAACTGGCCGGATCGGATCACTATATCATATAGCTGCCATAGGAAAGATCGGTTGAAAAGTGCATCAGGGCCCTGCAAGGGTCTTGTCTTGCAACAGATCGTTGCAAAGTGTTGGCTGATTGCTCCAGTTCTCTAACTGAAGTATTTGCTCGCCGAGCTGCGTGCTCTGTAGTGTTTCGTCTCGATCTTTGCTCGAGATGATTTTAGCGAATTACAGTCTGTGAAGATGGTAAACTTCATGCCATGTAAATAATGACGAAATGTTTAACAGCGTTCCCAAAAGCCAATGTTTCTAAATCGTATGAGGTGAACTTTGACTCATACTTTGTGGTAGTGGAGCGATTTTCCAGGCAGGTTGGAAGTAGGATTGAATCATAATTGCATTGAAGAGGTTCACCAGGAGGCAGATTCCTAAAGGAGGTAGTGCTTTTATCATAAGGCCATCAATACCATCGATTCTAGGGGATTTTCTGGATTTTATTAATTTAATTTCTGAAGCGATGTCCTCGTATCTGAAAGGAATGTGTGTGCTCTTGCCCAGAGGCTCGGCCGAGAGACTAGTCACATCAGAAAACACCCGAAGCGAGGGAAGGGAGAAGGGCCTGAATCTGTTTTCCAACTCGCTACCAAAGATACTAGCCTTCTCTTGGTCGGACTTGCACCAGCTCTGATCGATTTGAATAGCAAAGTTCGGGGCCGCTTGTCTCTTAATATTCGTAGTCAATTTCCATATGTTAAAGTTATCGGGCTTCCGTGTATCAATGTTGGTCAGCAGATTGTCTAGGTGTCTACATCTCTCTTCATGGAGGATGTTCTTCAAACGCCTGGCGAGTTCTTTCCATATCCTATTAACCTCTGGGTTTCCATTTCTGATCCACCTTCTGCGAACTCTTCTCTTTTCCTCTAAGAGGGAAAGGGCCTCACCAGAGAGGGGAGAGTTGCGGCTGATGAAGATTCTGTTACCTGCGATCGCATTATTCATATTGTGGCAGATGGAAGTTATGTTACTAGTCAAACGCTCAATACCGTCATCAATGTCGGCCGGGGATTGAAACTTCTGTTCGGAATCAAAGGATCGTTTGAGTTTGCGCTGGAATACTTGCATATTTGCGTTCTGCGGTAATATGATAGGTCTATTCCTACGAAATCATGCGTTGTGTTCCAAGAAAATGATTAGCGGTGAAATTTTCAGGATACATTAGGACCCTGATGCTTGTCCTGTGAGCCAAAATTCAAGGCTCCATTATATGGGATTTTAAGTTTTTTTGAATATCTTAGATTATTATCCGATCGCGATGAAATTTTCAAGATATGTTAGGACCCTGACACCCGTCCTGTTCAGGACTCTAGCTTTAATATTTTTCGTTTTATGGGATTTTAAAAATTTTGTTCTCAATTTACGGAGGCGGAAGGGGGCGTGTCAAAATTTTAAGATAAACTTCATCTGCTTAGCCCATAGACGAACCACCATACCAAATTTGGTGACTCTAGCTCTTATAGTCTCTGAGATCTAGGGGCTCATACAGACAGAAGGACACGGCTATATCGACTCGGCTGGTGATACTGATAAAAAATATATATACTTTATGGGGTCTGCCGGACTTCCTTCGACCTGTTACGCACATTTCGACAAACTTAATAGACCCTTTTTTACTTTTTTTTAAAAGTAAAGGGTCTAAAAATGTCTTTGAATTCAAAAAAATATAAAAAGTCGGCACAGGGTATAATAACCGGCTATCTGTTATAAGCAAAACTATCTCCGAAAAGTGTTGCATACTTCTAACTGGTATTTTTAGAATTTTTCGCTTAGGATTCCCAAACGGTTTAAGCGCAGAATTGATATAATATCTGCAAAGACCATCAAAGCGCCTGATAAATTTGTACATAGATATGATACTTTTTGGTCGATTGGAAATTCTGTTGTTTTTGTTTTTTTTTGGAATTTTTGTTTTTTTTTATACACTTTCATCTCATATTATTTATAAAATGTATGTATATGTATATCAGTGATGCCAAATTGTCCTATTTCCGGATAGATTTATATTTATATACAGTCCTAACCCAACAGATGTCAGTCTTTTTAGTTACACAGTAAATCGTTGGACGTTGGCAATGCCGTCTGGAGAGTTTCGCTTTCGTTTTGTGTGTGATATTGTGGTGGCGTAAGTTGGATGCGTAGCAAGCAGTTGAGGTTCTTTGGCTTCCAATTGTGTCCGCATATGGATCACGCACCAGACCGAAGGTACATTCAAACACGCCAACGCTTCTTTCTGTTGTGTGCAGCGTGCCGCAACAAATCACCACGACCTGGCCATATGCATCTATGCGTCCCTGCACACCTGAGGGCGTTAAGTTCGAATTTAAATGTATGCCATATTGTTGTTTGGTACTGCTCAACGCCTCTTTAACCTCATCTGCCGACGAACAATTTAAGTCGGTGCTCCTATTGTCCGTTATAACTCTAAGCTCCAACTCGGCATCGTTCCATAAATCCGATGTGGTTAAACTAACCGTGTTCAGGTTTTCGAATAAACCACTTTTCAAATTTTTGAGTCATTCTAAGAGCTGGAAAATCTTTTCCATCGTTATCGGTTGTCGAGTTAGAGTTTGTATTATCCGAATCTGTCGTTGTTGCGAAGTGTGTGTCCCAATATGAAATTACACTAATTATTAAAGTTTTCTTGGTCAATTCCGTTGCGGTTCCCAGCTGTCTGCTGTGCATGTATTCAAAGAGTAATCGCCTTGTAATATGGCGTTTGTGCAATTCTTTTTTTATGTCCTTTATATACACAGCGATGTAATCAAGCGCCTTTTCCGGATCCTCAAAATTGCAAAAATTTGTTGATATGCTTTTTTCTAATTGCAAAAGCACCGATAAGTTTGCTTCGTTAATAAGGAGGTCCCCCAGACCAGAATGATGCTTATTTGATATGGACATAGTTCTGTTTTGGCTAATGATATGTTATTATAGTATGTTATAGTTATGTTATGTTCAAGGTGGCAATATAAATTTTTTATTAACTTACACTGAATTGAAGCGACGTCTGGTCTCCTTGACAGGAAATGAACTGTCATCCCACTCAGTAGCCTTTTACAACACTTTACATTCAATATCGATATCGTTGTTCAATCATTACCAATACTAATAATATCAATACCAATAATACCAATACTAATAATACCAATACTAATCGATTAACCTCGGCAATGCGCACAGTTGTCCAACACTGTCCAACAACAGTTTAAGAGTTGTCCTGCACTGACAAACTGAGTGATTACTATTATTATATTAATTATACCCTTGCAGAGGGTATTCTAATTTGGTCACGAAATGTGTAACGCATGAAAGCAGACATCTCCGACCCTATAAAGTATATGTATTCTTGATTAGCATCAACAGCCGAGTCGTTATAGCCATGTCCGTCTGTCCGTCTGTTTCTATGTAAACTAGTCACTCAGTTGTAGAGCTATCTGAATGAAACTTGGTACAGATCAGTCATTTTTCTACAGGCAGTACATGTGGAAACTGGCCGGATCGGATCACTATATCATATAGCTGCCATAGGAAAGATCGGTTGAAAAGTGCATCAGGGCCCTGCAAGGGTCTTGTCTTGCAACAGATCGTTGCAAAGTGTTGGCTGATTGCTCCAGTTCTCTAACTGAAGTATTTGCTCGCCGAGCTGCGTGCTCTGTAGTGTTTCGTCTCGATCTTTGCTCGAGATGATTTTAGCGAATTACAGTCTGTGAAGATGGTAAACTTCATGCCATGTAAATAATGACGAAATGTTTAACAGCGTTCCCAAAAGCCAATGTTTCTAAATCGTATGAGGTGAACTTTGACTCATACTTTGTGGTAGTGGAGCGATTTTCCAGGCAGGTTGGAAGTAGGATTGAATCATAATTGCATTGAAGAGGTTCACCAGGAGGCAGATTCCTAAAGGAGGTAGTGCTTTTATCATAAGGCCATCAATACCATCGATTCTAGGGGATTTTCTGGATTTTATTAATTTAATTTCTGAAGCGATGTCCTCGTATCTGAAAGGAATGTGTGTGCTCTTGCCCAGAGGCTCGGCCGAGAGACTAGTCACATCAGAAAACACCCGAAGCGAGGGAAGGGAGAAGGGCCTGAATCTGTTTTCCAACTCGCTACCAAAGATACTAGCCTTCTCTTGGTCGGACTTGCACCAGCTCTGATCGATTTGAATAGCAAAGTTCGGGGCCGCTTGTCTCTTAATATTCGTAGTCAATTTCCATATGTTAAAGTTATCGGGCTTCCGTGTATCAATGTTGGTCAGCAGATTGTCTAGGTGTCTACATCTCTCTTCATGGAGGATGTTCTTCAAACGCCTGGCGAGTTCTTTCCATATCCTATTAACCTCTGGGTTTCCATTTCTGATCCACCTTCTGCGAACTCTTCTCTTTTCCTCTAAGAGGGAAAGGGCCTCACCAGAGAGGGGAGAGTTGCGGCTGATGAAGATTCTGTTACCTGCGATCGCATTATTCATATTGTGGCAGATGGAAGTTATGTTACTAGTCAAACGCTCAATACCGTCATCAATGTCGGCCGGGGATTGAAACTTCTGTTCGGAATCAAAGGATCGTTTGAGTTTGCGCTGGAATACTTGCATATTTGCGTTCTGCGGTAATATGATAGGTCTATTCCTACAAAATCATGCGTTGTGTTCCAAGAAAATGATTAGCGGTGAAATTTTCAGGATACATTAGGACCCTGATGCTTGTCCTGTGAGCCAAAATTCAAGGCTCCATTATATGGGATTTTAAGTTTTTTTGAATATCTTCCGAGATTATTATCCGATCGCGATGAAATTTTCAAGATATGTTAGGACCCTGACACCCGTCCTGTTCAGGACTCTAGCTTTAATATTTTTCGTTTTATGGGATTTTAAAAATTTTGTTCTCAATTTACGGAGGCGGAAGGGGGCGTGTCAAAATTTTAAGATAAACTTCATCTGCTTAGCCCATAGACGAACCACCATACCAAATTTGGTGACTCTAGCTCTTATAGTCTCTGAGATCTAGGGGCTCATACAGACAGAAGGACACGGCTATATCGACTCGGCTGGTGATACTGATAAAAAATATATATACTTTATGGGGTCTGCCGGACTTCCTTCGACCTGTTACGCACATTTCGACAAACTTAATAGACCCTTTTTTACTTTTTTTTAAAAGTAAAGGGTCTAAAAATGTCTTTGAATTCAAAAAAATATAAAAAGTCGGCACAGGGTATAATAACCGGCTATCTGTTATAAGCAAAACTATCTCCGAAAAGTGTTGCATACTTCTAACTGGTATTTTTAGAATTTTTCGCTTAGGATTCCCAAACGGTTTAAGCGCAGAATTGATATAATATCTGCAAAGACCATCAAAGCGCCTGATAAATTTGTACATAGATATGATACTTTTTGGTCGATTGGAAATTCTGTTGTTTTTGTTTTTTTTTGGAATTTTTGTTTTTTTTTATACACTTTCATCTCATATTATTTATAAAATGTATGTATATGTATATCAGTGATGCCAAATTGTCCTATTTCCGGATAGATTTATATTTATATACAGTCCTAACCCAACAGATGTCAGTCTTTTTAGTTACACAGTAAATCGTTGGACGTTGGCAATGCCGTCTGGAGAGTTTCGCTTTCGTTTTGTGTGTGATATTGTGGTGGCGTAAGTTGGATGCGTAGCAAGCAGTTGAGGTTCTTTGGCTTCCAATTGTGTCCGCATATGGATCACGCACCAGACCGAAGGTACATTCAAACACGCCAACGCTTCTTTCTGTTGTGTGCAGCGTGCCGCAACAAATCACCACGACCTGGCCATATGCATCTATGCGTCCCTGCACACCTGAGGGCGTTAAGTTCGAATTTAAATGTATGCCATATTGTTGTTTGGTACTGCTCAACGCCTCTTTAACCTCATCTGCCGACGAACAATTTAAGTCGGTGCTCCTATTGTCCGTTATAACTCTAAGCTCCAACTCGGCATCGTTCCATAAATCCGATGTGGTTAAACTAACCGTGTTCAGGTTTTCGAATAAACCACTTTCCAAATTTTTGAGTCATTCTAAGAGCTGGAAAATCTTTTCCATCGTTATCGGTTGTCGAGTTAGAGTTTGTATTATCCGAATCTGTCGTTGTTGCGAAGTGTGTGTCCCAATATGAAATTACACTAATTATTAAAGTTTTCTTGGTCAATTCCGTTGCGGTTCCCGGCTGTCTGCTGTGCATGTATTCAAAGAGTAATCGCCTTGTAATATGGCGTTTGTGCAATTCTTTTTTTATGTCCTTTATATACACAGCGATGTAATCAAGCGCCTTTTCCGGATCCTCAAAATTGCAAAAATTTGTTGATATGCTTTTTTCTAATTGCAAAAGCACCGATAAGTTTGCTTCGTTAATAAGGAGGTCCCCCAGACCAGAATGATGCTTATTTGATATGGACATAGTTCTGTTTTGGCTAATGATATGTTATTATAGTATGTTATAGTTATGTTATGTTCAAGGTGGCAATATAAATTTTTTATTAACTTACACTGAATTGAAGCGACGTCTGGTCTCCTTGACAGGAAATGAACTGTCATCCCACTCAGTAGCCTTTTACAACACTTTACATTCAATATCGATATCGTTGTTCAATCATTACCAATACTAATAATATCAATACCAATAATACCAATACTAATAATACCAATACTAATCGATTAACCTCGGCAATGCGCACAGTTGTCCAACACTGTCCAACAACAGTTTAAGAGTTGTCCTGCACTGACAAACTGAGTGATTACTATTATTATATTAATTATACCCTTGCAGAGGGTATTCTAATTTGGTCACGAAATGTGTAACGCATGAAAGCAGACATCTCCGACCCTATAAAGTATATGTATTCTTGATTAGCATCAACAGCCGAGTCGTTATAGCCATGTCCGTCTGTCCGTCTGTTTCTATGTAAACTAGTCACTCAGTTGTAGAGCTATCTGAATGAAACTTGGTACAGATCAGTCATTTTTCTACAGGCAGTACATGTGGAAACTGGCCGGATCGGATCACTATATCATATAGCTGCCATAGGAAAGATCGGTTGAAAAGTGCATCAGGGCCCTGCAAGGGTCTTGTCTTGCAACAGATCGTTGCAAAGTGTTGGCTGATTGCTCCAGTTCTCTAACTGAAGTATTTGCTCGCCGAGCTGCGTGCTCTGTAGTGTTTCGTCTCGATCTTTGCTCGAGATGATTTTAGCGAATTACAGTCTGTGAAGATGGTAAACTTCATGCCATGTAAATAATGACGAAATGTTTAACAGCGTTCCCAAAAGCCAATGTTTCTAAATCGTATGAGGTGAACTTTGACTCATACTTTGTGGTATTAGAGCGATTTTCCAGGCAGGTTGGAAGTAGGATTGAATCATAATTGCATTGAAGAGGTTCACCAGGAGGCAGATTCCTAAAGGAGGTAGTGCTTTTATCATAAGGCCATCAATACCATCGATTCTAGGGGATTTTCTGGATTTTATTAATTTAATTTCTGAAGCGATGTCCTCGTATCTGAAAGGAATGTGTGTGCTCTTGCCCAGTGGCTCGGCCGAGAGACTAGTCACATCAGAAAACACCCGAAGCGAGGGAAGGGAGAAGGGCCTGAATCTGTTTTCCAACTCGCTACCAAAGATACTAGCCTTCTCTTGGTCGGACTTGCACCAGCTCTGATCGATTTGAATAGCAAAGTTCGGGGCCGCTTGTCTCTTAATATTCGTAGTCAATTTCCATATGTTAAAGTTATCGGGCTTCCGTGTATCAATGTTGGTCAGCAGATTGTCTAGGTGTCTACATCTCTCTTCATGGAGGATGTTCTTCAAACGCCTGGCGAGTTCTTTCCATATCCTATTAACCTCTGGGTTTCCATTTCTGATCCACCTTCTGCGAACTCTTCTCTTTTCCTCTAAGAGGGAAAGGGCCTCACCAGAGAGGGGAGAGTTGCGGCTGATGAAGATTCTGTTACCTGCGATCGCATTATTCATATTGTGGCAGATGGAAGTTATGTTACTAGTCAAACGCTCAATACCGTCATCAATGTCGGCCGGGGATTGAAACTTCTGTTCGGAATCAAAGGATCGTTCGAGCTTGTGCTGGAATACTTGCATATTTGCGTTCTGCGGTAATATGATAGGTCTATTCCTACGAAATCATGCGTTGTGTTCCAAGAAAATGATTAGCGGGATGTGGTCACTGCTGAGATCAGAGCGGCTCTCTATAAGGATATTATTGTCCGGGATGCCTTTATAAAGTGCAAAGTCAAGGTTGTTGGGGGCCCCTTGCCTGCCATAGGGGAAGTAGGTATGAGCACCTGTCGCTATGAGGAGGTTAGCAATCATTCGCCCTCTCCTGCACGACCTTGAGCTACCCCAAAGTCCGTCAGTTTTCCAGATACCGATTTTATAATTATTCAATTAAGATCCATTGTGACAGAGTCCGAATAATTTCCTGCTGGCCTACTACTGAATTTTTCCAGTAGAGAATGCAGAAGATTTTCCATCGTGAAAAGTAATAAGAAATATTACGTGACCAACTATCAAAATCATTCCGCATCTCTTCGTAAAAAATCGCTAAGCGGGACTCTAGAACAAAGCTAAACTGCAAGGCATCAGGGCATTGTAGTACACAGGTCGTTACTGGAGTGCTAGAAGATAATGCAGCTTGTTGGGGTACAGTTGAAGGCGGATTCTTATTAAGATTTTGTCGAGGCGACGGCGCTTTCTGTAATCCATTGGCTAGGTCTGCGGCAAAGCTTTGCTTGAGATTGTCAGTATTTCGTTTCTTAATAATGTCTTGAGTATAACGAACAAGATTATCTTGAGCAGGCTGTTTGTTAGCCCTAGTTGACGGCAGTGGGTTGCCTCTAGCTGTTTTGGTATTGAGTACGGCTTTGCTAGAAGACGGAGTTTCTGCCTGAGGACGTTCAGCTTGTTTCGGTTGTTGAGAGAACTGTTTGGTGGCAATTTGACCAGCATCCTTGTTTTGCGTTGCGATCGCTTTTTGGTAATACGAGAATCCGACATAATTGGCAGTGTGATCCAAGCTACAATTGGCGCATTGTGCAGCGGAGTCCTTGGATTTTGAGCAATCCATTGTAAGGTGGTCCTTTCCGCATTTGACGCACCTAGGGGAGTTTCTGCAATATGTTTTTGAATGTCCAAAGCGATGACATTGGAAGCATTGTAAGGCGGTTTGGCGGGAGTTCGGGGGCTCGATCGAGACAACATTATAGCCCAACCGCTTGACCTGGAAGAGGTTTCTTCTCCTTGTTGAAGATAGGAACGGTGGACTTCACTTCATGGCCGAGCTTGGCTAGTTCGTCCTCAATGAAGGAAGCCGCTGTAGATTTGTGAAGCCCGCGAATAAAAATTTTTCATTTGCGCTCCTCTTTTAGCCAGAGTACGATAGACCGAATGTAGGTGGCACTGGACGCGAATTCTGTCATTTGGGAGTGTTTTAACACTTAGTTTGTCATCCGAAAGGTATAGTTCATGCAGTTGTTTATCCACAAGGGACCTATCCTTAATCAGGTTGATAACTATGGGCGGAGGCAGCCGGGCAACCGATTTTGGAGGGACATCATTTATATCCATTAGGATATTAGCCTCCTTGTTGATGTCCGGCACACTTTTTGAAGCCGAGGCATTAGGCAGTGACTTAGACTGGCGGATGGGAGATGGTGACTTAGCACCCTTAAGCTGTCTTCAGACGGGCCCTTTTTGAGTGCCACTTTTTGACCGATGAAAAAAGTTGCCATTCACAATATTTGCATCGCGTTCAAACCAAAATCCCATAGCTTTTTGTCCTCACAGAAACTGGTCACACTACGCCATTTATTCAATCAAATTATAGCAATTTGCAAAATATAAAAGCGTAAAATGTATTCTGATGAGAACATTATTGACATTGTCTGCATTTTAACCGCGGTAGCACGAACTAAAAGTGCAGTTTCCGAGCTAGTGCAAGCTAAAAAGAAGAAAAAGAATCACCGCACTGTATGGAGTCGATTTTGGCTAATGCGACGCGACCAGGGGAAGGACATAGCCGCCCTAATAATGAAGGAGCTCCAATACGAGGATCTGGATACATTTTATAATTTTAATAGAATGTCTCCACCAACATTCCATTATCTTTTGGGAATATTGCGTGGCAAAATTGAAAAGCAGGACACTGTAATGGGGCAAGCGATTCCTGCAGAAACGAGACTGCTTATGACGCTGCGTTTCTTGGCCACTGGCGATTCATTCAGGAGTCTGTCTTGTGCATTCCGAGTATCTGTCCCTGCAATTACTTCAATTATTCAAGAGGTGATTAAAGCTAATGTAAGTTCACTTGCAGGAGATTATGTAAAGGTATGTTAAAAACAAGCCGATCAGTCGAGCGGGCGCGACAGGTGGATACCCTGTGCAGGTCTTAAAATAAAAGTATTTTGGAAAAGTATTTTAATTATAGTGGAATTGCTTTGCATGTAGTCTGGCGACACCCCATGTTTCTCTCTCTTACACACGGCATTTATTATACTGCGCGCCAAACCATTTGTTTTTAAAATTTTAGGCAATGTTTATATATATGGGTTTTGGTAATGCAGAAAATTTAAGTTATTTTAATACTATGATAGAAACGTAGGATTGTCAACCAAACGTGTAAGCAATCGCAAATATGAATTAATATAATAATAGTAATTATTCAGTTTGTCAGTGCTGGACAACTCTTAAACTATTGTAAGACAGTGTTGGACAACTGGCCAATTATAATGAAATAATGGCAATAAAACAAATTCCTTAATATTTCCTTTATTAATTGGTCGATCGTTATGAAACTTGCAGCAAATTGCTTAGCGTTGTCGTTCTGAACACTTAAGCTATGTTATCTCAACGAAGATATGTGTAAAAAGTCGCAAATATTAATTTTACATTCCCGGGAGGAAGACAAGGCGAGAGATAGTGCAAAGAAGATAGTCATATACTCTCTCGCTTTTGCCAACCACTGTGAAATAATGGCAAAAAAAGAAATTCCTTAATATCTCCTTTATTAATAAGTCGATTGCTATGAAACTTGGATCAAATTTCTTAGCGTTCTTCAACTGTCAATTGAAGCTGTGTTATCTTAACAAAACTGAATCGATAAAATTAATTTTACATTCCCGAAAGAAAGACAAGGCGAGCGATAGTGCAAAGAAGATAGTCATATACTCTCTCGCCCTTGCCAACAACTATGAAATAATGTTAAAAATAGAAATTCCTTAATATCTCCTTTATTTGTGGGTCGATCGCTATGAAACTTGCAGCAAATTGCTTAGCGTGGTTATTCTGTTAATTTAAGCTGTGTGATCTTAAGAAACATGCGTGTAAACAATCGCTAATATTAATTTACATTACAATCTATAGTTCTGTGAGTGGCTAATGGATGGCGCCACGTGACACAATTTAAGTCGCCATACAGCGGCCGACAGTGCAAAACATCATATTATCATATGCTTTCTCGTTTGCGCAAATGGAATTTTTATATGCTCTCTCGCTTTTGCCAAAAAATGGAATTAAAACAAATTCCTTAATATCTCCCTTATTTAAGGGTCGATCGCGATGAAACTTGCAGCAAATTGCTCAGCGTGAGTTATACTTCAACTATCAGTCATGTTAAGCTAAATTATCTTGGAATTTGAGGTCTTCTTCTATTTGCGTGGGCGGAGTGTGAGATATCGAAAATTAAAAATAAACTTGATCTGCGTATGGTATTCACGAACCAACATTCCAAATTTGAAGTCTCTAGCTCTTATAGTTGCTGAGATCCACGCGTTCATACAGACGGACAGGTGTCAATCGACTCGGCTATTGATACTGATTCAAAATATATATACTTTATAGGGTCGGAGATGCTTCCTTCTGCCTGTTACATACATTCACACAAATTCATTATACCGCTTTTGCCCATTTTCAATGGGCACAGGGTATAACAAGCTTCGACTTATATAACATATTGAATTACAAGTACTTCATAGATGCCTCAGACGACAGAAAATTGGTTGCGAGTCTCGGACGAATTTAACGTTCAGTGGAATTTCCCACATTGCCTGGGAGCTCTAGGTAATAACCTTAAAACATATTTTATAATAATTAGACCCTTTACTTTAAAAAAGTAAATAGGGTCTATTAAGTTTGTCAAAAAAAAAATGTGCGTAACAGGTCGAAGGAAGTCCGGCAGACCCCATAAAGTATATATATTCTTGATCAGCATCACCAGCCGAGTCGATATAGCCATGTCCGTCTGTCCGTCTGTCCGTCTGTCCTGCTGTCCGTCTGTCGTGATGTATGAACGCCTAGATCTCAGAGACTATAAGAGCTAGGGTCACCAAATTTGGTGACAATACTCCTGTGACCCCCGAAAAGGTCAAGTTTGTTTTAGAATTTTGCCACGCCCCCTCCCGCCCCCAAAAATCGGAAAACCCTAATAACTCGAGTAATTTAAAAGATACAAGTTCCAAAATCGGCATACATAAAATTTACTTTCCTTTTGATGCGTACTGAAAATTTCATCAAAATCGGACAATAAACACCGGAGATTTGAAGCAAACAAATTATCGAATGTACAATGGCAGGAAATGTGCAGGAAATGTGCAGATATGTTAAGATTAACATTTGTATGTTAAGATTAACATTTGTATGTTAATATTAACATATGTATGTTAAGATTAACATTTGTATGTTAATAATTCAAGTGTAGCATAAGCGATTATATGTAATTAATCGGAAGCTAATCTGAGCAGCGTCAAATATATTTAGGTTTATATATAAGTCTGTAAGTTTGTGACTGTTATTTCATTGTTGAAGAATAAGTAAAGGGTCTCTCATAGTCGATTTCGACTGTAGCCTTTCCGACTGGTTTTTGTAATGCAATAAACAACTTCACAGATGGAAAACATATTGCATTTCAAGCCAAGAAGTCAGATGGCTCCCTTTACTTTAATTATAAAGGCTTCAACAGCCTTGTTTTGCTTGCCCTTGTCGATGCTAATTACAAATTTTTGTTTGTTGACATCGGCTGCAATGGGAGAGCGAACGATGCTTCCGTGTTCAATGCACCAACACTTTGCTCGGCTATGGAACAAAATTTGCTTAATACACCGCCTGATGACGAATTGGAAGAAAATGGGGAAAAACTTCCATTCGTTATTGTTGCCGATGAAGCCTTCGAGCTCCAAAGGTGGTTGATGAAACCTCATCGGCAAAGGACAACCACAGAAAATAAAATTTTCAACTACCGCTGGAGCAGGGCACGCGTGTTGTTGAAAATGCGTTTGGAATATTGTCAAATCGTTTTCGCCTGTTGCAAACGAATATAAGCCTGAGCGCGGAAAAGTTGAAAGGCTTGTTTATGCGGCTTGCATTCTCCACAACTATCTGAAATCTCAAGAGGCAGACTACATCAATGGGATAGACAGTGAGGATACGGATGATGTACTGTTTACGCCAGGAGAGTGGCGTTCTAGGCAGCCCTTGACAGGCCTTGCAGCAGTGGGTAATAGGAGCGCGGAACAGCCGAGAATTGTGCGTGACAAATTCACGAACTATTTTAATACTACCGGAGCTGTTTCCTGGCAGAGAGATGCCATTAAAATGTTTAATTTTTAAATAAAATAATATTTGTTTATTCAATAAATTTCATAGTAAATATTTCTAAAAATAATATAATTAATTATAATTTTTATATAATACTTGGAGTATTTCCATTTTTGCTTCCATGCGTTTTTTGGGGTCGTCGATCCGAGCCATCTCCGCTTTAACAAGCTCCCCAAAAGACTCAACGTCGGGCTCAAACTTGCGCTTGTTGCGGATTGCTCCCAGCATTTCGTTAGCTGTGTTGAACACGCTCTCTGCTGATGGAGCACATTCCTCGGCAACTTTAGTCGAGCAGCTGGGTAATTCAAACTCCGAATTCTCTTCGATCAGATCTTGCGAATCTGAAGCCATCGAGTCGCTTTGAATCTGTTGAAGATGTATACAGAAGTTCCACATAGGCACATTTTATGCATATAAAATCGCAAACTATACTCACATTGAAACTTGAAGTTCTATTTTCCTTTATTTTTAGGTATGGTTTCAAGAACTCCAAATTATTCAGTCAAAAATGGTGCACCTTCTCATCTGTGCCCATTCCACTTTTCACATTGCTCCTTGCCTCCTTCTTCATGTGAAGCAAATATTGGCTGCGAAGTGTTCCTATTTTTTCTTTTATATCAGCCACTTCTATTGTGTCAAACACTGTTCGCATCGCTTCTAATATTGTCATGATAGACTCGTTGCGGCAGTGTTTATTGTGGTACATCGCAATCTTTGGATCATAGAGATTTGGATACTCCTCATAGACATCAATTAAAGTTCTAATTGACTCCGGGGTCCACATTATCTTCTAAAATATTGTAAAATAGGTTGAATATAATATTTAAACTAAAACATGTTTGTTTACTACTTACTTTGGGCGACATTTCTCTCAATTTGAATACTTTTATTTTTGCCAGCAAGTACTAAAAAATACCAAAATATGCCATTTTTACGAATTCATGTTAATGGCACGACTTGACCGACGCAAAAAAAGCCAGGCAATAGAACGCGTTCTATTTCCATCGGTCAGCTTCGCTTTTTGACCGACGCTCTAAAATTGCGTGTGTTCACACGAGAGCGAAAGCTTTTTAACAAAAAGTGGCACTCAAAAAGGGCCCGTCTGAAGACAGCTTTAGGAATGATTGTAGAACGGCTCTTGGACGGAGCAGCCATGGTGGAGTCTGAGTCAGTTGACGTGTCTCCCAAATTTGAACCAGTCGGAAAAGCTACAGTCGAAGTCGACTATGAGAGACTCTTTACTTATTCTTTAACATTAACACTTATAGTTCCCATAACGCGTTGTAACGTCAACATGCTCTTCTTCTTTCTTTGGCGCGACACTGAGTAATATTATAGCCTGTGCCCATTAAAAATGGGCAAAAAAGGCTATAATGAATTTGTGTGAATGTATGTAACAGGCAGAAGGAGGCATCTCCGACCCTATAAAGTATATATATTCTTAATCAGTATCAATAGCCGAGTCGATTGACACCTGTCCGTCTGTCTGTCCGTCTGTCAGTCTGTCAGTCTGTCCGTCCGTCTGTCCGTCTGTATGAACGCGTGGATCTCAGCAACTATAAGAGCTAGAGACTTCAAATTTGGAATGTAGGTTCCTGAATACCATACGCAGATCAAGTTTATTTTCAAATTTCGATATCAAGTCCCGTTGGTTATAAAATTAGAAAAATCACCATAACATAAGCAATGTTCATGCTAGAGACTTGAGATTCGGCATACATGATAAAAAGCTTGGGCTTAATGTGTCCTGAAAATTTCATAGCGATGCCCCTCCCCCTTCGCCCATAACTCGGAAAAGCTGATAACAAGAGCAGTTTTTTAGCTAGAGACTTGATATTTGGCACACATGGCAAGTATTCTACTCTCAATGTGTGCTACAAATTTCAGTACGATCGGATATTGAACTCAGAAGTTATTCAAGTAACAAATTTATGCAGCGCAGCAGATGCGTCGCAGCGTAGAAGCAGCGCAGTCGCTGCGCCGCGGCGACGATATAATGAACGAAAAGACGCGTTTGTTCATGTATGTTTGATATGCCATTTGGCCGCTGTGGCGCTAAACATAAACAATCAACAGCTGCAGTCCAGTGTTGCCAGACTATCGCAAGCTACCTACTCTCGATGCAAGCAAAATCGACTTCAAGCGATATATTTAAATCCCATTATAATGAAAATACTTTTCTTTGAAGAACTGCACAGGGTATCCTACTGTCGCGCCCGCTCGACTGATCGGCTTGTTGATTTTTGAATAACTTCCGAGTTTATTATCCGATTGCGATGAAATTCAGGATACGTTGGGACCCTGATACTCGTCCTGTGTGCCAAAATTCCAGAAAACTATATTTGTGTTACATATTTTGTATCAAACCATCATTATAACTGACAAAAGTAATGATGCAGTTCGATTTCTAGGACCCCAAATAGGAAGAAACCCTTGAGTCCGGTCATGTCTTTTTTTTCGAGTTGCAAAGTATTATTTAAATAATTTAATATTTAAAATATATAACAATATTTCGTTACAAGAACACAGTTTCTTACATACACCATAAAATTAAAGCTTAATGCTAAATTGCATTTTTAAATAATAATTTAAATAGTGTTGTTGGTAATGCAAATGAAAAAATTCTGCAAAACGTATTTCTCATCTTCTCTGCTCAGGTTTTACCAGCATCACCTTTATCTCAAAACGCTGCATAGATTTTCGCTATTGAGTCAGCATTTTGCAGATCCTCATTTGTCAATGTCTGCATTCTTTGGCCAGGCTTGTTGATCGTGACTGATTTAAAATTGAAAGAAAATCGCTTATATCACATCATGCATTTGATCATTTGTGCTTAATATGTTTCATATGTGACAGATATGGACATAACAGGCGATATCAGAAGGTATCGGTCTGTGGTGGAAGGTGGATAGACATGCATGTGCCAGAGTTGAGAACAGTATTAAGAGTTGAGGACAGTAGTACAAAAGTCGCAGCAGCAGCCGGTCGGATCGTCGTCAGAGTTCAGTGGCGAGATTCGATTCTTAATTTAAAACCACCAGTCGTCTTTGTATCTAATTATTAAGCATATTACATATTTTATTCATTATTAATAATAAACTGAGGTTATTCTTATTATTATATTATTATTATTATTATTATATTATTATTATATTATTATATATTATTTAATGGCGAGTCGGAGTTTCAGTCGCCCGAAGAGGAGCTGCTGCTTGAGCTGGTGGAAGTATTGTCAGCTCAATCCTCACGGTCCGAGGAGTCAGGACCACCAGTTTAGTTTGATCTATACATGAATATATTTTATATTTTATATTTCTTTGCTTTTTCTTTAAATACAAACTCACAGGCAGCTTCGACGGGTTGTGGCATGGGCACAGCCTCAGGGGTACACATAATGCTCTTCACCGCGTCATAATGTTGCCACTTCGTGGGGCCACCACTTAACTCAATTTTTTTAGCTTCATCCCTGGTGTTAAATATTAAAACAGTTTCCTATTAAATATATTAAATATGTATACCAATTCTTACTTGTATTTTCTGGTACAGGCATTAATTTACCCCGGCAGCTATTAGTTGGTCTGTGATCTGTTCATATTTAGATTTATATCTACTTGACATAAGGTCCTTAACATTAGTCTGCCATACGCTTAAAAGTAGTGCTTCTTGTGAATGAGACCATCTGAATCGCTTACTTTTTGGCTTGCTCATTTTCATTTTCATTTTCAAATTCAATTTTTTTTTTTATTCCACTTACAAATATTTGATATTATAGCCTTTCATAATATAACCTGTCATTTTTTTTTACTTCGACGATTGCTTTGATTTGATTCTTCATCGATAAGTCATATAACATTGTATAACAAAACAACTGAAAGCACTCTGCTCGAAAGCAAGTTCGCAAACATGCTTGGCTCGTTTTAATTGTTCGTTGCCCACAGCTCAATTTTTAGCAAGTAACTAGCCGGAAAGGCTACAGTCGCATAAACCCGACTGTGCGAGATCTTGTGTACTAATTTTGTACGTGTGATGCACACGCGACCAAACACTCCACAAGCTTTGTACGTTGTCAACGACGCACAGTGGCCCGTTGAGGGCGTGTCGCGTGGCAAAAATCGTTTTTTCGTCGAATGCGATCAAAAAAATAATACATGTATCCGATAGAGAATTCTTCAAAGATTAAGAATCCAAAAGGAAAGAGGTAAACTTAAATCAGATAAAAATTGTGGGCGGTACAGCCTCTCAAAGTTGACCCATTATCAGGGTCGTGCACAAATGTCCAAATTTTTACCAAAAGTACCAATTTTGAAACTGAATGGTAGACAAATTATGCAACTAATATTAATTTTGGTGTCATCTGAAAAGTATGTTAATTTCTAGTAAAAAACAAAATGGAAATATTTTTTGATTTGCTCGCGTTATTCTTAACGCACTGAATTGCGTTGCGGAGAAGTTTTTCCGCTGGCTGCGATGCATCAATTAATTGAATCGCCTCTGAAATAAGAAATAAAATACAATCACTGCGGACGGCAGTCCGCGCTAGTGACGAAAGCAGACCCCAAAAACTCACACGTAGTGAAGTTTGCTGGGCTGCAGGCCACTAGCTATATATACACGCAATATTGGATATAGAGATCGGCTGAACCGATCGCAATGTGTTATATATCATTCGAAAGGTAATTCCGGTGGATTTAATATGACGTACTATAATCTCCGATCTGTCAGATATTTTTCGAGATATAGCCGTTTGCATATCTTTGTCAAACTTTGCATGTTTGAATGTGGAGCTTCGGTTGGAGCATAAAGCCCCAATTTTGAAATGTAGATAGTTGTTAGAGTTGAATACGCGTCGAACGGTACTTCATTCACCCAAATCGGACAATCCATTCCAAAGATATTAGAATTTTAAAATTTTGATGACGTCATCGAGCTGAGATGAAAATCTTGTGTGTTGGTTTGTCTGGACCAATCTTTAAGATATCGGAATGAATTTTCTTGAGCGTGTTACTTTCAAAAATCTAAAAAACGTTTGTTTCACAACTTTTTTGAAAAACCGCCAGTTTGGCGGGAAAAAGCTAGAATAGTTGAAAATTCAATTGAAAACTGCGGCCAAACCATAGACCCTATGAAAATTTTTTTTACATCACTCGAAAGGTTATCAAAATAGCTTTAATATAAGTCTAAACTAATTCTGTAAGATTATTACATGATGTAAAAATTACATAATTAATTTTTTTTTTTTTACTTTTTGTGAATTTGCAAAAAATTGAGTCCTTAAGTTTGTATTTTTGATTAGTTATTCTAAAGCGTGGAAACATTGCGCAAATTTTGATATATAACACTTATCAGGCAAAATTCGGGTTGACAAAATATAGCGTTTTCAGATTGGTGCCGTAAAAAAATCCTGTCGAGGTATCAGCTGTTAGATTGGAGCTGGTGGGCTTGTTAGTGCCTAATGAGAGAAAAATTTAATGTTATATGATGCCAATGTTAACTACGGATCGATTGGTACCTCAATAATCCAAATCCGTTAACTCGTTTGAAAGTTATTATAATATTAAGCCGTATATTACAGTATCAAAATTTTATGTGAATTTTAGTGTGTTTGCATATTTATGCAATTAATAAGAAAACGGCGCCTACGATTTTGGTATATTTTCAATATATCATAGCTAATGAAATTATGCAACTTTTGGTATATAGGTCATATCTGGGATAATTCGTTTTGCCAAGATATTACATTTTTAATCTACACATATTTTCCTATGTGAGTTTTAAGAAAAACTGCAACGGTGGGAAATGTAAGAACTATCGCGGCCTTGTAAACATAATTGCAATTTAGAGCATTCAACGAAGCAGCTTCGATGGCGCAGTGGTTAGAGTGTCTGACTCTCACGCGGAATTTTGCGGTTCGAATCCAGTTAGCGGCTTTAAGTTTATTTTAATTTTATAATATTTGTAGCAGTTAAAAATTTTTTTTTTTTTAATTGAAGTCGATTTATCATATCCCATATAATTCCTATTTGTAACTTTTTCATCTTAACAACAGAATGGACTAGAAGAACATGTAAGGATAATTACAGCTATGCAAACAAAGCTGCAATTTAGCAGGGACTTGGTAAATAGCTCGTTGGATTTGCCTTAGTGTCAAAACAGCAGCGACGAGAGAAAAATGTAATGTCAATTACAGTTCTTTAAACAAAGTTGCAATTTAGGACGCGCCTGGCGGTAGGCTCGTTGGCTTAATGGTTGATGGGTTAGACCTACATGCGAGAGGTCCCGAGTTCGAACTCAGGGATGTTCTGTCGTTCGATCTTTTTAAATTTTCACCATTTTAATTTGAATTTAATATTTAAATTTGATTGGAAACTATTTATGCAAATATTTGAATAGTACTGAGATGGGATGAAAAATCTTGTATTCTTGAAAATTTATGCAATTTTTTAAAAATGGCGCCCATGCATTTTTATCAATTTTTAATATATGTATTACATCAACTGAAATTCAATATATTACAAACATTGAAATTCTACAAATGTTTGTACATGTATAACCTTTTCTCGGGAATAATTCTTTTAAATTCTCTTTAATTGGAATTCCAAAAATCTCTGATATCCCCCCAAAAAAAACCTCTACACGAGGTAAAAATCTAGTGACGAAAGCATCTTCACGCCCTAAAGTTACTGATATCAAATTTTGTGACGAACAATAATTATTATAATATATAAACTATTTTAATATAAAAATTAGTTTGGCATTCGGCACTGCGCAGAAAGGTTTTTTAATTACACAAATGCTGCACCTTTTTGCGCAATGTGCGGAATGCCAAACTTTTTTTTGGGGGTAATATTAATACAAATAAAATGCAATTACTATACATATAAATTATATTTACCTAGCAACACTGGGAAAAACAAGGCATACGCCTTCAAGCTTCTTTTGCTACGCACACCATCGATGTTGTGTTCCACTATAACATCCTCCGCCAATATTTTTTTTTATAGATTTGAAGAGTGCTGCTTGGCTGAGTAGGTTTTTAATTGTTATGATCTGCGTACAAAGCGAATTACATTATAATGTGAAACAATATCTTGCATTTTTGAACTTACAAAGGAATGCTTGTTCTCCTGGGTTATTTTGATGTCCACGCCCATGATGTCGGCCTCGGACTGTAGCGGAAACAAATATCCATGCATCTCATAATTGCATACGCCTACGGACTAAACACCTCCAATAACGTAATCAAATTAAAATAGCTAAAGGTAGCAATAATGAAAAAGTGAACATTTTTTTAAAAATGTAAAAATGGAATTAAAACTAACTCGCCCTTATATGGAATGGCTACCGCTTTCCTATGAAACTGTGAAACATGAAATCTTTCTAAATCGGGAGCCATTTCTAAATTAACTAAACATATACCTACAGTAAAGGAGCTTATAGGCTCATCATAGAAACTTCTCATTTCTAGAAATCTTCTACCTAAAATAAAAATCTCTTCTAATTCTTCTTCAAAAAAATCCACCTTTATCGGAATATTTTCATTAGTAATAAAATAATTATCTGGCCTTCTATTGCTTAGCATACATCCCTTTAATCGTAGGATACTGCCAACTAACTGTATTTCCTCCTCTTTCCCTCCAATTTGAACATCTTCAACTATTTTCCTGTAAATCTGTTCCAATATTTGTGTTGGTTTACGGACAAATCGCTTAAAAGTTTGCAAATAATTTTCAAAGGAGTAAGAGAAGCCAGCAATCGGGTCTCTGATTTGCTTCACAGTCTCTCTTACATGAAGTAAACCGTGAACATTGTAGGAAACACTGTTTTCACCAAAAAACAAGCGGAACAGTCGGGACCCCGACCGTAATATACCCTGTGGGTCTACAGGAACCCGCTCAAATTCACTCCAGATGAAATTCTCTAGTAATTCTTTATTTTTTAATTTGTAAGCGAAGGGGGCGTGGCATCGTGATAAAATTTTCTGGACAAATCGAGCTCAAGATACTCATCATGTGTGCTAAATCTCAAGTCTCTAGCTACAAAACTGCTTTTGTTATGAGGTTTTTGAGCTAGAAAACTGCTTGCTTTATGAGGTTTTACTTAATTTGAGGGCGAAGGGGGCGTGGCATCGCGATTAAATTTTCTGGACACATTGACCCTAAGATTCTTATAATATGTGCCAAATCTCAAGTCTCTTACTGTAATATTGCTCTTGTTATAAGACTTTCCGTTATGTAGGCAATGGGGGCGTGGCATCGTGATACAATTTTCTGGACACATTGACCACAAAATATTTATCATATGTGCAAAATCTCAAGTCTCTAGCTTCAAAACTGCCCTTGGTATGAGGTTTTTGATCTACAAAACTGCTTGCTTTATAAGCTTTTACTTAAATTGTGGGCAAAGAGGGCGTGGCATCCAAAAAAAAAGATAAACTTGATCTGCCTGCAAAAATTTCCAGTGCTGGGACACCAAGTTCAAGCTTCTAGCTCTTACCATCTCTGAGATCCTTTCGTTCATACGGACGGACCGACGGACCGACAGACCGACAGACCGACGGACCGACGGACAGACGGACAGACGGACATGGCTATATCGACTCGGCTATTGATGCTGATCAAGAATATATATACTTTATTGGGACGGCCATGCTTCCTTCTGCCCGTTACATATTTTTAACAAACTTAATATACCCCCACAGGGTATAAAAAGAGGAAAATTCTCAACAAACAGATTTAACATCTGTTGAGAAGTTTCTATATTTGATTCTCTTTGTTTTTGGGAGCAGAGTAGTCTGTAAGCACAGTGTAGTAATAAAAATTCATAGTACTGGCCATCATTTATTGTATCTTTAAGAGCTACAATCCCAGTATAAAGCAAAAATTGCCTGTACTCAGTGGCTTTCCAGTTTGCTCTCGGTTTTCGCGCAAACTCTCTTGGAATATACTTTCGCATCGATATTAATAAATACGAAATTTTTCCATTATTTTCCTTCGAAACTTTAATTAACATTTTATTATTATTAACTCTATCTAAGAATTTACGCATAACACCCAATTCAATAAGATGCATGCAATCAAGCGGAACTTGAGTTACCATAAGGACTCCAAGTTTTTCAAAAGCAGACTGAACAGTTAAATACTCTGATTTGTGGTGATCACGGTATTTTCTGCAACGAAAGTCTTCATCTGTTAATAATTCAGCACAGTTTGTGCTGAAAGTTAAAACAGAATCTACTTTGTGTGCTACCTGAATGCATTTGCTACAGCCGTGACTGGATGCCGATATGTAAATAGGAGCCACCCCCAACTACAGAAATATCAGGCTTTTCAGAGCAATTAAATTTATAGAAGGGCTTTACTTTAATATTATGCGCATTCAATATCGCGATCAATTCTATAGCACAGCTTCTTTTAGTCTTATGTTTTAAATACCAATTTTTTAATTGTGTATTTAAATCATCAGCAATGTATGCTTGTGCGTCTATACTGCCTAACTCATCCGATAAATTTACCATTTCTATTTCACTCCCCAATTCAATGTCTTCCTCAACTAACATTACTGGCTCTAAATTGCTACTTTCCCTAATTTCTTCTACTTCTCTGCAGCTTCTTCGTGCAGCAGCTAATCTATCACGCAATTCGTATTTTTCTTTTTTAATCAATTTTCTCATTTGCCTATCACCAACCATTTTAAATTTGTATTGCTATCTTTATTTACTTTAATTTGAAAATAAAAATATAAATCAAAATGATATAAAACTAGTTTTATTTAATGTTAATTTTTTATATTTAATATTCATATATATATTATTATATTGAAAAGGGAGAAAAAAGACAATAAAAAACAAAAATATTATTAATGATATTAATGTAGTAAAACTCCTTGAAGGGATGTAGTTTTTTCGTATTTATTTATTGATAAATACTTATGTAAAATATTAAATATAAAGCTCCAATGCAACTTATGATTTTAGTTATACAGCTTGTCTTGTTGGACGTCTGATGCCTAGCTGACGAGAGTACCGACTGCGTCTTACGTTTCATACGTTATCCTCTCTGCGTTTCATACGCTATGTCTTACTTACATTTCTAATGTTATGTATATTTTTATCTGCTACTGTTACTTAACAGAGGACACGATTAGTATCGATTGCCACTGCGCGTTTGTCTCTGGTTTTGAATTCCTACATTCGGCTGTCCTGACGGACCATTCGCCTCGGATAGGTCTACCCATGGTTTCATAAACTCAGATACCGTTAAAGTTTTACAAGGACCTTCAGCTTGACCTATCTTCTCTACTTCATATCTTCCATGCTGATTTATTTTGACTACTTTGTAGGGACCTAGATACTTCCCTTTAAGTTTTAGACCCGTTCCATACTGTGTCCGTTTTATAGCAACCATATCATTAACTTGATATTGTCGGTCTGCTTTGCGGTTTGAATCAAACGTGTTCTTATTTTCCTTTTGAATTATTTTAATGTTTTCACGAGCTTCCTCCCGTACTTTCTCACGTTCCTCATCTAATTCTGCAATAAGCGATCCCTGGATTAATTCTTTTAAATTTGAATCATTTGGTATGCGCATGTTCAAACCGGTTAAAATTTTAAAAGGTGATACCCTAGTACTTCGTGGCTCTACACTGTTGATTATCTGCTGAACTTTACTTAAATGCTTATACCAAGTACCTGAATCTTCACGAGATAGCTTTGACAGCATTGGTATCACAATTTTGTGCATTCGTTCAACCTGGCCATTACCACGTGGAAAACCGGTTGCAATCATCAAATGCTGTATATTTCGAGACTCACAATATTCGCGGAACAAATTAGAAGTAAAGGCCGCACCTCTATCAGACACTATTCTTAAAGGATTGCCGAAATTTGTGGCCTGCACTTCCAAACACTTGACAACTTCCTCGACGCCAGTGCTGCGAGTCGAATATAACCAAACATATTTCGAAAATGCGTCAACTACCACAAAAACATAGTTATAGTTTTTCTTGGTTATTTCCATTGGCCCGACGTGGTCAATGTGGTATGTCAGCAACGGTCTATCACCCTTATCGATCGGTTGTAAGTAACCCGCTTTCCGGATTTTTCATGACTATGATACACTCAACACAACTTTCAACAATGCGTGACACCTTATCTTTCAATTTAGGTATAAAATAGGATCGTTCGACTAACTCCTGAGTCTTTTTGACTGAGAAATGGCCTTGCTTGTGCGCAATCCGTATAATTTCAGTTTCCATTTGGGTTGGCACTACAATAAGCTCTCGATTTGGGTCCTTAAACAACATACCATTTGCGATATAATAGTCTTCGTATGCCTTCTCTTCCACAATATTGCGCACAGCCTTCACCCATTCATCTGCTACCTGTGCCTCTTTTAATCTGTGAACGATACTTTCTGTGAGCAAATAACAAGAAACTCGACTTAATGCATCTACATGCCTCATCTTAAACCCAGATCGATGTTCAATGTCATAATTGAAATCTTGCAAATACATTGCCCAGCGTGCTACTCTCAACGGAACTTCTTTCTTTTTCATGGTCATTGTAAATGCATTACAATCTGTAACGATTTTGAATTTGATTCCCAGAACATAGACACGCCACTTAGTCAGAGCTTCAATAATCGCAAGCACCTCGAGATCGTAAGCTGGGTATTTTTCTTCGCACGGCTTAGTTTTACGACTCATGTACTGTACCGGGTGAAACAAACTATCTTCCAAATCTTTCTGTAGCAAAACAGCTCCATAGCCCCATTTCGATGCATCTGTATGTATTTCCGTCTGAAGATTTGGATTATACAATTGCAACACAGGTCTACTAGTCAATGCTACTTTCAATTGTTCAAATGCAACCTGCTGAATCTCCTTAAACTCAAATTTAGAATCCTTTCGCAATAAGTCCGATAATGGTTTCGCAGTGACAGCATACCCCTCGATAAACTTTCTAAAATAGGAAGTCAGTCCAAGAAACCGTTGTACAGCCTTATTGTCTTTCGGCACTGGAAAATTAGCTACTGCTTGCGTCTTCTCATCACTTGGCTTAATAGTATTATTTTCAATAATGTAACCTAGGAAATTTACCTTCCTCTGCAGAAACTGGCACTTGTTCCAATTAATTCGTAACCCATTCTGCGCTGCTACCTCTAAAACTCTGCCCAGTTTTAACACGGCCTCTTCAATATCGTTACTCGGAATGATCACATCGTCCATGTACACAACAGCGTCATTATTCTTTATCAAATCGCGCAGCACAGCCATTATAAATCGCGTAAACACTGCTGGCGAGTTTGATATTCCGAATGGTACATATAAGAATTCGTACTGCCCTCTCTGAGTCACGAAAGAAGTATATTTCTGAGACTCGGGCTCTACCGGAACATGAAAGAAACCATTGGTCAAATCTAAAGTAGTGAATACCTTTGCGCCCTGAAGTTTTTCTAGCACGGTTTCCATTTGAGCCATAGGAAATTATCTCGCACTATTTTCTCGTTCAGCTTCTTATAATCGCAACATAGGCGCTTTTTGCCAATCTTCTTGGCAACCAACACTATAGGTGACGCATATTCCGAAGAACTTGGTCTGATAATCCCTTCGGTTAACCATTCTTCAAGCTGATTATCAACCATCTCCTGCTCACAAAATGCTAAACGTCTTGGATGCTGATACACTGGAATTTCATCATTTAATATGATCTTCATTTTCACGGGTGCGTCAACATTTCTCTATGGCCGATAATTTTGTACTATACTGCGTACCTGACTACGTAGAAGATCGTATTCATCTTTAGCATAATCCGAAGCCAGCATACATACGCCATTAAACTCGTCTAACAAATCTGCGCATGAAGATTGTGAAACTTTCTCACACTGCTGCTCGACATTATTTTCTTCTCTAGCCAGATTTGCAACACGTCGTACGAACCGAGTTCCATTTAATGTAACCTGCATATCGACATGCTCAAGAATTGTTCTACCCAAAATAGCTTCAAAACTAATATCCTCATCTGGAATGACATGAAACTCAACCCGCATTTCAATATTATCAATTTTGACCGGTATAATGAAACTACCGAATGTTAACACCTGAGTTTCTCCTATTCCGGTTAAACATTTCTCGCGACCACTCAATTGTAAATTTCCAAGCATCAAGAATACGCTTCTACGTAGTAAACACACATCAGCACCTGTGTCTACAAGACCTCTAAATTCAACGTTTCCGTATGCAATGTCTTTGAGTTCGAGTCCTGAAGAAGTGAATGTGCTTGAAGGCTTTTCAACTACTTCGCTGTCCTGAACAATGTGTGCATTTGAGTCATTCTCCTTTTTTGCTTCTACTTTAACTCTGCAATCTGCAGCTCGATGACCTGGCTTATCGCATTTAAAACAGTTGAACGTTTTCTTAGGGCAGTCTTTCTTTAAGTGGGATTCATCACCGCACTTGAAACACTTTCTGGGCTTTCCTGTTGACGACTCTCTTCCTGAACCATCACCTTTCTCAGCTTGCGACCAGATTTTGCCACTCTGCTCTGTTCCACCGCGAGATTTCTTGTAGGCATCAATCTGAGTTTTCAATTGTTTAATAGTTCTGGCCTGGTACAACATAGCCTTATTAGCTCTTGTGTCCGGAATGCCCGCAACAAAATATTCTATTAAGCTGGCATCATCCAACTTAATTGGCTTGGCAATCTCCATCAGTGAATACAAAAACTCTTGCAAGGATTCCCCTTTCTTTTGCTGATGCTTCTGCAAAATTCGATGTATTTCTGCTGAAGACAATTTCACAGTAAATTCCTCCAACAGAACAGCCTTCAACGACTCCCAGTCTCTTACGTCACGCAAACTACGCAAAAACGATTTTGCTGCCCCAACCAGTAACTGTTTAGCATATACAAAAAGTTGTAACCTGTTCCACTGCACGGTTGCTGCACAATCTTCTAACTCTTCTACCCATTTAGTTATATCTTCGCTATCAGAACCGCAAAACTTTGACACACTGTCCTCTATATCTTTCAATGTAAACCAGGGCTTATTGGCCATTCCTGGGTTTTCAATTGGTATAACTTGGTTAGATTCAGAAACATCTTGCGCAGTGACAACCGATTCATCATCATCTTCGTCTTCCTCATCTTGGTGTCCGAAATGAGATAACAATCTGTTTTGTAGATCGCGTTTAATCCCACTCGTCTGTAACTGAAGTTCCGCTAATTTGAGTCGCAAATCTGCGACACGCAGTACCATTATCTCGTCAACTTGCATCACGACAATTTACAAAATCCTTAAAATTAAAAATTATCAATACCTTTGTTTTCTTTTACTTAATACTAAATACTTCAATTAATTTGAATTTGAACACCGAACAAACCAGTTAACACTCGTCTGCTTCGTCAACAATCGTCTCTGTTAACGCTTCGTTACGACTCACCACACACTGCAAACTTACGCCGTCGATACTGAGCCTTTCCAGCACCCAAGTTGAACGCAATGTAGTCAACAATCAGATCTTGCACGCCTGCCTTGTCTGTCAATGTTGCTCCTGCCGTCCACTTGCCTCTGCTTTGCTCTCGTCGCGTGTTCCGTTAGCTCCTGTGTGATACCTCCTTCTACTGTCCAGATCACCTTGCCTGGGCTGCTCTCTACCGTTGAACACTGCACTCAGCTAGTCCACCGTTGACTCTTCTGTAGATTACCCCTCTTGCTTGTGGATCTGACAAGCCCGAAGTTTTGACACGCACGAACACACTCCTATTTTTGCAGTGTTTTGCCGCTGCCACTTTCCAGTCGATTTTCCAACGCAAAAGTACACACTCTTCTATATTCCTCTTTGTGTTAAGTTTCGCCGTTGCTTCATTCCAGTCTGTTTTCCAACGCAGAAACACACAAATTTGTTCAGTATTTGTCTTTGTGTTACGTTTCGCCGTTGCTTCTTTTTAGTGTCTTTCCAACGGAGAAACACAAAAAGTTTTTAGCTTAGCTGCTTCTTTCCAGTCCTTAGTCGGTTCACTCTCCTTGCTGTTTTCCCGTCGTTCTCACTTTGTCACTGATGCGCAATACACACAATTTTTGTTCTTCCTTGTGCCTCAGCTTTCTGCATCAATGTCGATCTCTTATGCTTCCAGCCACGAATTGTCTGTCTTTTTTGCCTTGGGCTTTATTCCGGGCGAGCCCCCATTTGTAGTAAAACTCCTTGAAGGGATGTAGTTTTTTCGTATTTATTTATTGATAAATACTTATTTAAAATATTAGATATAAAGCTCCAATGCAACTTATGATTTTAGTTATACAGCTTGTCTTGTTGGACGTCTGATGCCTAGCTGACGAGAGTACCGACTGCGTCTTACGTTTCATACGTTATCCTCTCTGCGTTTCATACGCTATGTCTTACTTACATTTCTAATGTTATGTATATTTTTATCTGCTACTGTTACTTAACAGAGGACACGATTAGTATCGATTGCCACTGCGCGTTTGTCTCTGGTTTTGAATTCCTACATTCGGCTGTCCTGACGGACCATTCGCCTCGGATAGGTCTACCCATGGTTTCATAAACTCAGATACCGTTAAAGTTTTACAAGGACGTTCAGCTTGACCTATCTTCTCTACTTCATATCTTCCATGCTGATTTATTTTGACTACTTTGTAGGGACCTAGATACTTCCCTTTAAGTTTTAGACCCGTTCCATACTGTGTCCGTTTTATAGCAACCATATCATTAACTTGATATTGTCGGTCTGCTTTGCGGTTTGAATCAAACGTGTTCTTATTTTCCTTTTGAATTATTTTAATGTTTTCACGAGCTTCCTCCCGTACTTTCTCACGTTCCTCATCTAATTCTGCAATAAGCGATCCCTGGATTAATTCTTTTAAATTTGAATCATTTGGTATGCGCATGTTCAAACCGGTTAAAATTTTAAAAGGTGATACCCTAGTACTTCGTGGCTCTACACTGTTGATTATCTGCTGAACTTTACTTAAATGCTTATACCAAGTACCTGAATCTTCACGAGATAGCTTTGACAGCATTGGTATCACAATTTTGTGCATTCGTTCAACCTGGCCATTACCACGTGGAAAACCGGTTGCAATCATCAAATGCTGAATATTTCGAGACTCACAATATTCGCGGAACAAATTAGAAGTAAAGGCCGCACCTCTATCAGACACTATTCTTAAAGGATTGCCGAAATTTGTGGCCTGCACTTCCAAACACTTGACAACTTCCTCGACGCCAGTGCTGCGAGTCGAATATAACCAAACATATTTCGAAAATGCGTCAACTACCACAAAAACATAGTTATAGTTTTTCTTGGTTATTTCCATTGGCCCGACGTGGTCAATGTGGTATGTCAGCAACGGTCTATCACCCTTATCGATCGGTTGTAAGTAACCTTCCCGCTTTCCGGATTTTTCATGACTATGATACACTCAACACAACTTTCAACAATGCGTGACACCTTATCTTTCAATTTAGGTATAAAATAGGATCGTTCGACTAACTCCTGAGTCTTTTTGACTGAGAAATGGCCTTGCTTGTGCGCAATCCGTATAATTTCAGTTTCCATTTGGGTTGGCACTACAACCAGCTCTCGATTTGGGTCCTTAAACAACATACCATTTGCGATATAATAGTCTTCGTATGCCTTCTCTTCCACAATATTGCGCACAGCCTTCACCCATTCATCTGCTACCTGTGCCTCTTTTAATCTGTGAACGATACTTTCTGTGAGCAAATAACAAGAAACTCGACTTAATGCATCTACATGCCTCATCTTAAACCCAGATCGATGTTCAATGTCATAATTGAAATCTTGCAAATACATTGCCCAGCGTGCTACTCTCAACGGAACTTCTTTCTTTTTCATGGTCATTGTAAATGCATTACAATCTGTAACGATTTTGAATTTGATTCCCAGAACATAGACACGCCACTTAGTCAGAGCTTCAATAATCGCAAGCACCTCGAGATCGTAAGCTGGGTATTTTTCTTCGCACGGCTTAGTTTTACGACTCATGTACTGTACCGGGTGAAACAAACTATCTTCCAAATCTTTCTGTAGCAAAACAGCTCCATAGCCCCATTTCGATGCATCTGTATGTATTTCCGTCTGAAGATTTGGATTATACAATTGCAACACAGGTCTACTAGTCAATGCTACTTTCAATTGTTCAAATGCAACCTGCTGAATCTCCTTAAACTCAAATTTAGAATCCTTTCGCAATAAGTCCGATAATGGTTTCGCAGTGACAGCATACCCCTCGATAAACTTTCTAAAATAGGAAGTCAGTCCAAGAAACCGTTGTACAGCCTTATTGTCTTTCGGCACTGGAAAATTAGCTACTGCTTGCGTCTTCTCATCACTTGGCTTAATAGTATTATTTTCAATAATGTAACCTAGGAAATTTACCTTCCTCTGCAGAAACTGGCACTTGTTCCAATTAATTCGTAACCCATTCTGCGCTGCTACCTCTAAAACTCTGCCCAGTTTTAACACGGCCTCTTCAATATCGTTACTCGGAATGATCACATCGTCCATGTACACAACAGCGTCATTATTCTTTATCAAATCGCGCAGCACAGCCATTATAAATCGCGTAAACACTGCTGGCGAGTTTGATATTCCGAATGGTACATATAAGAATTCGTACTGCCCTCTCTGAGTCACGAAAGAAGTATATTTCTGAGACTCGGGCTCTACCGGAACATGAAAGAAACCATTGGTCAAATCTAAAGTAGTGAATACCTTTGCGCCCTGAAGTTTTTCTAGCACGGTTTCCATTTGAGCCATAGGAAATTATCTCGCACTATTTTCTCGTTCAGCTTCCTATAATCGCAACATAGGCGCTTTTTGCCATTCTTCTTGGCAACCAACACTATAGGTGACGCATATTCCGAAGAACTTGGTCTGATAATCCCTTCGGTTAACCATTCTTCAAGCTGATTATCAACCATCTCCTGCTCACAAAATGCTAAACGTCTTGGATGCTGATACACTGGAATTTCATCATTTAATATGATCTTCATTTTCACGGGTGCGTCAACATTTCTCTATGGCCGATAATTTTGTACTATACTGCGTACCTGACTACCATACATTTTGCTAAGATGAGAGATTTGAAGATCGTATTCATCTTTAGCATAATCCGAAGCCAGCATACATACGCCATTAAACTCGTCTAACAAATCTGCGCATGAAGATTGTGAAACTTTCTCACACTGCTGCTCGACATTATTTTCTTCTCTAGCCAGATTTGCAACACGTCGTACGAACCGAGTTCCATTTAATGTAACCTGCATATCGACATGCTCAAGAATTGTTCTACCCAAAATAGCTTCAAAACTAATATCCTCATCTGGAATGACATGAAACTCAACCCGCATTTCAATATTATCAATTTTGACCGGTATAATGAAACTACCGAATGTTAACACCTGAGTTTCTCCTATTCCGGTTAAACATTTCTCGCGACCACTCAATTGTAAATTTCCAAGCATCAAGAATACGCTTCTACGTAGTAAACACACATCAGCACCTGTGTCTACAAGACCTCTAAATTCAACGTTTCCGTATGCAATGTCTTTGAGTTCGAGTCCTGAAGAAGTGAATGTGCTTGAAGGCTTTTCAACTACTTCGCTGTCCTGAACAATGTGTGCATTTGAGTCATTCTCCTTTTTTGCTTCTACTTTAACTCTGCAATCTGCAGCTCGATGACCTGGCTTATCGCATTTAAAACAGTTGAACGTTTTCTTAGGGCAGTCTTTCTTTAAGTGGGATTCATCACCGCACTTGAAACACTTTCTGGGCTTTCCTGTTGACGACTCTCTTCCTGAACCATCACCTTTCTCAGCTTGCGACCAGATTTTGCCACTCTGCTCTGTTCCACCGCGAGATTTCTTGTAGGCATCAATCTGAGTTTTCAATTGTTTAATAGTTCTGGCCTGGTACAACATAGCCTTATTAGCTCTTGTGTCCGGAATGCCCGCAACAAAATATTCTATTAAGCTGGCATCATCCAACTTAATTGGCTTGGCAATCTCCATCAGTGAATACAAAAACTCTTGCAAGGATTCCCCTTTCTTTTGCTGACGCTTCTGCAAAATTCGATGTATTTCTGCTGAAGACAATTTCACAGTAAATTCCTCCAACAGAACAGCCTTCAACGACTCCCAGTCTCTTACGTCACGCAAACTACGCACAAACGATTTTGCTGCCCCAACCAGTAACTGTTTAGCATATACAAAAAGTTGTAACCTGTTCCACTGCACGGTTGCTGCACAATCTTCTAACTCTTCTACCCATTTAGTTATATCTTCGCTATCAGAACCGCAAAACTTTGACACACTGCCCTCTACATCTTTCAATGTAAACCAGGGCTTATTGGCCATTCCTGGGTTTTCAATTGGTATAACTTGGTTAGATTCAGAAACATCTTGCGCAGTGACAACCGATTCATCATCATCTTCGTCTTCCTCATCTTGGTGTCCGAAATGAGATAACAATCTGTTTTGTAGATCGCGTTTAATCCCACTCGTCTGTAACTGAAGTTCCGCTAATTTGAGTCGCAAATCTGCGACACGCAGTACCATTATCTCGTCAACTTGCATCACGACAATTTATAAAATCCTTAAAATTAAAAATTATCAATACCTTTGTTTTCTTTTACTTAATACTAAATACTTCAATTAATTTGAATTTGAACACCGAACAAACCAGTTAACACTCGTCTGCTTCGTCAACAATCGTCTCTGTTAACGCTTCGTTACGACTCACCACACACTGCAAACTTACGCCGTCGATACTGAGCCTTTCCAGCACCCAAGTTGAACGCAATGTAGTCAACAATCAGATCTTGCACGCCTGCCTTGTCTGTCAATGTTGCTCCTGCCGTCCACTTGCCTCTGCTTTGCTCTCGTCGCGTGTTCCGTTAGCTCCTGTGTGATACCTCCTTCTACTGTCCAGATCACCTTGCCTGGGCTGCTCTCTACCGTTGAACACTGCACTCAGCTAGTCCACCGTTGACTCTTCTGTAGATTACCCCTCTTGCTTGTGGATCTGACAAGCCCGAAGTTTTGACACGCACGAACACACTCCTATTTTTGCAGTGTTTTGCCGCTGCCACTTTCCAGTCGATTTTCCAACGCAAAAGTACACACTCTTCTATATTCCTCTTTGTGTTAAGTTTCGCCGTTGCTTCATTCCAGTCTGTTTTCCAACGCAGAAACACACAAATTTGTTCAGTATTTGTCTTTGTGTTACGTTTCGCCGTTGCTTCTTTTTAGTGTCTTTCCAACGGAGAAACACAAAAAGTTTTTAGCTTAGCTGCTTCTTTCCAGTCCTTAGTCGGTTCACTCTCCTTGCTGTTTTCCCGTCGTTCTCACTTTGTCACTGATGCGCAATACACACAATTTTTGTTCTTCCTTGTGCCTCAGCTTTCTGCAACAATGTCGATCTCTTATGCTTCCAGCCACGAATTGTCTGTCTTTTTTGCCTTGGGCTTTATTCCGGGCGAGCCCCCATTTGTAGTAAAACTCCTTGAAGGGATGTAGTTTTTTCGTATTTATTTATTGATAAATACTTACCCCCAAAAAAAACCTCTACACGAGGTAAAAATCTAGTGACGAAAGCATCTTCACGCCCTAAAGTTACTGATATCAAATTTTGTGACGAACAATAATTATTATAATATATAAACTATTTTAATATAAAAATTAGTTTGGCATTCCGCACATTGCGCAAAAAGGTGCAGCATTTGTGTAATTAAAAGAAAAGCGCAGTGCCGAATGCCAAACTAATTTTTATATTAAAATAGTTTATATATTATAATAATTATTGTTCGTCACAAAATTTGATATCAGTAACTTTAGGGCGTGAAGATGCTTTCGTCACTAGATTTTTACCTCGTGTAGAGGTTTTTTTTGGGGGGATATCAGAGATTTTTGGAATTCCAATTAAAGAGAATTTAAAAGAATTATTCCCGAGAAAAGGTTATACATGTACAAACATTTGTAGAATTTCAATGTTTGTAATATATTGAATTTCAATTGATGTAATACATGTAGGATGAGATTATGTGGGTATATTTAATTAAGTTCACACTAGTCTTTTAGTTGAAAATAATATAGTTTATTTAAATTGACAAAATATAAAATAACAATGGTTCGGGGTATTAAGCATCACAAATTAATTTCACAATATGCGTCTTTATTTAATTCTTGCGCACGACGTATTCAAATCAACTCTCTAGTCTGACTTCTCTGTATCGACTGACTCTTCTTCGGGTTTTTATCGATTACAAATAGTAAATTGGTTAATTGTAATCGAACCAGGGTTACATAATTTAACTTAATACTATAATCCTACATTCGGCCGTCCTGATTTTTCGTTCGACCCGAACGATTTTACCATTTTTTCAAAAATTCCACAACAGTAATGGTTTCATTTGGACCTTCATGTTCACCTACTTTCTTAACTTTATATCTATCGTGATTTAATTTTTCAATTACTTTATATGGTCCATAATACTTAGGTCTTAGTTTCATGCCTGTACCGAATTGGGTTCTCTTAATTGCTACTAGGTCTCCTATTTCATACATAAATCCTTCTTTTCTGTTCTTATTACTATTAATTCGATTTTCTTCTTGAATTATTTCAATATTTTTCTGTGCTTGTTTTCTTATTTCATTTCTCTCAGTATCAAGCTCACTTATATTTAGTTCGTCTAAGTACTCTTTAAGCTCTAAGTTTTCTTTTATTCTCATATTAAGTCCAGTCAGAATTTTAAACGGTGTCGATTTGGTGCTTCTTGGTGGCGTATTATTTATAAGTTTTTGAACGTTGCTCACATAATTATACCACTTTGAAGGATCGGCTTGACTTAGTTTAGAAATCATTGGCAAAACAATTTTGTGAACTCGTTCGACCTGTCCATTACCTCTAGGTACTCCTGTCGCTATGTGCAATAACTGTATATTTTCTTCCTGACAGTATCCATTAAACGCATTGCTGGTGAACGCTGTTCCCCTATCCGTAATTATCCTTTTTGGATTTCCAAAGATTGTAGATTGCTTACGTAGTTTGTCGATAACTTCATCACTACCTGTACTTTTTGTAGGGTAAAGCCATACAAATTTAGAAAATCCATCTACAACTACCAGAATGTGATTATACAGCTTCCGTGTCTCGGTCAAAGGTCCCACATGGTCAATGTGATATGTGCCTAAAGGCTCCATAGACTTATCGATTGTTGTTAAATATCCTTCTTTCTTTCCTTGTTTTGCCTCTGCTATTAAGCATTTAACGCAACCTTTAACTACTTTTACTGCTTTTAATTGTATGTCCGGTATGAAATAATCTTGTTCTACAATTTCTTTTGTCTTTTTCCAGCCAAAATGTCCTCGTTCATGTGCTAATTTAATGACTTCATCTTCCATTACACTTGGTATAACTAAAAGTTCTTTGTCGAGATCTTTAAGTAACACACCATTTTTTAAGAAAAAGTCTTCGTAATCGTGACTTTCTAAAACTTTCTTTACTGCTTTAATCCAATTGTCTGTAGCTTGGGCTTCTATCAAACTGTATTTTAGCGAATCTTTTACTAACAGACAATAAACTCGACTAAGAGCATCTGCATGTTTCATTTGTTCTTCCTTCCTATATTCCACTGAACAATTATATTCCTGCAAATAAGTAATCCAACGATAAACACTTGGCGGTACATCGTCCTTTTTAACTGACAGAGTGAATGCTTTACAATCAGTTATGATTTTAAACGAAATTCCCAGTAAATAAACTCGCCACTTTTTTACTGCATTTACTATTGCTAAAGCCTCTAATTTATAAGACGAATATTTTTCTTCAACTATAGTAGTCTTTCTGCTCATATATTCTATTGGATGAAACATCTGGTCTTCTGAGTCCTTTTGCATGAGTACACCTCCGTAGCCATATTTTGACGCGTCTGTGTGTACTTCTGTTAGAGCATTTGGGTTAAACAATTTAAGAACGGGTGGGTTAGCTAAAACTTGCTTCAACTGTTGAAAAGCGATTATCTGTTCATTTTGTAGACTAATTTTTATATTCTTCACCGCCTTTGCTTCCCTACGCATTATATCACTTAACGGTTTGGCTATTAATGCATATCCTTTAATAAAACGTCTTAAGTAAGAAGTTAATCCCAAAAATCTTTGTAGCTCCTTAATTGTTGTTGGGATAGGAAATTTCTGTACAGCGACTATCTTATCCTCAGTCGGAGTTATGCTTTCACTTTCAATGATATATCCGAGAAACTTAATTTTTTCCTTTAGTATTTGACACTTTTCCCACTTAATCTGTAAGCCTGCTGAACTCGCTACTTTCAAAAAACTCTTTAAATTGTCAATGCCCTCTTGTGTGTCTTTAGCCAGTATTACAATGTCATCCATATATGTTATCAGCTTTCTACTATTTATCAAATCTCTCAAAACTGCATTTATATAACGACAAAAAACAGCTGGAGAATTTGTGATACCGAAGGGTACATGCGTGAACTCGTACTGGCCACAGTGAGTCACAAATGAAGTGAATTTTCTTGAATTAACCTCAATTGGTACATGAAAAAATCCACTTTTCAAGTCTAGTGTTGTAAAAACTTTATTTCCTTGCAGTCTATCCAAAATATCGTCAATCAAAGTCATGGGAAATCTGTCTCTAATAATTTTTTCGTTTAAGCGTCTGTAATCACAGCACAATCTTGAACTACCGTCTTTCTTTGAAACTAATACTACAGGGGCTGCAAATTCTGAATTACTTTGAACAACTATGCCTGACTCTAACCACTCTGCTACTTGCTTATCAACAATACATTTCTCGGCATGAGAGCTTCTTCGCGGATGTTGCCATACAGGTGCATCGTTACTCAGCGTGATTTTCATTTCAACTGGTGATTTTATTGTCTTGTTTGGTTCGTAGCTGTCTATTAAATTCTGTACTGTATTTTTATTTACTTCAGAAAGGTGCGTTAGGTCCAATTTTTCGGACGGATGTGTATGTGAATCTATCTCGCTAATACACATAGCTTTAAATTCAACAAAAGCATCTTTCTCTTTTTCATTCTTTCTCATAAATTTAGCACCCAATTGATCCAATCGCATATCTACTGATTTCAAAATATCGCGACCCAAAATTGCTTCATATTGTAAGTCTTGCTTCTTGACCACGTGAAAAACAACTTTGAATGAGATATAATCAGCTGTTATCTCTAGTTCACAACTCCCTGCTGTTGATATTTGACCATTTCCAATCCCATACAACTTTCGGATATCGTTTTGATTAACGTCTATTATCCCAAGTGTTTTCAGATTGTCATCCCTAAGTAAAGAGAGGTCACATCCAGTATCTACAAGTACATCTATTTCGTGTTGCTTAACCGTCACTTTTTTAAACATGCCTGAATGACTTCTTTCTTGTTCCATTCCTATGTTTCCATTCACTTTCTTTTCCTCCACACCTTCTGGTTTCGAAAGCTTACATTCCTTTGCGATATGTCCTTCCTTTTGACATTTATAACAAGTTAAACCTTTCTTACAAACTGCCGCCAAATGATCTTCACTGTTGCACTTATAGCATTTTTTCGCACGGTTTTCCTTTTTATTGGTATTTTTTCCGTCATTGTTTGATTTCTTGTTATCGTCACCTGTTATTTTCTCATATATCTTTATCTGTAACTTTAACTCTTTAAGTGTAGTTGCTGAATACAAACATGACTTGTTTAATCTCGAATCTTGAATTCCATTTATAAAGTACGTGATGATGCTTCTATCCTCTAAATCTATTTGTTTGCCTATCTCGACTAAGTTGTACAGATATTCCGTCAATGATTCTTTGGTTTGTTTATGTCGATTCTTCAAAATATTATGCACGTCTGCTGAGCAAAAGTCTTTTCCGAATTCGCACACCAATTTGATTTTGAGGTCACTCCATTTACGAACACCGTTTAAACTTCTGACATATAACTTAGCTTCGCCTTGTAGCAATTGCTTAGCATAAACAAATTTTTGCAAATCGTTCCAACCAACTGTCTCTGCAACATCTTCAAATTCTGCTACCCAGTGATTGATGTCTTGGGTATCAAATCCTGAATATGTTGATATGCTTTCTTTGATTTCTTTTAGTGTAAAGTGTGCTGAATTTTTTGGCAAAACGTCTATTGCATCATTGTAAGTTGTCGATTCTAAAATATTATTTGAAATTTCAGCCACTTTTATGTTAGTAATGTGTTCTATTAACCTTTCCTGTAAATCATTTTTTTTGCCTTCGGTATTTAATCCAACTTCTGTTAACATTTCCTTCAAACCTTCAACATTTTGTTTCAGTACATTGCTTACATCCATCTTAAAATATTTTTTTTTTTTTTTTTTTTTTTTTTCTTTTTTGAACAAAATTTATAATTTTAGAATTTGTAAAATTTTAACGTCTGAACTGTTTTTCGTAATTTTACTCACTACCCCACGCTTTCAACGGCTTTTAGTGATGTCGACTGTTGTTGATGTTTGCCTTTAGTTGTTGCACACCAATTTCAACAACCTCGGTCTTCCAGTATGTGTGTATATTTCGCTGCTATTTCAGTTACGTGCATTTGAACCACCTGCGTTCTTCGCACTCGCTCGACTCCAACGACTTCGCCTTACACTACTGCTGCCAACTAGATCACTGCTGCACTCTGCTTTCTGCACTGCTTCACTCCATTTGTTGCACTGCTTGCTGCCAAAATACGTCACTGCCTTGTCTCTTCTCTCGATTGTTTCTCTCGCCAATTGTCTCGCCAACTCGTCGCCAATTTGCTTCTGTTTCACCAACAGAAATACAATTGCGTAGTTGCTTCTTCTATGTGTGTATTCGTGAAGCTTCAAACTTATGCTGCATCTCTTAGGAGCTTCTAGAATTTCACAACTTTTGAAATTCTTACATCGAACCACTTTCACCGATAATGTTATTTTAAATTTAAGCCAATTGTTTTTCCACACTCAACTACATGATTATTTGGTCTTTAAATCAATTATCGTTGATCAGCTCTGCTTTGTTGAGCGTTTTATTTGTTCTAAGACCGGCACGAGCCCCCAATTTGTAGGATGAGATTATGTGGGTATATTTAATTAAGTTCACACTAGTCTTTTAGTTGAAAATAATATAGTTTATTTAAATTGACAAAATATAAAATAACAATGGTTCGGGGTATTAAGCATCACAAATTAATTTCACAATATGCGTCTTTATTTAATTCTTGCGCACGACGTATTCAAATCAACTCTCTAGTCTGACTTCTCTGTATCGACTGACTCTTCTTCGGGTTTTTATCGATTACAAATAGTAAATTGGTTAATTGTAATCGAACCAGGGTTACATAATTTAACTTAATACTATAATCCTACATACATATATTAAAAATTGATAAAAATGCATGGGCGCCATTTTTAATAAATTGCATAAATTTTCAAGAATACAAGATTTTTCATCCCATCTCAAAGTGGCTTGACTTAATGTTTAAATAAGTACTATTCAAATATTTGCATAAATAGTTTCCAATCAAATTTAAATATTAAATTCAAATTAAAATGGTGAAAATTTAAAAAGATCGAACGACAGAACATCCCTGAGTTCGAACTCGGGACCTCTCGCATGTAGGTCTAACCCATCAACCATTAAGCCAACGAGCCTACCGCCAGGCGCGTCCTAAATTGCAACTTTGTTTAAAGAACTGTAATTGACATTACATTTTTCTCTCGTCGCTGCTGTTTTGACACTAAGGAAAATCCAACGAGCTATTTACCAAGTCCCTGCTAAATTGCAGCTTTGTTTGCATAGCTGTAATTATCCTTACATGTTCTTCTAGTCCATTCTGTTGTTAAGATGAAAAAGTTACAAATAGGAATTATATGGGATATGATAAATCGACTTCAATTAAAAAAAAAAAAAATTTTAACTGCTACAAATATTATAAAATTAAAATAAACTTGAAGCCGCTAACTGGATTCGAACCGCAAAATTCCGCGTGAGAGTCAGACACTCTAACCACTGCGCCAACGAAGCTGCTTCGTTGAATGCTCTAAATTGCAATTATGTTTACAAGGCCGCGATAGTTCTTACATTTCCCACCGTTGCAGTTTTTCTTAAAACTTACATAGGAAAATATGTGTAGACTAAAAATGTAATATCTTGGCAAAACGAATTATCCCAGATATGACCTATATACCAAAAGTTGCATAATTTCATTAGCTATGATATATTGAAAATATACCAAAATCGTAGGCGCCGTTTTCTTATTAATTGCATAAATATGCAAACACACTAAAATTCACATAAAATTTTGATACTGTAATATACGGCTTAATATTATAATAACTTTCAAACGAGTTAACGGATTTGGATTATTGAGGTACCAATCGATCCGTAGTTAACATTGGCATAATATAACATTAAATTTTTCTCTCATTAGGCACTAACAAGCCCACCAGCTCCAATCTAACAGCTGATACCTCGACAGGATTTTTTTACGGCACCAATCTGAAAACGCTATATTTTGTCAACCCGAATTTTGCCTGATAAGTGTTATATATCAAAATTTGCGCAATGTTTCCACGCTTTAGAATAACTAATCAAAATTACAAACTTAAGGACTCAATTTTTTGCAAATTCACAAAAAGTAAAAAAAAAAAATTAATTATGTAATTTTTACATCATGTAATAATCTTACAGAATTAGTTTAGACTTATATTAAAGCTATTTTGATAACCTTTCGAGTGATGAAAAAAAAATTTTCATAGGGTCTATAGTTTGGCCGCAGTTTTCAATTGAATTTTCAACTATTCTAGCTTTTTCCCGCCAAACTAGCGGTTTTTCAAAAAAGTTGTGGAACAAACGTTTTTTAGATTTTTGAAAGTAACACGCTCAAGAAAATTCATTCCGATATCTTAAAGATTGGTCCAGACAAACCAACACACAAGATTTTCATCTCAGCTCGATGACGTCATCAAAATTTTAAAATTCCAATATCTTTGGAATGGATTGTCCGATTTGGGTGAATGAAGTACCGTTCGACGCGTATTCAACTCTAACAACTATCTACATTTCAAAATTGGGGCTTTATGCTCCAACCGAAGCTCCACATTCAAACGTGCAAAGTTTGACAAAGATATGCAAACGGCTATATCTCGAAAAATATCTGACAGATCGGAGATTATAGTACGTCATATTAAAACCACCGGAATTACCTTTCGAATGATATATAACACATTGCGATCGGTTTAGCCGATCTCTATATCCAATATTGCGTGTATATATAGCTAGTGGCCTGCAGCCCAGCAAACTTCACTACGTGTGAGTTTTCGGGGTCTGCTTTCGTCACTAGCGCGGACTGCCGTCCGCAGTGATTTAAAATATTAGATATAAAGCTCCAATGCAACTTATGATTTTAGTTATACAGCTTGTCTTGTTGGACGTCTGATGCCTAGCTGACGAGAGTACCGACTGCGTCTTACGTTTCATACGTTATCCTCTCTGCGTTTCATACGCTATGTCTTACTTACATTTCTAATGTTATGTATATTTTTATCTGCTACTGTTACTTAACAGAGGACACGATTAGTATCGATTGCCACTGCGCGTTTGTCTCTGGTTTTGAATTCCTACATTAATAAAAAATATAACAGTATTTCCACGCCCATAAATTAAATATGTATTACGAAAAAACAATTTTTATTAATTGCCGAATTCTAATAATATTATTATGTTGACTGCACAAAAATATTAATAATACGCCACATACGTGAGAATAAAAATAATATTAGAGTTTCCTACATTTAAATAAAATAATAGCAAATAAAGATAAATTGTTTCTATTTACAACGGTGGCCAAAAGTATTTTGACAATACTAAAGTTAAATAAATTCATATTTTGAACTAACCTCATGGAAATTTTGGCATTTATGGAAAGAACATTCAAATGCCGTTCGAATTAAAATTTTTTAAATTAATTAAAATTTTTTGAAATTATGTGAAATTCTACTTTTTCGACTTTTTTCCTCGGGTTTGAAAAAAAATGTTTGGATGCAAAAAGTTCCTTTAAAAAATTTTAACAGTGACTGCAAAAAGAAATTTTCAAAAATCTTTTCGCTTATATTTTTTATGATATTTTAAAAATTGCAAAAAATGACTGTATTTGTAATTTTGTTACAAAATTATTTTGAGGTCACCCCATTCAAAATATCATAAAAAATATAAACGAAAAGATTTTTGAAAATTTCTTTTTGCAGTCACTGTTAAAATTTTTTAAAGGAACTTTTTGCATCCAAACATTTTTTTTCAAACCCGAGGAAAAAAGTCGAAAAAGTAGATTTTCACATAATTTCAAAAAATTTTAATTAATTTAAAAAATTTTAATTCGAACGGCATTTGAATGTTCTTTCCATAAATGCCAAAATTTCCATGAATTTATTTAACTTTAGTATTGTCAAAATACTTTTGGCCACCGTTGTAAAGTTCATCATTGTATACAGTCGACGGCATAAATATTTTGACGAAAATGTTTTACTGTTTTAGGAACTTTTTTTCTTTTATTAAAATGATGCCAAGACTTACATGAAGTAAGCTCAAGCTATGAGTAGATTTAACTTAAGTTTTGTCAAAATATTTATGCCGTCGACTGTACATTAATTTTTAACAAGCGGAACAGTCGGGACCCCGACAGTAATATACCCTGTGGGTCTACAGGAACCCGCTCAAATTCACTCTAGATAAAATTCTCTAGTAATTCTTTATTTTTTAATTTGTGGGCGAAGGGGGCGTGGCATCGTGATAAAATTTTCTGGACAAATCGAGCTCAAGATACTCATCATGTGTGCTAAATCTCAAGTCTCTAGCTACAAAACTGCTTTTGTTATGAGGTTTTTGAGCTAGAAAACTGCTTGCTTTATGAGCTTTTACTTAATTTGAGGGCGAAGGGGGCGTGGCATCGCGATTAAATTTTCTGGACACATTGACCCTAAGATTCTTATCATATGTGCCAAATCTCAAGTCTCTTACTGTAATATTGCTCTTGTTATAAGCCTTTCCGTTTTGTAGGCAAGGGGGGCGTGGCATCGTGATAAAATTTTTTGGACACATTGACCACAAAATATTTGTCATATGTGCCAAATCTCAAGTCTCTAGCTACAAAACTGCCCTTGGTATGAGGTTTTTGAGCTACAAAACTGCTTGCTTTATAAGCTTTTACTTAATTTGTGGGCAAAGAGGGCGTGGCATCCAAAAAAAAAGATAAACTTGATCTGCCTGCAAAAATTTCCAGTGCTGGGACACCAAGTTCAAGCTTCTTGCTCTTACCATCTCTGAGATCCTTTCGTTCATACGGACGGACCGACGGACCGACGGACCGACAGACCGACGGACAGACGGACAGACGGACATGGCTATATCGACTCGGCTATTGATGCTGATCAAGAATATATATACTTTATTGGGTCGGCCATGCTTCCTTCTGCCCGTTACATATTTTTAACAAACTTAATATACCCCCACAGGGTATAAAAAGAGCACGACTGCCGCATCTATTATTTATTTTATGGGCAAGACAGTACTATTTTTATGAACACATATGTACATATGGATATTGTATTGCACTTGTTGCTGCGCGACTTGTTTTATCAATAATAATAACTTATTATTTATAATTGCTAAAATGTTAGCCTTTGCCAACCGAATTAATGATTATGGGTTACTTTCTATCCCATCAAATATCGCAGCAACTTGTTCAATGCAATTGGCCATATTGTACATATGTTAAAGACACTCTAAACCAGTGGTCGGCACACGCCGCGCACCGCGCATAGGGATTTTCTCTGCCGCAGCGCTGCCTGCACACGTATAGTATAAACTTTCGTGTGGCGTCGCTGTTTCTGTTAAGTCGCTGTCGTGGCGCTGTTAAGGCGCTATTACGCTGTAATGCCGCATTCGTTTTTATACATATTACGACCAACATATAGCCGAATTAATGCGAATACAAAATATAAAGGCGATATAAATGTAGTCGACATAGTAAAAACATTTCACTAAGGCAAGAAACGGCACATGATTGACTTCTGTTATTATTCTGTTAATTCGCACACTAACGCAATGAAACATATGACGGTGTTGGTGCCGACCACTGCTCTAAACACTCACTATGAAACACATTTTTAGACCCTTTACTTTAAAAAAGTAAATAGGGTCTATTAAGTTTGTCAAAAAAAAAATGTGCGTAACAGGTCGAAGGAAGTCCGGCAGACCCCATAAAGTATATATATTCTTGATCAGCATCACCAGCCGAGTCGATATAGCCATGTCCGTCTGTCCGTCTGTCCGTCTGTCCTGCTGTCCTGCTGTATGAACGCCTAGATCTCAGAGACTATAAGAGCTAGGGTCACCAAATTTGGTGAAAATACTCCTGTGACCCCCGAAAAGGTCAAGTTTGTTTTAGAATTTTGCCACGCCCCCTCCCGCCCCCAAAAATCGGAAAACCCTAATAACTCGAGTAATTTAAAAGATACAAGTTCCAAAATCGGCATACATAAAATTTACTTTCCTTTCGATGCGTACTAAAAATTTCATCAAAATCGGACAATAAACACCGGAGATTTGAAGCAAACAAATTATCGAATGTACAATGGCAGGAAATGTGCAGGAAATGTGCAGATATGTTAAGATTAACATATGTATGTTAAGATTAACATTTGTATGCTAAGATTAACATTTGTATGTTAAGATTAACATTTGTATGTTAAGATTAACATTTGTATGTTAATAATTCAAGTGTAATATAAGCGATTATATTTAATTAATCGGAAGCTAATCTGAGCAGCGTCAAATATATTTAGGTTTATATATAAGTCTGTAAGTTTGTAACTGTTATTTCATTGTTGAAGAATAAGTAAAGGGTCTCTCATAGTCGATTTCGACTGTAGCCTTTCCGACTGGTTTTCACTTACCTTAATTGAATCAATCAAATTTATTAAGACACTTTTTACTTTTGTAACTTGACACGAACGTGCAGACACTTTGCAGTCAAAAATCAAATGTGAAAATTCCACAGACAAAGTGGCACGCGTCGACAGCACAAATCAAAAAGAACAATGAAAATGCCCCGTTCATCCTTTTTTCGATTGTCTCTCTTTGGAGGGCCGAGCATAGGGTATTGCAAATGGGGTATTATAAATATTGTGAAAATAAATATATGTCTCCTATTAAATTAAGAAATATTATGTTATTTGCATATACCTTATATTTTGTATATCTCTCGTGACGAAGACAATTCTAGCCCATTCATTTAAAACAGCTTTATTTTTTTTTTAAAGCAATATGTTGTGTCACCACAAAATTCCAGGGTATGCAAAATTCTAAATGTCAATATTATTCATTTTTGCTCTAAATTTTTTTTGTGGTGTTTCTTTCTTTGCTTATGCTCCGATAGCTAACCGCTGCTTGCGTCGGCGCAAGCAGATTTACTTTTTGCAGCTTCTGTTCGTCTCGGGTTTTTTTTTTTCGTCTAGCCACTGCTTGCGCTGCGCACGAAAAATGACGTTGGCTGTTGCTGTTCGCTTCTATTGCTGTTTCTTTCTTTGTCTAACCTCGACGTCGACGTCAGAAGTGGCAGACAATTTAAAAGTTAGACAAAGACAGAACAATAATAGAAACGAATTGCAACAGCCAACGTCATTTTTCGTGCGCATACAAGCTGAGAGCTTGCCGTCGCCGGTCGTGTTTTTATTCGCTCCGTCTCTATTTACAAATTTCTGCGCTTAAAAGTTATTTTTATGCTCACAATTTGTGATATTGTGCTGTGCATCGTGAAAACTCTATAACTCTATAATTATTGTTCCTTTACTTTGTTAATATCTCAATTTGCAATATAATTTATTTTGTTTTGCTTTTTTGCTGCGAGTGCTGCTAGTTTTATTGAAGTTCACCGGTCTCTCTCTCGTTGCGTCGGTGGTCTCTGCGTGCAGTCACTCTTAACTCAGTCTCTCTTAAATCTGTCGCGAACATCCACACGCACACCGTGTCGCGTCCGTTCTTTGCTCTTATCTATTCTATTGTGTGCTATCATACGCTCAGTGGTGCCTGATTTGCAATATACTGTACATTCGCGCAACTCGTTTGTTATTGTTGCACTTTGTTCTGTTTGCTTTTGGCACATAATTGGATGTGAACATACACTCTCTTGCCTAAGTTGCTTCGTTGTTTCGGCTTATACCGCTGCTCTCAATTGATCGTGCGAACCTACAGTGAACTTTGTTCTGTTCCCCCCGCTATCTCTCACCTACGATACGTCATCGTTGCTTCGTTTTGTTTTGCGGCTATCATCTGATCTTGCGGGCTCTATTACAAAATCTCACTCACTCGCATTGAGTCATTTATTTTATCTCAATTATGAGTACCTGCGCTGCTCCCAAGTGTGTCTTTAATCATAAGATTAATGCCCGGCAAGCCTATGTTTACTGTTGGCTCTGCGATAATTTAGCTCACACTGGGTGCGCTAATTTTGGGCAAATTGGTGGCCGCGTCGTTGACTTAATTAAGTCGCGTATTGGCCTAAACTGGACTTGCTGGAACTGTAGAGATATTGAAGCAGACATGAGGACCTTTATGAGACAAACTCACACTGAGTTTAATGCTGTCAAGTCTGGATTCTGTGACCTTCAAGCTAAGTTCCTTGCAATGGAATCTCATTTTAAGACTCTTAAAGTTTTAAATGATTCCCCTAAACGTAAGAAGCAGTGCAATCTTTCGTTGAACATTCCTTTCTTATCACTTCCAGCTAATGATGAGCCATTGTCTCCCACCTTTACGCCTACTCTGCTGTCTGGGTGTCAAATTCCGACTCCAACTGAACCAAGCGTTATTGCTGTTGATCCTACTGCTAGTGGTTCCTCCGATAATGTAACTCTGCTGGACTCGACGATGCTTACTGATGCTGTCTCGGACTCGACTATACATACTGATGCTGTCTCGGATTCCGTTGTTGCGGGCCCTTCGAATGCCGGTTCCTCGAATGCTGGTCCCTCTAATGTCCCTGTTGACGGCTCAATGGCGGATAATATGAGCACAAGCATGTCCCGTTCCTATGCTAATGTTTTGGGAACGAATGGACCAGCTGGTGTAGCTCCAGTTTATAATGCGTCACCTGCTGCTTCGGCTCTCACCGCAGTGGCCCCATCCGTTTCAATCTTTGTCTCTCGTCTTATTCCTTCGGCTACGGAAGATCTTGTTCGGCAATATATTTGTTCCAAGCTTAAAACCGATAATCTTCCTGGTTTATACATTACAAAATTCAATTTTAAAACAATACGTTCTATTTCGTCGTTCAAAATTTTAGTCCCTGATCAGCACGCTAAAAGTTTGCTTGAACCTTCTTTCTGGCCTGAACACACCATTTTCCATATATTCACTAATCGCTCTCAAAATCCTAAATTATCTCCTATCAAAATGTGCGTGGCCTGGGTAGTAAGTTGCGCAATCTTTATTTAGATAGCGTTTCCTTTGAGTATGATGTTGTCGTATTTACTGAGACTTGGCTTACTTCGTCAATTTCATGTCAAGAGATTCTCACTGATGATTATATTATCTATCGCAAAGACCGCACAGCTCGCCGTGGTGGTGGTGTCTTGATTGCTGTTAAAAATTCCTGGTCTTCTCAACTTATTTCATTTGATTCGTATGATGATCTTGAGTTAGTTATAGTTAAAATTTGCTTAAATTCACAGACTATTTATATATTCTGCTCCTACATCCCCCCTCATTCTGATCATTCTATATATATGCGCCATATTTCGTGCCTTCAATTAGCCCTTTCTTCTTTGCAGGATTCTGACCGTATAATCGTTCTAGGTGATTTCAACCTTCCTTCTATATCCTGGATCCCATCTAATGTCCCTAATCTTTTACTTCCCTCTGTTCATCATGATTTTATTAAATATTTATTTGAAATGTCCTTAGGACAAGTGAATGGCCATGTAAATTGCATTGGCAGGCTTCTTGATTTAGTTTTTGTTAGTGATGTCCAATCATCCATAGTAACTAGGGTCTGCCCTCTAACTTTTCCCGAAGATGCCTATCATCCTACACTTCAACTCGAAGTCCCTTTATGTAACCATCATTGTAACTCCCTTACTGAACCGTCGTCCGTACTGTCTTTCCGAAATACCAATTTTTCCTTGCTTAACTTAGCTCTTTCCGAGATTGACTGGACTTTCCTTTCATCGCTTCGAGATATTAATACTGCTACTTCTGCATTTTATAAAACAATTTTTGATGTTTTTAATAGATTTGTTCCGAAGGTGTGTCAATCTGATTCATCCAGAGGACCACTTTGGTTTACTTCTCGGTTATCCAACCTGAAGAATATAAAGTCTCGCTTATTTAAAAAGTTTAATCCTACTAGACACTATTTCCCCCTTAACCTTCCCGTTTGCCTTACAAATTACTCCGAACAAGAAGCCTTCCGTGTGCTTTGTAAAAATTATAATAAATTTTACAACTTCTTTTCTATTGGATCTAGTAGTACCTATGTTAAACATGCAATATTGGATAACTTATAGCTTGGTTAATTTTGTATTATTATTACTATTATTTTGTATTTATCTTTATTATTATTATTATTATTTATTTTTCCGTCATTGTAAACCTTGCCACCGTCCTTTTGATGTGAGTCGGAGCATATCGCTAAAAATTTCTCCTCATGCGGACTTGTGCCTGGTCTAGTTTTTATGTTAAATGATATACATGTTTTTCTATTGTGTCGACTGTTCATTGTCGTCAATAATAAAAATCGACTTCGACTGTTGCCTTTCCGACTGGTTTCTTCTAGTGCTTTTCTTGCATGGGCATAGACTCTGCGTATTTGGTCTGGGGCTCCGTGTCCTTTAGTAAATCCGAATTGGTGGCTGGGGATTGCGTCTTGAATTGTTGGTTGCTGTAGTAGTCTGTTGAGGAAGATGCATTCAAATATTTTTGCGAATGATGGCAGTAGGCTGATGGGCGGTATGATTTAATGCCGCTGGTGTATTTTTGTGGTTTTCGGATCATGATGATGAGTACGCATTTCCTTCATGACTGATGTGGCATATTTTGTGGTTAATTAGTTTTTTGGCTGCTTGCTTTTGGAAAGGAACACTTAAAAGACTATCTCATTTGCCTTCAGTCTATTTTCATAAAGCGAAGTTAGATTGACAGGCTGGTCTTTATGTATTGAGGATTTTTTCCGGGTTGAAGTGCAACCTTTTCCCTTGATTGTTGATTTCAACTCCTTTGACCAGTACTGTGAGATTGGTATTTATAGTTGCCAGATGAAGTTTTAGCTGTAGGAGCACTATTTGCTCAGGTCTTTTTCGGCGAGTATTTTGGTGCCAGTTAGTTTTCTCCCATTTCTTAGACATTCGCTGACCATTGTCACAGACTCCAGCTCCGCAATTACGCCGACATTGTTTTGCCTTTCGTAAAGTATTCGGGTGTTGCTTACTTCGACTTGCGCCATTTCAAGTTTGGCTCGAATAAGTTGCTTGACTCCATCACTTGTAGCTTCATCCTTCCTCAGGCCCTTTACAATAATGTTATTGCTTCGGCTTAGTTCGACTAGTGTGGCGTAGCCGAGCTTTTTGTGGGTATACGCATCATTCCTCCTCTTCCAGTCTTTTTAAAAAAATTGGCGACCTGCTGCTGCTGTCGATATTCCAGGAGCTCGAATTCGTACACGTCAACACCACACCTAATATCTCTTGACTATAGCAAGTTAATCAATAGCAAATTTAAGTTTCCCGCCAAGTTTACACTGCTTGCATCAGACTGCACCAATTCCGATCGCTAGGTGGCAACCTCAAATCGAAACGATTTGGCAGTCTACTTCTCTTAATTACTCCGAATGCAGCAGGTTGTTCTGCGAGCGTTTTCCAGAACTAGCAACCGCTGAAGTGCGACAAGATCAGCTGTCTGTCTCTATTTTGGCATAATATTCCTCCTTTTTCCGTCTTCGAGTGATTTTATTTGCAATAACAATTGCAATATGCAAATAAATTCGCCAGCCAACCAATTTGTGTGAAATTTAGCCCTTACTTGCGTATTCCTGACCTGCTCCTGAGTTTCTTGGATAGGTTTAATACTACTCTTGTCCTGAGTAGACGTGTTTTATCCGCTCCTGTGTGTTTTGTGATATTAATCCGTGTTTAACCCAAAATTAAACTATAGTTTGTGATTTGTGAACTGTTTAATATTTTGTTGGTGACATGTTTGTGTTTTAAGTGCTATTTTATCCACAATTAATGCAATAATTTCTTTTTTGTTTTAATTGTTCTCTTTAATTGCATTGTTTGTGTCTGCACTGCCTCTCTTTCTAACAGTAGTGGTTGATCGCGCTCCGGTGGCCAAGCATTGCTTGTGTTTTTTAGACCCTTTACTTTAAAAATAAAACGGGTCTATTAAGTTTGTCAAAAAAAAAAAATGTGCGTAATAGGTCGAAGGAAGTCCGGCAGACCCCATAAAGTATATATATTCTTGATCAGCATCACCAGACGAGCCATGTCCCTCATGTCCGTCTGTCTATATGAGCGCCTAGATCTCAGAGACTATAAGAGCTAGAGTCACCAAATTTGGTATAGTGGTTCGTCTATGGGATAAGCTGATCAAGTTTATCTTAAAATTTTGACACGCCCCCTTCCGCCTCCGTAAATCGAGAACAAAATTTTTGTCGGACAGGCTACAGTCGAAGTCGACTATAAGAGACCATTTACTTATTCTTCAAAAAGGAAATAAGAGTAACACTAATAGTACCCCATAGCGCACTGTAACGTCAATATGCTCTTCTTCCTTTGGCCCGACACTGAGTAATATTGAGTTTTTAATAACTTCCGAGTTTATTATCCGATCGCGATGAAATTTTCAGGATACATTGGGACTCTGAAGCTCATCGTGTGTGCCAAAATTCAGGACTTAAGCTTCGTTTTATGGGATTTCAAAAATTTTGTTTTCGATTTACGGAGGCAGGTGGGGGCGTGTCAATATTTTTCGTTTAATGGGATTTCAAAAATTGTATTTTCCATTTACGAAGGCGGAAGGGGCGTATCAAAATTGTAACAAAAACTTGATCTGCTTAGCCCATAGACGATTCACCATAGCAAATTTGGTGACTCTAGCTCTTATAGTTTTTGAGATCTAGGCACTCATACAGACAGACGGACATGACGGGCATGGCTCGTCTGGTGATGCTGATCAAGAATATATATACTGTATGGGGTCTGCCGGACTTCCTATGACCTGTTACGCACATTTTTTTTTGACAAACTTAATAGAACCTATTTACTTTTTTATAGTAAAGGGTCTAAAAATGTGTTTTCTAAGCTTAATGCGAAATTAAGAAGTATAACAAAATTAAAAATAACATATTTTAATAAATCGTGCTTTATAAGCCTTATTGCTTAATGCGAAATATGAACGTTAATTCCTATCAGTCTATGTTTACCTGGCAATAAAAAGAATTGATAAAGGAATTCGAGTCATTGAACGAACTATAGTGGGCTTCGAGTCACTGAACGATCTACAAGCGATTCGAGTCACTGAACGATCTGAAAGAGATTCAAGTCACTGAACGATCTAAAAATGATTCGAGTCATTGAACGAACTACTGAAATATATGAAAGATTAGTTCGTGCATTAAAAATTGAACTACTGAACTAAATCCTTCAATTGAAGTACGATGATCAACTCTAACAGAGAGACAGACGGACAGATGTCAATCGATTCGACTATTGATTCTGATCAAGAATACATATATCTTCTTGGGTCCGATATGCTATCTTATGCTACATTCATTTGCAAAAATTCATTATACCCTTTTTGTCCATCTTTAATCGGCACAGGGTATAAAAATCGGCTACCATTTACAAGTAAACTTTCTCCGTAAAGTGTTGCATACTTCTAATGGGTATTTTTAGAACTTTTCGCTTAGAATTCCCAAACGGTTTAAGCGCAGAATTAATAAAATATCTACAGAAACAATCAAGGCGTTAAAAAACTTTTGTAAATAGATTTGATAATTTTTGGTAAATTTTTGTTTTGTATTTTTTTATACACTTTCATCTCAAGTCCTTATACTCTGGGTCCACTAAGGAATGGAGAAATAGACTTGTACAAATGTATCTAATAGGCTTTTTTTTAGATCCTTTACTTTAAAAAAGTAAATAGGGTCTATTAAGTTTGTCAAAAAAAGAATGTGCGTAACAGGTCGAAGGAAGTCCGGCAGACCCCATAAAGTATATATATTCTTGATCAGCATCACCAGCCGAGTCGATATAGCCATGTCCGTCTGTCCGTCTGTCCGTCTGTCCTGCTGTCCTGCTGTATGAACGCCTAGATTTCAGAGACTATAAGAGCTAGGGTCACCAAATTTGGTGAAAATACTCCTGTGACCCCCGAAAAGGTCAAGTTTGTTTTAGAATTTTTCCACGCCCCCTCCCGCCCCCAAAAATCGGAAAACCCTAATAACTCGAGTAATTTAAAAGATACAAGTTCCAAAATCGGCATACATAAAATTTACTTTCCTTTCGATGCGTACTAAAAATTTCATCAAAATCGGACAATAAACACCGGAGATTTGAAGCAAACAAATTATCGAATGTACAATGGCAGGAAATGTGCAGGAAATGTGCAGATATGTTAAGATTAACATTTGTATGTTAAGATTAACATTTGTATGCTAAGATTAACATTTGTATGTTAAGATTAACATTTGTATGTTAAGATTAACATTTGTATGTTAAGATTAACATTTGTATGTTAATAATTCAAGTGTAATATAAGCGATTATATTTAATTAATCGGAAGCTAATCTGAGCAGCGTCAAATATATTTAGGTTTATATATAAGTCTGTAAGTTTGTAACTGTTATTTCATTGTTGAAGAATAAGTAAAGGGTCTCTCATAGTCGATTTCGACTGTAGCCTTTCCGACTGGTTTTTTATAAAAATTAACTATTTATTTATTGTTTAACTAGCATACTGTTGTTGAGACAACTTGCACTAGAGTGAATGGTAAAGTTGTACTAGGGTGTAGTAGTGTATGGTAATCTGGTTGAACAGGCATCTAGGAAGCCATTATTGGTATCTTGAGGGGTATTGTTTCATGCTTCTTTGCGCTGCAGGAAGCTCTTCGATGCTAATAAGGAGTGTTGATATTGTAGCATTAAGGGCAGCTATAGTCTCCTGCATCCCCTGTAGTAGACGCACTAGGGACACATCTCCATTAGACTGGCTGTCTGACAGGTTGGGCACCTGAGTAATGGGGACCTGATTCTGGGGTGTAGAGCGATTGGTTGTGGGACAGGCGGGTCATTTAGCATTTTATCATCTCGTTGTAAATTGGGAGTTAGAGGGACCTATCTGGTAGCTCCTGAGGGTGTATTCTTTTGAGCCTTCTTCTCTTTATATAGCCTGTGCCCATTAAAAATGGGCAAAAAAGGCTATAATGAATTTGTGTGAATGTATGTAACAGGCAGAAGGAAGCATGTCCGACCCTATAAAGTATATATATTCTGAATCAGTACCAATAGCCGAGTCGATTGACACCTGTCCGTCTGTCTGTCCGTCTGTCCGTCTGTCAGTCTGTCCGTCTGTCCGTCTGTCCGTCCGTCTGTATGAACGCGTGGATCTCAGCAACTATAAGAGCTAGAGACTTCAAATTTGGAATGTAGGTTCCTGAATACCATACGCAGATCAAGTTTATTTTCAATTTTCGATATCATGTCCCGTTGGTTTTAAAATTGGAAAAATCACCATAACATACGCAATGTTAAAGATAGAGACTTGAGATTTGGCACACATGATAAAAAGCTTGAGCTTAATGTGTCCTGAAAATTTCATGGCGATGCCACGTCCCCTTCGCCCATAACTCGAAAAAGATGATAACACGAGCAGTTTAATAGCTAGAGACTTGAGATTTGGCACACATGGCAAGTATCCTACTCTTAATGTGTGCTACAAATTTCAGTACGATCGGATATTGAACTCAAAAGTTATTCAAGAATCAAATTTATGCAGATGCGTCGCAGCGCAGTAGCAGCGCAGTCGCTGCGCCGCCCGACGATATAATGAACGAAAAGACGCGTTTGTTCATGTATGTTTGATTTGCCTTTCGTCTGCTGTGGCGCTCAACATAAACAATCAACAGCCGCAATCCAATGTTGCCAGACTATCGCAAGCTACCTACTCTCGATGCAAGCAAAATCGACTTCAAGCGATATATTTAAATCCCATTATAATGAAAATACTTTTCTTTGAAGACCTGCACAGGCTATCCTACTGTCGCGCTCGCTCGACTGATCGGCTTGTTCCTTTTGTAAATTTTTCTTGCTAGCGAATTAGAGAACTTGCGAATTTGTTACAATAAATTTTGGATTGCCTATTAATGATATCCCCAAAAAGCGGGATTTGCAGGTCTTTTGAGAGGTCGACTGTGCGAATGTACCATTTAGCTCCAGTGATTGCTCGTAATATTTTCGCCTGTATGACTCTGATTTTGGACAAGTGGCATCTGGCCGAGATTCCATAAGCTTGTACGCCGTACCTCCAAATCGGTGCTAGAATGCATTTGTAAATAAGGGCTTTATTCCTCAGCGAAAGTTTCTTATTGGATTGTAAAAGCCAGCTCAACTGAGTCGCCTTCCTCCTTATCGTGTTGACTATGTTGCTGATATGCCTGGCAAAGGTTAATCTTCGATCCAAGGTAATGCCCAAGTATTTGTGGTGTGAAGCTTGAGGAATTAATACATCGTTGAGAAAAAGACCCGGACAGGAGTCGTACCTGAGGGCGTAAGTCACACAGGCACATTTGCCAGGATTAACTCCAATATTCCAGTCAGAAGCCCTAACTTCAAACGACTTGAGATATTGCTGTAACATATCAGTGGCCTCATAGATGCAGCTGTTTTGAAAGAATGGCCGTGTCGTCAGCAAATGTAGCAATCATCAGCCTATTGCTCCGGCCAGTAGGCATATCACTGGTGAAGAGGCTGTAAAGCGTTGGCCCTAATACACTCCCTTGAGGGACGCCTGCAGAGATGTATTTGGTGCTGGAGGCAACACCGTCCTGTACCACGTCAAATCATCTGTCAGTAAGGAAACTGTGGACTAAGCTTAAAAGTTGTGGATTCATCAAATTCTTGATCTTTGCCAGAAGACCATCATGCCATATACGGTCAAAGGCTTGTTGGATGTCAAGAAAAGCACCATTAACATATTCCTTAGCATGAAACCCGTCCAAAATGTGATTGACAACCCGATGGAGCTGTTCAGGTGTAAAATTCTAAAACAAACTTGACCTTTTCGAGGCCACAGGAGTATTGTCAACAAATTTGGTGACCCTAGCTTTTATAGTCTCTGAGATCTAGGCGCTCATACAGCACGACAGACGGACATGATTATATCGACTCGTCTGTTGATATTGATCAAGAATATATATTCTTTATGGGGTCTGCCGGACTTCCTTCGAGCTGTTACGCACATTTTTATAGCCTGTGCCCATTAAAAATGGGCAAAAAAGGCTATAATGAATTTGTGTGAATGTATGTAACAGGGAGAAGGAAGCATCTCCGACCATATAAAGTATATATATTCTTAATCAGTATCAATAGCCGAGTCGATTGACACCTGTCCGTCTGTCTGTCCGTCTGTCCGTCTGTCCGTCTGTCTGTCCGTCTGTATGAACGCGTGGATCTCAGCAACTATAAGAGCTAGAGACTTCAAATTTGGAATGTAGGTTCCTGAATACCATACGCAGATCAAGTTTATTTTCAATTTTCGATATCATGTCCCGTTGGTTTTAAAATTGGAAAAATCACCATAACATACGCAATGTTAAAGATAGAGACTTGAGATTTGGCACATATGATAAAAAGCTTGAGCTTAATGTGTCCTGAAAATTTCATCGCGATGCCACGCCCCCTTCGCCCATAACTCGAAAAAGATGATAACACGAGCAGTTTAATAGCTAGAGACTTGAGATTTGGCACACATGGCAAGTATCATACTCTTAATGTGTGCTACAAATTTCAGTACGATCGGATATTGAACTCAAAAGTTATTCAAGAATCAAATTTATGCAGATGCGTCGCAGCGCAGTAGCAGCGCAGTCGCTGCGCCGCCCGACGATATAATGAACGAAAAGACGCGTTTGTTCATGTATGTTTGATTTGCCTTTCGTCTGCTGTGGCGCTAAACATAAACAATCAACAGCCGCAGTCCAATGTTGCCAGACTATCGCAAGCTAAATACTCTCGATGCAAGCAAAATCGACTTCAAGCGATATATTTAAATCCCATTATAATGAAAATACTTTTCTTTGAAGACCTGCACAGGCTATCCTACTGTCGCGCTCGCTCGACTGATCGGCTTGTTTTTGACATACTTAATAGACCCTATTTACTTTTTTAAAGTAAAGGGTATACAAAAATACAGCATTGTTATGATGGCCATAGCGAACGCAAATTATGAATTTATTTGTTTTGAAGTCGAAGCAAACGATGCATCAGATGCTGGAGTATTTGAATAATCAGAATACAAAAGACGCTACGATGAGCAATTCCTATGCATACCGAAACCGCGGCAAATTGAAAAACCTCATATTAACTGCCATATGTGATAGTAGGAACGACGCCTTTCCCCTTTCACCAAATTTTTTTTTGTAATCACAATAGAGATTTATTAGTGTTTGCATTCTTAGAATATAAAACACATTCTTGTCGGTACTTGGCTGTGGGTCATTAAGCATGATTGTGGCTAATTAGCTCCTATATAGGAATAGCTTCATTGTGTGAAGAGCTCGTTCGTCTTGGCCGACTGGGCAGAATTGATCAAGAAAAGCTCTTTTAAGTCGTCTCTTGGCAGGTTTGCTTGCTTGTCAAGAACAGAAACTATTTTTAGATCTCTTCTTATGTCACAGTTTCTAGCGAACGGAAAGTCTCCGGCAATGCGTCTGAGAATTTTAGAATCTTTGGCCTAAACAGATTTATTTAGGTGGGGTGCAGCCGTGCCACAAATCTAGATACTTTATGTCCAGATTGGCTGCAGCATGGTTTTAGACAATAGTTCCTTATAGGAAAGCCTTAATTTAGATCTCGGTCGTAACAGCCAATCCATCTTTTTGGCTCTCGTGCTTATGGTACTGATGAGTTTACGGGTGTGGTCTTTCCAGGAGAGGAATTTATCCAGTGCTAAGCCAAGATATTTATGGGAGTTGACCATTTTAATGGGAAGTCCTGACAGATAGATAGGGGCGAGGGAACCTCTTCTTTTCGTGAAAGTGACTTGTCTCGTTTTTTCAACGGAAATCATAATGTTCCATTTCGTGGACCACTCTTGAAAACTATGTACAAAGCTCTGCAATCTGCGACTGGCGAGTTACTGAAGCAAACAATGGCCGTGTCATCAGCGTAAGTTGCGTGGAGGTCAACAGTAGATGAGGGTGTGGGCATGTCACTGGTAAAGATGTCAAAAAGCGTAGGGCTCAGTGTGCTGTCTTGCGGAACCCCGGCTTTGATAGGCCTGCAGGAGGATTTTGAGCCGTTGACTGATACTATACAAGATTTTTCAGACAGCCAAGACTTCAGAACTCTAAAGTAGGTTGGCGGGACTACACGTTTGAGTTTATACAGCAGAACCTCGTGCCAGACTCTATCGAAAGCTTGTTTGATATCGAAGAAGACTGCAGCGCCATATTCTTTGTTATCGAAACCCTCAAGGATCCTGTCCACGACCCGATGGAGTTGCTCCGTGGTGCCGTGAAGAGGTCGGAAACCAAATTGGTGTGACGTAATGATGTCGTTAGCGTTCACTTCAACCCGTATACGACCAAGAATTATACGCTCGAAGAGCTTTCCAAAGGTAGGGAGCAGGCTGATCGGCCTGTAAGATTCAGGAAAATCCGGGGCTTTGCCAGGTTTTAGGATCATTGATATAGCCGCCATTCTCCAGCTGAGGGGGAAATAGCCAATCTTCAGGCAGGCGTTTATGATGTGTAGTAAGAATGACATTCCGCATTCGGGCAAAAATTTGACAACACGTCCATAAATGTCATCCAGTCCTGGCACCTTTCTGGATTTGATTGATTTTATCTCTGCAGTTAATTCGTCAAGAGTTATGAGCGGCTGCTCGACAATAACAGCTGCCTCCACGAGTGAGATAAGAGGCGTCTCGTTACTGTAATTCATCCGCGCGAAAGATAAGTGCGACTGCTCACAAACTCCTTTAGCAATATAGGCGGTTGCTCATCACAAGCTGGGTCAGCTGAATCTGGTATAGGTATAGTCTCCTGCTCTCTAAAGCGGTTAGGATCAGCGAGTGTTATTGGTTGCAATTTCTTCAGGAAATAAAAGCAGTTGTTCGCCAGTTTTTTCAGTTTCCCAAACTCGATTGGGTTTACAATAGGTAAGAGCGGCTGCTTGCCGCAACCCATTGGCTTGCGAGGGGACATACGATTATGTTCCACTGGTTTACCGATTTCTGCAAGACGTAATAGCGGCTGCTCGTCGTCATCAGTAGGGCACGTGAGGGTAGAAAGTTGTTGAATCCTGTCTCCTTGACACGTTCTCAGACTCCAATTAAAGATCATGGTAAATGTTCTGAACAAAATTAGCTGGTGATATATGAAAAGGGGTAAATCGTCCTTCTAATTCTTTAGCAAAAGTTTCCGCTTTCTCAATTTCTGAGACACACCAAACTTTATCCCGCTGGATGGTATGATTGGAGATTGGTTTCCGTTTAATGTTGCGCGTAAGTTTCCAGAGGTTGTGCTCGTGCAGGTAGTTTGGCTCGGCGTTTTCAAGAAGGTTCTCAAAGAAAGCAGTTCGAGCGACATTAAGAGCAATTCTGAGCAAGTTAGCTAGTCTCTTCCAATCTCTGTTGTCTGCCGGATTATGAAGTCGAACCCATCTTCGTCGAATTCTTCTTTTTTCCCTCAGAAGAGCCTGGATCTCGTCGCTTAGAGGAATATATGGACAATAGGGATTCGTAGGGCTTGTTCGATCTGTCGCCTGTAGGGCCGCCTCCTTGATAATATGAGTGAAGTCTTTCAGAGCTATGTCTATATCTTCTGAAGATTGCAGCGTATTGATAGGAGGCATGTGTATATTAATATAATTTCTGAAGCTTCTGATATTGGCTCTATACGGCAGAAGGGGTTTCTGACGTTTTTGAACATAGCACCCTGGGCCATGGTTATGAGAAGGGGAAAGTGGTAGGAACTTAGTTCAAAGTAATTAGGTTGAGGGCGGTATGCCTCCAAAGATACCGAAGTCCAGTGCATTGGGTCTCCTCAACCTGTCATAAGGGAAAAATGTGGCCGAGCCTGTTGCACAAATGTTCCACGATGACGACATGATGGCATTGTTAATCATTTTACCTCTTTTGCAACTTCTATGCGAGCCCCTCAGCTGATGCTTCGCATTCCAATCTCCAGCTATCAGGAAGCGGGGTCCTAGGGACGCAATTATTGTGTCTAGCTCGTCTTCTGTTAGCGGGTCTGGGTGGATGGCAGGACGGAAGTACGCTGCAGCAAGAGTAAAATCACCAAAGTCATTTTTGATTTAAATGCCGACAACTTGGCCATAGTTGTGCCGATGAAAGAGAAGCGGGGATTGCGGTATGTTGCTTCTAATTAGTATTGCAGCACCCGCGAAGCTGCAGTTACCTGGTTGATGGGCTGCGTAGATGGAGAACCCATTTATCTTAAATTAGATTTGTTATTTGTATGCGCCTCAGAGATTAGCAAAACGACCACCTTCCTTACCGACATCTACGCGGCGAGCTCCATATGGTGGTGAATGAGCCCGTCCGCATTCCAGACTCCTATTTTAAGGCAGTTCATTTGGTATCTCGGCCGACTTGTGGGGCGCAACTACGTGGGTCTAGGATTTTTGTCAGCCCTTCCTGCAGGGCAACTATAGACAACTCATCAAATGCACCAGTTCGTCATTGAGGGCATTGATGCGCCTCAAGAGCATCCCTGGGTCAAGATCCGAGCGTGGGTTAGGCGGAACTTCTTAGTAGGTTATATTCGATTGCGAGTCGAAGACATGAGGATTTGTAAACTCGTGAGCATTTCTCACCACCGAGAGATTCTGGCTAAATATTCTTAGGTGGTCTTGAGAGGGCGTCTGGGAAGGACGTGTAGATTTCTTATAATTAGCAGGACTAGGATACTGAGCAAGTTTGGAAGCTGCATTTCGAATGTGGGGCGTAGGTTAGTTTCTAAAAGCATTACTTGCAGCATCCGCAAAAGATACTGATTTAGATACCATCCGGGAAGCAGTGGCCGTAGTGGGGGGGGTGGGGGTCGTCTTGGAGCGAGATCCATTGAGGCGAGCTTTGGCTTTTTTGTACTCACTGCACCCTCTCCAGTTGGTAGTATGCGCTTCTCCACAAAGGGCGCAATGTGCCGGCTGCTGCTTGTCCTTAGTGCATTCCTTAGTCAGGTGGTTTAGACCACATTTGACACAGCGCGGGTTTTTGTGGCAGTAAGATTGAGTGTGACCAAAGTTGAGGCGGCGGTAGCATTGAGGGATGACAGGCTTGGCGCCAGGGACCGCAACGGTTATAATTTTTATAGCCTGTGCCCATTAAAAATGTATGAACGCGTGGATCTCAGCAACTATAAGAGCTAGAGACTTCAAATTTGGAATGTAGGTTCCTGAATACCATACGCAGATCAAGTTTATTTTCAATTTTCGATATCGAGTCCCGTTGGTTTTAAAATTAGAAAAATCACCATAACATAAGCAATGTCTAAGCTAGAGACTTGAGATTTGGCACACATGATAAAAAGCTTGTGCTTAATGTGTCCTGAAAATTTCATTGCGATGCCACGCCCACTTCGCCCATAACTCGGAAAAGCTGATAACAAGATCAGTTTTATAGCTAGAGACTTGAGATTTGGCACACATAATAAGTATCCTACTCTCAATGTGTGCAACAAATTTCAGTACGATCGGATTTTGAACTCAGAAGTTATTCAAGTAACAAATTTATGCAGCACAGCAGATGCGTCACAGCGCAGTCGCTGCGCCGCCCGACGATATAATGAACAAAAAGACGCGATTGTTCATGTATGTTTGATTTGCCTTTCTATCGCAAGCTACCTACTCTCTATGCAACCAAAATCGACTTCAAGCGATATATTTAAATCCCATTATAATAAAAAAAACTTTTCTTTGAAGACCTGCACAGGCTATCCTACTGTCGCGCCCGCTCGACTGATCGGCTTGTTAAAATAAAAATTGTTAAATGAATTTTATTTGCTGATTTTTATAATAAAAATTACATTTAATTCTTATTTTTGATCAAAAAATATAAATCATGAAATAATTTCAATTTTTATTTAAAAATCAAAATATAACTCTTATTTTCAATTTCTATATTAAAAATCAAAAAATAAAAATCATTTTAAAATTCAAATCAAAAATAAAAGTTATTCATCAGTTTTTATTATAAAACTAAAAAAAATAAAAATAAATGCAAATATCTTTTGAACCAAGTGGTCTACTTCAAAAATTCAAAAACATTCATAATGGGTGGCTCTATTCCTTTCATAAAATATGTAGTGTGCCAAAAATAATAAAAGTTGGCTCAGGGCACCCTACTGCCGCTCCCACGTCTTTGGCTTGTTTAACCAACATTCGCTTCAATATATTGTAATAACAATAACGTTTGAGTAAACATAAAATACAACTAATATCGCCAGCAAATTGACTAATACAATTATTTATTTAATTTAAGGAACATAATTTTTTTTTTTATATTGATTCCGACGAAAGATTGCATCTCAAGTCAGAAAGTACCAGCTTCAGTGCAGAAAATGCTCTTTCAACAGAAACTTGTGTAGGGGGCACACTATGCAAAACTTTTGCCAATTGGTGCAAGCGAGGATATGTGAACTTCTTGCCTTCCCAATAATTCATCACATCCTATTTAAGATCAACTGGCTTACGAGCCAACTTTTTTATTATATTTGGCACACCACATATTTTATGAAAGGAATAGAGCCACCCATTACACTTTTTTTTTAGACCCTTTACTTTAAACAAGCGGAACAGTCGGGACCCCGACCGTAATATACCCTGTGGGTCTACAGGAACCCGCTCAAATTCACTCTAGATAAAATTCTCTAGTAATTCTTTATTTTTTAATTTGTGGGCGAAGGGTGCGTGGCATCGTGATAAAATTTTCTGGACAAATCGACTTCAAGATACTCATCATGTGTGCTAAATCTCAAGTCTCTAGCTACAAAACTGCTTTTGTTATGAGGTTTTTGAGCTACAAAACTGCTTGCTTTATGAGCTTTTACTTAATTTGAGGGCGAAGGGGGCGTGGCATCGCGATTAAATTTTCTGGACACATTGACCCTAAGATTCTTATCATATGTGCCAAATCTCAAGTCTCTTACTGTAATATTGCTCTTGTTATAAGCCTTTCGGTTTTGTAGGCAAGGGGGGCGTGGCATCGTGATAAACTTTTCTGGACACATTGACCACAAAATATTTATCATATGTGCCAAATCTCAAGTCTCTAGCTACAAAACTGCCCTTGGTATGAGGTTTTTGAGCTACAAAACTGCTTGCTTTATAAGCTTTTACTTAATTTGTGGGCCAAGAGGGCGTGGCATCCAAAAAAAAAGATAAACTTGATCTGCCTGCAAAAATTTCCAGTGCTGGGACACCAAGTTCAAGCTTCTAGCTCTTACCATCTCTGAGATCCTTTCGTTCATACGGACGGACCGACGGACCGACAGACCGACGGACAGACGGACATGGCTATATCGACTCGGCTATTGATGCTGATCAAGAATATATATACTTTATTGGGTCGGCTATGCTTCCTTCTGCCCGTTACATATTTTTAAAAAAACTTAATATACCCCCACAGGGTATAAAAAGTAAAACGGGTCTATTAAGTTTGTCAAAAAAAAATGTGCGTAACAGGTCGAAGGAAGTCCGGCAGACCCCATAAAGTATATATATTCTTGATCAGCATCACCAGCCGAGTCGATATAGCCATGTCCGTCTGTCCGTCTGTCTGTATGAACACCTAGATCTCAGAGACTATAATTGCTAGAGTCACCAAATTTGGTATGGTGATTCGTCTATGGGCTAAGCAGATCAAGTTTATCTTAAAATTTTGACACGCCCCCTTCCGCCTCCGTAAATCGAGAACAAAATTTTTGAAAACCCATAAAACGAAAAATATTAAAGCTAGAGTCCTGAATTTTGGCACACAGGTATCCGGGTCCTAACGTATCCTGAAAATTTCATCGTGATCGGATAGTTATCTCGGAAGATATTCAAAAAAATATTAAAATCCCATATAATGGTCAATTTTAAAACTGGTTTTTTTTTATTTTTATGACATATTAGAAAAATAGCGAACATCCTGATTGGACATAATCCGCTGGAACGCATGATGGGGATATGATGAGCAAATGGTGAGAGATCCTCCTACATAGATGATATCTCATGAAAAGTTAAATCAGCGAAACTCAGGACAGATTAAAAGTTGTGCACTTTCCGCATAGGACCACTGAGGTGTACAAGACCGGCAAAGATCAAACGTCGAAATGACTAGGCAGGAACGAAGCTCTAACCGTTCTAGGTTTTAGCTTTCTGGTTGGCAGGCTATCAATACGGGATCGTTTAAGCCTCCTACGCTTGTACGGCCCAGCTACAAGTGCTTTCGCCAGATTATTACTATGGTAGGAGAGCTTCGTCGCATGATTAAGTGCAAGCTTTGTCAGAACATCCATCACAGTGGGTATGTGCAGGTCTCTTTGTATTATGTTATTCCTAACTAACGGAGGATTGCCGACCATTGACCTCATGATAATGTTCAATTTGCTCTGAATGGATTTTATATGGGAGTCTGCAGCAATGCCCCAAATAGCAACTCTGTACGACCAGATTGGCATGATCAAGGTTTTGAACAATAGGACCTTCGTCTTTAGGGGGAGCTTGGAAGACGCCTTAAGCAGCCAATTTAGCTTCGTTGCTCTTGAATGAAGAGAGCGCCTAAGAACTTTAACATGCGGGAGGAAAGTAAGGCTCTTATCCAAAGTCAGGCCAAGGTACTTATGCCAGGGTTGACAAATTAATAACTTTTTTTTGCAAAGTAAATGTAAGTATGATTTTCTTATGGTCTTTGGCCTTCTAAACACGAAAATGGCACTTAAAATTTTTTTCATGGAAGCGTTTTCGAAATATTAATTTTTTTTCGAATTTTTGAAGTTGCTCCAACATTTTTGAATATATTTCCATTTCTAATTAACCGATTTGGCCATGCAAGCCCTCAAATTAAAGGTAAGTGAATTCTCTACAACTTGTTCTCAAACAGTCTTAAGATCGGCTCAGTAGTTCAGATGCTAGCGATTGTAATATGTTCGAAAATACGGTTTTTTTGAGATCGAAGGCTCACATATTGTCCTGGAAAAAATAGAAATCGTAGAATTAAATTTCGATTCTGCGTAAAGCTGATACTGTTTCGAAGAAAATAAGCTATTATTGATGCAAATCCAACAGTAAATGGCAAAGTAATGCAAATTTTAGTAAAAAAAATGAGTAATCTTAATCGGATTGCTGGAGAGCGATTGCCAGGACTCTTTTTGGAGGATTTTGGGGTTGCGGATTTTGACTTTAGGACCGGGAAGTCTTTTTTAGAAAAAACATTTTATAGATCAGTGGATCCGTCGCTTTCAGAGTAATCTAATAAGACTCCTGCTGCTCCAGCGAAGCTGGATTGTGACGAGGAGCATGATTCAAACTGACGGCGAAGTGGCGCTTTGATAATACACTTGTTCGGAGAAACCGAGGCGCGTTTCTTTGCGTTGCGAGATTTGGGGAATGGTGTCTCCGCATAAGAATTGGAGTCTACCGGATTGGGTGAATTGCAGCCACGCTTCCGTGAAAAGCTTAGGAGTTTAGGCGAGATGATGACCGGGACCACATCTTCCAATGTTGAGTCCGATTCATCATTAGATTAATGGCTAAGGGTACGCAGTTCGTCCAGTAGGATTTGGCGTTTTTCAGCGTTGTTACCCGAGCGTAGACCTTCCTGGGCGTCCTTATGAGGCACGCATCCTCCCTCACGCGTGTCCTTGTGAGGCTTTGGCTTGCTGGCGCCCGTCTTTTTGGCTGGAGACTTGACAGGCATGAGTTCATCAGCAGCCCCCCAAGAGGGGGACGTAGGGGGCCGGGGGATTTCTGTCAGTTCGGAATCTGTCAGTTGTGGGAACTAGGAAAACAAAAGAAAAGTTAGTCCAAGTAGGCGGTGTGTCAAATTTAATCACACGAGCCGAGAAAAATTAGAATAATATTTTGTATTGAAATACGATGCAGAATAATGTTTTGGGAATTTGTTTTTCAAAATAATTTTTATGCCGAAATTCAAAGAAGAAACTTTTAGTTTTTCCTGAAAAATTTGAAATAATATTTTGAGAGAAAACAGGTCCGATCTGTGCGAGAACTAGAGTCGAACTGTCATGGTAAAGGTCTAGTATATTATCTTATCGCCAAAAATCTTCAAGGAAATATCCTCGATGGTCCTCGAATTATCAAGAATCGTCATGGTAAAATTTCTTGGCGGTCTTCAATGGTTCCTTTTTAAATGCATTTTGAAAATTTAATGCAAATCATATGATTTAATCAAGTTTGCTTTTGAAATTTGATCAAAATTTATAGCACTTTATAGCTAGTTTTGTATTTTATAGTTTAATATAGTTACTTTTTGACATCAGACACTATTGCCAAATTGCAACAATACTTCTGATGCACTTTTTAGTCTAGTGAGCTTTTGTCACTCAATACCAATTGTCAAATTTTATGGTGTGTTTTGAAATACTACTTTGAATCGACGTGTCAATTTTATTGTGAAATATTTCATTTGTCGTCAGTTTTTCAGAGAATTCGGTCGATATGTCGTGCGTTAGTTGCAAATTATCACTGAGTTTCTAAAGTTAAGTGATGACGAATTACTTAACTTTTTGCGTCAGCATAATGTTATTCTTTCGGAGAATATTTGCCCAAAATGTGGTAGTGTGTACGCTACGTTCTTAACTTTTACCTGCCGTGCTTATGTGAACTCGGAAAAGTCAAAGAAGAAGAAACCAAAGTCCAGTGCAATTTCCAAGAAAGTATTCGATGTAATACTTTTTTCGCGGGAAGTAAATTTCAAATTTCGGATGTATGCGCATTCGTTGCATGGGACGTGTTAAGATTGAGAGGAGAAACCGAGTTTCTGGAAACGGAAATGGTATGGTCCCGTCAATCGGTAGTGGATTGGAGAAGTCTATATTGACTGGAGTCTTTCAAATAGTCGTCCTACTATTGGAGGTCCAGGGAAGATAGTAGAGATAGACGAGGCAAAAGTGGGCAAAAGAAAATATAACTGTGGAAGATTGGTTGAAGGCCAATGGGTGTTTGGAGGCATCGAGAGAGAGTGACGATTTTTATTATGCCAGTGGCAAGTCGCGACACGAACACATTGCTCGGTATACGCCATCTTCCTAACCAATCGGCTCTTTCCAGGAACACCAATCAACTCTCAACGAGGTTATTAATTTTCATTACACATTCTTGACTGACAGCTTATAATAATTCGCGGTCCATCGAAGACTATATTTTCGCAAATAGATCATGATTCACGAATTACAATTCAACTTGCGTAATAAGTCATGATAATTCGCGGTCCATCGAAGACTATGAAGAAGACTACGCAAGCAGAAGTGCTATAAAAACGACTCAACAAAAGGTAACTAGAATGAACTAGAAAATGCAAAAATAGCTATAAAATACTATAAATTTTGATACAATTTCAAAAGCTAACTAGATTAAAACATGTGATAAAAAGGTGTGAAAAATCTGGCGCTGAAGTGGATGATATTTATAAGCCGAACATCTGGTACTTCAGTGAATGACATTTTCTGTATGACCAGGAGACCTCAGTTGATGGAATCAACACCTTCGACGACGGCCCCATAATAGAAATAGTAAGTATTTTGAGAAAAAAATAATTGTTTATTGTCAGCAAGGTGTAAAGTGCATATTAAAACAACGTTAAATATAAAGTCGATCATATTTCCAAGGTACTGTTCCAATTGTGTTGAATTATTTGCGAACCTTTTCACCAACTTGTTTGGCATCTTCGTTACAATTGCCACCTTTCAATGGCTCCAAATAGTCCATTTGGTCCGACTGCTAACCCCTCCAGATATATTGTCGGCATCAGCCGCACCCCTTGGTCCTCTTGGACAAATAATTGTGCAAATAGCAACAACATAAAACGATTACAGAAGCCTCTTTTGGCTGCAATGACATAGTAGTGAGAAGGATTCTAAATCTGCTGGTTATAATTCCAAAGCATTTTCTACATACGCCTAGCTCTTGAAAGGCGGTAATTAAAAATTAGATGTTCCCTTTCCAACTTTTGACGGCTGTAGGGCTTCATTGATATATTATTCGTCCGACTCTAGCTCTCGCACAGATCGGACCTGTGTTTTCTGTAAAAATATTTCAAATTTTCGGAAAAAACTAAATCTTTTTGCTGCCGATTTTCGGCATATTAAATTTTTTCTTTTGAAAAAAAAAAAAAAAAAAAAACAAATTCCCAAAACTTTTTGTGCATCGTATTTCATTATAAAATATTATTTTGATTTTCCTCGGCACATCGCCTACTTTGATTAACTTTTCTTCCGTTTTCCTAGTTCCCACAACTGACAGAATCCGAACTGACAGAAATCCCCCGGCCCCCTACGTCCCCCTCTTGAACTCATGCCTGCCAATTCTCCAGCCAAAAAGATGGGCGCCAGCAAGCCAAAGCCTCACAAGGACACGCGTGAGGGAGGATGCGTGCCTCATAAGGACGCCCGGGAAGGTCTACGTTCGGGTTACCGCGCTGAAAAACGCCAAATCCTACTGGATGAATTGCGTACACTTAGCCATGAATCCAACGATGAATCGGACTCAACATTGGAAGATGTGGACCACGTCATAATCTCGCCAAAACTCCTAAGCTTCCCACGGAAGCGTGGTTACAACTCACCCAATCTGGCAGATTCCATTTCTAATGCGGACTCACCATCCCCCAAGTCTCGTAATGCAAAGAAACGCGCCTCGACTTCTCCGAACAAAGGCACTATCAAAACGCCACCTCGCCATATACTTGAATTATACTTCTCGTCGCAATCCAGCTTCGTTGGAGCAGCACGAGTCCTATCAGATTTCTCTGATAGTGACGGATCCACTGACCTGGAAAATGTGTTTTCTAAAAAAGATTTCCCGATCCTAAAATCAATATCAGCAACCCCAAAATCCTCAAATAAAGGGTCGACAACCGCTCTCCAGCAATCCACTCGCCACCTCGCCCATCTGGCAATAGATTCGCTGCATTGGACTTAGATGAAGTCAAATATGACCCTCATCCTCGTAGCTTCCGTCCCCCCCTGTGGTAATCAGCGATACTTCGAATTTCACTTCTCTTAAGGGCAATCTTTCCAGAATATGTGGTAACGATCTATCCATCAAACACCTGCCGGACAACACCATCAGAGTGAACTGCTCATCCTCGGACAACTATCGTGTACTGACCAAATGGCTAAACGGACAATCGAACTTAGCCTGCCACTCCTGGCAGCTGAAGGAAGACCGTGGGTTCCGATGCGTAGTCAGAGGACTTTACCATGACACAACCAAAAGCGAGATCATCGAGGCGTTTCCCAGCCTTGGTTCGCTCTCTAACCAACGTCCTAGATCGGAACACAAAAAGGCCCCTTAATCTGTTGGCCTTCTAAACACGAAAATGGCATTTAAAATTTTTTTTCATGGAAGCGTTTTCGAAATATTAACTTTTTTTCGAATTTTTGAAGTTTCTCCAACGTTTTTGAATATATTTCCATTTCTAAATAACCGATTTGGCCATGCAAGCACTCAAATTAAAGGTAAGTGAATTCTCTACAACTTGTTCTCAAACAGTCTTAAGATCGGATGCTAGCGATTGTAATATGTTCGAAAATACGGTTTTTTTGAGTTCGAAGGCTCACATTGTCCTGGAAAAAATAGAAATCGTAGAATTAAAATTTTTTTCGATTCTGCGTAAAGCTGATACTGTTTCGCAGAAAATAAGCTATTATTGATGCAAATCCAACAGTAAATGGCAAAGTAATGCAAATTTTGGTAAAAAAAAATGAGTAATCTTAATTGTAACGGTTTTTATCAGATAAGACGAAAAACTGTTATAATTTGTGATTTAACTGCTGTGCCTTATATTTCAAAGTGTTTGCAAAAGTTATTGAATGTGAATTTATGGTCTTATCGAGTCTCTGTAATCTCGAGTTCTTCTCTTCATTTTATTAAGTAAATAAAACTTTATAAATGAATAAAAGAAGCCGAGGGTTTAAGTGCGTAAACAACACACACGATTTCTGTAATGTGTGCGGTAAGTTTATGGTCGAAACGGTTATAAGGAAATTTACAGATCAGATACAACAAATATATAACCAATACTTTGAAATGCTACAAAAACTTACCGATCCATTCACATTTGGATTTTTTTCCAAACAATTTGGGTGACGTAAGTGATGAGCACGGAGAACGTTTCCACCAACAAATGAAGGCCATGGAGCGCCGGTATCACGGATTTTGGGATGAAGCCATGATGGGCGACTACATTTGGTCTCTCATACGAGAAACGGAGTGCAAGATCAACAAAAAGCAAAGAAAGACTGACAATTGTTTCTAACATTCATAATGTTAACATAAAGGAAGAAAAAAAAACATAAAAATCTTACTCATTTTTATTACTAAAATTTGCATTACTTTGCCATTTACTGTTGGATTTGCATCAATAATAGCTTATTTTCTTCGAAACAGTATCAGCTTTACGCAGAATCGAAATTTAATTCTACGATTTCTATTTTTTCCAGGACAATATGTGAGCCTTCGAACTCAAAAAAACCGTATTTTCGAACATATTACAATCGCTAGCATCTGAACTACTGAGTCGATCTTAAGACTGTTTGAGAACAAGTTGTAGAGAATTTACTTACCTTTAATTTGAGGGCTTGCATGGCCAAATCGGTTAATTAGAAATGGAAATATATTCAAAAATGTTGGAGCGACTTCAAAAATTCGAAAAAAATTAATATTTCGAAAACCCTTCCATGAAAAAAATTTTAAGTGCCATTTTCGTGTTTAGAAGGCCAAAGACCATAAGAAAATCATACTTACATTTACTTTGCAAAAAAAAGTTATTAATTTGTCAACCCTGGCATAAGTACCTTGGCCTGACTTTGGATAAGAGCCTTACTTTCCTCCCGCATGTTAAAGTTCTTAGGCGCTCTCTTCATTCAAGAGCAACGAAGCTAAATTGGCTGCTTAAGGCGTCTTCCAAGCTCCCCCTAAAGACGAAGGTCCTATTGTTCAAAACCTTGATCATGCCAATCTGGTCGTACAGAGTTGCTATTTGGGGCATTGCTGCAGACTCCCATATAAAATCCATTCAGAGCAAATTGAACATTATCATGAGGTCAATGGTCGGCAATCCTCCGTTAGTTAGGAATAACATAATACAAAGAGACCTGCACATACCCACTGTGATGGATGTTCTGACAAAGCTTGCACTTAATCATGCGACGAAGCTCTCCTACCATAGTAATAATCTGGCGAAAGCACTTGTAGCTGGGCCGTACAAGCGTAGGAGGCTTAAACGATCCCGTATTGATAGCGTGCCAACCAGAAAGCTAAAACCTAGAACGGTTAGAGCTTCGTTCCTGCCTAGTCATTTCGACGTTTGATCTTTGCCGGTCTTGTACACCTCAGTGGTCCTATGCGGAAAGTGCACAACTTTTAATCTGTCCTGAGTTTCGCTGATTTAACTTTTCATGAGATATCATCTATGTAGGAGGATCTCTCACCATTTGCTCATCATATCCCCATCATGCGTTCCAGCGGATTATGTCCAATCAGGATGTTCGCTATTTTTCTAATATGTCATAAAAATAAAAAAAAACAGTTTTAAAATTGACCATTATATGGGATTTTAAGATTTTTTTGAATATCTTCCGAGATAACTATCCGATCACGATGAAATTTTCAGGATACGTTAGGACCCGGATACCTGTGTGCCAAAATTCAGGACTCTAGCTTTAATATTTTTCGTTTTATGGGCTTTCAAAAATGTTGTTCTCGATTTACGGAGGCGGAAGGGGGCGTGTCAAAATTTTAAGATAAACTTGATCTGCTTAGCCCATAGACGAATCACCATACCAAATTTGGTGACTCTAGCTCTTATAGTCTCTGAGATCTAGGTGTTCATACAGACAGACGGACATGGCTATATCGACTCGGCTGGTGATGCTGATCAAGAATATATATACTTTATGGGGTCTGCCGGACTTCCTTCGACCTGTTACGCACATTTTTTTTTTTGACAAACTTAATAGACCCGTTTTACTTTTTTAAAGTAAAGGGTCTAAAAAAAAAATTATGTTCCTTAAATTAAATAAATAATTGTATTAGTCAATTTGCTGGCGATATTAGTTGTATTTTATGTTTACTCAAACGTTATTGTTATTACAATATATTGAAGCGAATGTTGGTTAAACAAGCCAAAGACGTGGGAGCGGCAGTAGGGTGCCCTGAGCCAACTTTTATTATTTTTGGCACACTACATATTTTATGAAAGGAATAGAGCCACCCATTATGAATGTTTTTGAATTTTTGAAGTAGACCACTTGGTTCAAAAGATATTTGCATTTATTTTTATTTTTTTTAGTTTTATAATAAAAATTGATGAATAACTTTTATTTTTGATTTGAATTTTAAAATGATTTTTATTTTTTGATTTTTAATATAGAAATTGAAAATAAGAGTTATATTTTGATTTTTAAATAAAAATTGAAATTATTTCATGATTTATATTTTTTGATCAAAAATAAGAATTAAATGTAATTTTTATTATAAAAATCAGCAAATAAAATTCATTTAACAATTTTTATTTTAAAAATTATAACCGTTGCGGTCCCTGGCGCCAAGCCTGTCATCCCTCAATGCTACCGCAGCCTCAACTTTGGTCACACTCAATCTTACTGCCACAAAAACCCGCGCTGTGTCAAATGTGGTCTAAACCACCTGACTAAGGAATGCACTAAGGACAAGCAGCAGCCGGCACATTGCGCCCTTTGTGGAGAAGCGCATACTGCCAACTGAAGAGGGTGCAGTGAGTACAAAAAAGCCAAAGCTCGCCTCAATGGATCTCGCTCCAAGACGACCCCCCACCCCCCCCACTACGGCCACTGCTTCCCGGATGGTATCTAAATCAGTATCTTTTGCGGATGCTGCAAGTAATGCTATTAGAAACTAACCTACGCCCCACATTCGAAATGCAGCCTCCAAACTTGCTCAGTATCCTAGTCCTGCTAATTATAAGAAATCTACACGTCCTTCCCAGACGCCCTCTCAAGACCACCTAAGAATATTTAGCCAGAATCTCTCGGTGGTGAGAAATGCTCACGAGTTTACAAACCCTCATGTCTTCGACTCGCAATCGAATATAACCTACTAAGAAGTTCCGCCTAACCCACGCTCGGATCTTGACCCAGGGATGCTCTTGAGGCGCATCAATGCCCTCAATGACGAACTGGTGCATTTGATGAGTTGTCTATAGTTGCCCTGCAGGAAGGGCTGACAAAAATCCTAGACCCACGTAGTTGCGCCCCACAAGTCGGCCGAGATACCAAATGAACTGCCTTAAAATAGGAGTCTGGAATGCGGACGGGCTCATTCACCACCATATGGAGCTTGCCGCGTAGATGTCGGTAAGGAAGGTGGTCGTTTTGCTAATCTCTGAGGCGCATACAAATAACAAATCTAATTTAAGATAAATGGGTTCTCCATCTACGCAGCCCATCAACAAGGTAACTGCAGCTTCGCGGGTGCTGCAATACTAATTAGAAGCAACATACCGCAATCCCCGCTTCTCTTTCATCGGCACAACTATGGCCAAGTTGTCGGCATTTAAATCAAAAATGACTTTGGTGATTTTACTCTTGCTGCAGCGTACTTCCGTCCTGCCATCCACCCAGACCCGCTAACAGAAGACGAGCTAGACACAATAATTGCGTCCCTAGGACCCCGCTTCCTGATAGCTGGAGATTGGAATGCGAAGCATCAGCTGAGGGGCTCGCATAGAAGTTGCAAAAGAGGTAAAATGATTAACAATGCAATCATGTCGTCATCGTGGAACATTTGTGCAACAGGCTCGGCCACATTTTTCCCTTATGACAGGTTGAGGAGACCCAATGCACTGGACTTCGGTATCTTTGGAGGCATACCGCCCTCAACCATCGGGGTTGAAAGTTACTTTGAACTAAGTTCCTACCACGTTCCCCTTCTCATAACCATGGCCCAGGGTGCTATGTTCAAAAACGTCAGAAACCCCTTCTGCCGTATAGAGCCAATATCAGAAGCTTCAGAAATTATATTAATATACACATCCCTCCTATCAATACGCTGCAATCTTCAGAAGATATAGACATAGCCCTGAAAGACTTCACTCATATTATCAAGGAGGCGGCCCTACAGGCGACGGATCGAACAAGCCCTACGAATCCCTATTGTTTATATATTCCTCTAAGCGACGAGATCCAGGCTCTTCTGAGGGAAAAAAGAAGAATTCGACGAAGATGGGTTCGACTTCATAATCCGGCAGACAACAGAGATTGGAAGAGACTAGCTAACTTGCTCAGAATTGCTCTTAATGTCGCTCGAACTGCTTTCTTTGAGAACCTTCTTGAAAACGCCGAGCCAAACTACCTGCACGAGCACAACCTCTGGAAACTTACGCGCAACATTAAACGGAAACCAATCTCCAATCATACCATCCAGCGGGATAAAGTTTGGTGTGTCTCAGAAATTGAGAAAGCGGAAACTTTTGCTAAAGAATTAGAAGGACGATTTACGCCTTTTCATATATCACCAGCTAATTTTGTTCAGAACATTTACCATGATCTTTAATTGGAGTCTGAGAACGTGTCAAGGAGACAGGATTCAACAACTTTCTACCCTCACGTGCCCTACTGATGACGACGAGCAGCCGCTATTACGTCTTGCAGAAATCGGTAAACCAGTGGAACATAATCGTATGTCCCCTCGCAAGCCAATGGGTTGCGGCAAGCAGCCGCTCTTACCTATTGTAAACCCAATCGAGTTTGGGAAACTGAAAAAACTGGCGAACAACTGCTTTTATTTCCTGAAGAAATTGCAACCAATAACACTCGCTGATCCTAACCGCTTTAGAGAGCAGGAGACTATACCTATACCAGATTCAGCTGACCCAGCTTGTGATGAGCAACCGCCTATATTGCTAAAGGAGTTTGTGAGCAGTCGCACTTATCTTTCGCGCGGATGAATTACAGTAACGAGACGCCTCTTATCTCACTCGTGGAGGCAGCTGTTATTGTCGAGCAGCCGCTCATAACTCTTGACGAATTAACTGCAGAGATAAAATCAATCAAATCCAGAAAGGTGCCAGGACTGGATGACATTTATGGACGTGTTGTCAAATTTTTGCCCGAATGCGGAATGTCATTCTTACTACACATCATAAACGCCTGCCTGAAGATTGGCTATTTCCCCCTCAGCTGGAGAATGGCGGCTATATCAATGATCCTAAAACCTGGCAAAGCCCCGGATTTTCCTGAATCTTACAGGCCGATCAGCCTGCTCCCTACCTTTGGAAAGCTCTTCGAGCGTATAATTCTTGGTCGTATACGGGTTGAAGTGAACGCTAACGACATCATTACGTCACACCAATTTGGTTTCCGACCTCTTCACGGCACCACGGAGCAACTCCATCGGGTCGTGGACAGGATCCTTGAGGGTTTCGATAACAAAGAATATGGCGCTGCAGTCTTCTTCGATATCAAACAAGCTTTCGATAGAGTCTGGCACGAGGTTCTGCTGTATAAACTCAAACGTGTAGTCCCGCCAACCTACTTTAGAGTTCTGAAGTCTTGGCTGTCTGAAAAATCTTGTATAGTATCAGTCAACGGCTCAAAATCCTCCTGCAGGCCTATCAAAGCCGGGGTTCCGCAAGACAGCACACTGAGCCCTACGCTTTTTGACATCTTTACCAGTGACATGCCCACACCCTCATCTACTGTTGACCTCCACGCAACTTACGCTGATGACACGGCCATTGTTTGCTTCAGTAACTCGCCAGTCGCAGATTGCAGAGCTTTGTACATAGTTTTCAAGAGTGGTCCACGAAATGGAACATTATGATTTCCGTTGAAAAAACGAGACAAGTCACTTTCACGAAAAGAAGAGGTTCCCTCGCCCCTATCTATCTGTCAGGACTTCCCATTAAAATGGTCAACTCCCATAAATATCTTGGCTTAGCACTGGATAAATTCCTCTCCTGGAAAGACCACACCCGTAAACTCATCAGTACCATAAGCACGAGAGCCAAAAAGATGGATTGGCTGTTACGACCGAGATCTAAATTAAGGCTTTCCTATAAGGAACTATTGTCTAAAACCATGCTGCAGCCAATCTGGACATAAAGTATCTAGATTTGGGGCACGGCTGCACCCCACCTAAATAAATCTGTTTAGGCCAAAGATTCTAAAATTATCAGACGCATTGCCGGAGACTTTCCGTTCGCTAGAAACTGTGACATAAGAAGAGATCTAAAAATAGTTTCTGTTCTTGACAAGCAAGCAAACCTGCCAAGAGACGACTTAAAAGAGCTTTTCTTGATCAATTCTGCCCAGTCGGCCAAGACGAACGAGCTCTTCACACAATGAAGCTATTCCTATATAGGAGCTAATTAGCCACAATCATGCTTAATGACCCACAGCCAAGTACCGACAAGAATGTGTTTTATATTCTAAGAATGCAAACACTAATAAATCTCTATTGTGATTACAAAAAAAAATTTGGTGAAAGGGGAAAGGCGTCGTTCCTACTATCACATATGGCAGTTAATATGAGGTTTTTCAATTTGCCGCGGTTTCGGTATGCATAGGAATTGCTCATCGTAGCGTCTTTTGTATTCTGATTATTCAAATACTCCAGCATCTGATGCATCGTTTGCTTCGACTTCAAAACAAATAAATTCATAATTTGCGTTCGCTATGGCCATCATAACAATGCTGTATTTTTGTATACCCTTTACTTTAAAAAAGTAAATAGGGTCTATTAAGTATGTCAAAAAAAATGTGCGTAACAGCTCGAAGGAAGTCCGGCAGACCCCATAAAGAATATATATTCTTGATCAATATCAACAGACGAGTCGATATAATCATGTCCGTCTGTCGTGCTGTATGAGCGCCTAGATCTCAGAGACTATAAAAGCTAGGGTCACCAAATTTGTTGACAATACTCCTGTGGCCTCGAAAAGGTCAAGTTTGTTTTAGAATTTTACACCTGAACAGCTCCATCGGGTTGTCAATCACATTTTGGACGGGTTTCATGCTAAGGAATATGTTAATGGTGCTTTTCTTGACATCCAACAAGCCTTTGACCGTATATGGCATGATGGTCTTCTGGCAAAGATCAAGAATTTGATGAATCCACAACTTTTAAGCTTAGTCCACAGTTTCCTTACTGACAGATGATTTGACGTGGTACAGGACGGTGTTGCCTCCAGCACCAAATACATCTCTGCAGGCGTCCCTCAAGGGAGTGTATTAGGGCCAACGCTTTACAGCCTCTTCACCAGTGATATGCCTACTGGCCGGAGCAATAGGCTGATGATTGCTACATTTGCTGACGACACGGCCATTCTTTCAAAACAGCTGCATCTATGAGGCCACCGATATGTTACAGCAATATCTCAAGTCGTTTGAAGTTAGGGCTTCTGACTGGAATATTGGAGTTAATCCTGGCAAATGTGCCTGTGTGACTTACGCCCTCAGGTACGACTCCTGTCCGGGTCTTTTTCTCAACGATGTATTAATTCCTCAAGCTTCACACCACAAATACTTGGGCATTACCTTGGATCGAAGATTAACCTTTGCCAGGCATATCAGCAACATAGTCAACACGATAAGGAGGAAGGCGACTCAGTTTAGCTGGCTTTTACAATCCAATAAGAAACTTTCGCTGAGGAATAAAGCCCTTATTTACAAATGCATTCTAGCACCGATTTGGAGGTACGGCGTACAAGCTTATGGAATCTCGGCCAGATGCCACTTGTCCAAAATCAGAGTCATACAGGCGAAAATATTACGAGCAATCACTGGAGCTAAATGGTACATTCGCACAGTCGACCTCTCAAAAGACCTGCAAATCCCGCTTTTTGGGGATTTCATTAATAGGCAATCCAAAATTTATTGTAACAAATTACGTAATCACTCTAATTCGCTAGCAAGAAAAATGTACAAAAGGAAAAAGAGAAGAAGGCTCAAAAGAATACACCCTCAGGACCTACCAGATAGGTCCCTCTAACTCCCAATTTACAACGAGATGATAAAATGCTAAATGACCCGCCTGTCCCACAACCAATCGCTCTACACCCCAGAATCAGGTTCCCATTACTCAGGTGCCCAACCTGTCAGACAGCCAGTCTAATGGAGATGTGTCCCTAGTGCGTCTACTACAGGGGATGCAGGAGACTATAGCTGCCCTTAATGCTACAATATCAACACTCCTTATTAGCATCGAAGAGCTTCCTGCAGCGCAAAGAAGCATGAAACAATACCCCTCAAGATACCAATAATGGCTTCCTAGATGCCTGTTCAACCAGATTACCATACACTACTACACCCTAGTACAACTTTACCATTCACTCTAGTGCAAGTTGTCTCAACAACAGTATGCTAGTTAAACAATAAATAAATAGTTAATTTTTATAAAAAAAAGCCTATTAGATACATTTATACAAGTCTATTTCTCCATTCCTTAGTGGACCCAGAGTATAAGGACTTGAGATGAAAGTGTATAAAAAAATACAAAACAAAAATTTACCAAAAATTATCAAATCTATTTACAAATGTTTTTTAACGCCTTGATTGTTTCTGTAGATATTTTATTAATTCTGCGCTTAAACCGTTTGGGAATTCTAAGCGAAAAGTTCTAAAAATACCCATTAGAAGTATGCAACACTTTACGGAGAAAGTTTACTTGTAAATGGTAGCCGATTTTTATACCCTGTGCCGATTAAAGATGGACAAAAAGGGTATAATGAATTTTTGCAAATGAATGTAGCATAAGATAGCATATCGCACCCAAGAAGATATATGTATTCTTGATCAGTATCAATAGTCGAGTCGATTGACATCTGTCCGTCTGTCTCTATGTTAGAGTTGATCATCGTAGTTCAATTGAAGGATTTAGTTCAGTAGTTCAATTTTTAATGCACGAACTAATCTTTCATATAGTTCAGTAGTTCGTTCAATGACTCGAATCATTTTTAGATCGTTCAGTGACTTGAATCTCTTTCAGATCGTTCAGTGACTCGAATCGCTTGTAGATCGTTCAGTGACTCGAAGCCCACTATAGTTCGTTCAATGACTCGAATTCCTTTATCAATTCTTTTTATTGCCAGGTAAACATAGACTGATAGGAATTAACGTTCATATTTCGCATTAAGCAATAAGGCTTATAAAGCACGATTTATTAAAATATGTTATTTTTAATTTTGTTATCTTTCTTAACTTCGCATTAAGCTTACAAAACACATTTTTAGACCCTTTACTATAAAAAAGTAAATAGGTTCTATTAAGTTTGTCAAAAACCAGTCGGAAAGGCTACAGTCGAAGTCGACTATGAGAGACCCTTTCCTTATTCTTCTAAACGGAAATAAGAGTGACACTAATAGATAGTACCTCATAGCGCGTTGTTACGTCAACATGCTCTTCTTCTTCCTTTGGTCCGACACTCAGTAATATTGGGTTTTGAATAACTCCCGAGTTTATTGTCCGATCGTGATGAAACTTTCAGGATACATTAGGACCCCGATGCTTGTCCTGTGTGCCAAAATTCAGGACTCTAGCTTTAATATTTTTTGTTTAATGGGCTTTCAAAAATTTTGTTCTCGATTTATGGAGGCGGAAGGGGGCGTGGCAAAATTTTAAGATAAACTTAATCTGCTTTTGTGACTCTAGCTCTTATAGTCTCTGAGATCTAGGCGCTCATACAGACAGTCGGACAGACGGACATGGCTATATCGACTCGGCTGGTGATACTGATCAAGAATTTATATACTTTATGGGGTCTGCCGGACTTCCTTTGACCTGTTACGCACATTTTGACAAACTTAATAGACCCTTTTTTACTTTTTTTCAAAAAGTAAAGGGTCTAAAAACCAATCAAACAAAAAAATTTTTAAGGTTAGTTGGTTAAGTGTGTAAGTAAACAGGCCTTAACAGCATTGATAGAACGCTCAGAACTGATCAAACTATACAATCTATTACGAGCCCCGACCACTAATAATTCGTACAGCAAACTTTTTAACCCGAATGCAATGTTTAACTGACGATATTTTCAATACTAAAGTAGATAACACATGCAAACCTATTTTTTTTTTTTTGAAAGATCATTTTATTCTCTTAATTTTAGGAGAACAAATTTTTGTTGTACTTAAACAAGAACAATAATAACACAAAGGAACAAGGTATTTGTTGATTTAAAATTGATAATTGTTTTTAATGAAATTTGGTGCGTTGAATCCAAATCTGAACTTGTTTTTTTTCTATCAGCTCGACTTTTTGCGATATACCGTTATTTCCAATATTAAGGCACTGCCACTACATATATTAGAATATCTGGAAAACGGCTTACCATATTCAGTTTTAAAAAATCTCCAAAAATTATCAACAATATTATCTTTAAGCCGTACCTACATTGTATTTAACTTTGCGCAGTAGTTCCACGTATATCGTTGATGTTTCGCAAAGAAAATCAATTTTTATTTTTTTTTTATATTTTATTTATTTTTTTTTTTAAATATTTAAGAATAAAATAAAAACAAATATTAAAGCCTTAGTCTAAAAACGTGCAGATTAACAAGTTTTGAATGAAAGGAGCTTTATTTCAAGGTGTTCGGTTGACAAATTCAAAAGTTATTAACATTTCAATGAAATTACTAATAATCGAAAAATGTTCTTTTATATGATTTTCTTAAATTTTCGGGTTTGGGGGGTTTATTTTGAATGCTATGTAATCCCTTGGGTTTTGGGCTGCTCATTGAAATAGATTAAGTGTACGGAAAGCTACGAAAATATGATTTTTTTTAAAGCTAAATTAGCTCCCCGAAGAAAATAAAAATTTGAATTTTCTTTTTTGCTTTTTTTTTGTTATTGACTCAGCCTTGTTTTCTGGAACTTAACGGCTGTTGTTAATTAATTTGGGGTCGCTGATTTCAAATCTGATCTTAATTTTTCTTCATCAGCTCGCGTTTTTGAGTTACAGGTACTTATCGATCTTTTGATTTTTTTCCACAAATTTAAGGTTTAAAAAATCATAGCTTTACTCCCGATTGAGCAATTTTCAAAATAATATTTTTTCTTTAGAGATGTAATTGTAACCTTTGAAAAAAATCATAATCATATGCATCGCTTAATGAGGAGGAAAGCTATAATTTTTTTAAGTTTTATTGATAGAGAAAAGTAAAAATTCGATAAGTCCCTGTAACTCAAAAACGCGAGCTGATGGAGAAAAATTGACATCAGATTTAAAATCAGCGACCACAAATTAGTTAAAAACTTATATTCATTTCAAAACAACACACAACAAGTTCAATTTTGTTCCCTTGAGTAATTTCTATTAAATGCTTTGCTTAACTGATATGAAAAATTTGACCAGTATTAATTTGTTTGGTGCGTTAGCTTAGCTTAGATTTGAAAGTAGATAAAAACAAAAGCATTCAGTGTAACACAATCACCATCTAGTCATAATCTGCTAACAGTTATGCAATGCAGAATGTAAGAAATGTCTTATTGCTTCAAATTATTCAAAGTTTAAAAACGATGACACGTGATAAGCCGATTTGCAAAGAAATAAGAAGTTTGGTTCTAGATTATTATAAATCTGGGAACACTTTTGGTGACATAGCCAAGCAATTGAAAATGGCTAAGTCCGTTCAAGGAATATTACAAATGTTTAGGAAAAATGGCGATATTGAAAATAGTATCGCAAATAGGTGCCGATTATCGGCAGTAACAGCTCGTGATAAAAGGGCCCTGGCCACAATTGTGAAGGCTGATCGTCGCCAAAGTTAAAGAAGTATAGCATCACAATGGTCGAATAAAATCGGAAAAAGTGTTAAGCGTGAGTGTACGCGCCTGCAGTTGCGAGATATTGGATATAAGTTCTATAAAGTATATATAGGGAATAATCCCTACATATACATTCTCAATACATACTCAATATCTTAAATTATTCTTGGGGCAAGGAAAAATGATTACTTACGCATCGCCAAAAGAAGAAGCGTTTACAATGGTCTCGGGAACAGATGTCATGGACTCAAAGGCAATGTAACACCATCATATTTAGCGATGAAGCTTAATTTGATGTGAGTGTCGGTGATGCACGAAGGAGAGTTATCCGTAACAAAACTGAAGCGTACCATAAAGACTGCCTTAAAAGGACAGTTAAGTTAAGCATAATGGTGTGGGGTTGTATGTCTACCAAAGGGGTAGGACAACTGCACTTTATTGATAGGATGGTCAACGATGAAATAAACATCAACATACTTGAAGAAAGTTTGCTGCCATCAATACCAAAACTGGCTGACTGTGGTGAATACACGTTTTAACACGATGGAGCATCATCTCATACTGCCAAACGAGCCAAACATGACTGCAGTATAATTCAACAGAACAATGTAAGAATTAATTCAAATCTATGCCAAAGCGTTGTAAATGTGTTGTAAAGGCAAAAGGCATTGTTACCCAATATTAATATTTAAAAAAAAGTAAAGGGTCTAAAAAATAAATGTTCAATCAAATAGTAAATATTTAACGCACCGTATGAATTAACACTCGTCAAATTTTTCTTATCAGTTAAGCAAAGCATTTAAGAGAAATTATTATTGTTGTTGTTGAAGTACAAGAAAAATTTGTTCTCCTAAAATTAAAAGAATAAAATGATCTTTCAGAAAAAAAAGTTTGCATGTGTTATCTACTTTAGTATTGAAATTATCGTCTGCTTAACAGAGCATACGGGTTAAAAAGCTTGCCGTACGAATTAATAGTGATCGGGGCTTGAATAATCAGCACACAAGATACGGAAAGGTTCATGCAATGCCCAATTGGCAGTACAATGCTGTAAAAGCAAAGGCGTAAAGTTGCGAGTTATTCTGGGAGGTACGTTTAGAATATCTTTCCATATCTCTCTAGCTTTAATATTTTTTGTTTAATGGGCTTTCAAAAATTTTGTTCTCGATTTATGGAGGCGGAAGGGGGCGTGGCAAAATTTTAAGATAAACTTAATCTGCTTTTGTGACTCTAGCTCTTATAGTCTCTGAGATCTAGGCGCTCATACAGACAGTCGGACAGACGGACATGGCTATATCGACTCGGCTGGTGATACTGATCAAGAATTTATATACTTTATGGGGTCTGCCGGACTTCCTTTGACCTGTTACGCACATTTTGACAAACTTAATAAACCCTTTTTTACTTTTTTTCAAAAAGTAAAGGGTCTAAAAACCAATCAAACAAAAAAATTTTTAAGGTTAGTTGGTTAAGTGTGTAAGTAAACAGGCCTTAACAGCATTGATAGAACGCTCAGAACTGATCAAACTATACAATCTATTACGAGCCCCGACCACTAATAATTCGTACAGCAAACTTTTTAACCCGAATGCAATGTTTAACTGACGATATTTTCAATACTAAAGTAGATAACACATGCAAACCTATTTTTTTTTTTTTGAAAGATCATTTTATTCTCTTAATTTTAGGAGAACAAATTTTTGTTGTACTTAAACAAGAACAATAATAACACAAAGGAACAAGGTATTTGTTGATTTAAAATTGATAATTGTTTTTAATGAAATTTGGTGCGTTGAATCCAAATCTGAACTTGTTTTTTTTCTATCAGCTCGACTTTTTGCGATATACCGTTATTTCCAATATTAAGGCACTGCCACTACATATATTAGAATATCTGGAAAACGGCTTACCATATTCAGTTTTAAAAAATCTCCAAAAATTATCAACAATATTATCTTTAAGCCGTACCTACATTGTATTTAACTTTGCGCAGTAGTTCCACGTATATCGTTGATGTTTCGCAAAGAAAATCAATTTTTATTTTTTTTTTATATTTTATTTATTTTTTTTTTTAAATATTTAAGAATAAAATAAAAACAAATATTAAAGCCTTAGTCTAAAAACGTGCAGATTAACAAGTTTTGAATGAAAGGAGCTTTATTTCAAGGTGTTCGGTTGACAAATTCAAAAGTTATTAACATTTCAATGAAATTACTAATAATCGAAAAATGTTCTTTTATATGATTTTCTTAAATTTTCGGGTTTGGGGGGTTTATTTTGAATGCTATGTAATCCCTTGGGTTTTGGGCTGCTCATTGAAATAGATTAAGTGTACGGAAAGCTACGAAAATATGATTTTTTTTAAAGCTAAATTAGCTCCCCGAAGAAAATAAAAATTTGAATTTTCTTTTTTGCTTTTTTTTTGTTATTGACTCAGCCTTGTTTTCTGGAACTTAACGGCTGTTGTTAATTAATTTGGGGTCGCTGATTTCAAATCTGATCTTAATTTTTCTTCATCAGCTCGCGTTTTTGAGTTACAGGTACTTATCGATCTTTTGATTTTTTTCCACAAATTTAAGGTTTAAAAAATCATAGCTTTACTCCCGATTGAGCAATTTTCAAAATAATATTTTTTCTTTAGAGATGTAATTGTAACCTTTGAAAAAAATCATAATCATATGCATCGCTTAATGAGGAGGAAAGCTATAATTTTTTTAAGTTTTATTGATAGAGAAAAGTAAAAATTCGATAAGTCCCTGTAACTCAAAAACGCGAGCTGATGGAGAAAAATTGACATCAGATTTAAAATCAGCGACCACAAATTAGTTAAAAACTTATATTCATTTCAAAACAACACACAACAAGTTCAATTTTGTTCCCTTGAGTAATTTCTATTAAATGCTTTGCTTAACTGATATGAAAAATTTGACCAGTATTAATTTGTTTGGTGCGTTAGCTTAGCTTAGATTTGAAAGTAGATAAAAACAAAAGCATTCAGTGTAACACAATCACCATCTAGTCATAATCTGCTAACAGTTATGCAATGCAGAATGTAAGAAATGTCTTATTGCTTCAAATTATTCAAAGTTTAAAAACGATGACACGTGATAAGCCGATTTGCAAAGAAATAAGAAGTTTGGTTCTAGATTATTATAAATCTGGGAACACTTTTGGTGACATAGCCAAGCAATTGAAAATGGCTAAGTCCGTTCAAGGAATATTACAAATGTTTAGGAAAAATGGCGATATTGAAAATAGTATCGCAAATAGGTGCCGATTATCGGCAGTAACAGCTCGTGATAAAAGGGCCCTGGCCACAATTGTGAAGGCTGATCGTCGCCAAAGTTAAAGAAGTATAGCATCACAATGGTCGAATAAAATCGGAAAAAGTGTTAAGCGTGAGTGTACGCGCCTGCAGTTGCGAGATATTGGATATAAGTTCTATAAAGTATATATAGGGAATAATCCCTACATATACATTCTCAATACATACTCAATATCTTAAATTATTCTTGGGGCAAGGAAAAATGATTACTTACGCATCGCCAAAAGAAGAAGCGTTTACAATGGTCTCGGGAACAGATGTCATGGACTCAAAGGCAATGTAACACCATCATATTTAGCGATGAAGCTTAATTTGATGTGAGTGTCGGTGATGCACGAAGGAGAGTTATCCGTAACAAAACTGAAGCGTACCATAAAGACTGCCTTAAAAGGACAGTTAAGTTAAGCATAATGGTGTGGGGTTGTATGTCTACCAAAGGGGTAGGACAACTGCACTTTATTGATAGGATGGTCAACGATGAAATAAACATCAACATACTTGAAGAAAGTTTGCTGCCATCAATACCAAAACTGGCTGACTGTGGTGAATACACGTTTTAACACGATGGAGCATCATCTCATACTGCCAAACGAGCCAAACATGACTGCAGTATAATTCAACAGAACAATGTAAGAATTAATTCAAATCTATGCCAAAGCGTTGTAAATGTGTTGTAAAGGCAAAAGGCATTGTTACCCAATATTAATATTTAAAAAAAAGTAAAGGGTCTAAAAAATAAATGTTCAATCAAATAGTAAATATTTAACGCACCGTATGAATTAACACTCGTCAAATTTTTCTTATCAGTTAAGCAAAGCATTTAAGAGAAATTATTATTGTTGTTGTTGAAGTACAAGAAAAATTTGTTCTCCTAAAATTAAAAGAATAAAATGATCTTTCAGAAAAAAAAGTTTGCATGTGTTATCTACTTTAGTATTGAAATTATCGTCTGCTTAACAGAGCATACGGGTTAAAAAGCTTGCCGTACGAATTAATAGTGATCGGGGCTTGAATAATCAGCACACAAGATACGGAAAGGTTCATGCAATGCCCAATTGGCAGTACAATGCTGTAAAAGCAAAGGCGTAAAGTTGCGAGTTATTCTGGGAGGTACGTTTAGAATATCTTTCCATTTAATAGCTTCGCTGAGTCAATTTGACCCAAAAGTAATTTTTGGATATAAATAACTCCAAGCATAGTTCTGCGGTTAGTGAGAGAGGGAAGATTGAGTAATAGTAATCTACTAGAGTACGATGGCAATTGAATATCAGGGTTCCAATCCAAGCCTCGAAGAGCAAAGATTAAAAATTGTTTTTACACAGATTCTTATCTAGCACGGTGTGATTCATATTGCGGCGACCACACGCAATAACCATACTCAAGAATATGACGGACAAGAGATTTATATAAAAGTTTAGTTATGTAAGGATCATCCAATTCCTTAGACCATCGCTTAATGAACCTGAGTTATTGCAATATGCTTATAAAATTTCTGCCCATGATATAGGATTATTCCCAGATCATAAACTGAACTGTCCGTATCATTCAAACATTCAAGAGTAATGCCATTAAGCGAATACTAAGATGTTTGACGCGAAAACCTATAGAATGAAATAAACTTAGTTTTTCAAGATTTTTTTCTACATTTAAAATACGAAACAAAGTAATACTTAATAATAGTAATACTTATACCAAATTATAAAATAAGTTTCCTTGGATTTTTTGAAAATTCATTTAAGACGGCCTCTTCTATTTCCGTTTTCTTTTCCACGACTAGTTTTTTGTGAGCACTCAGCATACAAAGTCCTTAAAAAAAGTTAATATTGATTATAATTGTTTGTTTTTAATAAATTCAATTACCACTTAGACGAGACTCTTTCATCGTGGTTCTTAGCCAAGTTTTAACTCGTCTTAGGGTGCTAAATGACCGCTCCACTGTAGCTGTTGTATATGGCATAGCGAGTAAAATTTCAAGTGAGTGCCTTATATTTGGGTAGAATTCTGCATTTTGGTAGGCATCAACCAAATCCAAATAGTTGTTTATACCCTGTGCCCATTGAAAATGGGCAAAAGCGGTATAATGAATTTGTGTGAATGTATGTAACAGGCAGAAGGAAGCATCTCCGACCCTATAAAGTATATATATTTTGAATCAGTATCAATAGCCGAGTCGATTGACACCTGTCCGTCTGTCTGTCCGTCTGTCCGTCCGTCTGTCTGTCCGTCTGTATGAACGCGTGGATCTCAGCAACTATAAGAGCTAGAGACTTCAAATTTGGAATGTTGGTTCGTGAATACCATACGCAGATCAAGTTTATTTTTAATTTTCGATATCTCACACTCCGCCCACGCAAATAGAAGAAGACCTCAAATTCCAAGATAATTTAGCCTAACATGACTGATAGTTGAAGTATAACTCACGCTGAGCAATTTGCTGCAAGTTTCATCGCGATCGACCCTTAAATAAGGGAGATATTAATGAATTTGTTTTAATTCCATTTTTTGGCAAAAGCGAGAGAGCATATAAAAATTCCATTTGCGCAAACGAGAAAGCATATGATAATATGATGTTTTGCACTGTCGGCCGCTGTATGGCGACTTAAATTGTGTCACGTGGCGCCATCCATTAGCCACTCACAGAACTATAGATTGTAATGTAAATTAATATTAGCGATTGTTTACACGCATGTTTCTTAAGATCACACAGCTTAAATTAACAGAATAACCACGCTAAGCAATTTGCTGCAAGTTTCATAGCGATCGACCCACAAATAAAGGAGATATTAAGGAATTTCTATTTTTAACATTATTTCATAGTTGTTGGCAAGAGCGAGAGAGTATATGACTATCTTCTTTGCACTATCGCTCGCCTTGTCTTTCTTTCGGGAATGTAAAATTAATTTTAGCGATTCAGTTTTGTTAAGATAACACAGCTTAAATTGACAGTTGAACAACGCTAAGAAATTTGATCCAAGTTTCATAGCAATCGACTTATTAATAAAGGAGATATTAAGGAATTTCTTTTTTTGCCATTATTTCACAGTGGTTGGCAAAAGCGAGAGAGTATATGACTATCTTCTTTGCACTATCTCTCGCCTTGTCTTCCTCCCGGGAATGTAAAATTAATATTTGCGACTTTTTACACATATCTTCGTTGAGATAACATAGCTTAAGTGTTCAGAACGACAACGCTAAGCAATTTGCTGCAAGTTTCATAACGATCGACCAATTAATAAAGGAAATATTAAGGAATTTGTTTTATTGCCATTATTTCATTATAATTGGCCAGTTGTCCAACACTGTCTTACAATAGTTTAAGAGTTGTCCAGCACTGACAAACTGAATAATTACTATTATTATATTAATTTATATTTGCGATTGCTTACACGTTTGGTTGACAATTCTACGTTTCTATCATAGTATTAAAATAACTTAAATTTTCTGCATTACCAAAACCCATATATATAAACATTGCCTAAAATTTCAAAAACAAATGGTTTGGCGCGCAATATAATAAATGCCGTGTGTAAGAGAGAGAAACATGGGGTGTCGCCAGACTACATGCAAAGCAATTCCACTATAATTAAAATACTTTTCCAAAATACTTTTATTTTAAGACCTGCACAGGGTATCCACCTGTCGCGCCCGCTCGACTGATCGGCTTGTTTTTTTTTTGGACTGATGGTACCACAACTCTAACTCATGCTCGATGCCCTCTAATTTATAAAATGCCGCGGAGTCAGATACCTTAGACTTTAAATGATTGAAGCTCATTTGTTTCATATATGCTGGGTGTAATGCAGTGAGGCCCAATGCAACATTGTTTTTTTTTTTGGATAATCTTGAATTTAAAGAAGAAATCAAGGAATCTATATATTGAATAAATATGGCTCTTTGGGAATATATAAGAACGGTAGTAAAGGGTGGACTTTATCTATTTTATTAGCTTATCTATTGTTCGAGGTGCATTTATTTCAATGGATACATTGTTGTACAAAGACAACATCTACAGTTGATCTATGCAACTCAACTATGTTTAGAATATTGCGCATATGCTTGGAACATTTAATTATATCATTGTTGATGGCTTGCAATTGATTCACAGCTGGCTGAAAATAGCGAAATATTTGGATATTATACATAGGCATATAATAAACACGCTTTTTAAAGTGGCACTATGTAATTGAAATGCATTTTTTCTTGTGGATAAATTGCCTCCAATGCTTAACTTTTCTAATCCAGAAATAATTTCAACAAAATGTTTCTTGCAGTCACTAATGCTGCGATATTTCTCAGACCACCTTGTTTCGTAAAACGAATGAATGTTTGGCGTGAATTGCCTTCGAATAGGAGATTCTTTAAAAAAATTGAATATGTCTTTAATTGGGGCTATTGTATTCCTTATTTCTGGAACAGAGTTTAGATCATTTTCGACCAAGTTAAGTCGATGACTTGCGCAATAATAATAACAGCTTTTTGGAATATTTTTGTTTAAAATTGCCTGCACTCCGCCTGTTTTGCCAACCATTGTAGCACATCCATCGAACCCCATTCCTACGCATTTGTCTGGATAGAGGTTCATTTCAGCAATACTATCGCTTATGCTTTCAGAAATTGTTTTTGCATCCATCTTTTTGAGTTCGATAAACCCTAAAAGCTCCTCTCGAATAAGCAGTTTAGATGTATCAAAGAATCGAGTTCCTATGGAGAGCTGCTCCTTTCCGGACATATCGGCTGTCTCATCAGCTAAAATGGCATACGCTTCTGCATTTTTGATCTCCTTGCAAAGAATGTATCTTAAAACTTTGGCACACAAATCAATAAACTCATTTTGCTTATCACCGGACATATAAGTGGCATTTTTTCCTTGAGATCCTTTTAATGATTCGTCACCGCATTCAATTCTCATCATTAACAAGTCTGTGACGCAGCATTCTCCTGACGTCACAATCACAAGCTGTACGATCCTAGCATGTAAGACAACGCATGTTTAATACCGATAGAAAGAAACCCACCCTGGTAGTTTACAGAGCTATGTTGGGCGATCGCGATATATCCGTTAAAGACCATCGATATATCGACAAGCAACCCTTTTTGATAGCTTAACATAGCACTGTTAATTGTAAGTGATACCGATAAGCTAGCGAGTTGGCAAGGCGGTAGATATCGAAATATCGATAAGAAAAAAAGCTCACACCACTGACCAAGCGGCGATGACGGCACTTTTTCGAGCGGGCCCAAGAGTGTTGGACGTATAGCGAAGAGACGAAGAAGGAACAAATTTTTTCAACTACGAGGATCAACAGAAATTCAAGGAACACGAGGAAAACCCAAGCAACGATACCGGACAAGGAATAGAACATCACATGAACAGGAATTAGTCCCAGAATTTTACAAATTTTCTGTAAAAGGCCTTGACCAGACTAAGACGCCGACCCTGGCTGGAAAAAATTTCTTTACAGATGGCGCCCGAGGAGGGACTTCTGGAGACAAGATTTACCAGAATCGACAACCAAAGAGTAGTCTTTATTTTTTAGGGGTATTTTTTTTGTGTCTATATTTAATTCTTACATGGCCATAAAAGATATATATATATATATAACTTATTCATTTTCATTAATATACTAAAATAGCACTAGAGCGGGTAAATTTTTTTTCATTATTTACCAATCCTAGTCCCTGAAAAGTTTCTCCCAGGGTCCTCACAAAAGTCAACACAGTCTCAACTAGCCCTAATCCTGTAGGGAAATTTCAATCGAGCGCTTGCCGTAGATTCTGAGGGCGAGCAGAAAACGGATTTACCATATAAGGCGTCTCGCAGTTTTCTTCTTTTCGCAGTTTTTTTTTCACTTCGGAATATTTCTCCTCGGTCATTCCAACCACGCGCTCGAGGGCTTAAAAATCCGGATCGAACATATTGGGGGGTATTATTCTAACCTTTCAGAGAACGAGAGGCGACAAACGCCGCCCCGCGAGCCTTGATATTCAACGGGGATAACCGCGACCACCGCGCGGTTCTGTCGCGTCGAGCGCGAGCAACCATCACCGCGCGTTTTCTGCCGCGTCGAGCAGCAGCCACCGCGCGATTTCTGTCGCGCCGAGCACGAATAGCATCCACAGCGGGTTTTCTGCCGCGTCGAGCAGCAGCCACCGCGCGTTCTCTGTCGCCGAGCACGAGCCGAAGCTAAGTTTGTCGCACCGCGTGCGAGCAGAGCTACAAAGTAGCCTCTGCCAGCGTCGACCGCGTTCGACAGAAGGTTTTATGCTCGATCAGTGCGACAGGGATCGGACACTTAGACACAGACTCTCAAAGCGAACGGTCGCCTACGGACACTCAACCAGCCTAAACCCCGATATATATACCTAACCTTTAAACCAAGTGCATCAATAAAAGGAACCAACCGACACCAGGAATCTTATAAAGAAAAGTGCATTAAAAGAAAAGCGCACCTAACTAGCGAAGCGACGCGTACCCTCCCGCGCACCTAACCTCAATCGAAGCGCTTCCGTGAAAATAAACCAACGCAACACGTGCTCCACGCTTCACACCCCGCGACTATATTCCTGCATCATCTCAATCACGTGCGGGTTTTCTCCCGCGACATGGTCAACGTGAGCTGGGTATACTACCGTCGGAAGGAAGAGCTGGTGGCTATGTGTACCGAGTTTGGCCTCGACCCTGAAGGCACCGAGTCGGAACTCCGAGGTCGAGTCGCCGCATTCGTCTCCCTGGGCACGCATGCCGACCAAGTGATTAAGCGCTTGGCGGAACTGGAGCAACAGTACGGCGATGCGTCGGGAGAACAGAGCGACACGAAATCTCGGTCGCGAAACACCTCCCCGGTGCAGGCGGAGGCCGACCGCGGAACCGGCACACGTTCTGCCCTGCCCAGAGTAGTCGTGACCGCACCAGTGGAAGCACCGGCAGCTCCACAGCAACCGAGCCGCCTTCACTGAGGGGGTCGCAGTCAGTCGCCGGCGAACCAAACTGCGAGCCGAGCCGAAACACCTTATCGCTCCATAGCAGGGAAGGTACATCTGTGGGGAATCGTGTCCGACGGAAGCTCGGATCCACTAAGCTTCATCGAATGCGTAGAGGAGCGAGCGGCGGCTTACCTGGTTGATCTGGCTCATCTACCACAAGTCGTGCCGGAACTTCTCGCGGGCAGTGCCAGTGAATGGTTCCGGGGCAGTTGCCTACAAGGAACCACGTAGAGCAACTTCAAGAGGGAGTTCCTGGATTTTTACCTGCCCCCGCGCTATTTTCAACGACTGGTGGACCAAATCCGGGCAAGGCAACAAAGGCCTGGGAAAACCTTCAAGCCGTACCTCATGGAGTTGCGGCTACTCATGAAGCGAGCCGGCTATTCCGCCGACCAAGTGCTAGATATGGTCTACGAGAACCTGCTGCCGGAGTATCAACTATACATTCGCCGCCACGAGACCACCTCGCTATCGCAGCTGACTCGACTGGCCACGGGCTACGAGTTTGTACGAGACCGCGAACGCCTAAGTCAACAAGCAGCGGTCATCCAGCCCGGGCCTACCACCACGGCCGCACGGAACACGTCCCCAGTAGCACCCAGCCACTGGAATCCATACCGGAACAACCTTGGCGGCCCGAATCCCGGAGAATCGGCCATCCACAATCGGGGGATCCAGGAAGCCGGACCAGCCATCGACGTGCAGCGGGCCTGTAGGCGCTGTGGCGAGATTGGTCATCAACAGCGCGATTGCCGCAATCAACAGCTATACTTCTGCTGGCGCTGCGGAAGCGCGGAGTCCGGACTACGGAGTGCTGTGGTCAAACTCCGGGAAACGGACAGCGGCCCCACCTGCCACGGGACCACGAGAAGCACGCCTGCATACCTTTCCTGGTATTGCCAACCATCGTGGATGAGGTGATCTTGGGCATGGACTTTCTGTGCGCCATCCAAACCACCCTGTCCTGCGGTCACATCCAGCTGCACCTGAGCCCGGCAAGTCTATCCCTCGCCAACCGACGCGCCACCCACACGATGACCACTGGCGGTGTCACCACGACCTGCGCCAACAGCACGAGGACCACTAGCTGTTTGACCAAGACACACGCCACCAACACGATGATACCTGACGGTGCCACCACGGCATGCGCCAACAACACGAGGACCACTGGCAGTGCCGCTACGGCATGCGACAGCGGACCCATTCCCGCGCCAAGACGCCTGGGCGGTGTCGAGGGAGCATGCGCCATACCACCAGTTCCCGCACCAAGATGCATGGGCGTTGCCAACCAGGTACGCGCCATATCACCGGTTAGCGCTACAAAGGCATTCGAGAAGACCACAGAAGCGCAGGAGCAATTCCGACGGTGTTCACGGGGGCCACTTGAAGATGGCGAGCCATCCCAACGCCCCCTCCACTTCGGGGGAACCACCGCGGAAATCCGCGACCTACGCGACAAGCGCCAAGTGCAGGGCGACCAGGAGGCCCAAATGATGACTACAAGCGAGGCGTGTAGTCTAACCATACCCCCAGAGCCCGATCCTTGCGTCAACCAGGCGGACTCTGACGAATCCGTGGAGCAGACGCTCAGCCAAGACGAAGAGCCAGTCCTAGAACCTTGGGTGCGAGAGTTCTTGGAACGGGAACTCGCCCAATTCATTAATCTCTCCGGGGTCACGCACATCGCAGAGCACGTCATCACCATGAGGGACGATCGGCCGATTAAACAACGTTACTACTTGAAGCACCCGGCCAAGCAACGGATCATTGACGAGCAGGTCGATGAGCTGCTGAAGAACGATACATATCGACATTGGACCTCAAGAGCGGGTACAGCAAATACCCATGGCACGCAGCAGTCGGGAATACACGGCGTTCACATTACCAGGCCGAGGATTGTTTCACTGGAAGGTGGTGCCGTTTGGCCTCCACTCGGCGCCAGCCACCTTCCAGAGGAGCCTAGACAGCGTTATCGGACCTGACATGGAGCCCTTCGCTTTCGCATATTTGAATGACATCATCGTCAGCGGAACCACGCTCGAAGAACACGTGCGAAACCTAGGCGAGGTCTTTCGAAGGCTGAGGCAGGCCAACTTGAGGCTGAACCAAGCCAAATGCAAGTTTTTTCGGCTTAGCTTGGTATACCTCGGTCATGTCGTCAGCGGCGACGGAATCCACACGGATCCTGACAAGATCACAGCAGTTCGGGAGCTACAACCGCCGTCAACGTGTCGAGAACTGAGACGTTGTTTGGGAATAGCCTCGTGGTATCGCCGTTTTGTTCCCAATTTCGCAGCCATCGTCCAACCCATGTCGTCCTTACTTAAGAAGGGCCAGAAATGGGAATGGAAACCGGAACAACAAACCGCGTTCGAGGAGTTAAAAGCACGTCTGACGGAGGCACCGGTGTTGGCTTGTCCCGATTTCCAGGAGAAGTTTGTGCTACAAACTGACGCGAGCGACTGCGGACTCGGAGCCGTTTTGACTCAACAGCACCAAGGTGCCGAATAGACTTCTGCATGAATGCATCCATAACGGCAAATAAATCAATTATACTAGAAGTATATATATTCTGCACAGTATAATTGGGTGTGAGTGAATAGGGTAATATTGCCTGTATTGACAGACAGTGTATTCACTCACTCCATAGTTGCACAGCTGTTGATGAGTGCAGCAAAATTGGTGTGCAGTCAACTCACTGTACAGTGTTTTGGTGGGCAGTTGACTTACTGTACAGTGAGTGAAACTTCATGACATACGCGAGAATAAGATAAACAAAACATTGGTTTATATTTTCCTGTAAAAATGTATTTATTATAAAATAAAGAGTTTAACAGTTATTAATATTTTAATTAAAAGTAATTACACAAATTATTTTATGTTATAAAAGATTCTATATTAAAGTTATTAATATTCGAAAGGAGGAACATTATTTTGTTTACCATGTCTTCAGTGGTAGCAATTTTTGAGCGCTTGCAACTAATTTGATATAGTAGCGGAAAACGGTCTTTATTAATTGACCACCACTGCAGAACATCAAAATCTTCACTATAAGGTTATTTATGTTTTTATAGCCTGTGCCCATTAAAAATGGGCAAAAAAGGCTATAATGAATTTGTGTGAATGTATGTAACAGGCAGAAGGAGGCGTCTCCGACCATATAAAGTATATATATTCTTAATCAGTATCAATAGCCGAGTCGATTGACACCTGTCCGTCTGTCTGTCCGTCCGTCTGTCAGTATGTCCGTCCGTCTGTCAGTATGTCCGTCCGTCTGTATGAACGCGTGGATCTCAGCAACTATAAGAGCTAGAGACTTCAAATTTGGAATGTAAGTTTCTAAATACCATACGCAGATCAAGTTTATTTTCAATTTCGATATCATGTCCCGTTGGTCTTAAAATTAGAAAAATCACCATAACATAAGCAATGTTAAGGCTAGAGACTTGAGATTTGGCACAAATGATAAAAAGCTTGGGCTTAATGTGTTCTAAAAATTTCATCGCGATGCCACGCCCCTTTTGCCCATAACTCGAAAAAGCTGATAAGAAATGCAGTTTTATAGCTAGAGACTTGAGATTTGGCACACATAATAAATATCCTACTCTCAATGTGTGCTACAAATTTCAGTACGATCGGATATTGAACTCAGAAGTTATTCAAGAAACAAATTTATGCAGCGCAGCAGATGCGTCGCAGCGCAGTAGCAGCGCAGTCACTGCGCCGCGGCGACGATGTAACGAACGAAAAGACGCGTAGCGCTGTGACGCTAAACATAAACAATCAACAGCCGCAGTTCAGTGTTGCCAGACTATCGCAAGCTACCTACTCTCGATGCAAGCAAAATCGACTTCAAGCGATATATTTTAATACCATTATAATGTAAATACTTTTCTTTGAAGACCTGCACAGGGTATCCTACTGTCGCGCCCGCTCGACTGATCGGCTTGTTATACCCTGTGCCCATTGAAAATGGGCAAAGTGTTATAATTAATTTGTGTGAATGTATGTAACAGGCAGAAGGAAGCATCTCCGAACCTATAAAGTATGTATACTCTGAATCAGTATCAATAGCCGAGTCGATTGACACCTGTCCGTCTATCTTTCCGTCTGTCCGTCCGTCTGTCTGTCCGTCTGTATGAACGCGTGGATCTCAGCAACTATAAGAGCTAGAGACTTCAAATTTGAAATGTAGGTTCCTTAATACCATACGCAGATCAAGTTTGTTTTATATTATCGATATCTCACCCCCCGCCCACGCAAATAGAAGAAAACCTCAAATTCCAAGATAATTCAGCCGAAAATGACTGATAGTTGAAGTATAACTCGCGCTGAGCAATTTGCTGCAAGTTTTATCGCGATCGACCCATAAATAAGGGAGATATTAAGGAATTTGTTTTAATTCCATTTTTTAGCCAAAGCGAGAGAGCATATAAAAATTCCATTTGCGCAAACGAGAAAGCATATGATAATCTGATGTTTTGCACTGTCGGGCGCTGTGTGGCGCATTGTGTCATGTGGCATATGGCGCCATCCATCGGCCACAGTCAGAACTATACATTGTAATGTAAATTAATATTAGCGATTCTTTACACGCATGTCTGCTTAATTTAACAGAATAACCACGCTAAGCAATTTGCTGCAAGTTTCATAGCGATCGACCCCCAAATAAAGGAGATCTTAAAGAATTTCTATTATTAACATTATTTCATAGTTGTTGGCAAGAGCGACAGAGCATATGACACTCTTTTTTGTACTATCGCTCGCCTTGTCTTTCTTTCGGGAAGTTAAAAAAATATTAGCGACTCATGTTTGTTAAGATAACACATCTTAAATTGACAGTAGAACAACGCTTAGAAATTTGATACAAGTTTCATAATGATCGACCCATTAATAAAGGAGATATTAAGGAATTTCTATTTTTGCCATTATTTCATATTGGTTGGCAAGAGCGAGAGCACATATGACAATCTTCTTTGCACTATCGCTCGCCTTGTCTTTCTTTCGGGAATGTAAAATGAATTTTTGCTACTGTTTACACTCATCTTTGTTGAGATAACACAGCTTAAATTGACGGAATTACAGCGCTAAGCAATTTGCTGCAAGTTTCATAGCGATCGACTAATTAATAAAGGAGATATTAAGGAATTTGATTTATTGCATTTTTATTTCATTATAATTGGCCAGATGTCCAACACTGTCCTACATTAGTTTAAAAGTTCTCCAGCACTGACAAACTGAATAATTACTATTATTATATAAATTTATATTTGCGATTGCTAACACGTATGGTTGACAAATTCACGTTTCTATCATAGTATAACAATAACTTAAATTTTCTGAATTACCAAAACCCATATATATATAAACATTGCTTAAAATTTCAAAAACAAATGGTTTGGCGCGCAATAAGATAACAGCTGTGTGTAAGAGAGAGAAACATGGGGTGTTGCCAGACTATATACAGTGCAATTCCACTATAAATAAACTACTTTTCCGCAAATACTTTTAATTCAAGACCTGCACAGGGTATCCTACTGCCGCGCCCGCTCGACTGATCGGCTTGTTTTTTAGACCCTTTACTTTAAAAAAGTAAAACGGGTCTATTAAGTTTGTCAAAAAAAAATGTGCGTAACAGGTCGAAGGAAGTCCGGCAGACCCCATAAAGTATATATATTCTTGATCAGCATCACCAGCCGAGTCGATATAGCCATGTCCGTCTGTCCGTCTGTCTGTATGAACACCCAGATCTCAGAGACTATAAGAGCTAGAGTCACCAAATTTGGTATGGGGATTCGTCTATGGCATAAGCAGATCAAGTTTATCTTAAAATTTTGACACGCCCCCTTCCGCCTCCATTAATCGAGAACAAAATTTTTGAAAGCCCATTAAACAAAAAATATTAAAGCTAGAGTCCTGAATTTTGGCATACAGGACGGGTATCAGGGTCCTAACGTATCCTGAAAATTTCATCGTGATCGGATAGTAATCTCGGAAGATATTCAAAAAAAACGTAAAATCCCATATAATGGTCAATTTTAAAACTGGAGCCTTGAATTTTGGCACACAGGACAAGCATCAGGGTCCTAATGTATCCTGTAATCCCAATAATTACCGGAGATTTAAAGCAAACAAATTATCGAATGTACAATGGCAGGAAATGTGCAGGCAGCAACTTAAGGCATTGAATTATTAATTTCACTTCTGTACAAAACTAGTAATTGGCAAATTGGTGAATATGGCTTCATTGGTGCAGTGGTAAGAATGTCGCATTCTTGCCGTGGGATCTAGAGTTCGAATCCTGCCAGCGCCACTTTTTTTATTGTTTTTAAAAATTGTTAAGTAATCGACAATGGCTTCATTGGCGCAATGGTCTAGAGTTCGAGACCTACAAGAGACACAATTTTTTTTTATTTTTATTTTTTTTTAAATTTATAATTACAGTAATAAAATAAAATAAAACAATATTTTATTTTTATAAACAAATTCTACCATAAATGCCAATGTATTATATTTAATAAAGTATGTATGCATTACATCAGTGGTCGGCACACGCCGTGCACCGCGCATAGGGATTTTCTCTGCCGCAGCGCTGCCTGCACACGTACAGTATAAAATTTCGTGTGGCGTCGCTGTTTCTGTTAAGTCGCTGTTATGGCGCTTTTAAGCTGAAATGTCACTGTTGAGGCGAAGTAAAATGAATCAGCTGATGATCAGTCAGAGTGATGCTACGCTGCACAATTTTGACGATTTATACATTGTACACAGAGAAAAATAAATGTTTTGTGATGTTTTTGACAAAGAATTCTTTTTTATACATATTATGACCAATATAAAGATATAAATGTAGTCGACATAGTAAAAACATTTCACTAGGGCAAGAAACGGCACATGCTTGACGTCTGTTAACATTCTGTTAGTTCGCACACTACGGCAATGAAACATATGACTGTGTTGGTGCCGACACTGCATTACATACATGTATATTAACATAAAATTTGTATGTTAAGATTAACAATTGTATGTTAACGATTCAAGTCTAACATAAACGATTATCGGAAGCTAATCTGAGCAGCGTCAAATTTATTTAGGTTTATATATAAGTCTCTAAGTTTGTTACTGTTATTTCATTTTTGAAGAATAAGTAAAGGGTCTCTCATAGTCGATTTCGACTGTAGCCTTTCCGACTGGTTTATATTAGAATAGTTTATATATTAAAATGAATATTGTTCGTCACAAAATTTGATATCAGTAATTTTGGGGCGATAATATGCTTCCGTCACTAGACTTTAACCTCGTGTAGGAGTTTTTTTTGGGGGAATAATTTTGAACTTTGAAGTAACAATTTACTAGTTTTTGCCTGACTGTGATAACCTTTCTTTTGTACTATTTCTTTTAATTAATGTACAACACTTTATGCCATATTTGATTTAAAATAATTAAGCTATTCGCTCACAGCTAATTTAGTAATTTGCCCGTAAATGCTTATATATATGCCAATATATTTCAACCAGTCGGAAGGGCTACAGACGAAGTCGACTATGAGAGACATTTTACTTATAATTCAAAATGGAAATCACTGCGGACGGCAGTCCGCGCTAGTGACGAAAGCAGACCCCAAAAACTCACACGTAGTGAAGTTTGCTGGGCTGCAGGCCACTAGCTATATATACACGCAATATTGGATATAGAGATCGGCTGGACCGATCGAAATGTGTTAAATATCATTCGAAAGGTAATTTCGGTGGTTTTAATATGACATACTATTATCTCCGATCTCCGATATTTTTCGAGATATAGGCGTTTGCATATCTTTGTCAAACCTTGCACGTTTGAATGTGGAGCTTAGGTTGGAGCATAAAGCCCCAATTTTTAAATGTAGATAGTTGGTAGAGTTAAATACGCGTCGAACGGTATATCATTCAGCCAAATCGGACCATCCATTCCAAAGATAATGGAATTTTAAAATTTTGATGACGTCATCGAGCTGAGATGAAAATCTTGTGTGTTGGTTTGTCTGGACCAATCTTTGAGATATCGTGCTGAATTTTCTTGAGCGTGTTACTTCCAGAAATCTAAGAAACGTTTGTTCCACAATTTTTTTGAAAAACCGCTAGTTTGGCGGGAAAAAGCTAGAGTAGTTGAAAATTCAATAGAAAACTGCGGCCAAACCATAGACCCTATGAAAATTTTTTTTACATCACTCGAAAGGTTATCAAAATAGCTTTAATATAAGTTTAAACTAATTCTGTAAGATTATTACATGATGTAAAAATTACATAATTAATTTTTTTTTTTACTCTTTGTGAATTTGCAAAAAATTGAGTCCTTAAGTTTGTATTTTTGATTATTTATTCTAAAGCGTGGAGACATTGCGCAAATTTTGATATATAACACATGTCAGGCAAAATTCGGGTTGACAAAATATAGCGTTTTCAGATTGGTGCCGTAAAAAAATCCTGTCGAGGTATCAGCTGTTAGATTGGAGCTGGTGGGCCCGTTAGTGCCTAATGAGCGAAAAATTTAATGTTATATGATGCCAATGTTAGCTACGGATCGATTGGTACCTCAATAATCCAAATCCGTTAACTCGTTTAAAAGTTATTATAATATTAAGTCGTATGTTACAGTACCAAAATTTTATGTAAATTTTAGTGTGCTTGCATATTTATGCAATTAATAAGAAAACGGCGCCTACGATTTTGGTATATTTTCAATATATCATAGCTAATGAAATTATGCAACTTTTGGTATATAGGTCATATCTGGGATAATTCGTTTTGCCAAGATATTACATTTTTAATCTACACATATTTTCCTTTGTGAGTTTTAAGAAAAACAGCAACGGTGAGAAATGTAAGAATTATCACGGCCTTGTAAACATAATTGCATTTTAGAGCATTCTACGTAGCAGCGTCGTTGGCTCAGTGGTTAGAGTGTCTGACTCTTACGCGCACGCTCGAGCTTCAAATAAAGTTTGCGGCTTCAAGTTTTTATAGCCTGTGCCCATTAAAAATGGGCAAAAAAGGCTATAATGAATTTGTGTGAATGTATGTAACAGGCAGAAGGATGCATCTCCGACCATATAAAGTATATATATTCTTGATCAGTATCAATAGCCGAGTCGATTTACACCTGTCCGTCTGTCTGTCCGTCTGTCCGTCCGTCTGTCTGTCCGTCTGTATGAACGCGTGGATCTCAGCAACTATAAGAGCTAGAGACTTCAAATTTGGAATGTTGGTTCGTGAATACCATACGCAGATCAAGTTTATTTTTAATTTTCGATATCTCACACTCCGCCCACGCAAATAGAAGAAGACCTCAAATTCCAAGATAATTTAGCCTAACATGACTGATAGTTGAAGTATAACTCACGCTGAGCAATTTGCTGCAAGTTTCATCGCGATCGACCCTTAAATAAGGGAGATATTAATGAATTTGTTTTAATTCCATTTTTTGGCAAAAGCGAGAGAGCATATAAAAATTCCATTTGCGCAAACGAGAAAGCATATGATAATATGATGTTTTGCACTGTCGGCCGCTGTATGGCGACTTAAATTGTGTCACGTGGCGCCATCCATTAGCCACTCACAGAACTATAGATTGTAATGTAAATTAATATTAGCGATTGTTTACACGCATGTTTCTTAAGATCACACAGCTTAAATTAACAGAATAACCACGCTAAGCAATTTGCTGCAAGTTTCATAGCGATCGACCCACAAATAAAGGAGATATTAAGGAATTTCTATTTTTAACATTATTTCATAGTTGTTGGCAAGAGCGAGAGAGTATATGACTATCTTCTTTGCACTATCGCTCGCCTTGTCTTTCTTTCGGGAATGTAAAATTAATTTTAGCGATTCAGTTTTGTTAAGATAACACAGCTTAAATTGACAGTTGAACAACGCTAAGAAATTTGATCCAAGTTTCATAGCAATCGACTTATTAATAAAGGAGATATTAAGGAATTTCTTTTTTTTGCCATTATTTCACAGTGGTTGGCAAAAGCGAGAGAATATATGACTATCTTCTTTGCACTATCTCTCGCCTTGTCTTCCTCCCGGGAATGTAAAATTAATATTTGCAACTTTTTACACATATCTTCGTTGAGATAACATAGCTTAAGTGTTCAGAACGACAACGCTAAGCAATTTGCTGCAAGTTTCATAACGATCGACCAATTAATAAAGGAAATATTAAGGAATTTGTTTTATTGCCATTATTTCATTATAATTGGCCAGTTGTCCAACACTGTCTTACAATAGTTTAAGAGTTGTCCAGCACTGACAAACTGAATAATTACTATTATTATATTAATTTATATTTGCGATTGCTTACACGTTTGGTTGACAATTCTACGTTTCTATCATAGTATTAAAATAACTTAAATTTTCTGCATTACCAAAACCCATATATATAAACATTGCCTAAAATTTCAAAAACAAATGGTTTGGCGCGCAATATAATAAATGCCGTGTGTAAGAGAGAGAAACATGGGGTGTCGCCAGACTACATGCAAAGCAATTCCACTATAATTAAAATACTTTTCCAAAATACTTTTATTTTAAGACCTGCACAGGGTATCCACCTGTCGCGCCCGCTCGACTGATCGGCTTGTTTTTTTTTTGGACTGATGGTACCACAGCTCTAACTCATGCTCGATGCCCTCTAATTTATAAAATGCCGCGGAGTCAGATACCTTAGACTTTAAATGATTGAAGCTCATTTGTTTCATATATGCTGGGTGTAATGCAGTGAGGCCCAATGCAACATTGTTTTTTTTTTTGCAAAATCTTGAATTTAAAGAAGAAATCAAGGAATCTATATATGGAATAAATATGGCTCTTTGGGAATATATAAGAACGGTAGTAAAGGGTGGACTTTATCTATTTTATTAGCTTATCTATTGTTCGAGGTGCATTTATTTCAATGGATACATTGTTGTACAAAGACAACATCTACAGTTGATCTATGCAACTCAACTATGTTTAGAATATTGCGCATATGCTTGGAACATTTAATTATATCATTGTTGATGGCTTGCAATTGATTCACAGCTGGCTGAAAATAGCGAAATATTTGGATATTATACATAGGCATATAATAAACACGCTTTTTAAAGTGGCACTATGTAATTGAAATGCATTTTTTCTTGTGGATAAATTGCCTCCAATGCTTAACTTTTCTAATCCAGAAATAATTTCAACAAAATGTTTCTTGCAGTCACTAATGCTGCGATATTTCTCAGACCACCTTGTTTCGTAAAACGAATGAATGTTTGGCGTGAATTGCCTTCGAATAGGAGATTCTTTAAAAAAATTGAATATGTCTTTAATTGGGGCTATTGTATTCCTTATTTCTGGAACAGAGTTTAGATCATTTTCGACCAAGTTAAGTCGATGACTTGCGCAATAATAATAACAGCTTTTTGGAATATTTTTGTTTAAAATTGCCTGCACTCCGCCTGTTTTGCCAACCATTGTAGCACATCCATCGAACCCCATTCCTACGCATTTGTCTGGATAGAGGTTCATTTCAGCAATACTATCGCTTATGCTTTCAGAAATTGTTTTTGCATCCATCTTTTTGAGTTCGATAAACCCTAAAAGCTCCTCTCGAATAAGCAGTTTAGATGTATCAAAGAATCGAGTTCCTATGGAGAGCTGCTCCTTTCCGGACATATCGGCTGTCTCATCAGCTAAAATGGCATACGCTTCTGCATTTTTGATCTCCTTGCAAAGAATGTATCTTAAAACTTTGGCACACAAATCAATAAACTCATTTTGCTTATCACCGGACATATAAGTGGCATTTTTTCCTTGAGATCCTTTTAATGATTCGTCACCGCATTCAATTCTCATCATTAACAAGTCTGTGACGCAGCATTCTCCTGACGTCACAATCACAAGCTGTACGATCCTAGCATGTAAGACAACGCATGTTTAATACCGATAGAAAGAAACCCACCCTGGTAGTTTACAGAGCTATGTTGGGCGATCGCGATATATCCGTTAAAGACCATCGATATATCGACAAGCAACCCTTTTTGATAGCTTAACATAGCACTGTTAATTGTAAGTGATACCGATAAGCTAGCGAGTTGGCAAGGCGGTAGATATCGAAATATCGATAAGAAAAAAAGCTCACACCACTCAAGAGTGTTGGACGTATAGCGAAGAGACGAAGGAGGAACAAATTTTTTCAACTACGAGGATCAACAGAAATTCAAGGAACACGAGGAAAACCCAAGCAACGATACCGGACAAGGAATAGAACATCACATGAACAGGAATTAGTCCCAGAATTTTACAAATTTTCTGTAAAAGGCCTTGACCAGACTAAGACGCCGACCCTGGCTGGAAAAAATTTCTTTACAGATGGCGCCCGAGGAGGGACTTCTGGAGACAAGATTTACCAGAATCGACAACCAAAGAGTAGTCTTTATTTTTTAGGGGTATTTTTTTTGTGTCTTTATTTAATTCTTACATGGCCATAAAAGATATATATATATATAACTTATTCATTTTCTTTAATATACTAAAATAGCACTAGAGCGGGTAAATTTTTTTTCATTATTTACCAATCCTAGTCCCTGAAAAGTTTCTTCCAGGGTCCTCACAAAAGTCAACACAGTCTCAACTAGCCCTAATCCTGTAGGGAAATTTCAATCGAGCGCTTGCCGTAGATTCTGAGGGCGAGCAGAAAACGGATTTACCATATAAGGCGTCTCGCAGTTTTCTTCTTTTCGCAGTTTTTTTTTCACTTCGGAATATTTCTCCTCGGTCATTCCAACCACGCGCTCGAGGGCTTAAAAATCCGGATCGAACATATTGGGGGGTATTATTCTAACCTTTCAGAGAACGAGAGGCGACAAACGCCGCCCCGCGAGCCTTGATATTCAACGGGGATAACCGCGACCACCGCGCGGTTCTGTCGCGTCGAGCGCGAGCAACCATCACCGCGCGTTTTCTGCCGCGTCGAGCAGCAGCCACCGCGCGATTTCTGTCGCGCCGAGCACGAATAGCATCCACAGCGGGTTTTCTGCCGCGTCGAGCAGCAGCCACCGCGCGTTCTCTGTCGCCGAGCACGAGCCGAAGCTGAGTTTGTCGCACCGCGTGCGAGCAGAGCTACAAAGTAGCCTCTGCCAGCGTCGACCGCGTTCGACAGAAGGTTTTATGCTCGATCAGTGCGACAGGGATCGGACACTTAGACACAGACTCTCAAAGCGAACGGTCGCCTACGGACACTCAACCAGCCTAAACCCCGATATATATACCTAACCTTTAAACCAAGTGCATCAATAAAAGGAACCAACCGACACCAGGAATCTTATAAAGAAAAGTGCATTAAAAGAAAAGCGCACCTAACTAGCGAAGCGACGCGTACCCTCCCGCGCACCTAACCTCAATCGAAGCGCTTCCGTGAAAATAAACCAACGCAACACGTGCTCCACGCTTCACACCCCGCGACTATATTCCTGCATCATCTCAATCACGTGCGGGTTTTCTCCCGCGACATGGTCAACGTGAGCTGGGTATACTACCGTCGGAAGGAAGAGCTGGTGGCTATGTGTACCGAGTTTGGCCTCGACCCTGAAGGCACCGAGTCGGAACTCCGAGGTCGAGTCGCCGCATTCGTCTCCCTGGGCACGCATGCCGACCAAGTGATTAAGCGCTTGGCGGAACTGGAGCAACAGTACGGCGATGCGTCGGGAGAACAGAGCGACACGAAATCTCGGTCGCGAAACACCTCCCCGGTGCAGGCGGAGGCCGACCGCGGAACCGGCACACGTCCTGCCCTGCCCAGAGTAGTCGTGACCGCACCAGTGGAAGCACCGGCAGCTCCACAGCAACCGAGCCGCCTTCACTGAGGGGGTCGCAGTCAGTCGCCGGCGAACCAAACCGCGAGCCGAGCCGAAACACCTTATCGCTCCATAGCAGGGAAGGTACATCTGTGGGGAATCGTGTCCGACGGAAGCTCGGATCCACTAAGCTTCATCGAATGCGTAGAGGAGCGAGCGGCGGCTTACCTGGTTGATCTAGCTCATCTACCAGAGGCAGTGCCAGTGAATGGTTCCGGGGCAGTTGCCTACAAGGAAGCACGTAGAGCAACTTCAAGAGGGAGTTCCTGGATTTTTACCTGCCCCACCACTATTTTCAACGACTGGAGGACTAAATCCGGGCAAGGCAACAAAGGCCTGGAGAAACCTTCAAGCCGTACCTCGTGGAGTTGCGGCTACTCATGAAGCGAGCCGGCTATTCCGCGTACCAAGTGCTAGATAGGGTCTACGAGAACCTGCTGCCGGAGTATCAACTATACATTCGGCGCCACGAGACCACTTCGCTATCGCAACTGACTCAACTGGCCACGGGTTACGAGTTTGTACGAGACCGCGAACGCCTAAGTCAACAAGCAGCGGTCACCCAGCCCGTGCCTACCACCACGGCCGCACGGAGCACGTCCCCAGTAGCACCCAGCCACTGGAATCCATACCGGAACAACCTTGGCGGCCCGAATCCCGGAGAATCGGCCATCCACAATCGGGGGATCCAGGAAGCCGGACCAGCCATCGACGTGCAGCGGGCCTGTAGGCGCTGTGGCGAGATTGGTCATCAACAGCGCGATTGCCGCAATCAACAGCTATACTTCTGCTGGCGCTGCGGAAGCGCGGAGTCCGGACTACGGAGTGCTGTGGTCAAACTCCAGGAAACGGACAGCGGCCCCACCTGCCACGGGACCACGAGAAGCACGCCTGCATACCTTTCCTGGTATTGCCAACCATCGTGGATGAGGTGATCTTGGGCATGGACTTTCTGTGCGCCATCCAAACCACCCTGTCCTGCGGTCACATCCAGCTGCACCTGAGCCCGGCAAGTCTATCCCTCGCCAACCGACGCGCCACCCACACGATGACCACTGGCGGTGTCACCACGACCTGCGCCAACAGCACGAGGACCACTAGGACCACTGGCAGTGCTGCTACGGCATGCGACAGCTGACCCATTCCCGCGCCAAGACGCCTGGGCGGTGTCGAGGGAGCATGCGCCTTACCACCAGTTCCCGCACCAAGATGCATGGGCGTTGCCAACCAGATACGCGCCATATCACCGGTTAGCGCTACAAAGGCATTCGAGAAGACCACAGAAGCGCAGGAGCAATTCCGACGGGGTTCACGGGGGCCACTTGAAGATGGCGAGCCATCCCAACGCCCCCTCCACTTCGGGGGAACCACCGCGGAAATCCGCGACCTACGCGAAATGATGACTACAAGCGAGGCGTGTAGTCTAACCATACCCCCAGAGCCCGATCCTTGCGTCAACCAGGCGGACTCTGACGAATCCGTGGAGCAGACGCTCAGCCAAGACGAAGAGCCAGTCCTAGAACCTTGGGTGCGAGAGTTCTTGGAACGGGAACTCGCCCAATTCATTAATCTCTCCGGGGTCACGCACATCGCAGAGCACGTCATCACCATGAGGGACGATCGGCCGATTAAACAACGTTACTACTTGAAGCACCCGGCCAAGCAACGGATCATTGACGAGCAGGTCGATGAGCTGCTGAAGAACGATACATATCGACATTGGACCTCAAGAGCGGGTACAGCAAATACCCATGGCACGCAGCAGTCGGGAATACACGGCGTTCACATTACCAGGCCGAGGATTGTTTCACTGGAAGGTGGTGCCGTTTGGCCTCCACTCGGCGCCAGCCACCTTCCAGAGGAGCCTAGACAGCGTTATCGGACCTGACATGGAGCCCTTCGCTTTGGCATATTTGAATGACATCATCGTCAGCGGAACCACGCTCGAAGAACACGTGCGAAACCTAGGCGAGGTCTTTCGAAGGCTGAGGCTGGCCAACTTGAGGCTGAACCAAGCCAAATGCAAGTTTTTTCGGCTTAGCTTGGTATACCTCGGTCATGTCGTCAGCGGCGACGGAATCCACACGGATCCTGACAAGATCACAGCAGTTCGGGAGCTACAACCGCCGTCAACGTGTCGAGAACTGAGACGTTGTTTGGAAATAGCCTCGTGGTATCGCCGTTTTGTTCCCAATTTCGCAGCCATCGTCCAACCCATGTCGTCCTTACTTAAGAAGGGCCAGAAATGGAAATGGAAACCGGAACAACAAACCGCGTTCGAGGAGTTAAAAGCACGTCTGACGGAGGCACCGGTGTTGGCTTGTCCCGATTTCCAGGAGAAGTTTGTGCTACAAACTGACGCGAGCGACTGCGGACTCGCAGCCGTTTTGACTCAACAGCACCAAGGTGCCGAATAGAATTCTGCATGAATGCATTCATAACGGCAAATAAATCACTTATACTAGAAGTATATATATTCTGCACAGTATAATTGGGTGTGAGTGAATAGGGTAATATTGCCTGTATTGACAGACAGTGTATTCACTCACTCCATAGTTGCAAAGCTGTTGATGAGTGCAGCAAAATTGGTGTGCAGTCAACTCACTGTACAGTGTTTTGGTGGGCAGTTGACTTACTGTACAGTGAGTGAAACTTCATGACATACGCGAGAATAAGATAAACAAAACATTGGTTTATATTTTCCTGTAAAAATGTATTTATTATAAAATAAAGAGTTTAACAGTTATTAATATTTTAATTAAAAGTAATTATACAAATTATTTTATGTTATAAAAGATTCTATATTAAAGTTATTAATATTCGAAAGGAGGAACATTATTTTGTTTACCATGTCTTCAGTGGTAGCAATTTTTGAGCGCTTGCAACTAATTTGATATAGTAGCGGAAAACGGTCTTTATTAATTGACCACCACTGCAGAACATCAAAATCTTCACTATAAGGTTATTTATGTTTTTATACCCTGTGCCCATTGAAAATGGGCAAAGTGTTATAATTAATTTGTGTGAATGTATGTAACAGGCAGAAGGAAGCATCTCCGAACCTATAAAGTATATATACTCTGAATCAGTATCAATAGCCGAGTCGATTGACACCTGTCCGTCTATCTGTCCGTCTGTCCGTCCGTCTGTCTGTCCGTCTGTATGAACGCGTGGATCTCAGCAACTATAAGAGCTAGAGACTTCAAATTTGAAATGTAGGTTCCTTAATACCATACGCAGATCAAGTTTGTTTTAAATTATCGATATCTCACCCCCCGCCCACGCAAATAGAAGAAAACCTCAAATTCCAAGATAATTCAGCCGAAAATGACTGATAGTTGAAGTATAACTCGCGCTGAGCAATTTGCTGCAAGTTTTATCGCGATCGACCCATAAATTAGGGAGATATTAAGGAATTTGTTTTAATTCCATTTTTTGGCCAAAGCGAGAGAGCATATAAAAATTCCATTTGCGCAAACGAGAAAGCATATGATAATCTGATGTTATGCACTGTCGGGCGCTGTGTGGCGCATTGTGTCATGTGGCATATGGCGCCATCCATCGGCCACAGTCAGAACTATACATTGTAATGTAAATTAATATTAGCGATTCTTTACAAGCATGTCTGCTTAATTTAACAGAATAACCACGCTAAGCAATTTGCTGCAAGTTTTATAGCGATCGACCCCCAAATAAAGGAGATATTAAAGAATTTCTATTATTAACATTATTTCATAGTTGTTGGCAAGAGCGACAGAGCATATGACACTCTTTTTTGTACTATCGCTCGCCTTGTCTTTCTTTCGGGAAGTTAAAAAAATATTAGCGACTCATGTTTGTTAAGATAACACATCTTAAATTGACAGTAGAACAACGCTTAGAAATTTGATACAAGTTTCATAATGATCGACCCATTAATAAAGGAGATATTAAGGAATTTCTATTTTTGCCATTATTTCATATTGGTTGGCAAGAGCGAGAGCACATATGAAAATATTCTTTGCACTATCGCTCGCCTTGTCTTTCTTTCGGGAATGTAAAATGAATTTTTGCTACTGTTTACACTCATCTTCGTTGAGATAACACAGCTTAAATTGACAGAATTACAGCGCTAAGCAATTTGCTGCAAGTTTCATAGCGATCGACTAATTAATAAAGGAGATATTAAGGAATTTGCTTTATTGCATTTTTATTTCATTATAATTGGCCAGATGTCCAACACTGTCCAACATTAGTTTAAAAGTTCTCCAGCACTGACAAACTGAATAATTACTATTATTATATAAATTTATATTTGCGATTGCTAACACGTATGGTTGACAAATTCACGTTTCTATCAAAGTATAACAATAACTTAAATTTTCTGAATTACCAAAACCCATATATATATAAACATTGCTTAAAATTTCAAAAACAAATGGTTTGGCGCGCAATAAGATAACAGCTGTGTGTAAGAGAGAGAAACATGGGGTGTTGCCAGACTATATACAGTGCAATTCCACTATAAATAAGCTACTTTTCCGAAAATACTTTTAATTCAAGACCTGCACAGGGTATCCTACTGCCGCACCCGCTCGACTGATCGGCTTGTTTTTAGACCCTTTACTTTAAAAAAGTAAAACGGGTCTATTAAGTTTGTCAAAAAAAATGTGCGTAACAGGTCGAAGGAAGTCCGGCAGACCCCATAAAGTATATATATTCTTGATCAGCATCACCAGCCGAGTCGATATAGCCATGTCCGTCTGTCCGTCTGTCTGTATGAACACCTAGATCTCAGAGACTATAAGAGCTAGAGTCACCAAATTTGGTATGGTGATTCGTCTATGGCATAAGCAGATCAAGTTTATCTTAAAATTTTGACACGCTTCCTTCCGCCTCCATAAATCGAGAACAAAATTTTTGAAAGCCCATTAAACAAAATATTTTGAATATCTTCCGAGATTACTATCCGATCACGATGAAATTTTCAGGATACGTTAGGATCCCGATACCCGTCCTGTTTGCCGAAATTCAGGACTCTAGCTTTAATATTTTTCGATTTATGGGCTTTCAAAAATGTTGTTCTAGATTTACGGAGGCGGAAGGGGGCGTGTCAAAATTTTAACATAAACTTGATCTGCTTAGCCCATAGACGAACCACCATTCCAAATTTGGTGACTCTAGCTCTTATAGTCTCTGAGATCTAGGCGCTCATACAAACAGACGGACAGACGGACGGACGGACAGACGGACAGACGGACATGGCTATATCGACTCGGCTGGTGATGCTGATCAAGAATATATATACTTTATGGGGTCTGCCGGACTTCCTTCGACCTGTTACGCACATTTCTTTTTTGACAAACTTAATAGACCCTATTTACTTTTTTAAAGTAAAGGGTCTAAAAATGAATGAACAAAAACAAAAGAAATTATGAATGATTCAGAATGATTTGTTTAGATGTTAAGCCAAATTGTAAATAAAAACCGTTTTTTAATATTATAAAATATAATAGTATATTATAATGCATTTCAATCGTATTAGATGTTTTCAAATATTTTGATATATGTACATATTGTATACATTTCAATATATAATGAAATTCAATCAATTTTAATAGCACTTCTAAATACATTCATTATCTCTTAAAATAAAATAGTCATGTCATATATATGGGGCGGTAAAGCGGTTAGTTTTTCAAAAAAAAAAAAAAAATTTTGTTTGAAAAATTAACCGTTCTACATATACTACTAATTAGCTGTCCCTTGCTAACTAAGTTGTGATTTACAAGGCGATATTAGCACCGAGCCACCGAGATAAGTGGAGCGCCCTGGTACATGAGGACAAGGGACATTGAACGGGACCTCAAAGTGCCGAAAATAGGCGACAATATACAAGAGACTGTCAATAAGTACGCCAACTGACTAGGAGCTCACCCAAAAGCCAAGCCAGGAGACTAGGCAGTGTCGCAAGAAGAGCTAGGAGAAGATTAAAAAGATTCCACCCTTAAGACTTACCTACTCGGGTCTTGACCTAAAATTACAATAAAATACAAATCACATATTAGCTTAACTGTTATCATAAGCTAGTTATACATCTGCTGCTATAAATAGCCTTAATATATACACATATTCTAGTAGTTAGAAATTAACAATGTTTTAATATAATGTCAGACTAAGTTGCCTACAATAGGTAGCAGTACGCTAACTATAATTAAAATTATTTCTTTGAGTTAAAAAATTAAATAATAATTTAATTTTTATTGTTTTAATTATAACCAAATCTATCTCCAAAAAGTGTTGCATACTTCTAATTGGTATTTTTAGAATATTTTGCTTAAAATTCCCAAACGGTGTAAGCGCAGAATTGTTATAATATCTGCGAAGAGCATCAAAACGTTTGATAAATTTGTAGATAGATTTGATAGACTTGATACTTTTTGTTGCTTGTAAATTCTGTTTTTAGACCCTTTACTTGTTAAAAAAAAGTAATAAAGGGTCTATTAAGTTTGTTAAAATGTGCGTATCAGGTCGAAGGAAGTCCGGCAGCCCCATAAAGTATATATATTCTTGATCAGTATCACCAGTCGAGTCATATCCGTCTGTGCTGCTGTATGAGCGCCTAGCTCTCAGAGGCTATAAGATCTAGGGTCACCAAATTTGGTGACAATACTCCTGCAGCCCCCGAAAAGGTCAATTTTGTTTGAGAATTTTTCCAGGCAGCCGCCCGCCCCCCAAAAATTGAAAACAAAAGTTTTGAAATCCCATAAAACCAATAATATTAAAGCTAGAATCCTGAATTTTGGCAAACAGGGCGTAAATCACGGTTCCAATGTATCCTGATCGCGATCGGATAATAAAATAAAACTTTATTAAAAACGAGCGGGCGCGACAGTAGGATACCCTGTAGAGGTCTTAAAATAAAAGTATTTTGGGAAAGGTATTTAATTATAGTGGTATTGCTCTGCATGTATACATTCGGACCCCGATGCTTGTCCTGTGTGCCAAAATTCAAGGCTCCAGTTCTAAAATTGACCATTATAAAGGATTTTAAGTTTTTTTTTGAATATCTTAAGAGATTACTATCCAATCGCGATGAATTCAGGATACGTTAGGATCCCGATACCCGTCCTGTTTGCCGAAATTCAGGACTCTAGCTTTAATATTTTTCGTTTTATGGGCTTTCAAAAATTTTGTTCTAGATTTACGGAGGCGGAAGGGGGCGTGTCAAAATTTTAACATAAACTTGATCTGCTTAGCCCATAGACGAACCACCATACCAAATTTGGTGACTCTAGCTCTTATAGTCTCTGAGATCTAGGCGCTCATACAGACAGACGGACAGACGGACGGACGGACAGACGGACAGACGGACATGGCTATATCGACTCGGCTGGTGATGCTGATCAAGAATATATATACTTTATGGGGTCTGCCGGACTTCCTTCGACCTGTTACGCACATTTCCTTTTTGACAAACTTAATAGACCCTATTTACTTTTTTAAAGTAAAGGGTCTAAAAATGAATGAACAAAAACAAAAGAAATTATGAATAATTATATTCAGAATGATTTGTTTAGATGTTAAGCCAAATTGTAAATAAAAACCGTTTTTTAATATTATAAAATATAATAGTATATTATAATGCATTTCAATCGTATTAGATGTTTTCAAATATTTTGATATATGTACATATTGTATACATTTCAATATATAATGAAATTCATTTGTTTGATGTTTCAGCATGTGATGAAATTCAATCAATTTTAATAGCACTTCTAAATACATTCATTATCTCTTAAAATAAAATAGTCATGTCATATATATGGGGCGGTAAAGCGGTTAGTTTTTCAAAAAAAAAAAAAAAATTTTGTTTGAAAAATTAACCGTTCTACATATACTACTAATTAGCTGTCCCTTGCTAACTAAGTTGTGATTTACAAGGCGATATTAGCACCGAGCCACCGAGATAAGTGGAGCGCCCTGGTACATGAGGACAAGGGACATTGAACGGGACCTCAAAGTGCCGAAAATAGGCGACAATATACAAGAGACTGTCAATAAGTACGCCAACTGACTAGGAGCTCACCCAAAAGCCAAGCCAGGAGACTAGGCAGTGTCGCAAGAAGAGCTAGGAGAAGATTAAAAAGATTCCACCCTTAAGACTTACCTACTCGGGTCTTGACCTAAAATTACAATAAAATACAAATCACATATTAGCTTAACTGTTATCATAAGCTAGTTATACATCTGCTGCTATAAATAGCCTTAATATATACACATATTCTAGTAGTTAGAAATTAACAATGTTTTAATATAATGTCAGACTAAGTTGCCTACAATAGGTAGCAGTACGCTAACTATAATTAAAATTATTTCTTTGAGTTAAAAAATTAAATAATAATTTAATTTTTATTATTTTAATTATAACCAAATCTATCTCCAAAAAGTGTTGCATACTTCTAATTGGTATTTTTAGAATATTTTGCTTAAAATTCCCAAACGGTGTAAGCGCAGAATTGTTATAATATCTGCAAAGAGCATCAAAACGTTTGATAAATTTGTAGATAGATTTGATAGACTTGATACTTTTTGTTGCTTGTAAATTCTGTGTTTAGACCCTTTACTTGTTAAAAAAAAGTAATAAAGGGTCTATTAAGTTTGTTAAAATGTGCGTATCAGGTCGAAGGAAGTCCGGCAGCCCCATAAAGTATATATATTCTTGATCAGTATCACCAGTCGAGTCATATCCGTCTGTGCTGCTGTATGAGCGCCTAGCTCTCAGAGGCTATAAGATCTAGGGTCACCAAATTTGGTGACAATACTCCTGCAGCCCCCGAAAAGGTCAATTTTGTTTGAGAATTTTTCCAGGCAGCCGCCCGCCCCCCAAAAATTGAAAACAAAAGTTTTGAAATCCCATAAAACCAATAATATTAAAGCTAGAATCCTGAATTTTGGCAAACAGGGCGTAAATCACGGTTCCAATGTATCCTGATCGCGATCGGATAATAAAATAAAACTTTATTCAAAAACGAGCGGGCGCGACAGTAGGATACCCTGTAGAGGTCTTAAAATAAAAGTATTTTGGGAAAGGTATTTAATTATAGTGGTATTGCTCTGCATGTAGTCTGGCAACACCCCATGTTTCTCTCTCTTACACACAGCTGTTATTATATTGCGCGCCAAATCATTTATTTTGAAATTTGAGGCAATGTTTATATATATGGGTTTTGGTAATGCAGAAAATTTAAGTTAGTTTAATACTATGATAAACGTAGATTTGTCAACCATATGTGTTAGCAATCGCAAATATAAATTAATATAATAATAGTAACAACTGGCCAATTATTATGAAATAATGGATTTAAAACAGATTCCTTAATATCTCCTTTATTTGTGGGTTGATCGCTATGAAACTTGCAGCAGATTTCTTAGCGTTGTTATTCTGTTAATTTAGGCTGTGTTATCTTAACGAACATGCGTGTAAACAGTCGCTAATATTCATTTACGTTACAATGTATAGTTCTTAGTGTGGCCGTCAGTATTTTGCACTGACTCCATGTATCGCGCCATATCGAAAATTGAAAATAAACTTGATCTGCGTATGGCATTCAGAAACCTACATTCAAAATTTAAAGTCTCTAGCTCTTATAGTTGCTGAGATCGACGCGTTCATACAGACGGACAGACAGACGGACACACAGACGGACAGGTTTCAATCGAATCGGCTATTGATACTGATCAAGAATATACATACTTCCCACTGCACCACGAAGCGAGCATAAAGCGAGAGTATCGTAAAACTATCGTACTCGAGCTCGAAAGTGATAGAAGAGGCGAAAGTATCGTCAAATTATCGCATTCGAGCTTTAATATGATATATGAATAGAGAGAAAAATGATATTGACGAAAGACGAACAACAGATGCTGTTGTTGTTGTTTTTTGCTTTCGTTCTCTGTGCGTTTTAGCGAGCAACGCATAGGCAGAAAACCAACAACATTCGTTTGGTCTTTTCTTTTGCGTTTGTTGTTTTTTTTGCTTGCCGGTTCCAATCGTTCTCTGTGCGTTTGGGTAAGCGTCGCGAAGTGTCAATTTAATTGTGAAATATCTCATTTGTCGTCAGTATTTCAGTGAATTCTGTCGATATGTCGTGCGTTAGTTGCAAATTTTCCGTGGAGTTTCTAAAGTTAAGTGATGACGAATTACTCAACTCTTTGCGTCGGCATGTTATTCTTTCGGTAAAATTTGTCCAAAATGCGAAAGTGTGTGCAAATTGTCTGCCAAGACCGATACAATCCTAATTATTAGCTGCCTTGCTTATGTGTCCTCGGAGAAGTCAAAGAAGAAAAAAGCAAAAGTCCAGTGCAATTTCCAAGAAAGTATTCGATGTAATACTTTTTTCGCGGGAAGTAAATTTCCAATATCGGAAATATGCGCATTTGTTGTATGGGACGTGGTAAGGTTGAGAGGAGAAACCGAGTTTCTGGAAACGGAAACGGCATGGTTCCGTGAATCCCTATTGGATAGGAAAAGCTTTATGAGAGAAGTCTATATTGACTGGAGTCTTTCAAATAGTCGTCCTACTATTGGAGGTCCAGGGAAGATAGTAGAGATAAACGAGGCAAAAGTGGGCAAAAGAAAATATAACTGTGGACGATTGGTTGAAGGCCAATGGGTGTTTGAAGGCATCGAGAGAGAAAGTAGCGGATGGGAGTACCATCATGTCCAATGACGAAGGCTTCAAGCACAAAACAGTTAACCACTCGAAGAATTTTGTTAACCCTGTTACACAGACGCACACACAAAACATTGAAGGACTTTGGAGAGACATGCGCGGCAACATTCCACATTATGGAAGGAAGAAGGAGTATTATGTTGGATATTTGGCTCGGTTTCAATTTCAAAAGCTCTTTTCAAATCACAGAAAATGGATTCATGAAATTTTCATGGCCATTGGGCGGCTTTACGATCCAACCAAAGATTCCGTAGTCAACGAAGAAGTTCATTTTGAAGTAAGTGAAAATAATAGGCTGGCAAAAATCCTCTAACTGAACCCTCCACGAGGGTGCCAGCTGGGCAATGGACTCTGCACTATCCCGATCGATCGGGTTATGCATAGTCACTTGCTTGACCGAGGTATTGTGGAGTCTAGCTGAGGCGGCGGTCAGGAACTCTCAGTCGGTTAGGAAACTAATCGATTGAGTGTACTGAACGCTACCAAGGTTTAGAGGTGCCTGGCGGATAGGCCTAAAACGCTATGGGGTGGTTCCCAAGAATAAAATTAACCAACCCCCCCCCCCCTGGATGGAAGATAAGGACGCAACTCGGGCTGGGATGTCAGCCCAAACGTCGGTGGAAGTCGTGACTGCTACCACCGGCGGGCACGGTGAGGAGCAATCCTCTCTGCGTGTCGCCAGCGGTCACTCTGCAGCGGGCGAAAGTCAGCTTCGACGGCAGGAAGGCGTCGATCTGGAGCCAGTGGCCACCAAATCGGAATTCCTGTTCACAGGCCCGACCATAACAGACCACGAGCTAGCGCTCGCGCTTGCTCGTATGCCGTTGGAGGACGAGCCACAGAACAGGAGGCACGATGAGGTGACTAAAGCTGACACGGTCGCGCCGGAAAGCAACGTCGAAATGGAGGACCTCCGACGCAAACAGCGCTCAGGGTACAAGGCCTCACTCAAGTTCCTTAGGGGACTTGAAGGCCGCAATCCAGAGTCGCTGAACGCGAAGGAGAGGAAGCTGAAGAAAAAGCACGAGTACAACGTGAGACGGTACGAGAAGCTTACCGAGTCTGGTAACACTCAAAACCTCTCGCACAGTACAGTAGTGCAGTCAGCGGAACCGGTGAAGAAGACTTCTCAGCAGGTTACTGAGGCTGTTTCGAAAAGGGAGGCAAAACCTTCCAACTCGAAGCCAGCAGCATCACCTACAGGGAAGTCCAACTCCCGGAAAGACCCCTCCAAAGCTGCGCCGACCACACCCCCCAAAAAGGGGAGAACGCAAGGCAAAAATAGCAGCAAAACCTCTGTCACTAAGCGGCAGAGGTCGGACGACTCGGCAAAAGCTTCAGAGAGCAAGCGGATGTGTCCAGAAGGAATTCTGGCCAGCTTAAGCTCGAAGCCAGAGCTTCAGGTGGCCATTATCGACAGAAGCGACCCGGAAGGGAAACTTACTGCTGGTAATTGGCTCACCTTAGAGAAGTCCATTAACCAGGCCCTACATGATGCCATGCTCCGACCAGAGAATCCGTTCCTGGCCGAGTTCGATGGCATCAAGTGGTATAAGGGCGCTAAGGCAGTGGCTTGTGCCAACGAGGAATCCTTGCGGTTTCTCAAAGACACAATCCAAAGCTTTGGTGAACTTTGGCCTGGTGCGAAGATTGACGTCGTTCCCACGGATCTCGTCCCTGAGCGAACGATCATTAAGGTTTGGATCCCACCTCCGATAATGGAGGATCGAACATGATCAAGCGCCAGAACGAGGACTGCGTCACCGGGGACTGGACGATCAAGAGAGGACTGGCCCGCGACAAGGGAAACGGCAAGGATCTCTGGATCAGCATTGGTGCAGAGTCCAGGAGCCAAATCCTGAAGAAGCAAGGCCAGTTAAAGCTGGGTCTAGGATGCATCAGAGCGTACATCCCTGGACCAGACGGAAAGGATGCTAGGTCAGCAGGAAAATCTTAGGGTGGTGCAGATCAATCTGCACCATTCTGGGGTTCCCTCGGTTGACCTACTACGGTTCATGGACAGGGAGAGGGTAGACGTGGCTCTCATCCAGGAACCCTGGATCGTGAGTGAGAGGGTCTGTGGATTGGGTTCTCGCGGATACCATCCCCTTGTCCCAAGGACCGTGGGTAAGTCTAGAACCTGTATCGTGGTAAGAGCTGGACTCCGCATATTTACCATACGAGGAACAGGACCCGCCATCGGGAAACATCAGGGCCCTTGTTCAGCACGCGCAGAAGGAGGGCATTGATGTGACACTGGGCTGTGATGCTAACGCTCACCACACGGCGTGGGGAAGTACAGGCATCAACAAGAGAGGGGAGTCGTTGTTCGAATTCGTTCTGTTCACAAATCTTATTGTTTGTAACAGGGGCAACCACCCCACGTTCCGCAATAGGAACCGTGCAGAGGTTATCGACTTAACCCTAGCGAATAACAACGACTCCCTGACAATAGATAACTGGCACGTATCCACGGAGTGCTCTTTCTCTGATCACTATAGAATAGTGTTTGAGATTAAGTGGCCTCGTGCGGAAAAAATGCCATTCAGAAACCCGAGGCGAACGGACTGGGGTAAGTTTGTTAAGTATGTCAGGGAGTCTCTACCGTCACACCCAGTGGGACATGTGAGACACCCTGGCACTCTGGAGAAATCGACCCGGACCATAACCGAGGCGCTCTGTAAAGCCTTTCTTGTATCCTGCCCCATTAGCCTACCTCCAAAGTCCAATCGCAACGCGTGGTGGACACAGGAGCTAGGTCAAGTCAGGAAGGAGACAAGGAGGCTATACAACAAGGCTAAGGCGAGAAATTGTCAGGATGATTGGGACACCTATCACCTGAGTTTCAAGTCCTTTAAAAGACTCTGTAGGAAGGCTAAAAGAGACTCATGGGCTGCTTTCTGCGAGGATCTTAGCAGTACCACGGAAGCGTTCAGACTTCGAAGGCTACTGGCTAAGGACCCTGCTAAACCAGGTCTCCTATGCGACCTGGACGGCAATTTCACGAGAAACAGTCATGAGTCTTTGGAACTTCTCATGAACACCCACTTCCCGGGTTGCTTGGAAGCGGATGACGGGGGCGGGATCACCGCCTCCACTATCAGGGAAGAGCCTGAGGAGGGGGTGTACGTGGAAAGTGGAGCCGTTATAGAGGAAATTATCAATGAAGAGAAGATAATCTGGGCTATCAAGTCATTTCAACCCTACAAATCTGCAGGACCGGATGGCGTTAGACCGGCTATGTTGCAAGCTGCGTGTCATGACCTCTTGCCATGGTTATTGAGAATCTTCAGAGGATGCCTTTCTATAGGATACATCCCACGTATCTGGAGAGAAGTGAGAGTGGCATTCATTCCCAAAGCAGGAAAGATAAACCACTGCTCAGCGAAGGACTATAGACCAATTAGTCTATCATCGTTTTTATAAAAACGCTAGAACGACTTCTGGATCTACATCTAAGAACGAAGCTGACTCCAAGTGTATTTAGCAGCTCTCAACATGCCTATCTCAAAGGTAGATCCGTTGAGACAGCACTACATGAGGTAGTCAGTAATATTGAAAACACATTGCATATTAGAAATCCGAAGTAAAAGATTATTCGGGAAACCGAGAAGATCAAGCTTATGAAGTAATAGTGAATGATTTACAGAATCAAATGCTTTACTAAAATCAGTGTAAATGACGTCAGTTTGCATCTTTTTCTTTAACCCTTTAATCACAATTGAAGTGAATTCCAGTACGTTAGTGGTAGTGGATCTATACTTCACAAGAGCAACATAAATGTTGAAGATGAGAAGTAATTATCGTCTCGAAAAACTTAGGAATAGCAGACAACTTGGAAAAACCCCTATAATTTTGAACATCGGACTTAGCGCCTTTTTTATGAAAAGGGATAATGTATGACACTTTTCAAAATTCAGGAAAAGATGAGGAATTGACGGAAAAAGAGGTTTACTCAAAAATTCAGCACAATATTTGAGTACGAAACCAGGTACTCCGTCAGGACCTGGAGAGTGTACTTGTTTAACCAGGCTAAAATCGAGCAACAGCGAGCTTTCGGTGAAAACGGGGCTATAGATTCAATTAGAATTGATTAACCTGTAAGGATAGGGTTGACAGGCACTGAAAGTACTGATAGAGTATGTAGTTTGAAAAAACTCGGCAAACAGATCAGCAATGGACTGATCGGTAGTCGCTTGAACATTATTGAAGATAACAGACGACGGTATGGCTACAGATTTGCGTTTAGAGTTGACAAATCTATAGAACGTCTTCGGATCTTTAGAGAATTCCAACTTACAACGCTGCAACTAGTTATTATAACAAGAAGCGTTTAGCACCAAAGATTATATCGAGAAGTTTCGTATCAGGAGAAATCAGAAGGACATCCCGATTTCTTCAATTTCTTGTAATGCTTTGATTTCACGTTTTTTAAATGTGTTAACTCCCTTGAGTATCAAGGCGGACTTGCAGAGCTAGTAGAAGATATTAGCGGAGCACAAACATCAAATAAAGAATTTAACGTTTCGTAAAGAAACTTAATGGCATAATCCAAATCGGAGCAAGAGTATAGGGGAGACCAATCTGTGCTCGCAATTAGATTATTTAACTTTGTGAAATCAGTTTTACTAAAACATCGAGTACGCACAGGTGATTGTAAAATATACTCAATTCTAGATGGTAAATTAATAATGAGGTTAAGAGTGGGATGATAAGGATCTGAAGGGAGTGGGAAAGGGAGTTTGGGTTATCCTGTTTCCGGAAACCCTAGTTGGTCCCGTTTGGCGGGATTCGCCTTTGGTACCAACCAGTGGAGTCCAGGAAGAGTACCAGATCCTCCAGTCGCAGTTTTGCAAGACTGCCCAGTTCCTCGAAAAAGGGTTCCCCGAGAAAACGGATTCTCCTTCTAAGAAGTGCAGGGCAGTCACACAGAAGGTGTTGGATGCTCTCCTCTTCCTCTTCATTTCCGCAGCTACGACAGAAGTCTTGTGATGGTACACCATACCTTAATTCCATTCGGCCAATGGGACTGTGACCCGTCAAGACTCCTATCAACACCCTTATCCTGTTCTTGCTAAAGTGTAGGAGTTCAGATGATCGCTTTGGGTTGCGGTCTGGCCAGAGTGCTTTGGATATGTTGCATCCCTGAGCCATTTTCCAATGCTCCTCTGCCGCAGTCCTCGCCGTTTTTTCTAGTTCGGAGAGAACGTGCTGAAGAGGTCTTTGTACATCAGTCACCGCACTACCTGCCGGTAGCGCTGATCCTTGCCTTGCACATTCGTCAGCTCTCTCGTTTCCTAGTACACCGGAGTGCCCAGGTACCCAGACAAGTCTGATTGAATGGTGGCAGCGGTTCAGCGCTGTGACTGTGTTTCGAATGAGTTTGCTCTTGGTGGTGTTTGAGGACAGAGCCTTAAGGGCTGCCTGACTGTCGACGTAAATAGATATGTTCCTTGAAGGCTCCTCCAAGGTGGATATCAGTTTGGTCGACTGCCAGACAGCGTAGATCTCCGCCTGGAAAACACTGCACCAGTCCGGAAGACGGTATGAAAGATTCGCAGCAGGGTATGCGGAGTACACGCCTGCTCCAGTGCCTTCATCCGTTTTCGAACCGTCCGTGTAGATTGACAGCTCGTTCCCACATAGCGGGGTTTCTTGCTGCCAATCGGTCCGTGATGGGAACACAGTGTTGATCCTGTCTTCCCACTTGTTTTCAGGAACGCAATAGTCCTCCTTGTGTGGCCCAGTATAGCCTTCTATTGAGCGTAGAATGGCGCTGTGACCTAGCGTACTTGGCTTAAGGAGGTTCAGAGCTCTAAGCCTGACCGCACTCCTGGCTGCCGCGTACTTCAGGAAGATGTCTATTGGTTCCAGGTCTAATATGACGTCTAGTGCTGCTTGGGGAGTGGAACGTATACATCCCGATACACCCAAGCAAACTAGTCTTTGCACTTTTTGGAGATTATTTAGGTGAGATTTGGTGCATGCCGTTTCCCACCATACCAATGCTACATAAGTAAGTATGGGTCTGACAACAGCCGTATATAACCAGTGGATAATATTCGGTCGTAGCCCCCATCTTTTCCCAAACGTCTTCTTACACACAAAGAAGGCTTGCAGTGCCTTTTTCATCCTCTCCTCCGAGTTTCTCTTCCAAGAGAGTTTCGAGTCGAGAATTACTCCTAGGTACTTTGCCTCCTTTGCCAGTCTAAGCTGTATCCCTCCTAGTGTAGGAAGTCTAAAGCTCGGTATCTTGTACTTTCTTGTAAACAGAACCAGCTCGGTCTTTTGTGGGTTTGCCCCAAGACCATTTTGGAGTTTTGCGAAAGTAATAGGAAACAAAGTGTTATGTTTAATAACTGCATTTCAAATGCTATTAATGTTACTTCTGGAGTACCGCAAGGTAGTCACCTAGGCCCATTACTTTGTACGCTGTTCATTAATGATCTTCCTTCTGACTTACCCCATTGCTCTGCACTCATGTATGCTGATGACGTCAAGCTTTGTTTATCGTTCAGCGACTCTCAGTCTTCTAGCCTTTTGCAAGCTGATTTAGATACTTTTGCTCTATGGTGTGAGGCTAACTTATTGAACCTTAATAGTTCAAAGTGTAAATCTATATGCTTTCGCGTCAAACATCACAGTATTCGCTTAATGGCATTTCTCTTGATTTTTTGAATGAAACGGACAGTTCAGTTAATGATCTGGGGATAACCCTAGTTCATGGACTGAAATTTGATAACAATATTGCAATAACTGCCAATAAAGCTAAGAGAGTTCTCGGGTTCATTAAGCGAAGGTCTAAGGAATTTGATGATCCTTGTATAACTAAACTTTTATATAAATCTCTTGTCCGTACTATTCTTAAGTATGGTTCTTGCATGTGGTCGCCGCAATATGAATCACACCGTGCTAGATTAGAATCTGTGCAAAAACAATTTTAATCTTTGCTCTTCGACGCTTGGATTGGAACCCTGGTAATCAATTGCCATCGTACTCTAGTAGATTACTATTACTCAATCTTCCCTCTCTTACTAACCGCAGAACTATGCTTGGAGTTATTTTTATCCATAAATTACTTTTTGGTGAAATTGACTCAGCTAAGCTATTAAATGGAATATCTTTAAACGTACCTCCCAGAATAACTTGCAACTTTACGCCTTTGATTTTACAGCATTGTACTACCAATTGGGCATTCCATGAACCTTTCCGTATCTTGTGTGCTCATTATAATAGATTGTATAGTATGATCAGTTCTGAGCGTTCTATCCATGCTGTTAAGGCCACTTCATTTAGACACTTATCCAACTAACCTTACTAATTTCTTGGTTTGATTGGGTTTTTCTGGGTTTTCCCCAATCCTTGCAATGAATGTTGGACCAAGGTTTTTTTTTTCTTTTTTCTTCTTTCTTGTTATATACCCCCAGAATTCAATGCAATTCAATTAAATTATATTATATAAAGTTAATCAAATTAAATATACTTTTAAAAATTATTAATTTAAGCTATAATTTTTAAATATTAATTATATTTTAATTTATATTCTCATTGTTGTGTTGACTGCCTTTTATGTCTGACAATAAATAAATAAATAACCAGTCGGAAAGGCTACAGTCGAAGTCGACTATGAGAGACCCTTTACTTATTCTTCTAAATGGAAATAAGAGTAACACTAATAGTTCCCCATAACGCGTTGTAACGTCAATAAGCTCTTCTTCTTCCTTTGGTCCGACACTGAGTAATATTGAGTTTTGAATAACTTCCGAGTTTATTATCAGATTGCGATGAAATTTTCTGGATACGCTAGGACCCCGATGCTTGTCATGTGTGCCAAAATTCAAGCCTCCAGTTTTAAAATGGACCATTATATGGGAGTTTAAGTTTTTTTTTAATAACTTCCGAGATTATTATCCGATCGCAATGAAATTAGGATACGTTGGGACTCTGATATTAGTCCTGTGTGCCAAAATTCAGGACTCTAGCTTTAATATTTTTCGTTTTATGGAATTTCAAAAATTTTGCTTTCGATTTTTGGGGGCGGAAGGGGGCGTGGCAAAATTCTAAAACAAACTTGACCTTTTCGGGGGCCGCAGGAGTATTGTCACCAAATTTGCTGACCCTAGCTCTTATAGTCTCTGAGATCTAGGCGTTCATACAGCAGGACAGACGGACAGACGGACGGACGGACAGACGGACATGGCTATATCGACTCGGCTGGTGATGCTGATTAAGAATATATATACTTTATGGGGTCTGCCGGACTTCCTTCGACCTGTTACGCACATTTTGACAAACTTAATAGACCCTTTTTTAATATTTTTTTAAAAGTAAAGGGTCTAAAGCATAGTATCCAGTAGCTCGAAATTCTGTTTGAAAGGTATCAACTCCATATAAAAAAAAGAGTTGCAAAGTAGGCTACAAAAATTTTTTGAGAGGCTGTTTTGATAGTCGGTATCCAGTACATCAAAACTTTGGGCGCTCAAAAAGTGACTGGCGATTTACAACACTGTTTCATAAACAGCTGTTGTTTTTTTCTGACAGGTTGGAAGATGAAAATTTTTCATTTTTCGACTAGTCAAAATACTTTTGAAGTCATGGCGGCAACAAACAAACAACACAAAAGCAGAATTTAGATGTTGGAAAATCATGAAAAAATTACTTTAATTCAAGATGTTCAACAAAGACCCATATTGTGGGACTTGACCGACAAAAAACATTTTTACGGGATTTATTATTTTATTTTATTTATTATTTATTATTTGTTTGTTGTGCACAGCTGACGGAACAGTGTGACCACTCAACTTTTCAGGTTTTTTGTTGGTAATTTTGGTGTTATGCTGTCACATTGTTTTCTGCCTGGCAGGCAATAAGAAAATCAAGCACTTTAAGCGCTCAAACTTTTTCGAGCTACTGGATACTATGCTTAAAAAACAAGCCGATCAGTCGAGCGGGCGCGACAGGTGGATACCCTGTGCAGGTCTTAAAATAAAAGTTTTATTGAAAAACTATTTTAATTATAATGGAAGTGCTTTTATTTATGTCTACATATACATTTAAATATATCAATACAATTGTAAAGGGGACACTTTTCCAACTTATTTGAATTATTTAGATTAGAACGAATAAATCGAAGATCGTTATCGTTAACTAAATTCACTAAGTAAATAACCTATAGAGGGCCCATTTCATACATTGGCACTGTACAGCCGAAACGGCTTGCGTCACGGACACCTCCGAAATTCCGAAAAATGCGACAGAGACACTCGACAGAGACACTCGCTTTTTCGGAATCATTTGACGAGGCCGATTTAGTCGGCAGCAAGAGCTCGTAGAGTCCACAGCAAAGCGATAGCGGAGAACGCCGCGACGCTTGCTGTGTGCCATGAGTTTTTATGTATGTGTGCATATGTGTGTGCATTGTTGGCATATGTATGCATGTTCTTTATGCTTTGTTTTTGTTTTCAGCTTTTTCTATTGCAGGGCAAGCCAGCTGAGATTTGTTTTGATGGTGGGTGATAAGGGTGATAAGAATTTGTATTTATTTTATATAAATGCATCTATATTTATTTATATATAAATGCATAGTTTATTATACTTGTGTAACTATTAAATTATTTATTATTATTATTATTTATTAATTACAAAAATATTAATTAAAGCAATTAAATACCTCAACTTAATTAAATGATCAAATTAATACTTAACTAAATTAATAATTAAATAAATAATTTATTGATATTTTATTACAAATATTTAAAAATAATATATAAATATATATATCCATTCAAAATTATATTATTTTTGATATCATAATCTGTTTATCATTTTAATTTGCCCTAAAACAAAATCAAATCAAGGTCACTGGCAATTGGACCTAATGAAAATATGTCTCCGCACTACGACACACCCCGTACTTTTTAAACCTAATTACCCACAATATTATCTATTAAATATACGATTAATTTCCTAAATAAACTTAGGGTATATATCAAACAAATTAAATGATTTGTTTTATCCATCAAAAGTATTTAATTAATTTTTAAAATAAATAATTGAAAACTTAACCGATAGAGGGTATAAAAAGTTCCACCCTAATTCCAAAACTAACATCGACAGCGAAACAAAGCTCTGTTGCCAAAGTTCTATGCCTCTGGAACCGAATAACAAACCAACTCAGCCAAATATTTTGTTTTCGGCGGTCAGCAATGCGTGTGCCGGGGCACTATGAAATACCCTGTTCGTCAAAACATTATTACCCCCAATATTTTCTATAGCAGATTGCATGAAATTGTTTAAATAGATAAATGATGATTATAAAACAAATGCATAGCTTTGTTTTATAAATTTTAAATATTTAATTCACCTTAGAAACTCAGTTTTTAAACCTTAACATGTATAGGGTGTCGGAGACTCAGTCATAACACTAACAAGATCAGCATGAAAAGTACACATACACAGAAATATGCGTACACATATTAAAGGATACACACATACAATCAGATCAGACAACAGCAAAGACGTACGACAATGTCTGTCTCCCTCTGTCTTTAAAAGTATGCATGTGTGTAAGGAGGATGGGTAGAATCTCCATATTAACGCAATAGACGAAAAAATTGCCAGCGCTTGTGGCAAAATCTGACTTTGCTCAGAGCTTTACCCTTCCGCAACAGAGTACCATACTTTTTCCAAAATGCTGCTGTAAAAGTCTTCGATAGAATATATTACATGTATTTTAATTAATTTTATTTTTAAAGTAGAATTAATAAAAGTTTATATGTGAATACATTTATGTTTGTACATATATGTCGGGTCGGGAATGAGGTTAGGATTCATTTTTTTTAATAATACTTTTTTGGCTACGCGCACAAAAATGAGTTCCCTTGTGTCTTGTCAACGTGGACGTTCTAGACTGCTTGACGCCTCGTAGCAGCGATGCTTTTGACGACAATATCCACTGCACAAATTAATTGCATCACTATATCCATCCTGCTTACTCACACACGCTAAGCATCACAAGGGACCACGTACAGCGACAGATAGCCTTGTCTCGTTCAGTCTCAAAATTATCTACGCTCAGTCGTCCGAGTATGACATAAGAAATAACGAGACTAAAGAGACGGACAACAAATTAGAGATGAGTGGCGCGCAACGGCCGTTAAACTCAAATAATACCATCGTGTCACGACACGGCTATCCTGACAATCTACACGTCCTCGTGTAGTCGTTTTTATCAAATTGATTCAATTTCCATCTCTATTCAAATCTTAAACTTTATTGTTCATGTCTTTTACATTTTGCTCTTTACATCAAGTTTAGCTTTACAAACAGTTTGCTTTATAACGGAATCTCTTATACCTATTTTACAAACTTAATTAATTTAATTTTCATGGTATTTTCAGTTCATATTTTTTTTCATTAGTAACTAGATTATAAATGACTCAACATTACTTTCAATATGCCTCACTTGGGCCTTCCGCCAGTACACCATATTCGTTTCTTCAATCGATTAACTAATACGTTACATTAAATTCATCGTTTCTTTTAACGGATCACACATCGTCATTTCTGACGGATAACACATCGTCCTCTCTGACGGATAACACATCGTCCTCTCTGACGGATAACTCTTCATCTCGCTTAGATGGATTACTTTCTGTCCGATCTGAACTCATTGGCAGGCTTAACTCTTCATTTTCGATATCAAATTCATTTGGTATTTCACTATCAGGCATTTTTCGAATATCTTCGTGACAATACTTGAACATGCGTTTATTTTTTAGGGACTTCAACATGTACCTATCACCATCCAAGACTTCTGTTACTAAAAGCGGTCCTCTAAATTTTGCATCTAACTTAGTTTGGTGCCGCTCTTCATTTTTTAGTAACACGTAATCACCTACATTGTATTTGACAACAGTTGCCTTGCTTTTATCGAATCTAGATTTATCATAAGAGGCTAAGGATTTCATTCTATCGGTGGCGTTGGCTCTAATACTAGCTAAATCTATTTCCACTTCTGTTTCAAGCGGAGGAACTAATCCCAGGGGTCGAGCCTCCTTTCCGATCAACATTTCTAATGGGCTTGCCTCATTTGCGTGACTAATTGTACAGTTTAATGCAAGCTGTACTTCACCAAGTGCGTCTTGCCAAGATCGCTGACTAGCTTCTACAGCAGTCAACAAATTCTTTAGCGTGCTCATCACACGTTCAACTTGACCATTGGCACGGCTTGCTCCTGTGGCAATTAAATGAAGTTTTATTTTTTGAGAGTTGCAAAACTCTAAAAATTTTGAACTAGCAAAACACCTACCCTGGTCTGCTATGATGCGATTTGGTACCCCAAACAATGTTACGGCAGATTTCACAGACTTAATACAACTTTCAGCATCTAACTTGAGAACGTGATGCAAATAAACGTATTTTGTATAAGCATCGATCTGAACAATAACGTACTCTTTTAAATCGCTTTTTCCGCTTAACTTTCCTGTAATGTCAATGTGAACCGTATGCCAAGGTATACTGACCTTTGGGATAGGATGAAACTCAGCTTGGACTTTCCCAGAAGGAGATTTAGAAGTCCGACAAGTTATACAGTTAGCGACAAATTTACGAACGTACTTGTTCATTTTAGCAAACCAATAATATTGATAAACTTTGTCAAGTGTCTTTTGCCAACCAAGGTGCATAATCGATTCGTGTACTTGGTTTATTACCGACCATTTGAACGCTCGTGGCACAACCGGCAAGCAACGTGTCCTACCATTCCGCTGTACCTTACGATGCAAGACTCCTTTGCGCAAATCAAATGTGTTGGCCAAGTCTACGGAGAACTCATCGGAGTTTAATTTAGTGACAATTTCTATTATTTCGGGATCTAAACGCTGTTCGGCGAGAAGCCAGTCGCTAGAAACTTCAGCTAAATTTACTCTCTTTTCGGGAATTTTAGATGCAGCTGGATGCGATTCGGGAGGCAATGGGTTTCTGGACAAAAAGTCAACATGAGCCATACGCTTTCCTTCTCTATACTGAATGTCAAAATTGAACGATTGTAAATAGGCCCACCAACGATGTACCCTAGGAGTCAAATCTATTTTGGTACGAGAAGCTTTCAATGAATTACAATCGGTAAACACAACGAAATTGCGACCAAGAAGGTAATGACGAAAATGTTTTATGGCCTGAACCACAGCTAAGGTTTCCAATTCATAAGAATGATACCTAGACTCCGCAAAAGAGGTGGTTTTACTGAAATATTCTACAACATGGGATCTATTTTGTATTCGATGTATAAGCATCGCCCCATATCCTATGGAGCTTGCATCTGTATGCAACTCAATTGGATATTGAGGGTCAAATATCACTAATACTGGGTCGTTTGTAAGAATGTCCACGATATGTTTTCTAACTTTTTCCAATTCAGGATTCCAAGTAATACTTCCATTTCCCGACGATAGGGAATATAACGGTTTCATAACTTGGGAGAAGTTGGGCACAAATTTACGGAAATATGAGGCCAGACCAATAAATTGTCTAATGCCAGTGGTAGTTAGTGGCGGAGGCAATGAACTTAACGCAGATATTTTCCGCGAATTGGGCCGAATTTCTCCCGCCCGTATCTCATAGCCTAAATACTGAACTTCTGTTTTAAGGAAACTACACTTATTAATGTTAAAAGTGAATCCAGCATTTGTAAGAATGTTTAAAACAACTTTTAACCTTTCCATTCCAGACTCCTTTGTTGGTGACACAACCATAATGTCGTCCATATAAACGATTACGAATGTATGAGCAATATCACCCAGAGCGTTCATAACTGCACGCTGAAAGACTGATGGCTCGTTTTTAAGACCGAAAGGCATTGTTAAGAATTCAAATTGGCCATCTGGAGTCACAAATGCGGTATATTCTATTGAGTCAGGGTGAATTGGGATTTGATGGAAGCCGCTTGCCATATCTAAACACGAAAAAAAGTTAGCCCCACAAAGTCTAGCTATCTGGTCATTGATAAGCGGCAACGGGTATTTGTCTGAAACTGTATTTGAGTTTAATTCCCTGTAATCGACACAAAGGCGATCTGATCCGTTCTTCTTTTTAACGAGCAACATGGGGCTAGCAAAGGGGGAGCAACTAGGGCGAATAATATTACATTTAGTCAACTCGCCCAACTGATTTCTAACTGTTTCTCTCTCTTGAGGACTAAGCCTATAAGGGCGTCGCTGAACAGTTTTACTGGGGTCGATTAAAAGTATTTTCATCTCACCTGTGCTAACTTGTGTACATGGAATTCCTTTAATAAATGCTTTCGAATAAGTTTCAATTAGTTTAATTAATTCATCTTTCTCGTTACCGACCAATTCGGTGTCTAAGTCGGATAAGTTAAATGTTGGCTTAGTTGAAGAACAAACATTTACAGTTTTCGATTTTACAAGTTCAAACTTATCTGATGAAATAATAACATTAAGGCCCTGACTCAGGATCTCTCGCCCGATTACGATATCATTTTTCAATTGCATATCTCTTACAACATGGAACAATATTTCAATTACATTCTCATTAATAGTAACTTGACTTAATATTTGCAACGTGCTATATATACCGGTATCACCAATACCTTTTAACATTACAATATTATTGGTGCGTTTTCCAGATAATTTATTACTGATTGTCTCATTAATTATCGAACATTCGGCGCCGGAGTCAAAGCAAATTGGATAGAGCTCACCTCGATGTTCCATAACTGCACTTGGTTCTGCAACAAAACATTGGTTGACACTCTTCTGCTGGATCTTTCCGGGTAAAGCTGGTGACCCGTTACTTGAGCACTTGTTTGCAAAGTGCCCTGGTTGGCCACATTTGAAACACGTGAGGCTTGACTTCTCGCGCTGTGGCTTCATTTCTCTCTCTTGACGCATTTTCGATCGGCATTCTGCAATTTTATGTCCTTGTTTTCCACAAAAATGACACACCACAGATAACACTCTTCTTTTCTTTTGGTCTGGTTCAGCGTTATCGTCGCGACAGCCACGCCGTTTCTTATCAAAAGAGAACGCCTTCAATTCGGTTTGTAGCTTACTTCGGGATTGCACGTTTGAAGTAAAAACAACTCGCTGCAAGCGGCTATCGATATTCGCCAAATGTGCAAGTACGGTAGAAACAGCGATTTCTTCGTGGCTCCTATTTCGCCATTTCGTTGTCAATGACGTCACCAACCGACTTGCATAAACTGCGAGACATTCGCCATCGGCCGGGCGGCTGTTTAACAAATTGAAAAACATGGCCGCCACCGTCTCTTCTTCTTCGAAGCGCTGAAGAAACAATTCTCGAAAATCATTCCATTTCATGCCAGGATAGGAGATTTGTGTTAACCAATGCGAAGCGATCCCCTCCATGGAATTACTCAGTGCCATAATAAGTTTACTACCTTCCAGTGGGTGCTCCGATAGTATTATGTCGGTAGTCGCACACCATTTTGAGGCTTCTACTCCAGCAGTGTCAGGGTTGAATTTGGGCAGAGTGACGTCACGGCCTTGTTGCTGCACTTGTGTCGTAGCCTGCATTGTTTTCAGAAGCTCGATCATATTGCGATTTTGTAAGTCGAAAACTTCACGCCACTGTTCTCCAGATAATGCAGGAGCTGGCACGGATCCCACTTCTGATGTCGGGTCGGGAATGAGGTTAGGATTCATTTTTTTTAATAATACTTTTTTGGCTACGCGCACAAAAACGAGTTCCCTTGTGTCTTGTCAACGTGGACGTTCTAGACTGCTTGACGCCTCGTAGCAGCGATGCTTTTGACGACAATATCCACTGCACAAATTAATTGCATCACTATATCCATCCTGCTTACTCACACACGCTAAGCATCACAAGGGACCACGTACAGCGACAGATAGCCTTGTCTCGTTCAGTCTCAAAATTATCTACGCTCAGTCGTCCGAGTATGACATAAGAAATAACGAGACTAAAGAGACGGACAACGAATTAGAGATGAGTGGCGCGAGTTACAGTATGGGGGTCCGGGGGTAAGGCCTTTTGGTGTAATTTTGCTTCTTGTGGTGTTTAAGTGTTTTAGCGTTTAGAATAAAAGACGTCTGTTTCGGTCAAACTTTACAATCAACTGAATCTTTATTTCAATATTTTTATATATAAAGCCCTAAACCAAGCTGACGCTATCGAGTGTCAATTCCATTTCACAACATCCTGTCCGTTGCTGATGTTGCGGTTTCGCAACAAAGTAGAGTCAGCTGCGGACAATGTCGCCCACACGATCGAGAAACGCTTACAGAGCGTTTCTGCGTGGCGGCTTCTGTGGAATCTCAGAGGGGAAAATCTCAGAGGGGGCTGAGATGGTAACTCCTCCCCCCCTAGTGTGGAGCGACGGCCAGAAGGACGGTAGAGTTGTAAGTCCAATTGCGGGTGTTTCCGATGGGATGAAAGAGATTTGTTTGGGCCTACAGGTCCAGCAGACGCCAATTGTAATGGCGAAAATCGTGAGTAGTATATATATTGTCGTTAAATGGATTGAGTTAGAACTCTTCATTTCTATTATTCCATTTTGCGTGTGTAGGGTTTGCAAGTGTAGTTTATGGAGGTTAATGTCGTTTATTGTATTATTTATTTTGATGTCTTCGAGTTCGGGGATTGACAGAGTATACTCTTCCGTATAGTCGATCCCTGTGTCGTCGTAATTCAATCCGTTAATGTTCATGGAGCAATTTTTGAAGGTAATAATAGCTGAACCGTTAATTTTTTTTGGTTTGCTACAAGTTGAGGTGATTGTAGTGTTGATTGTATTAAGGATGATGATTTTTCGTTGTTCTACTTCTTCGATGATTTCCTCGTTGCCGATGTCCCTGATGTCGCATGTCGCTGTTTCTTCGTTTAGGATACCCTTCAGGCATTGCTGATTGATTGTGGTTGAAGGGGTTGCGTTGTCTTCGCAGATATAGGTTTGGTGTACTTTAGGACATCTATTAGGAATTTGTCTGATTTTGCCAGCTTGGTTGTTTATTACATATTTAGGTAATATTAAAATTTTAGTCTTATTTATAGGTAGGGGAATAATGTGTAATAAATCATAATTATCTTTATCGAATATTGGTATATTGATTTTAAAAGTTACAATTTTTTCTTTGATTTCTGTCTCTAGTGTTAAAAGTCTATATAAATGTTCTTCAGATTTCGTGACAAAGTTTTGTTCATCCATTATATTTTTAATGAGTAGTATTTCTTTTTCTGTTAGAATGAATTTGGGTATAATATTTAATTTTGTCAATAGGATGCTTTCTGCTATGTTATCAATGTGTGTGTACAAAATATCGATATTGAAGTTAATTCTAGATATGTATTGTAATAGATGAATTTCGTTATGTTCATCTTTTAAAGTTCTAAAAACATTATTTTTATAATTTTTAATGAATAAATTTATATTTTCCTGTTCTGTATTTATGTGCTTAGTGATATCTTTGAATCTTTCTTCGATTTCGTTATTAATTATATTTTGTTGATTGATATTCTTAACTATTTTCCTTTCGTTTTCTTCTAGCTTGTTAAATTTGTTAGTAATGATTCCTTCGTCGGTGGCGTCCATGTTGCCAGTAACTACTTTGATTACACTACCGAGTCCATTTATTAGTCCTCTCTTATTTCTTGTTTTTGGTATTAGAGCATTAATTCTGTTTTTTACTTGTATTAATTTAGTCCTGACTGCGTTAATAACTTCACCGGAAAATTTAACGTCTTTAAGGTCATTTAAGGCAGTTTCAAATTTATAAATGTTATCGATAGAGTCTTGTAGGTTAATTTTATGAATAAGATATTTATGCGAATTTATAACTTTTGTGTTTCCGAGGTTTATTATTGCTATTTTGTCATTGTCCGTTAGGGGTTGTATCTTTATTAATTGCGCGTTACTGCGGTAAGATCTGTAAGAGGTTGTATAGTTAATGTACTTTTTTTTTTTTAGTCTTTTTCTTATTTTAGATTTATGTATCTTTTGGTTTTTCTTTGATAAAAATGTAATTCCTGTGTCTTTGGATATTGTGTGTTTTGTAAATCTGGGTGTTAGTTTATTCCGTCTATTTTCTTTTCTGAAAACTATATCTCCTGTATCTACTGGTGGGGGTTCTTGTCTGTCTTGATTTGCTTTTTCAATCCTAAACTCCATCTTATTTTTCATCATTTCTGTTATTTTTGGATATAGGTCCGTTTGAAATGCGTTCAATTTTTGTAAATAGTCGTGTTGGTTGTCGAAAGTCGTTTCTCTGTTAAATAGATGAGTCTTGCCTTGAAAAACCTCGTAAGGGGTATATTTAGTAGCTGAGTGAATGGCGTTATTATATGTAATGAAGGTTTCCGAAAGAGTCTCGTCATGGTCACAATCTAGCTGTTCCTCCTTCTTTTTGTTTATGATTATTCGGTATATTTCAGTGAGGGTTGAGTGTAACCTTTCGACTGTGGAATTGCTCGAAGATTGTTGGAAAGAGGTGACGTGTAGTTGTATGTTGTATTGGTTGCAGAAGTCTTTAAAAATTTTTCCTGCGAACTCTGGTCCCTGGTCGCAAACTATTTTTTGTGGAATTCCGAATAAAGCTATGAAGTTTCTAACAGATCGAACGATATTGAGGCTATCTCGGGCTGGGATTGTATAGCCTGAGGCGAATTTGGAAAATTTATCTATAATGGTTAAGATAGTCTTTGCGTTAATAGTATAAAGATCTATATGGAGGATTTGCAACGGTAGCGAAGGGATTTCTGTTTCTTGGTAGATAAGTTTTTGTGGCTGTCGATCGTATTTCAATGTTTGGCAGGTGTCGCAGTCATTGATAATTTTTGAGACTACTGTTTTTAATTGCGGGGAATAAATTTTTCTTTTTAGGTGTGCTAGTGTTTCGTCGATCCCTCTATGGTTACTATCTTTGTGGTATTTTTCTATCTCTATTTCAAGTTTATTTACTTCTGTTATGTCTTCTAACATTCTTGTGCATCTTATTATTTTATACATTTTTGTAGGTAGAAAATATTCTAATAGAGTTTCTTGTATAATTTTAAAAACATCGTCCGGTGCTAGTACCGCGTAGGTTTTGTTGGGTTTGAGAATTGTTGAAAGGGTTTTGGCCAATTTAGCTTTGTCGAAAGTACTTTCAGAGATGGTTCTTCTTAATTTGTTTTTAAAGGGGGTTGTCGTTATAAGTTGTGGTTTGTCGTTTTTCTGAAATATTATTTGTAGGTTGAATTCATTAATAGGTTTGTTGGTCGTTTGTATGTTATTTGTTTGAGCAGTTTCTTGGTCGTTAGTGTTTATTTCTGTGGTAATACGACTAAGGGCATCTGCCACGACGTTCTCGGATCCTTTCTTATAGGAGATCTCATAATCGTATTCCAACAACTGGAGTTTCCAGCGAACTAGTTTTGAATTTGGTTCTTTGAAATTCATCAACCAGGTTAACGGTCGATGATCGGTAACGATTTTGAATTTCTGGCCAAATAGGTAGGGTCGGAAGTGTTTTGTTGCCCAAATAATTGCTAGCATTTCTTTTTCAACTGTAGAGTAGTTTAGTTCTGTGTCCGTTAGGGTTCGGCTAGCGAAAGCGATTGGTTTTTCGTTGTTGTTAGGACCTTGTGAAAGTACCGCCCCGATAGCTACGTTACTAGCGTCGGTTGTAAGGATAAATGGTTTGTCGAAGTCGGGATATTGTAGTAACGGGTCATTACAGAGAAGGGTTTTACTCGCTTCAAACGCGTCGATGAATTCTTTACTGATTTTTACCGAACTTTTTCCTTTCAATTGCTGAGTTAAAGGTTTTGTGATATTTGCAAAGTCTCTAATGAATTTGCGATAATATCCTAACAGTCCTAGGAAAGATTTGATTTGTTTTCTGGTTTTTGGCATTGGGAATGATTTTATCGTTTCTATTTTCTTTGGGTTTGGTTTAATACCATTATCTGTTATGATATGGCCCAAATATTCTATTTCTTTTCTTAAGAAGTCTGACTTATTGGGTTGAAGTTTTAAGTTTGCGTTGTTGAGTCTAGTGAAAACTGCGTGTAAATGTAACATATGTTCCTGAAGCGATGATGAAAAAATGATTATATCGTCTAGGTATATTAGGCAGCATTTGCCATTTAAGTCCGTTAGAATGTTGTCCATGACTCTTTGGAAGGTAGCAGGAGCGTTAGTAAGACCAAATGGCATTCTAACAAACTCAAAATGACCGTCTACTGTGGAGAAAGCTGTCTTATCTACGTCGTTTGGATGCATCTCGATTTGATGGTATCCGCTGGCTAGATCTAAAGCTGTAAAATATTTTGCTCTGCCAATCCTGTCTAGAACGTCGTTGATGTTCGGCATAGGATATTTATCCTTGACTGTTTTGTCATTTAGCTTGCGGTAATCGATAACTAGTCTCCATTTTTCGATATTGGATTTATCCTTCTTTTTTGCTACTAGAAAAGTTGGAGAGCTCCAGGGTGAATAACTATGCTTGATTATGTTCTGGTCCAGTAGCTTTTGAATTTGGGTGTTAACTTCTTTCTTTTCTTTGACGCTATATCGAAATGGTTTTGTATGTATTGGGATTTGGTCGGTAAGTTTAATTTTGTGTTTGACCAAACTTGTGAACGTTAGTGGTTTTCCTTCTTTATAAAAAAGGTTTGGGAATTTTGAGCAAAGTTTCTTTAGTTCTCTTGTTTCTTCTTCATTTAAGTGGTCGGTCTGGATGATTGGTTCTTCGTTGAGGTTTTTAGTCTTTGTTTCGGTAATTGTATTTACTTCTATATAGTCGTGTTCTTCGTATTTGTACACCTCTAGTTGGGATTCGAGGCAGAATTTCTGTTCGAGGTTAGAGAAATTATTTATTTCCATAAGGCTGATATTGTCTTTTGCGGTGTAAAGTCCACCTGATATGAATAGGTCTTTAGATATGGAGGTGGGTTCGAAATAGAATGTACCGTTTTTTAGGTTCACGGGTATTGGGATTATTCTTTTTGATTCTTCTTCTATAGTATGGAGAGTAGATATTATTTTATCTTCTAGTTCAATTTGTATATTGAACGTTTTTGTGTGTAGGGATCGTTGCGGAATGTTAACTATTGCTTCGAGTTGTTGAAGGATGTCTATCCCAATGAGTCCGTCAAAATAGTCATGAAACTTAAATAATAGTAATGTATATGGAGTGGAATCGGAGAATTCCTTGAAGAGAGGCAACTTTGCTTTTCTGTGTAAAGGGTGTGTATTTAACACTGTTTTGATGTTGACTGGTCCTGGTAAATTGATTTGGTCTGTTTGTGCTACTAGTTTTGGGTTAATGAAAGAGAATGTTGCTCCCGTATCTATAAGGAATTTAAGAGATTCTTTTGGTTTTAGGTGTAAAATGATATAGGGGAGTGGATATCCTGGTTTTCTGCTACTTAGGTATCCTGATTGTTGCTTGAGGCTCTTTCCTGAAAATTTGCTTGTTCGTTATAGTTATGTAATTGTGGCTGTGATTCTACATTATGCATATTTCCTTTGTTCTGTGAATTTGGGAGGTATTTGCCTCTGGTCTCGTTCTTATTGTCTTCCCTATACGTAATAGCTGGGAAATTATTGCTTCGTTTTTTATTATAGTCTCTGTCATAGTCCTGTTGGTGTCCACGTTTGTCTAGGCGTCTCTCGTTGTTTCTATCTAATTCGTTACTGTTCTGTTTGTTGTAGTTCGAATTAATGGGTTTGCGGTTCGATTGCTGTCTTTTCTGATGTTCTTGAGCAAAATAGATTTCTCGTTCCTTCAAAGCCCATTCCAGGGCCTCGCGAATATTACTGGGTTTCATCGCCCTAACGGCTGTACCTAATGGACCTTTAATACCTGACAAAAAGGAGTTTAGACAGATGTCGGCGAAAAGATTTTTCTTAGTCTTTATTAACATTGGTTCAACCTCTTTAGTGTCCGTTAGTCTGAACAAAGCTATTTTGATTTCGCACACTTTTTCGTATAAGGCGCGAAGTGGTAGTGAGCCTTGAACCAGAGTATGTAGCTCGTACATTAAAGTTGGTTCGTCTCGCTTATCGGAACAGTGTAATATGAGAGCTTCCTTGATTTCATCCCAATTAAGGCTAGCCCCTTCTTCTATTATAGCTTCGTTAGCTTTTCCTTCAATTTTATTCCTGATGGCTCTTAAGAGCATTTGACCGTATGGGGTTTGGTCGGTTCCTCTAATAAGGAGGAGAATTTCTTCCACATTGGTGATAAACTCGCTAAGGGTCTTTGAATTTCCATCATATGATGGTAGAAAACGAATAGCGTCCGGAATCTTTAACGAAGTCATGAAATCAGAGTGGTTGGTCATTACTGGGGCCTGATTAGGTGGAGGAGAGCTCGACGTAGATGTCATTGGTGTTATGTCTTCTGTTCTTGCTATTGTTTGATTTTCTCTGATGTCCGTTAGGCTAGTGCTGATTCTAGTCCTGCTTCTAGTATTTGGAATTAGTTTCTTAACTCTACCTATTGTCGACATTAATTTAATTTGATGGCTGTAAATATTTTAATTTGATTTAATAGTTTTGAATATTTTATAAGTGTAGTGTATAGTATTAGGTAAAATAATATTATATAAGTATTAAATGTGTAGTGTATGGTATTAGGTAAAATAATATTATATAATTACTAAATGTGTAGTGTATTGTATATGTATAGGTGTATTATAGATGCTCGGTGGAACGTATGCGAATTTATCTGTAGGAGTGAGAGAGAGAGAAAATTATTTATGTTACCAATCTACTTTATATAGGTGTATATTAAATTTTTTTTTTTTTTAAAAAAAAAAATTTATTTATTATTACTATTAAAATTTTTTTTTTTATATATTTCTTCTTCTTCTTGTTTTTTTTTTTTATATATTTTATCACATTTTTTTTTTATATATTATTTTATTTATTATTTTTTTTTTGAGAAGGGTATGTGAAAGTCTACGTTGTTGATCTTGTTTGATCTCTTTTTGTTTGAAATGTTAGTATACGTGAGGTTCAAACACGTCTGTGCAACAAGTCGTATGTCGTCCAATACATCAGCATGAGACATTGGTTCGACCGACGAGTTTGGACGCACAAGTCTGTTCGAACTTTCGGCCACGATGGTCACAATTGCTCATATGCCCTGAGCGTATGACGTCACGCCACTAACTCAAACTTGTTGTATTAATTTCGATTGTGTTGTCGCATGAGGTTTGAATGTGTCTGTGCAACAAGTCGTATGTCGTCCAATACATCAGCATGAGGCATTGGTTCGACCGACAAGTTTGGACGCACAAGTTTGTTCGAACTTTCGGCCACGATAGTCACAATTACTCATATGCCCTGAGCGTATGACGTCACGCCACTATCTCGAACTTATATTAATTTCGGTTGTGTTGTTGCATGAAGTTTGAATGTGTCTGTGTAACAAGTCGTATGTCGTCCAATACATCGCCATGAGGCATTGGTTCGACCGACGAGTTTATAACACACAAGTTCGTTCAAACATTCACTGCACCTGGCTACTTCTACTCAAATGTCTTGAGCGTATGACGTGTAGCAGGGAGCCAACTCAAACCGAATGCACAATCAAATCATTATATCGTTGGTTTTTCTTTTTGTTTGCACTTTATGTTGTCTTTTTGTTGTTTGTTCCGAAAGAATTATTGAAGAAAAATTGAGTTCACTCATAATATAGAGGTGTTTAGATTGTATATATGTATGTGGGTATTGTGTATGTGTCATTTTTTGTGTATTTTTCAAATAAACGTTCCACCAAGCATTTTGTATTATAGCACTTAACTTCACTTAATTATTTTTCTTACATTATAAGGACTAATAATAACAGGTTCTTCATCGTTGATGCGGCTGCGCCAGTTACAGTATGGGGGTCCGGGGGTAAGGCCTTTTGGTGTAATTTTGCTTCTTGTGGTGTTTAAGTGTTTTAGCGTTTAGAATAAAAGACGTCTGTTTCGGTCAAACTTTACAATCAACTGAATCTTTATTTCAATATTTTTATATATAAAGCCCTAAACCAAGCTGACGCTATCGAGTGTCAATTCCATTTCACAACATCCTGTCCGTTGCTGATGTTGCGGTTTCGCAACAAAGTAGAGTCAGCTGCGGACAATGTCGCCCACACGATCGAGAAACGCTTACAGAGCGTTTCTGCGTGGCGGCTTCTGTGGAATCTCAGAGGGGAAAATCTCAGAGGGGGCTGAGATGGTAACTCGCGCAACGGCCGTTAAACTCAAATAATACCATCGTGTCACGACATATACATATTATATATTCTCATCAATACTTTTCTTTAAACATGTTTAAATAAACTATATTAAAATAAACATTTGCTTATTAACTATTTCCATTTATTTTTTAATACAATTGAATAATATTGTTGAGTTTATATGTTGAGTTGATATATTAAAATAAAATTAATTAATATACATGTTATATATTCTATCGTAGACTTTTACAGCAGCATTTTGGAAAAAGTATGGTACTCTGTTGCGGAAGGGTAAAGCTCTGAGCAAAGTCAGATTTTGCCACAAGCGCTGGCAATTTTTTTGTCTATTGCGTTAATATGGAGATTCTACCCATCCTCCTTACACACATGCATACTTTTAAAGACAAAGGGAGACAGATATAGTCGAACGTCTTTACTGTTGGCTGGTCTGATTGTATGTGTGTATCCTTTAATATGTGTACGCATATTTCTGTGTATGTGTACTTTTCATGCTGATCTTGTTAGTGTTATGACTGAGTCTCCGACACCCTATACATGTTAAGGTTTAAAAACTGAGTTTCTAAGGTGAATTAAATATTTAAAATTTATAAAACAAAGCTATGCATTTGTTTTATAATCATCATTTATCTATTTAAACAATTTCATGCAATCTGCTATAGAAAATATTGGGGGTAATAATGTTTTGACGAACAGGGTATTTCATAGTGCCCCGACACACGCATTGCTGACCGCCGAAAACAAAATATTTGGCTGAGTTGGTTTGTTATTCGGTTCCAGAGGCATAGAACTTTGGCAACAGAGCTTTGTTTCGCTGTCGATGCTAGTTTTGGAATTAGGGTGGAACTTTTTATACCCTCTATCGGTTAAGTTTTCAATTATTTATTTTAAAAATTAATTAAATACTTTTGATGGATAAAACAAATCATTTAATTTGTTTGATATATACCCTAAGTTTATTTAGGAAATTAATCGTATATTTAATAGATAATATTGTGGGTAATTAGGTTTAAAAAGTATGGGGTGTGTCGTAGTGCGGAGACATATTTTCATTAGGTCCAATTGCCAGTGACCTTGATTTGATTTTGTTTTAGGGCAAATTAAAATGATAAACAGATTATGATATCAAAAATAATATAATTTTGAATGGATATATATATTTATATATTATTTTTAAATATTTGTAATAAAATATCAATAAATTATTTATTTAATTATTAATTTAGTTAAGTATTAATTTGATCATTTAATTAAGTTGAGGTATTTAATTGCTTTAATTAATATTTTTGTAATTAATAAATAATAATAATAATAAATAATTTAATAGTTACACAAGTATAATAAACTATGCATTTATATATAAATAAATATAGATGCATTAATATAAAATAAATACAAATTCTTATCACCCTTATCACCCACCATCAAAACAAATCTCAGCTGGCTTGCCCTGCAATAGAAAAAGCTGAAAACAAAAACAAAGCATAAAGAACATGCATACATATGCCAACAATGCACACACATATGCACACATACATAAAAACTCATGGCACACAGTAAGCGTCGCGGCGTTCTCCGCTATCGCTTTGCTGTGGACTCTACGAGCTCTTGCTGCCGACTAAATCGGCCTCGTCAAATGATTCCGAAAAAGCGAGTGTCTCTGTCGAGTGTCTCTGTCGCATTTTTCGGAATTTCGGAGGTGTCCGTGACGCAAGCCGTTTCGGCTGTACAGTGCCAATGTATGAAATGGGCCCTCTATAGGTTATTTACTTAGTGCTAAATTTTACTCTGGATGTAGTCTGGCAGCACCACATGTTTCTCTTTCTCACACACAGCAGTTATCTCATTGCGCGCCAAACCATTTCTTTTTGAAATTTAAGGAAATGTTAATATATATAGGTTTTTGTAATGCAGAACAATTTATTTATCACTAGTGACGAAAGCAGACCTTAAAAACGCACACGTAGTGAAGTTTGCTGGGCTGCAGGCCGCTAGCTATATATACACGCAATATTGGATATAGAGATCGGCTGGACCGATCGCAATGTGTTATATATCATTCGAAAGGTAATTTCGGTGGTTTTAATACGACATACTATTATCTCTGATCTGTCAGATATTTTTCGAGATATAGACGTTTGCATATCTTTGTCAAACTTTGCACGTTTGAATGTGGAGCTTCGGTTGGAGCATAAAGCCCCAATTTTTAGATGCAGATAGTTGGTAGAGTTGAATACGCGTCGAACGGTACTTCATTCACCCAAATCGGACTATCCATTCCAAAGATAATGGAATTAAAATTTTGATGACGTCATCGAGCTGAGATAAAAATCTTGTGTGTTGGTTTGTCTGGACCAATCTTTGAGATATCGGAATGAATTTTCTTGAGCGTGTTACTTCCAGAAATCTCAGAAACTTTTGTTCCACAATTTTTTTGAAAAACCGCTAGTTTGGCGGGAAAAATCTAGAATACTTGCAAATTCTATTGAAAACTACGGCCAAACCATAGACCCTATGATAAATTTTTTTACATCACTCGAAAGGTTATTAAAATAGCTTTAATATAAGTCTAAACTAATTCTGTAAGATTATTACATGATGTAAAACTTACAAACTAATTTTTATACCCTGTGGGGGTATATTAAGTTTGTTAAAAATATGTAACGGGCAGAAGGAAGCATGGCCGACCCCATAAAGTATATATATTCTTGATCAGCATCAATAGCCGAGTCGATATAGCCATGTCCGTCTGTCCGTCGGTCTGTCGGTCTGTCGGTCCGTCCGTATGAACGAAAGGATCTCAGAGATGGTAAGAGCTAGAAGCTTGAACTTGGTGTCCCACCACTGGTAATTTTTGCAGGCAGATCAAGTTTATCTTTTTTTTTGGATGCCACGCCCACTTTGCCCACAAATTAAGTAAAAGTAAAAGCATAAAAAAAGCAGTTTTGTAGCTCAAACCCCTCATAACAAGAGCAATATAACAGCTAAAGACTTCACATTTAGCACACATAATGAATATTTTGTGGTCAATATGTCCAGAAAATGTTATCACGATGCCACGCCCCTTTCGCCTACAATTCGGAAAAGCTTATAACAAGAGCAATATTACAGTTAGAGACTTCAGACTTGGGACATATGATGAATATTTTGTGGTCGATGTGTCCAGAAAATTGTATCGCGATGCCACGCCCCCTTCACCCACAAATTAAGTAAAACCTCATAAAGCAAGCAGTTTTGTCACTCAAAAACCTCATAACAAAAGCAGTTTTGTAGAAGAAGACTTGAGATTTGGCACACATGATGAATATTTTGTGGTTGATGTGTCCAGAAAAATGTATCACGATGCCACGCCCCCTTCGCCCACAAAAATTAAAAAACGAATTACTAGAGAATTTCATCTGGAGTGAATTTGAGCGGGTTCTTGTAAACCCACAGGGTATATTACGGTCGGGGTCCCGACTGTTCGGCTTGTTTTTTTTACTTTTTGTGAATTTGCATAAAATTGAGTCCTTAAGTTTGTATTTTTGATTAATTATTCTAAAGCGTGAAGACATTGCGCAAATTTTGATATATAACACTTGTCAGACAAGATTCGGGTTGACAAAATATAGCGTTTTCAGATTGGTGCCGTAAAAAAGTCCTGTCGAGGTATCAGCTGTTAGATTGGAGCTGGTGGGCCCGTTAGTGCCTAATGAGATTTAATGTTATATGATGCCAATGTTAACTACGGATCGACTGGTACCTCAATAATTCAAATCCGTTAACTCGTTTAAAAGTTATTATAATATTAAGTCGTATGTTACAGTATCAAAATTTTATGTAAATTTTAGTGTGCTTGATTATTTATGCAATTAATAAGAAAACGGCGCATACGATTTTGGTATATTTTCAATATATCATAGCTAATAAAATTATGCAACTTTTGGTATATAGGTCATATCTGAGATAATTCATTTTGGCAAGATATTACATTTTTAATGTACACATATTTTCCTTTGTGAGTTTTAAGAAAAACAGCAACGGTGAGAAATGTAAGAATTATCACGGCCTTGTAAACATAATTGCAATTTAGAGCTTTCTACGAAGCAGCTTCGTTGGCTCAGTGGTTAGAGTGTCTGACTCTTACGCGGACGTTCGAGGTTCAAATAAAGTTAGCGGCTTTAAGTTTATTTTAATTTTATAATATATTTAGCAGTTTAAATTTTTTTTTTATTTAATTGCAATCGATTCATCATATCCCATATAATTCCTATTTGTAACTTTTTTATCTTAACAACAGAATGGACTAGAAGAACATGTAAGGATAATTACAGCTCTGCAAACAAAGCTCCAATTTAGCAGGGACTTGGTAAATAGCTCGTTGGATATTCCTTAGTGTCAGAACAGCAGCGTCAAGAGCAAAATGTAATGTAAATTACAGTTCTTTAAACAAAGCTGCAATTTAGCACGCGTCTGACGGTAGGCTCGTTGGCTTAATGGTTGATCGGTTAGACCTACATGCGAGAGGCCCCGGGTTCGAGCTCTGGGATATTCTGTCGTCCGATTTTTTTTAAATTTTTAACATTTTAATTTGAATTTGTTTAATTTTTAAATTTTATTGGAAACTATTTTTGCAAATATTTGAATAGTAGTTATTTAAACAATTGAAATTCAATATATTACAAACATTGAAATTCTGCAAATGTTTGTACATATATAACCTTTTGTCGGGGACAATTCTTTTTAATTTTCTTTAATTGGAATTCCAAAAATCTCTGATATCCCCCCAAAAAAAGCCTCTACACGAGGTAAAAGTCTAGTGACGAAAGCATATTCACGCCCTAAAATTACTGATATCAAATTTTGTGACGAACAATATTAATTTTAATATATAAACTATTCTAATATAAATAATAGTTTGGCATTCGGCACTGCGCAGAAAGTTTTTTTAATTACACAAATGCTGCACCTTTTTGCGCAATGTGCGGAATGCCAAGCTATTATTTATATTAAAATAGTTTATATATTAAAATTAATATTGTTCGTCACAAAATTTGATATCAATAATTTTAGGGCGTGAATATTGCATGCAGATCTTCACTAAACTAAGTCGCGATGTTAGTCGCAGCGTTAGGATAGTGTGTATGCACGCTCGCCAATCCCTAAATAATACACTCTCGTGTTGGTTTTTAAGAACTGAACCTCGTTTATTCATTTGTATGGGGTTTTATAGAATATCTTATGTACTATTTGGACAGAGTTAGCTATAGTGCTAGACAGGGTTCACTATAGCATTAAAGTATCTTATATACTAATCAGATCGATTTAGCTGTAGTGCTAGACCGTGTACACAGTTGTGTTAAAGAGTCATATTTACTAATTATGTCATGTAGCCTAAGTGCTAGACAGAGTTCACTATAGCTCTTATGTATTAATGTGGTCGAGTACGGGATCGTTTAAAGTAATCCGTGCTCCTTTCTTCTCATTGTCATATATACTTATGTGTCTATTTCTTCTTATCTATTAGGCATGCATGTTCGTTTATGTTGTAACTGTCCCTCGGTTTCTGAGCGCCGGGACTGCGGTCCGTGTGGTAACCCAACGCATTGGCGACCCTTTCAAGTGGTTGTTCACACGTTTGGCCGCGCAGACCGAGGGATGCTTCAGAAATATGTTCATTTATGAACAATATGCTTTCGTCACTAGACTTTTACCTCGTGTAGAGGTTTTTTTTGGGGTGTTTTGATACTTTGATAGAAACGTAATTTTGTCAACCATACGTGTAAGCAATCTCAAATAAAAATTAATATAATAATAGTAATTATTTAGTATATCAGTGCTGGACAACTCTCAAACTGTGGTTGGACAGTGTTGGACAACTGGCCAATTATAATGAAATAATGTCAATATAAGAAATTCCTTAATATCTCCTTTATTTGTGGGTCGATCGCTATGAAACTTGAATCAAATTTCTAAGCGTTGTTATTCTGTTAACTTAAGCTGTGTTATGTTAACACGCATGCGTGTAAACGTTCGCAAACATTAATTTAAGATTCCCGAAAGAAAGACAAGGCGAGCGATAGTGCAAAGCAGATTGCCATATGCTGTGTCGCTCTTGCCAACAACTATGAAATAATGGTAAAAACAGAAATTCCTTAATATCGCCTTTATTTGTGGGTCGATCGCTATGAAACTTGCAGCAAATTGCTTATCGTTGTTGTACTGTCAATTTAAGCTGTGTTATCTCAACGAAGATTAGTGTAAACTGTTGCAATTATTAATTTTACATTCCTGGGAGGAAGACAAGGCGAGCGATAGTGCAAAGAAGATTGTCATATGTGCTCTCGCTCTTGCCAACCACTATGAAATAATGGCAAAAATAGAAATTCCTTAATATCGCCTTACTTAATGGGTCGATCGCTTTGAAACTTGTATCAAATTTATTAGCGTTGTTCTACTGTCAATTTAAACTGTATTATCTTAACAAACATGAGTCGCTAATATTAATTTTACATTTCCGAAAGAAAGACAAGGCCAGCGATAGTGAAGAGAAGATTGTCATATGCTCTGTCGCTCTTGCCAACAACTATGAAATAATGTTAATAATAAAAATTCCTTAATATCTCCTTTATTTGTGGTTCGATCGCTATGAAACTTGCAGTAAATTGCTTAGCGTGGTTATTCTGTTAATTTAAGCTGTATTATCTTAACAAAGATTGTAAACAATCGCTAATATTAATTTACATAACAATGTATAGTTCTGAGTGTGGCCAATGGATGGCGCCACATGCCACATAACTGTGGCAACCCTGATTGTCATCTTTGCTTCATTTCACGAACTAGGTTCAACCCTGGTAGAGGACTGAGGTTTTTCGTCCCTGCTTTGATCGCAGCCAACTTCACTTCCTCTTTTAGCGCGTCACTTGAATGCAACACACGAAGAAGCTTGGACCAATTCAATAAATACTAATCTTAAGTAATCTGCGCGTTAATTTAATAATTGGCTTTAATAATCTCGCCAAAGTGGTGACCCCGAATGCAAAATCAACATTACAATCTACGTTCAGCGAGATCGCAATCTGCTAGCACTGGAGACGTATTTTTCGACGCCGCAAACATGCCGGCTACCGATCAAAATACCGCAGCTCAGGTGCACTCGCAGCAACTGGAACAACCACAATCATCGCATCCGTTAGCAGCAGCTCCACCGCAATGCGCGCAATTGCGCATTCCAAAATTCAACAAAACAGATCCTCAGCTTTGGTTCGCCCAATTGGAACGACTTTTTCATATTTACAACGTCATCAATGATGAGCTCAAGTTCGACTTGATATGTGTAAATTTGGAAGAGGATGTAAGTGCTACGCTGAGAGATCTTTTTACTCAGCCGCCATTAACCAACAAGTACAACACTTTGAAGCAGCGCATGCTTGAGAAATTTGCAGAGCCAGCTGACTCAAAGTTAAAAAGGCCACTACGCGGCGGCGAAACGGCTGTAAAAAAAACCATCGGATATTCTGGCCCACATGCGGAGTCTAGCCCCAGACACAGGATGCGAAGTTGTGATCCGCTCCTTATTTCTATCCGAGCTTCCGAAATCAATTCGTCCGGCAAATTTAAGACTCAGCAAAACATCTCACAAATTGGTCTCGATCGGCGGTTACACATCAAGGATCGCTTGTCAAATCATCTATTTTTGGTCGATTTTGGATCAATGGTATCAGTGTTACCTCGCACCATGGTGCCACGCGCACGTAATAATGGAAAACTTTATTTGTATGCCGCTAATCAAACCACTATCAAAACCTATGGAAATCATACTCTTCAGCTCGACTTGGACCTACAGCGCCCTTTCACATGGTCTTTTATCATCGCTGACATACAAACACCTATAATTGGTGCTGATTTCCTTGCTACACACCATCTTCTTATCGATGTCAGTCACCAGCGCACAGTGGTCGATTTGGCGAAATTAGCTGTTTTTAATAAATAACTTCAACATTATTCACCCTATATTTAATATGTAATTTTTCTCATATAAAAACAAAATTTCTACACAATAAAATTTAAAAAAAATATTTTTTTTTAAGATTAAAAATTTTTTTTTTTATTTTACAAATTTTTTCTACTTAATAAATTTTTTTTTTTAATTTATTTTGAAAAAAAAAAATTATATTTAATATAAAAAAAAATATTTAAAAATAAAAAAAAATTTTAACTTTTTTTTTTTTTGTTCTCTGAGAGACACTTGCCCATAGCGCCATATGAAAAAGGTCTCTTTTTACCACTGACATTGAACCTAAAAAGTTAATTTTCTTGAAAAGTTGCAAAAAGTTGCAAAAATGTTTATACATTTCACGATTACAAAACAGCTTGAATCCGTTTGAATCCCTTTAGTGGCATTCCACTGAAGTCTGGTGATTGCTATTATGAAAAGGTTAGTTTTAAGGCTGTGTTCTACATCAAAGTATGACTAAATGAGATAAGCACAAGTAACAAACAAAAATTATTTACATAATACTTACCTTTATCTTTAAAAAAAACCAACAAACTTGTTTTGTGTAGTGACCAGTTTCTGTAGGTGTAACATTTTCTTATGTATGCTCGCTAAAATTTAATATTGGAGATCATATATCAACGGTCACATACGTTATATATTCAAATATACTGCTTGCAGTAGTGATCTGCACGCGTAACAGTGTTAACTGCTTGCAATTGCACTTCTTCATGCACTGCTTGCAGAAACCACACATGCGTATTGGTATTAGTATTACGCGCAGCCGCCGCTACGCTGCAGCTGTTTCTCTTATCTTATCTATGCATTGTTTTGTTTTTGTTTTGCTAATTAGCATACCAAGTGCACTATCGGCTCCCTTATGTCACCTTGGATAAGTTCGGCAAAATCATACGATTGCACCGTTCTTATCTCTCGCCGCCCACGCTTTGACTTAATTCGTTTTGAGCTTAGCTAATTAGCTGCTGATCGAATTTAGCATAGAACATTAAGCGAGCGTCTCTTGAGTTTAGCACAACATATGTGCTCCGTCGAATTTATTACAAAATTTCTTTTGTTCACGTGGCGTGACATAACATCTTGAGGGAGACGTGGAAAATTTTATAAGACGATTTGGTCTGGAGGTGCTTCCGCATTTTTCATCTGGATTTTTATTCCGGAATTGAGATTCCGATGTTCTTTCTGGATTTTCTTTTCGCTGCTAAGGAATATAATTCTTTTAAGTGCCTTTTCTCCAATTAAGCCAGGTATGTGAGTGGAAGTACAGTGTTACCCATACTAAAGTGAATCTTTTCGACAGTGCCCCGTGCCAGTGCTTTTATTTTTTTTATTCTAATTTATTAATTCTGAATTGTTCGGAATCCTCATTTTTGGGAATTGGGAAATCATTCCTTTCCCACGGAAGCTGCTGTAAGAGCCGTCACCGGCCAGAACCCGCCTGCAACCTGTTCTGTCCCAACTTTTGAAGTGCATTTGATTGACCGCTGCTACTGAACGAAGTGCTGCAAGGATTGGTCACTGCCGAGCGAACTTTCCTTAGTTTCCAAATCTGTGCTAGGCATACATGCGTACTTTATGTCCAGATTAGCAATTTGTATATAAAAATGTGGATGCAAATTTTGAGAATATTATTTATTCTTAAATACAGTGCTGTGCACATATATATATCCACTAAGTGGTGCTCTCATAAAAGAGAAATGAAAGAAATTTAATTACTTGCGATTTTAGAGAATGGATTCTTAATATCAATTTATTTTTTTTAACTAATCAGTTTAATTGTTATTTGCTAAAAGAAAAATTTGTAAATGGTAATTTAATAGAAATGTAAAAACAAGAAAGAAAGAAATGTAATTAATAATATAATAGAGCCCACTAGAATAGGTCAAACGTATGTATATATAGGGATATGATACCATTATTATTTTTTTTATGCGTATCAAGGTAGCCACATCGTCATCTTGAGCTCAACGACGGCAGTGCTTGGTGAGTCCTATGTATCGAACCAATTTAAGTATCTCTATATTGATCATACCAAATACATACATACTTTAGACAATATTTTGGTGATGCGGGTTCAACAAAAGACAAGAATAGTATCTTAAACAATGTTCCCTTACTAATTTTTATATTATTGCATTTTTCTTTGAATTTCTTTCACATACATATATATATAAATTAACATGTAAGAATGTAGTCAATTAATTACAAAACACCATCACATATATTAGACATACAAAAAATTAAAAATGAATTTGTTGAACATTAAACATAAGGAACAATGAACACACTAACTTTTATCACTAAGAATAAATGATTGTTGGAATTCTTTATGAAATCATGAGAGTCTAATACTTATTTTTTTTTCCGTCGCCGATCAACTCACCAATGCCAATTCTAATTTAAATAGTAACTAGTATTGCTATAGGGGCAATTCAAAGAAAGTAAACTAGATATTGCCAAGGTATGGAGGGTATAGAATAGGGTATGCACAACACCAAAATACCCTAGAACTAAACTATCTAGAACCAAATTGTCTGTCTGTTAATCTCTGTTCCGATTCATATATTCTTTTCTTTCCCTCCTGTATTCTGATTTTCTTTGCGTAGTGCACTTTAATTTGTTGTAGTGCGTGTATGCCACCATAGGAAGAGGAAGAACCCCGCCCCATCCGTCGAGCTGAGTCTAGGCTAAGCAAGAAGTGCACGACCCGAATCTTATGTGGCCATGGCTGATCCTACCCGACATTAGTCAGTTTTATTTAGAATCTGCAGGGTATTGAAATCGCCATGAACGACCCAAAACTGCCGCCACCCAATAGTGGCCAAGTGGGGACGGACCAATCCGCCCTACACAATGGCGGCCAACATGACACCGATCAAACCACCACTACACGATGGCGCCCAACGTGGGGCCGACCGATATCCTTAAACTAGATATGTATACATAACATCTGTATATTCAATGCTTTGCAAATCTGCAAGTGTTATGGTTAGCTTCATAATTTTGCCTAAAGATATACTCCATCCATTTTTCGTTGTTTTCCTCCTTTAAATAGATTTATAAATCAGAAGCAAATTGATGAAGAGTTCAGAATTTCGTCTTTAGGAATAGCGATTGCAATTCGAATATTTAGGATTGATCGACCAAAGCGAGTCAGCTCTCGGAAGTCATAGATGCTAATGTTTTATAAATTCTATCCTAACTTTATTCGTGATCAGAGATTTCCTTTCGGAATAGCAGACTGCTGGAGTATCTTTAGCAGCCTGACCAATGGAAATGCTCAGTCGGAGTAAATCAGCAATAGAATTCACTTAAACATAGTATGAGAGATAACATTCAGTAAACTCTGTGTTAGATAGTTTGGTATGATTGGATTGGTTTAAACATTGGTTTGTAGTGAAGCGACGGATAAAAATTTTGCGGTTTATTTAGTTTTTTTTTAATAAGTACAAGTATTGATATATATTTAAACATGCCTGTTCAGCGTAGCACAGAAGAGTTAGTTGCTAGTATTCAAGACAGTGACCAATTCTGTGACATTTGTCACGAAGTTCTTAGTAGAAACGACCTTGCAGCAGTGACACCCTGTAGTCACACTTTTCACAATCGATGCATTGTAGGACATTTGCAATTGTCTCGGATCTGTCCAGTTTGTAAACTTGATTGTTCTATCAATCAATTAAATTACACAAACAATTCCTTGGCTGCAGAGATTTACGACGCTACGGCGCATACAGTAAATCCATCTGAGACTGTAGAGCAAAATACTGGTTCCAATACAAAAGCGACCACATCTAAGTTTAGAGGTCGAGGTGCAACTCCACGTCGAGGCATGCAAACCCGATCGAGGAATCGACATCAAGAACTTCCTCCAGCGGACAATTCTCAACGTCCAAATCAAGGAACTATGAATCGAGGCGAAATTCAAAATTTAATTGAGACTGCGATGCATTCGAATCAAAATCAAATTCTTCAAAATTTGAGCACTATTCTATCGGAAACTATAGAGAAATCTATCAGTGCTCAGTTGGCAGTCTTACAGTTAGGACGAAGTGAGCAAGGCCAAGGAAAACGTATCGGCAGCGCATGACGCTAACGCTGGCAGATATAATTTGCGCAGTAGAGCTGTTCAATTTAAAGTAGGAGATACAGTCTATGCACGCAATTTTGCTCAGAGTAGTGCTGTTAAGAAATTTAACACAAAACTCGCACCAGTTTTCATAACGGCAAAAGTAAAACGGAAAGTAAGTCCAGCATATTATGAGCTAATAGATGACTCAGGGAAAGTTTTAGGTATTTATCATCTCAAAGACATCCAAAATAAATGACCTTTGAAACTGTTCTCCTTTTTTTTTTCTGTTGCTGACTTCTCGGGTGAGACTCTCGTAGCAGCAACTGTGGTGTAGTGACCAGTTTCTGTAGGTGTAACATTTTCTTATGTATGCTCGCTAAAATTTAATATTGGAGATCATATATCAACGGTCACATACGTTATATATTCAAATATACTGCTTGCAGTAGTGATCTGCACGCGTAACAGTGTTAACTGCTTGCAATTGCACTTCTTCATGCACTGCTTGCAGAAACCACACATGCGTATTGCTATTAGTATTACGCGCAGCCGCCGCTACGCTGCAGCTGTTTCTCTTATCTTATCTATGCATTGTTTTGTTTTTGTTTTGCTAATTAGCATACCAAGTGCACTATCGGCTCCCTTATGTCACCTTGGATAAGTTCGGCAAAATCATACGATTGCACCGTTCTTATCTCTCGCCGCCCACGCTTTGACTTAATTCGTTTTGAGCTTAGCTAATTAGCTGCTGATCGAATTTAGCATAGAACATTAAGCGAGCGTCTCTTGAGTTTAGCACAACATATGTGCTCCGTCGAATTTATTACAAAATTTCTTTTGTTCACGTGGCGTGACATAACATCTTGAGGGAGACGTGGAAAATTTTATAAGACGATTTGGTCTGGAGGTGCTTCCGCATTTTTCATCTGGATTTTTATTCCGGAATTGAGATTCCGATGTTCTTTCTGGATTTTCTTTTCGCTGCTAAGGAATATAATTCTTTTAAGTGCCTTTTCTCCAATTAAGCCAGGTATGTGAGTGGAAGTACAGTGTTACCCATACTAAAGTGAATCTTTTCGACAGTGCCCCGTGCCAGTGCTTTTATTTTTTTTATTGGAATTTATTAATTCTGAATTGTTCGGAATCCTCATTTTTGGGAATTGGGAAATCATTCCTTTCCCACGGAAGCTGCTGTAAGAGCCGTCACCGGCCAGAACCCGCCTGCAACCTGTTCTGTCCCAACTTTTGAAGTGCATTTGATTGACCGCTGCTACTGATCGAAGTGCTGCAAGGATTGGTCACTGCCGAGCGAACTTTCCTTAGTTTCCAAATCTGTGCTAGGCATACATGCGTACTTTATGTCCAGATTAGCAATTTGTATATAAAAATGTGGATGCAAATTTTGAGAATATTATTTATTCTTAAATACAGTGCTGTGCACATATATATATCCACTAAGTGGTGCTCTCATAAAAGAGAAATGAAAGAAATTTAATTACTTGCGATTTTAGAGAATGGATTCTTAATATCAATTTATTTTTTTTAACTAATCAGTTTAATTGTTATTTGCTAAAAGAAAAATTTGTAAATGGTAATTTAATAGAAATGTAAAAACAAGAAAGAAAGAAATGTAATTAATAATATAATAGAGCCCACTAGAATAGGTCAAACGTATGTATATATAGGGATATGATACCATTATTATTTTTTTTATGCGTATCAAGGTAGCCACATCGTCATCTTGAGCTCAACGACGGCAGTGCTTGGTGAGTCCTATGTATCGAACCAATTTAAGTATCTCTATATTGATCATACCAAATACATACATACTTTAGACAATATTTTGGTGATGCGGGTTCAACAAAAGACAAGAATAGTATCTTAAACAATGTTCCCTTACTAATTTTTATATTATTGCATTTTTCTTTGAATTTCTTTCACATACATATATATATAAATAAACATGTAAGAATGTAGTCAATTAATTACAAAACACCATCACATATATTAGACATACAAAAAATTAAAAATGAATTTGTTGAACATTAAACATAAGGAACAATGAACACACTAACTTTTATCACTAAGAATAAATGATTGTTGGAATTCTTTATGAAATCATGAGAGTCTAATACTTATTTTTTTTTCCGTCGCCGATCAACTCACCAATGCCAATTCTAATTTAAATAGTAACTAGTATTGCTATAGGGGCAATTCAAAGAAAGTAAACTAGATATTGCCAAGGTAGGGAGGGTATAGAATAGGGTATGCACAACACCAAAATACCCTAGAACTAAACTATCTAGAACCAAATTGTCTGTCTGTTAATCTCTGTTCCGATTCATATATTCTTTTCTTTCCCTCCTGTATTCTGATTTTCTTTGCGTAGTGCACTTTAATTTGTTGTAGTGCGTGTATGCCACCATAGGAAGAGGAAGAACCCCGCCCCATCCGTCGAGCTGAGTCTAGGCTAAGCAAGAAGTGCACGACCCGAATCTTATGTGGCCATGGCTGATCCTACCCGACATTAGTCAGTTTTATTTAGAATCTGCAGGGTATTGAAATCGCCATGAACGACCCAAAACTGCCGCCACCCAATAGTGGCCAAGTGGGGACGGACCAATCCGCCCTACACAATGGCGGCCAACATGACACCGATCAAACCACCACTACATTTGGAACAAATTTTTAAAAATTACTGACGTGCAAATCGTCGGGAAACTTTTCTGCAACAAGTGCAGAAACATATTTTGACTTTGAAAGCTCACAGCTGACGAACTGTCGATAGAAATTCCAAACGATGAGTGTTTCTGACATCAGTGGGATGTCAGTTATAAAGAACAAAAAAAATTTGGCGGCTAGCTCCACTTTGAATTTTGAATTAAATGCAGCTAATTTCGCGAAATCGACCACTGTGCAGCGACTGCTTGATGCCTCAAAATCGCTGAATTTTGGCATCCCAAGCTCATCGCAGAATTCTGTCACATCTGAAGAGCACAATTCATCGAATTTCGTACAAATTATTGTTGAGAATGTCGTCAAATCTACTGCTCTCGAACGAACTCGTGCTCACTCCGTGTGTCACTATATTGAAACACGAGGCGCACCTGTAGCTGAGCGACCAAGACTATTATCAGGACAGTAACTAGCTTCGGCGAAATCGCAAGTCAACAAGCTTATCGATAAAGGAATCTGTCGCTACTCCAAAAGCCCATGGGCCAGTCCCCTGCACATGGTGGCGAAAAAGAACGGCAGCTGGCGAGCTTGCGGCGATGATATTCTTATAATGTCAGATTCGGCGGAACAGCATAATCAACACTTACGGAATGTTCTCGACATCTTGGAAAAACACGGATTGGTCATCAACAAAGACAAATGTCATTTTGCTCAGAAAGAGGTACAGTTTCTTGGGTATGTGGTCAACAGCAAAGGTATAAAACCACCAGAGGACCGGATATGCGCAATATTGGATTATCCTCAGCCTAATACAGTCTGCAAACTGGGTCGGTTCCTGGGGATTTTGAACTATTACCGTCGCTGCATCCCTCACGCTTCAAGAATACAGGCTCCTCTAAACTATCTAACACGCAACATGAAGAAGAACGACAAGCGGCCTATCGAGTGGACTTCTGATGCTATCAAAACATTTCTAGAATGCAAAAAAAGTTTAGCAAACGCTGCTATACTCGCCCATCCCAATCCACACGCAAATCTCAGCTTGGTGTGCGACGCATCCGACACTGCGATCGGAGCAGTTCTAGAGCAGGATTCTGATCATGGTTGGCAGCCCCTTGGATTCTTCTCAAAGAAGCTCAGCAGCACCGAACGCAACTACAGCACGTACGACCGAGAGCTTCTGGCCATATACGAGGCTATAAAACATTTTAAACATATGTTAGATGCCCGAGCGTTTGTGATTAATACTGATCATAAGCCTCTAATTTATGTTTTTCACAACGTCCAGAGAAGGCATCACCTCGTCAACTGCGTCATCTCAATTTCATCTCCCAGTTTTCGACCTCGATCATTCATCTAAGTGGAACCGAGAATGTTGTGGCAGATGCTTTTTTGAGGTTAAATGCCATATCAATGCCATCCCTACTCAACGCCAACAGCATAGAGGAATCCCAAGCGACAGACAGAGAACTATCGGCGCTGTTGAATGGAACAACTTCGCTGCTACTGGAATCCGTGGAGCTAACCGAGGGCGTGCACGTGTATTGTGATGTTTCCACAGACTCCGTGAGGAGTTCCACAACCGTTGCGTCACAGTGTCTTCTCTACAATTCAAGGATTGTCACATCCCAGCGGCAGGGCCACGCTCAAGCAAATTCGGCGCAGATACGTGTGGCCTTCAATGTGCAAAGATGTTCTGGCATGGTCAAGAAACTGTTTATCATGTCAAAGGGCAAAAATACACAAACACAATTCAGTAGTACCAGAAAAAATTTCTGTACCCGATCATCGATTTGAGCATGTGCACCTGGATTTTGTGGTCATGCCTTTGTTCGACGGTTACAGGTACTGCCTAACAATGATCGACAGTTTCTCCCGCTGGCCAGAAGCAGTCCCACTTCAGGATATGACTGCGGAAACTGTTTGCAGAGCTTTCTGGACCTACTGGATATCTCGGTTTGGCTGTCCTAAAATCATAACTACTGATCAGGGCTCTCAATTTGAATCTGCACTATTCAAGTCTCTAGCGAACATCGTTGGAAGCGAACACATCCACACAACTCCATATCACCTACAATCAAATGGTATGATCGAGCGCTGGCACAGATCCTTAAAAGCTGCATTGATGTGCGAACCAAACACTTCCTGGTTAAAACTGCTTCCAACCGCTCTTCTTGGTCTTCGAACTTGCATCAAGGAAAATCTCCAAGCTTCAGCCGCTGAGATGCTCTACGGATGCGCACTTCATCTTCCCAACGAGTATTTCACGGACTTAGACTCGGCTCCAAGACCCGCTGAATTTGTGAGTGAATTTCGAGAAAGTATGCAAACGCTGAAGCCGACTCCGACAGCGCACCATAACAGACCGAAACTCTTTTTACACAAACACATCCACGATTGTTCGCATGTGTTTGTTAGAACGGACTCTGTAAAACAACCGTTGGAGCCACCATACACAGGACCATTCAAGATTATCGACAAGTCTTCAGATCGCGTTTATATCGTCCGAATAAATGGCAAGGATGCAGCTATATCCGTTGACAGATTGAAATCAGCATTTTTGGAGGGCGATGACACCGGCAGCAACCCTCCAACCATTCGAACATATGAGAGACGTGCCCGTCAATAGATCATCGACTTGTCTAGGAGGGAAGTACTGTGGCAACCCTAATTTTCATCTTTGGTTCATTTCACGAACTAGGTTCAACCCTGGTAGAGGACTGAGGTTTTTCGGCCCTGATTTGATCGCAACCAACTTCTTTCCTCTTTTAGCGCGTCACTTGAATGCAACACACGAAGAAGCTTGGACCAATTCAATAAATACTAATCTTAAGTTATCTGCGCGTTAATTTAATAATTGGCTTTAATAAACTCGCCAAATAACTGTAGTATTCTTAGTTGTAATACTATCGTTTATTGTTTTCTATTTGTCTTAATATTAAATATAGTGGAATAACGTTGATTATTCTGTGCGACGAAAATAAATCAGCGCGCTCGGTTGAGTGTCACTTTCAAAAGTCAGCCAGTTTTATCGAGATATCGATATCTACTAGCTTTGCATAAGGTTGCCACTAGGTCGGGCATCGACAGACCACCACAGTACTCCCTCTCTAGTGACGACGTCACGATACAGCGAACTTTACCCGAGATCTTCCTTCATATGTTCGAGGGGGAACTTTTCTTCTAGATTGAACTTCCTTTATATGTTGATCTTCGTTGACCAGGAAAGCAGGTTTCAAACGGTCAGCTGAAACGGCAACTTCCTTGTTCTTGATTCGCAAGGTGAATACCCGGTCGCTGTCGCGTCGAACAACTTCGAAAGGTCCTGTGTATGGCGGTTCGAGCGGCTTTTTAACAGCGTCGGTGCGAACGAAAACGTGCGAGCATTTATCCATACCTTTCAGTATGAACATTTTATGGTTGCTATGGTGCGCTGTTGGCATCGGCCGAATCTGTTGCATCTGTTCCCGAAAACTATTGAGGATGGTTGAAGGGCTGACTACATTGTCGAGATCGTTGAAGAATTCGTTAGGTATCCGTAAGGGTGTGCCATATAGCATCTCTGCAGCTGAGCATTGTTAATCTTCTTTAAAAGAAGAGCGTAGTCCAAGTAGAACAACTGGCAGGAGCTTTGTCCAAGGAGTATCTCCGTGACACATTAGGGCTGCCTTGAACGACCTGTGCCATCGTTCAGCCATGCCATTTGATTGGGGATGGTATCCTGTAGTATGAATATGTTCACTGCCGACAAGCTGTGCTAGTTCTTTAAATAATACGGACTCAAACTGTGTACCCTGATCCGTAGTGATGGTCTTAGGTGCTCCACAGCGGGAAACCCAATGTGTCCAAAAAGCGTTTGCAAGTGTTTCGGCGGTGATATCCGCGAGTGGTATTGCCTCTGGCCGGCGGGTGAATCTGTCAATCAGTGAGACAGTACCGTAAGTTGTGATGCATTGGCATGACTACTATTGTTTAAATCAATAAGCAAATTGAATTCCGATAAGAAGTCTGCGCCGATTATAGCTATTTGCACGTCTGCTATAATGAAAGGCCATGAAAAACAACGACGAAGTCCAAAACCCAGTTCCACAACTGATTTTTCATAGGTGTGAATGACAGACTCGTTTGCCGCATACAGGATGAGATCGCTTCTTTGGGAATCATGTCTAGCCAATGTACGTGGAATGGCGGAGATCACTGATCCGAAGTCGATGAGAAAATTTATGCGAGACTTGCGATCGATGATGTGGATACGACGTTCTTGTAGAGCCGATGGAATTTTGGAATTGCTGTTGATTGTATCACTGCCGGTACTCAGCGTAGTAGGCGGCAGCTGCGTTAGTTTAAAGCCTTCGGGTGTGCGCACGGGGCTTTGCAGTTTTTCGCATCGTTCCCATAACGACGATGATAATAGCAGGATTTAGACTGTTGGCTGTCTGACTGCGAATCAGAGCGTGTATGCGAAGACTGACGTGAAGACTGTCCTCGAGACTTACTGCGTGAGCGATTTGATGGTTGCCAACGATTCATGTCCGACTGCAGATTGTCAACTTTTTTAGAGAGCGCCCGTACAGTGGTAGCTAACTCTTTAAGTGAATCCGATGATGATACGGAGTTCACGGAATCACCTGAAGACCGTGCGTCGCTGGAACCAATAGCGTAAGTCGAGCTTGCCGTCCCTTGCTCGAGCATCTTGTCTGCTGTCTTTGCCAGTTTGTCCAGATCGTGTTCTTCCCAAATGCTCAAAATTGGACGAATGTGTGTGGGCATTTCCAGAAGGAACAACGTGCGAATTATATTCTCGTTGCTTGACTCAGGAGCGAGACGACGCATGTGGCATAAAACTTCGGTTGGTTTCAAACCTGCAGTTCCACCACCTTGCAGCAATCGACGCAGCTTTGATTCTGTCGATTCTGCGTATTTTCCCAATAGGCGAGATTTCATAGCCAGATATTTGTCCTGTTCCGATGGGTGAATTAACAAATCCTCTACAGCAAGAGCAGCTTCTTGGTCGAGATTTACTGTAAGATGACAGATTTGCTCTTGAAGATGGGTCACGTTAGCTTCAGGATTGTTGCCAGTGTTGTTATCAGGCATATTGGAAATTGAATTTTGTCCTTCTGCTGATCTTAAATTGTAGCGGTGCGTGCAGCAAACGTCGATTCTTGAAATTTGGCACGCTTCCAAGAATTTTGGCGATTTGGGCGTGTGATTCCAAGAATTTTGTCGATTTTTGCGTGTTGTGAAATTCACTTGAAAAACTTGCTTCCAAGAATTTTGTCGGTTAGTGAGAGTTGTGAACTTTTTGCTCAATTAAAACAAATAGATCACGTCGAGGTCACCAATGTAGTATTCTTAGTTGTAATACTATCGTTATTGTTTTCTATTTGTCTTAATATTAAATATATTGGAATAACGTTGATTATTCGGTGCGACGAAAATAAAGCAGCGCGCTCGGTTGAGTGTCACTTTCAAAAGTCAGCCAGTTTTATCGAGATATCGATATCTACTAGCTTTGCATAAGGTTGCCACTACGAGGGTGGGCTGATAAATAGTCGGCCTACCAAAGAAAACACGGTTTTTTTTTTATTTTTCTTTTTATTTTTCAACATAATCTCCTTTTAGACGTATACACTTAGTCCAACGGTCCTCCAATTTTTTTATACCTTCCATAAAATATGACTGGTCCAGGTCCTCAAAATAGGCGTTTGTTTCACAGATCACCTGTACATTCGACTGAAATTTCTTTCCACCAAGCCATTTCTTTAAGTTTGGAAATAGATAATAGTCACATGGTGCTAAATCTGGAGAATAGGGGGGATGTGGAAGAATTTCATAGTGTAGTTCACACAATTTCATCATGGCAACAACGCTCTTGTGAGCCGGAGCGTTGTCCTGGTGAAACAGAACTTTTTTCTTCGCCATGTGCGGCCTTTTTTTCTTTAGTTCTGAATCGAACTGTCCCAAAAGGTTAGAATAGTATTCTCCATTAATTGTTCTGCCTTTTTCTAGATAATCCACATGAATTACGCCTCGGGCATTCCAGAAAACCGTTGCCATTACCTTGTTGGCCGACAAACCAATCTTTGCCTTTTTCGGCGCCGTTTCTCCGGTTGAAATCCACTGCTTTGACTGTTCCTTGCTTTCTGGTGTATGGTAATGTATCCAAGTTTCGTCGACAGTCACAAAACGACGCAAAAATTCATTCTTATTTGCGTTTAACAATGCAAAACTCTCCTTCGCAATGACCAAGCGGTTGCGTTTGTGTTCCGCTGAGAGCAATCGCGGCACCCACCTTGACGAAAGCTTACTCATATTTAAATATTCGTGTAAGACGTTTCCAACACGTTCACAAGAAATGTTTAGGGCCTTAGCAATCTCTCTCAGCTTTATTCGGCGATCATCCAATATCATTCCGTGGACTTTATCTACCATTTCTGGGGTTGTCACCTCTCTGGGACGTCCCGGACGGTCCTCGTCAAAAATGCTTGTCCGCCCGCGCCTATACTCAGCAGTCCAATATTTAATGGTCGAAATCGATGGAGCTGATTCCCCATAAACTTCGATTAACTCATTTTTTATTTCATCGTTGGATTTCTTTTTTAAAAACAGAAATCTAATGACAGCTCGATATTCTATTTTACTCATTTTGGGGACAATGCAAAAGTGACCATGCTAAAACTCCCGCCAAAATTACCAGTGTTGAGAAAAACGCCTAAAACTTTTTCAGCAATCAGCCGATAGAAAACACTAATCGAATAAAATATTTATGGGTTGTTTAAGATGTTTTTTTTTTGGTAAGGCCGATTACTTATCAGCCCGCCCTCGTAGGTCGAGCATCGACGGACCGCCACATAACACAATGCGCCATACAGCGGCCGACACCGCAACTCATCAGATAATCATATGCTTTCTCGTTTGCGCAAATGAAATTTTCTTATGCGCTCTCGCTTTTGCCAAAAAATTGAATTAACACAAATTCCTTAATATCTCCCTTATTTATGGATCGATCGCGATGAAACTTGCAGCAAATTGCTCAGCGCGAGTTATACTTCAACTATCAGTCATGTTAGGCTGAATTATCTTGGAATTTGAGGTTTTCTTCTATTTGCGTGGGGGGGGTGAGATATCGAAAATTGAAAATAAACTTGATCTGCGTATGGTATTCAGGAACCTATATTCCAAATTTGAAGTCTCTAGCTCTTATAGTTGCTGAGATCGACGCGTTCATACAGACGGACGGACGGACGGACAGACAGACGGACAGGTGTCAATCGACTCGGCTATTGATACTGATCAAGAATATATATACTTTATAGGGTCGGAGAGGCTTCCTTCTGTTACATACATTCACACAAATTCATTATACCGCTTTTGCCCATTTTTAATGGGCACAGGGTATAATAAAAACGATTTATAACCAGTCGGAAAGGCTACAGTCGAAATCGACTATGAGAGACCCTTTACTTATTCTTCAAAAATGAAATAACAGTAACAAACTTAGAGACTTATATATAAACCTAAATAAATTTGACGCTGCTCAGAATAGCTTCTGATTAATTGAATATAATCGTTTATGTTAAACTTGATTCGTTAACATACAAATGTTAATCTTAACATACAAATGTTATGTTAATATGCATGTATGCAATGCATACATACTTTATTAAATATAATACATTGGCATTTATGATAGAATTTGTTTATAAAAATAAAATATTGTTTTATTTTATTTTCTTACTGTAATTATAAATATAAAATATAATAAAAATAAAAAAAATAACCAGAAAAAAAGTGTGCCTCTTGTAGGTCTCGAGCTCCAGACCATTGCGCCAATGAAGCCATTGTCGATTATTTAACAATTTTTAAAAACAGAAAAAAATGTGTCACTGCCAGGGATCGAACCCTAGATCCCACCGCAAGAATTCGACATTCTAACCACTGCCCCAACGAGGCCATATTCACAAGTTTGCCAATTACTAGTTTTCTACAGAAGTGCAATTAATAATTCAATGCTTTAAGTTGCTGCCTGCACATATCCTGCCATTGTATATTCGATAATTTGTTGATTTTGATGAAATTTTCAGTACGCATCGGAAGGAAACTTGGAACTTGTATCTTTTAAATTACTCGAGTTATTTGGGATTTTCCGATTTTTGGGGGCTGGAGGGGGCGTGGCAAAATTCTAAAACAAACTTGACCTTTTCGGGGGTCACACGAGTATTGTCACCAAATTTGGTGACCCTAGTTCTTATAGTCTCTGAGATCTAGGCGCTCATACAGCAGGACAGCAGGACAGACGGACATGGCTATATCGACTCGGCTGGTGATGCTGATCAAGAATATATATACTTTATGGGGTCTGCCGGACTTCCTTCGACCTGTTACTCACATTTTTTTTTTGACAAACTTAATAGACACGATTTACTTTTTTAAAGTGAAGGGTCTAAAAAAAATATTAAAAGTCGGCACAGGGTATAAGAACCGGCTATCATTTATAAGCAAAACTATCTCCGAAAAGTGTTGCATACTTCTAACTGGTATTTTTAGAATTTTTCGCTTAGAATTCCCAAACGGTTTAAGCGTAGAATTGATGTAATATCTGCAGAGACAATCAAAGCGTCTGATAAATTTGTACATAGATTTGATACTTTTTTGGTCGATTGTAATTTCTGTTGTTAATTTTGTTTTTGTTTTGAATTTTTTTTTTTTGGAATTTTTTTTTTTTTGGAATTTTTTTTTTTTTGGAATTTTTTTTTTTGGAATTTTTTTTTTTTTTTTTTATACACTTTCATCTCATATTATTTATAAAATATATGTTTATGTATATGTATATGTATATCAGTGATGCCAAATTGGGCTTTTTCCGGATAGATTTGTCCGGTTTTTAACAGCTTCAGCCGGAAATCTGGCCTTTTTTAGATTCAATTTACCATCAAATTCTTCTTCAAATTGAACTTCTGTGAACAATCTGGCATCCCTTTTTGTGAACTGATATCGATATTTTTTGTAAAGCTCAAAAGTTATCAAAGCATGGTTTCCAAGTACGCCAACATTCACCTCTTAAATGGAAGCAGTGATGCCAAATTGGGCTTTTTCGGATAGATTTGTCCGGTTTTTAACAGCTTCATCCGGGAAAAATGTCAAACGTCTTCTATCCGGAAATCTGGCCTTTTTGAGATTCAACTTACCATCAAATCATCTTCTTCAAATTGATCGTCTATGAACAATGTGGCATCCCTCTTTGTGTACTAACATCGATATTCTGTGTAAAGTTTGAAAGTTTATCAAAGCATGGTTTTCCAGTACGACAACATTCACCTACTAAAATGGAAGATTGTTGAAAATACCTCAAAGTTTTGGTCCGAAGCAAGAAAATATCGAGACCCTGCAGGCAACAACCCTTTGTTAGAGAACTGGTCACTTTCGATCTGACTCTTCTATCGTTGCTATGACCAAATGCAGAAGTAGAAAGGGTTTTTAGCCAAGTTAGTTTGATATAAACTAAATTGAGGAACCGTCTAGAAATTGAGACGTTAAATGCTATTTTGACAATGTAGTTATTATAAAATTTTCAACTATATGCATATGTATATTTGATCTTCTGAAGATTCGGATTGCGTCGACACAAATCTTGTTGCCATTCATATAAATTGCTTGGCAAATACTTAAAGTTAATTGGCAACATGACAAGCTACGATTAGAAAGAAAAGGCCGAGAAAGAAACCATCAAAGATGTCTTGAAACTTTTATAGAAATAAAAAAAGAAAGTGTCTTGTTTTTCTGTCTTTTTTTTTTAGTTTTTCAGCTTATTTTGCCTGTTTTCTGTGGTAGTTTTGTCTTTTTTTACCAAAAAATAATTGGCATCACTGGTGGAGATTGAACTAATTACTAATTTGAACCGTCTTAAATTTAAGATTCGTGATGTTGAATAGATCGCCTACCTTTAGTTTCCACTGTTGTCTATTCGTTTCCCCATCAAAAGGATCTCACAGTGTAAAATAAGTTTTTCTGGGCAAGTGATACCGTTTTGTTCATCGAAAAATTTTGGGAACTCAATTTGACAACCTCCGGGTAGTGTAAATGCACGTTGTTTCGAATCCGTTAAGAGTCCGGGTAAATTCATTTAAATCATTCCGTTTGGAATAGTGTTGTTTTTGATAATGTTTAAATTAACTACTAAATCGAAATTGGTGGGACGTAGCTCCAACTGAAATTCTACATCACTATTAATATTTGGAAATATTGGGGATTGTAATCCAATGTCCGCTTGCCAATCGTGTAACGTATTATAGTTATCCACAGTCCATTCGTATTCTATTTTTAATAACTCATGCGACGTATTGCTTCTGCTTTGCAATGCATTCAGCATTTTTACAAAAAATTGATTTGCTTTTGAATATTTCGAATGATACCCGTTACGTTAAAGTTCGATACAATTGTAACACTTTAAATAGCACACTAAGGCCCGATTTCTGATCTTACCGATACAGCCTACTTTATGAAAATGTTATTGTACCATAAATGTAGGATATAACATTTTTTTTTTCGTTTTCTCATCTTGCTCTTGCCCAAAATATTTAAAGTTTGTAATAATGTGGCATATCTCAGTGTCCTGAAATGGGGCACACTATTCCCATAGTCTGCCATATTTATTTATTATAAATGGGCAGCACTTTTCAAGAAGTGGCGACCTCTGACATGCTTGACGTTTTAAATTTTTGGTTTTAATTGCTTAAATTTTTTCTTGGTCCGAAAACGACATAATATGAGGAATGTGACTCGGTTGCAGTGATGCCAATTATTTTTTGGTAAAATAAAAAGACAAAACTACCACAGAAAACGGGCAAAATAAGCTGAAAAACTTAAAAAAAAAAAAAGACAGAAAAACAAGACACTTTTTTATTATTTCATTTAAAAGTTTCAAGACATCTTTGATGATTTCTTTCTAATCGTACCTCGCCATGTTGCCTAATAACTTTAAGTATTTGCCAGGCAATTATATGAATTGCAATAAGATTTATGTCGACGCAGTCCGAATCTTCATTGAATAGATCGCCTAACTTTAGTTTCCACTGTTGTCTATTCGTTTCCCCATCAAAAGGATCTCACAGTGTAAAATAAGTTTTTCTGGGCAAGTGATACCGTTTTGTTCATCGAAAAATTTTGGGAACTCAATTTGACACTCTCCGGGTAGTGTAAATGCACGTTGTTTCGAATCCGTTAACGTGTCCGGGTAAATTCATTTTAATCATTCCGTTTGGAATAGTGTTGTTTTTGATAATGTTTAAATTAACTACTAAATCGAAATTGGTGGGACGTAGCTCCAACTGAAAAACTTAAAAAAAAAAAAAAAGACAGAAAAACAAGACACTTTTTTATTATTTCATTTAAAAGTTTCAAGACATCTTTGATGATTTCTTTCTAATCGTACCTCGCCATGTTGCCTAATAACTTTAAGTATTTGCCAGGCAATTATATGAATTGCAATAAGATTTATGTCGACGCAGTCCGAATCTTCATTGAATAGATCGCCTAACTTTAGTTTCCACTGTTGTCTATTCGTTTCCCCATCAAAAGGATCTCACAGTGTAAAATAAGTTTTTCTGGGCAAGTGATACCGTTTTGTTCATCGAAAAATTTTGGGAACTCAATTTGACACTCTCCGGGTAGTGTAAATGCACGTTGTTTCGAATCCGTTAACGTGTCCGGGTAAATTCATTTTAATCATTCCGTTTGGAATAGTGTTGTTTTTGATAATGTTTAAATTAACTACTAAATCGAAATTGGTGGGACGTAGCTCCAACTGAAATTCTACATCACTATTAATATTTGGAAATATTGGGGATTGTAATCCAATGTCCGCTTGCCAATCGTGTAACGTATTATAGTTACCCACAGTCCATTCGTATTCTATTTTTAATAACTCATGCGACGTATTGCTTCTGCTTTGCAATGTATTCAGCATTTTTACAAAAAATTGATTTGCTTTTGAATATTTCGAATGATACCCGTTACGTTAAAGTTCGATACAATTGTAACACATTAAATAGCACACTAAGGCCCGATTTCTGATCTTACCGATACAGCCTACTTTATGAAAATGTTATTGTACCATAAATGTAGGATATAACATTTTTTTTTCGTTTTCTCATCTTGCTCTTGCCCAAAATATTTAAAGTTTGTAATAATGTGGCATATCTCAGTGTCCTGAAATGGGGCACACTATTCCCATAGTCTGCCAGATTTATTTATTATAAATGGGCAGCACTTTTCAAGAAGTGGCAACCTCTGACATGCTTGACGTTTTAAATTTTTGGTTTTAATTGCTTAAATTTTTTCTTGGTCCGAAAACGACATAATATGAGGAATGTGACTTGGTTGCAGTGATGCCAATTATTTTTTGGTAAAAAAAGACAAAACTACCACAGAAAACAGGCAAAATAAGCTGAAAAACTTAAAAAAAAGACAGAAAAACAAGACACTTTTTTATTATTTCATTTAAAAGTTTCAAGACATCTTTGATGATTTCTTTCTAATCGTACCTCGCCATGTTGCCTAATAACTTTAAGTATTTGCCAGGCAATTATATGAATTGCAATAAGATTTATGTCGACGCAGTCCGAATCTTCATTGAATAGATCGCCTAACTTTAGTTTCCACTGTTGTCTATTCGTTTCCCCATCAAAAGGATCTCACAGTGTAAAATAAGTTTTTCTGGGCAAGTGATACCGTTTTGTTCATCGAAAAATTTTGGGAACTCAATTTGACACTCTCCGGGTAGTGTAAATGCACGTTGTTTCGAATCCGTTAACGTGTCCGGGTAAATTCATTTTAATCATTCCGTTTGGAATAGTGTTGTTTTTGATAATGTTTAAATTAACTACTAAATCGAAATTGGTGGGACGTAGCTCCAACTGAAATTCTACATCACTATTAATATTTGGAAATATTGGGGATTGTAATCCAATGTCCGCTTGCCAATCGTGTAACGTATTATAGTTACCCACAGTCCATTCGTATTCTATTTTTAATAACTCATGCGACGTATTGCTTCTGCTTTGCAATGTATTCAGCATTTTTACAAAAAATTGATTTGCTTTTGAATATTTCGAATGATACCCGTTACGTTAAAGTTCGATACAACTGTAACACATTAAATAGCACACTAACGCCCGATTTCTGATCTTACCGATACAGCCTACTTTATGAAAATGTTATTGTACCATAAATGTAGGATATAACATTTTTTTTTCGTTTTCTCATCTTGCTCTTGCCCAAAATATTTAAAGTTTGTAATAATGTGGCATATCTCAGTGTCCTGAAATGGGGCACACTATTCCCATAGTCTGCCAGATTTATTTATTATAAATGGGCAGCACTTTTCAAGAAGTGGCAACCTCTGACATGCTTGACGTTTTAAATTTTTGGTTTTAATTGCTTAAATTTTTTCTTGGTCCGAAAACGACATAATATGAGGAATGTGACTTGGTTGCAGTGATGCCAATTATTTTTTGGTAAAAAAAGACAAAACTACCACAGAAAACAGGCAAAATAAGCTGAAAAACTTAAAAAAAAGACAGAAAAACAAGACACTTTTTTATTATTTCATTTAAAAGTTTCAAGACATCTTTGATGATTTCTTTCTAATCGTACCTCGCCATGTTGCCTAATAACTTTAAGTATTTGCCAGGCAATTATATGAATTGCAATAAGATTTATGTCGACGCAGTCCGAATCTTCATTGAATAGATCGCCTACCTTTAGTTTCCACTGTTGTCTATTCGTTTCCCCATCAAAAGGATCTCACAGTGTAAAATAAGTTTTTCTGGGCAAGTGATACCGTTTTGTTCATCGAAAAATTTTGGGAACTCAATTTGACAACCTCCGGGTAGTGTAAATGCACGTTGTTTCGAATCCGTTAAGAGTCCGGGTAAATTCATTTTAATCATTCCGTTTGGAATAGTGTTGTTTTTGATAATGTTTAAATTAACTACTAAATCGAAATTGGTGGGACGTAGCTCCAACTGAAATTCTACATCACTATTAATATTTGGAAATATTGGGGATTGTAATCCAATGTCCGCTTGCCAATCGTGTAACGTATTATAGTTATCCACAGTCCATTCGTATTCTATTTTTAATAACTCATGCGACGTATTGCTTCTGCTTTGCAATGTATTCAGCATTTGTACAAAAAATTGATTTGCTTTTGAATATTTCGAATGATACCCGTTACGTTAAAGTTCGATACAATTGTAACACATTAAATAGCACACTAAGGCCCGATTTCTGATCTTACCGATACAGCCTACTTTATGAAAATGTTATTGTACCATAAATGTAGGATATAACATTTTTTTTTTCGTTTTCTCATCTTGCCCTTGCCCAAAATATTTAAAGTTTGTAATAATGTGGCATATCTCAGTGTCCTGAAATGGGGCACACTATTCCCATAGTCTGCCATATTTATTTATTATAAATGGGCAGCACTTTTCAAGAAGTGGCAACCTCTGACATGCTTGACGTTTTAAATTTTTGGTTTTAATTGCTTAAATTTTTTCTTGGTCCGAAAACGACATAATATGAGGAATGTGACTCGGTTGCAGTGATGCCAATTATTTTTTGGTAAAATAAAAAGACAAAACTACCACAGAAAACGGGCAAAATAAGCTGAAAAACTTAAAAAAAAAAAAAGACAGAAAAACAAGACACTTTTTTATTATTTCATTTAAAAGTTTCAAGACATCTTTGATGATTTCTTTCTAATCGTACCTCGCCATGTTGCCTAATAACTTTAAGTATTTGCCAGGCAATTATATGAATTGCAATAAGATTTATGTCGACGCAGTCCGAATCTTCATTGAATAGATCGCCTACCTTTAGTTTCCACTGTTGTCTATTCGTTTCCCCATCAAAAGGATCTCACAGTGTAAAATAAGTTTTTCTGGGCAAGTGATACCGTTTTGTTCATCGAAAAATTTTGGGAACTCAATTTGACAACCTCCGGGTAGTGTAAATGCACGTTGTTTCGAATCCGTTAACGTGTCCGGGTAAATTCATTTTAATCATTCCGTTTGGAATAGTGTTGTTTTTGATAATGTTTAAATTAACTACTAAATCGAAATTGGTGGGACGTAGCTCCAACTGAAATTCTACATCACTATTAATATTTGGAAATATTGGGGATTGTAATCCAATGTCCGCTTGCCAATCGTGTAACGCATTATAGTTATCCACAGTCCATTCGTATTCTATTTTTAATAACTCATGCGACGTATTGCTTCTGCTTTGCAATGCATTCAGCATTTTTACAAAAAATTGATTTGCTTTTGAATATTTCGAATGATACCCGTTACGTTAAAGTTCGATACAATTGTAACACATTAAATAGCACACTAAGGCCCGATTTCTGATCTTACCGATACAGCCTACTTTATGAAAATGTTATTGTACCATAAATGTAGGATATAACATTTTTTTTTCGTTTTCTCATCTTGCTCTTGCCCAAAATATTTAAAGTTTATAATAATGTGGCATATCTCAGTGTCCTGAAATGGGGCACACTATTCCCATAGTCTGCCAGATTTATTTATTATAAATGGGCAGCACTTTTCAAGAAGTTGCAACCTCTGACATGCTTGACGTTTTAAATTTTTGGTTTTAATTGCTTAAATTTTTTCTTGGTCCGAAAACGACATAATATGAGGAATGTGACTCGGTTGCAGTGATGCCAATTATTTTTTGGTAAAAAAAGACAAAACTACCACAGAAAACAGGCAAAATAAGCTGAAAAACTTAAAAAAAAAGACAGAAAAACAAGACACTTTTTTATTATTTCATTTAAAAGTTTCAAGACATCTTTGATGATTTCTTTCTAATCGTACCTCGCCATGTTGCCTAATAACTTTAAGAATTTGCCAGGCAATTATATTATTACATTACATTATTGCAATAAGATTTATGTCGACGCAGTCCGAATCGTCAGAAGATAAAATATACATGTGCATATAATTAAAAAATTGTATAATATATACATTGTCAAAATAGCAATTAACGTCTCAGTTTCTAGGCGGTTCCTCAATTTAGTTTTTATCAAACTAACTTGGCTAAAAACCCTTTCTACTTCTGCATTTGGCCATAGCAACGATAGAAGAGTCAGATCGAAAGTGACCAGTTCTCTAACAAAGGGTTGTTGCCTGCAGGGTCTCGATATTTTCTTGCTTCGGACCAAAACTTTGAGGTATTTTCAACAATCTTCCATTTTAGTAGGTGAATGTTGTCGTACTGGAAAACCATGCTTTGATAAACTTTCAAACTTTACACAGAATATCGATGTTAGTACACAAAGAGGGATGCCACATTGTTCATAGACGATCAATTTGAAGAAGATGATTTGATGGTAAGTTGAATCTCAAAAAGGCCAGATTTCCGGATAGAAGACGTTTGACATTTTTCCCGTCTGAAGCTGTTAAAAACCGGACAAATCTATCCGAAAAAAGCCCAATTTGGCATCACTGATCTCCACGACGATTTATTTTTTAATTAAAATTGAAAACATTCGTATTCTATTTTTAATAACTCATGCGACGTATTGCTTCTGCTTTGCAATGCATTCAGCATTTTTACAAAAAATTGATTTGCTTTTGAATATTTCGAATGATACCCGTTACGTTAAAGTTCGATACAATTGTAACACATTAAATAGCACAGTAAGGCCCGATTTCTGATCTTACCGATACAGCCTACTTTATGAAAATGTTATTGTACCATAAATGTAGGATATAACATTTTTTTTTTCGTTTTCTCATCTTGCCCTTGCCCAAAATATTTAAAGTTTGTAATAATGTGGCATATCTCAGTGTCCTGAAATGGGGCACACTATTCCCATAGTCTGCCATATTTATTTATTATAAATGGGCAGCACTTTTCAAGAAGTGGCAACCTCCGACATGCTTGACGTTTTAAATTTTTGGTTTTAATTGCTTAAATTTTTTCTTGGTCCGAAAACGACATAATATGAGGAATGTGACTCGGTTGCAGTGATGCCAATTATTTTTTGGTAAAATAAAAAGACAAAACTACCACAGAAAACGGGCAAAATAAGCTGAAAAACTTAAAAAAAAAAAAGACAGAAAAACAAGACACTTTTTTATTATTTCATTTAAAAGTTTCAAGACATCTTTGATGATTTCTTTCTAATCGTACCTCGCCATGTTGCCTAATAACTTTAAGTATTTGCCAGGCAATTATATGAATTGCAATAAGATTTATGTCGACGCAGTCCGAATCTTCATTGAATAGATCGCCTACCTTTAGTTTCCACTGTTGTCTATTCGTTTCCCCATCAAAAGGATCTCACAGTGTAAAATAAGTTTTTCTGGGCAAGTGATACCGTTTTGTTCATCGAAAAATTTTGGGAACTCAATTTGACAACCTCCGGGTAGTGTAAATGCACGTTGTTTCGAATCCGTTAAGAGTCCGGGTAAATTCATTTTAATCATTCCGTTTGGAATAGTGTTGTTTTTGATAATGTTTAAATTAACTACTAAATCGAAATTGGTGGGACGTAGCTCCAACTGAAATTCTACATCACTATTAATATTTGGAAATATTGGGGATTGTAATCCAATGTCCGCTTGCCAATCGTATAACGTATTATAGTTATCCACAGTCCATTCGTATTCTATTTTTAATAACTCATGCGACGTATTGCTTCTGCTTTGCAATGCATTCAGCATTTTTACAAAAAATTGATTTGCTTTTGAATATTTCGAATGATACCCGTTACGTTAAAGTTCGATACAATTGTAACATATTAAATAGCACACTAAGGCCCGATTTCTGATCTTACCGATACAGCCTACTTTATGAAAATGTTATTGTACCATAAATGTAGGATATAACATTTTTTTTTCGTTTTCTCATCTTGCTCTTGCCCAAAATATTTAAAGTTTATAATAATGTGGCATATCTCAGTGTCCTGAAATGGGGCACACTATTCCCATAGTCTGCCAGATTTATTTATTATAAATGGGCAGCACTTTTCAAGAAGTTGCAACCTCTGACATGCTTGACGTTTTAAATTTTTGGTTTTAATTGCTTAAATTTTTTCTTGGTCCGAAAACGACATAATATGAGGAATGTGACTCGGTTGCAGTGATGCCAATTATTTTTTGGTAAAAAAAGACAAAACTACCACAGAAAACAGGCAAAATAAGCTGAAAAACTTAAAAAAAAAGACAAAAAAACAAGACACTTTTTTATTATTTCATTTAAAAGTTTCAAGACATCTTTGATGATTTCTTTCTAATCGTACCTCGCCATGTTGCCTAATAACTTTAAGAATTTGCCAGGCAATTATATTATTACATTACATTATTGCAATAAGATTTATGTCGACGCAGTCCGAATCGTCAGAAGATAAAATATACATGTGCATATAATTAAAAAATTGTATAATATATACATTGTCAAAATAGCAATTAACGTCTCAGTTTCTAGGCGGTTCCTCAATTTAGTTTTTATCAAACTAACTTGGCTAAAAACCCTTTCTACTTCTGCATTTGGCCATAGCAACGATAGAAGAGTCAGATCGAAAGTGACCAGTTCTCTAACAAAGGGTTGTTGCCTGCAGGGTCTCGATATTTTCTTGCTTCGGACCAAAACTTTGAGGTATTTTCAACAATCTTCCATTTTAGTAGGTGAATGTTGTCGTACTGGAAAACCATGCTTTGATAAACTTTCAAACTTTACACAGAATATCGATGTTAGTACACAAAGAGGGATGCCACATTGTTCATAGACGATCAATTTGAAGAAGATGATTTGATGGTAAGTTGAATCTCAAAAAGGCCAGATTTCCGGATAGAAGACGTTTGACATTTTTCCCGTCTGAAGCTGTTAAAAATCGGACAAATCTATCCGAAAAAAGCCCAATTTGGCATCACTGATCTCCACGACGATTTATTTTTTAATTAAAATTGAAAACAGAAATCATTTTCAATATGTACCATATAGCAATGGATCTTTGCCAGACGCCTGCCGGCAGGCTCCTACCTGATCCCTCATAAGGACATTACACCCTGCTAGAGGCCATGCCTGTTTTCTAGCCTTGACGTCGTCGCTTTTATTATCCCACCCTGCCAGAATTTGTTTCGACTTTCCACAAAATTGTACTCAATTTTATATCGTTCGTCACAACAATTGATTTCATAAATTTTGGGGCTTGAACAAGCTTTCGTCACTAGAGTTTTAACGCGTGTAAAGGCTTATACAATAGTATTCAAAAAGTTTTATTGTTTCAGAAAACAGTTTTAGGATTATAATGAAATGACTAGAAAGAGATGCATAATAAACATATAAAGTCAAATGTTACAGAAATTTGTTAGAAGAGTACAAATTAGTATGTAAAGCTAGGATGTAATATCTTTTAAGTTTATAGTAGTTTCATAAAATTAAAATTTTATATTGATCGAATAAACTTTACAACCCCTCTTTCACTTCTTTTTTTGTAGAACTTGCATTTCTCAGTCTGTTCCGCTTTATACCGAAATATCTGCAGTGGTTTTTCCTGAAGGACAACTCGACAAGGAATACCTGAGCGAATTCTCGCAACTGAGCGCATTTCATGAGCCGCTGCTTGCACAGCATTTATCGAGCATCAATTTTATACCCGAGCTGTTTGCCATACCCTGGTTCCTGACCATGTTCTCCCGTAAGTAAATGATGATAACTCCCAAAATATAGATGATTGTAAACTTTTTTGTTTATTTTTATTATTGATAGATGTGTTTCCGCTGCACAAGATATTGCTTCTGTGGGATAAGTTGATGTTGGGCGACAGTTCGTGTCCGCTTTTTATTGGCATTAGGATATTGAAACAATTAAAGAGCACACTACTCAGCTCCGGCTTCAATGAATGCATTCTCCTCTTCTCTGACCTACCGGACATTGTGATGGAGAACTGTGTAATTGAATCACAGAAGATGTACGAATGCACGCCCAAAAGCATTACACATCGACAGCATGCACTGCGCACACAAGCGCCACATGTCCTGGTACATATGATCATTCATCTCACCAGAATTGCAACTGAAATTCAAATCTAATTATCTCTTATTTAACTGCAGGACATTGGCCTGACGGAGGTGGAACTAAAACATTTGCAATCGGAGCAATGTCCACGAATTAGTGCCAAGGACGTGCATCAGCTGCTGTTGCAGGCACCCAATGAGTTGGCTCTAATCGATCTGCGCAGCGTTGTCGAGTATTCACGTGTCCATGTGCCGCACAGCATTAATATACCGTTTTCCACAGTGCTGCTGGGTGAACAGCGTCTAGAAGCACTCAATGTGCCGGATTTAGAGATGCAGCTACGTGGTCGCATTGTCGTCTGTGTCAGCAATATACATCAGCATGCCGTCGAGGTAAATTATCCCTGGCATCTTGACTTCATCATGAATTCTACTACTACTATTATCTCTCGCTATGCTCCTTTCAGTTCTCACACTTCTTGGTCGCCTGTGGCGTCCTGCGCACCTGCATTCTACACAAGGGCTTCAATGTCCTGCACTCAATTGAGCCAAATATACTCATCTCGAATTGATTGGGAGTTTCCAAGTTGATGGAGTCTGATTCCCATCGCAATTACATTAACTTCAAGTTTACTCGCTATGTGCTCGCTTGTAGCTTAAACTCATCTAGTTAGTTAAAGTTTCCAATTTGCGAGCAATTTTTATTATATGTATTTAAGCATATTGTATTGTATTATCAAAGTTTTATAAATCTGCATTGTACTCGAATTCTGCCTTCGATCTTAAGTTGTTGCGAGGGTTAAGAAGATCGTAGGCTCCCGGATGTTGATCCCTGACCATCAGTTCGGCTTTCGATCCACCCACGGCACAACAGAGCAGCTGCATAGAGTCACCGACCACATCCTCCAAGCATTTGATCGGAAGCAGTATTGCAATGCCGTCTTCGTCGATATCGTACAGGCATTTGACAGAGTCTGGCATCTAGGGTTTCTCCAAAAGGTCAAACAGAGTGTCTGCCTTCGCCTTACTTTGTTGTGATACGATCCTACTTGGAGAGTCGATCCCTCAAAGTCAAAGTCAAGGCGGTTCTATCTCCCTCACACCCTGCCTTGGCAGGAGTGCCGCAAGTTAGTGTCCTGGGCCCCCATCCTTTTCAACATCTTCGCTGCAGAAACTTCTGATGCTAACGCTGCAAGCCTTGGAGCTCCCCTATCAAACCAACTATTGGACTCATACGCAGACGACATATGAATGATGGTGGCAGACAAATCACCACAAATGACCCTCTGATATCGTAAACGTACTGGCTAAATGGACAAATAGATGGAACGTAAGTCTCAACGCCAGGAAGAGCTACAAAATGTGCTTCAGCCTCCGCCCATTACGACCGTCGGCGGTGCAACTCCACGGTCACCGCCTTGAGGAAACAGACAGGACTCAGACTCTAAACTGTCGGACTTATCCAACGAAAGTATGGTGGATAGACTGCTGAACCGAGCAAGGAGGATAATCACGTGGTAGGTGCAAAATTCAACCCTTCACAGAGACCTGAATTTAAAAACGACTGAGGAACAGGTCTCTTTTTACTGGAGCCGCTACAGAGATTGCCTGCGGAACCATGCTAACAGGCATGCTCAAAGATTGGGTCGAGGCCAATCAGACGACTGAAAAGAAAACATTTCCTAAATCTAATTACAATTAACTAATTCTCATTATATTAAAAAAAGAAACCCGGTGGGAGTACATTAAGTTTGTTAAAAGTATGCAACAGGCAGATGAATGTGTTTCCGACTTCATAAAGTGTGAACGAAAGTATCTCCGAGATACTAAGAGCTAGAAGTTTGATTTTGATTTCCCAGCACTTCTGCAAATCAAGTTCATAACAAGAGCAGTTTTATAGCTAGTGATTTAGCCCACATTGGGGTCGAAACGAAAACAAAACCCTGTACTGCCATAGGGTGAACCACCCAGTCGGTTTCCCCACTATTACGGATGGCACGATTAATCATATAAGTAACATAAATCGGTTATTTTGTTTCAGTTCACAATTTATTTGTATCGCAAAATTGGTCAGCGATTAATCGAATCGTTAATCGATTACATGCTCAAATAGTCGCAACAACTAAAAAAAAGGCGGCAAGAAGACTGTTTTCCTAAGATTATGGTACCAAAACTTTAGCTATCGTTTCTACTTTTCCAATTACATGAGTACATATTTATCAGTTAGACTGCAAACTTTACAACTTAGTTATTGCATTGTATACATTTTTACAAAATTTTACTGTTGTTGGCATTGAAACGGATATAATTAGGAAAACGGAAGAAGAAAATAGAAAGTAAAAACTAATGATGAGCTAAGTGAGTTAGTAGTAAGATTTTAAGTTGGAAAATTGAGTTAGCCTTCGAGAAAACAGGATAGAGTCTATTATAGTCTGAGCGGAAGATTCAAAAAAGGCTCGTGGAATGCGTAGTTTGATCTACACAGACGAAGAAGAAGAGGGGTATAGTTTCACCAGCAATAAGTTTGTACATAAAGCAGTCGAAAAGGCTACAGTCGAAGTCGACTATGAGAGACCCTTTACTTATTCTTCTAAATGGAAATAAGAGTAACACTAATAGTTCCCCATAACGCGTTGTAACGTCAATATGCTCTTCTTCTTCCTTTGGTCCGACACTGAGTAACATTGAGTTTTGAATAACTCCCGAGTTTATTAACCGATCGCAATGAAATTTTCAGGATACGTTAGGACCCTGATACCCGTCCTGTGTGCCAAAATTCAGGACTCTAGCTTTAATATTCTCTCGTTTTATGGGATTTCAAAAATTTTGTTCTCGATTTACGGAGGCGGAAGGGGGCGTGTCAAAATTTTAAGATAAACTTGATCTGCTTAGCCCATAGACGAACCACCACACCAATTTTGGTGACTCCAGCTCTTATAGTCTCTGAGATCTAGGCGCTCATACAGACAGACGGACATGGCTATATCGACCCGGCTGTTGATGCTGATCAATAATATATATACTTTATGGGGTCTGCCGGACTTCTTTCGACCTGTTACGCACATTTTGACAAACTTCGACCATTTTTTACTACATTTTTTAAAGTAGTGGGTCTAAAAACGTTATTAAATAGAACTTTTTGAGTTCTTTGCTTGAAATCCAGCAAAAAATAAGTTTGGTCGGAAAGCCAATTAGGTCAATTAGCTTATGTAATAAAAGGGAATGGTTAACTGAGTCAAAGGCGTTAATGAAATCGGTATATACATATGACGTCAGTTTGTTCGTTATTAAGATAACCAGTAATAATAACAAACGAGGACAGCAGAAGAAGATTGCTTGTAGTGGAACTGCGATTCACAAATCCATGCTGGTTGGGAGAAATAAAAGAACTACACACAAGTGTTGTAAATGACTTGTCAAAAAATTCAAATTATTTATTTGTTACATAGCTATACAATATTCTATCGATATATATGAGAGCAGGGCTGTATAACATTAATGACAGATCTCAATTAGAATACTCTCGATTTCTAAGGGCCGATTTCCCCATCTTGCCTATTGTCTTAAAGTGTAGATAAACCTGCCGATAAGAGAAATTTGATTTTCTTGTCATAAATTTTGGACCCAGCCTCTCGATAACTTACAGGACAGATCATCCTCTCTGTAAGTTCTTAACGTTAGCCTGTTAAATAAATAAATTATTGTGTTTCATATTTGTTTAATGTTTCATAATGAATATTCGGACGTTTTATATTCAGTCCTTGATGGAGATAACTGATGAGGCAGACGGTCTACATACATATGTACATATGTAACATCCCAAGAGTCACCGCATTATTAATAAATTGAACCAATATACTATTTACTTTAGCTGTTTCATTTTTATTTGATTTCTAACTAAACTTGAACGTCGCATTCTTATTTCGAATGTAGTACACAGAAGATAAAACTGTAAACTAGACTTGTAATATATTGTTGTTGTAAAAACTAAAGTGTAAATTCTAAAAACTATCAACTTAAACGTTAATAAGCCCAACACATCATCATCCATCATCAATCAACAAGCCGATCAGTCGAGCGGGCGGGATAGTAGGAAACCCCGTGCAGGTCTTGAAAGACAAGTAGATAGCTTGCGATAGTCTGGCAACACTGCATAAGTTGGTTTCTTGAATACCTTCTGAGTTCAATATCCGATCGTACTGGAATTTTTAGCATACATTGCGAGTAGGATAATTACCATGTGTGCCTCAAGTCTCAAGTCTCTAGCTATAAAACTGCTCTTGTTATCAGCGAAGGGCGAAGGGGCGGGGCATCGCGATGAAATTTTCAGGACACATTAAGCCCAAGCTTTTTATCATGTGTGCCAAATCTCAAGTCTCCAGCTTTGAACATTGCTTATTATATGGTGAGTTTTCTAATTTTAAAATCAACGGGACATGATATCGAAAATTGAAAATAAACTTGATCTGCGTATGGTATTCAGGGACCTACATTCCTACATTTGAAGTCTCTAGCTCTTATAGTTGCTGAGATCCACGCGTTCATACAGACGGACGGACGGACAGACGGACAGACAGACAGACAGGTGTCAATCGACTCGGCTATTGATACTGATTAAGAATATATATACTTTATATGGTCGGAGATGCTTCCTTCTGCCTGTTACATACATTCACACAAATTCATTATACCCTTTTTTGCCCATTTATAATGGGCACAGGCTTAATATAATAATATTTGCTGCTCATTATTCCTCTTAATGCTTTGATTTCTTCTTTTTCTTTGGGGGCGCTTCCTCTTCGGGCACTGCTTTGACCCCAACGTCGGCTTCGCGTGCTTTCTCATCCTTTTGTGTTTGCTTCTCCTTCTTCTCCTTTTTCTTTTCAGTTTTGTTTTTCAGCAACAGTTTGTTCTTCTTCTTCTTTCTGCTGCTTAATCTCCTGCTTGATGACGGGCGTTTCAACTTCCGAATGTTTACGCTTCCTAACATGTAATGTATTATCCGCCTCTGGTTGATAAGTAAACACTTCACTCTTGGCCTGGTATGTCTTGAACTTTGCCTTGGCCTTGCCTGTGCCAGACAATTTACGCAAATTTCCCTCCGCAGCCTCGCCTCCAGTTTGACTTTGTGTGTGGCGCCCAGCTCAATGGTGGCTTCCTCACCGAACGCATCCACGCGTGTTGCCAACGATGCCATCGCCGATGCCAATGAACGTGACATTTAGCCCTTGTTTGTTCTTTTGACTCGCCTGACCCACCAGCTGGGCTAGGATAGATGAGATAGATGAGACCGTATTTGGGCGTATCCTTCTTCGTTTATCAGTTCACGGAAGAGTGCCTTTTCAGCGCCCAATATCTGAACAGTGGATGAGGGATGCTTGGCGAGATTGATCAGTGAACCGGCATGTGCAATTAGATGGTGCCCCAACGGTGTTGAGCCCAATCAAAACTGTTAGATTTGGTGCCATCTCCAAATCTTTTTCTTCTCCATCTTCACTCTATCCTCGACCATTTGCTTCTCGTGCAAAAATTAATGTTGGAGAATATCGAGGCTTAGGTTACTACTACTCTCCGCCAGACTGCGCTTACGAGGAGCTTCTCTCTCTCTCTCTCTCTGTCACTAACTTTGCTGCCTTCGTCCATGTCCATGTTGATCAGCAGTCGATCACTTTCAACAACATCTCTACCGAGCAGTGATGCCAAATTGGGCTTTTTCGGATAGATTTGTCCGGTTTTTAACAGCTTTAGCCGGGAAAAATGTCAAACGTCTTCTATCCGGAAATCTGGCCTTTTTGAGATTCAACTTACCATCAAATCATCTTCTTCAAATTGATCGTCTATGAACAATGTGGCATCCCTCTTTGTGTACACTGATAAAAAAATGTTCTAAAATTAATATTTTGTTCTCAAAACTAAATTTTGCGTCTAAAAAATGCGTCGAGAACATAAAATTCTTAAAAATAGAACACACATCTTAATTTCAAGACCACTTTAAATAAGATTAAAATCTTATTATTAGAGCAAAAAATCTTATATTTTTAAGACAAAAAAGTGTAAATGTAAGATTAAAGCTTATCAATATTTTAAGAATAAATGTTCTTATTGTAGAACAATATTCTTAAATTTTCAAGAACATAAAATATAGATATAAGATAAAAAGTTATTGAAATTTTTAGAATAAATATTCTTGGTATAGACCAAAAATCTTAAATTCCCAAGACCACAACTATTAAAAACAAGATTAAAATCTCTTAATATTTTAAGAAAATTTATTCTTATTTATAGACAACAACTATAATAATAAGATAAATCTTCTTACAATCTTGAGATTAATTATTCCTGTTTTTAGACCCTTTACTTTAAAAAAGTAAATAGGGTCTATTAAGTTTGTCAAAAAAAAAATGTGCGTAACAGGTCGAAGGAAGTCCGGCAGACCCCATAAAGTATATATATTCTTGATCAGCATCACCAGCCGAGTCGATATAGCCATGTCCGTCTGTCCGTCTGTCCTGCTGTCCGTCTGTCGTGATGTATGAACGCCTAGATCTCAGAGACTATAAGAGCTAGGGTCACCAAATTTGGTGACAATACTCCTGTGACCCCCGAAAAGGTCAAGTTTGTTTTAGAATTTTGCCACGCCCCCTCCCGCCCCCAAAAATCGGAAAACCCTAATAACTCGAGTAATTTAAAAGATACAAGTTCCAAAATCGGCATACATAAAATTTACTTTCCTTTCGATGCGTACTGAAAATTTCATCAAAATCGGACAATAAACACCGGAGATTTGAAGCAAACAAATTATCGAATGTACAATGGCAGGAAATGTGCAGGAAATGTGCAGATATGTTAAGATTAACATTCGTATATTAAGATTAACATTTGTATGCTAAGATTAACATTTGTATGTTAAGATTAACATTTGTATGTTAAGATTAACATTAGTATGTTAATAATTCAAGTGTAACATAAGCGATTATATTTAATTAATCGGAAGCTAATCTGAGCAGCGTTAAATTTATTTAGGTTTATATATAAGTCTGTAAGTTTGTAACTGTTATTTCATTGTTGAAGAATAAGTAAAGGGTCTCTCATAGTCGATTTCGACTGTAGCCTTTCCGACTGGTTAAAATTAAATGTTCTCAGATTTTGAGAACCCCAATATAAAAATAATATTAAAAAGTTTTGATATTTTAAGATACATTATTCATGTTCATTTATTTTCATTATACAAACTTAAAGCTTAAACTTAAAGTTTAATTATTCAAAATACTGTTCGGTCTAATTTTTCAAAATTAAATTTAGGTTCATTCGTACAAATCTTATAATACATATCTTAAGATGTTGTTTAGTTTACAGATGTTTTATTTACATAGAACATTTACATAGAGAACAAGTGCAATTCTCCATAGTGACAATTTTTTTATTTTTGATTTAGATGGTGCATTAAAGTAAGTAGTTAGTATTTATGCTATAAAAGAATTGTTGAATGAAAAGCCAAGAATCACGACAAGCTAATGGATAATTAAGTTTAAGAACTTGAAACAATTTAAAACATATATCTAAGCAATTAAGAAAAGATGGAAGTTTAATTAAGTTCTTGTCAAAATAAATATAAAATTTTTTGAGATCTGCCTCAGTGATCCCTTCAACAATGATTAAGGGCTGCACGGTCATACCAGCGACATATGAATTGTTAATTACTATTGATAATTTATTCTTATAATCACTTATATTAATTAGCCGAAGGATTAAGCATTCCTGCGCTTCTATTAAAGTTGCCTTCTTGCGTTTTTTTTCATCCATGTTTTGCTTGAATGGAGCACTAAAAGGTAGCACACCATTGAGCAGAATGGTAAATAAATAGTCTTCTGCATCTATTGAAGAAAATGCAAATATTTATTAAAAAATGGAAATAAAAATACTAAAATATTCTTGTAGAGTTAGACAGATACTATTGCGATAAATTTGCAGCGTATTAAAATAAGTTAGGTCATATTAGATATTTTAGGGTATTAAGCTAAAATCTACATCTATGTCTAAAGTTTTAAATATTTTTACCTTTATTTTATGTTGATTTGGCTTCAGCAAATTGTTCTTTGCAAAGAACATTAGTCAGATTTTGCAGATAATAGTTTGAGCTGTCGGATTTCTCCGATACTGAGGAAGGGCACTTATGAATAATCCAATCAGCTACCCTTGAAGGAGCTGACAACGTGTCATCATCTATTCCAAACTGAAACAAATGAGATCAAAATTAGTAACTCATATAACTCATAACAAATAAGACAAACTATTATGTATTTATTTAAACTTACCTCAGTTTTTCGCCAGCGAAATAATTTTTCTCGAAACTCGATTCGGAGACCCAATGGTGGTATTGCTTCACGCAAGTCCTCCTTGTCACAATATTTCAAGCTTTCATAGGTTATCTTGGCATCTATTGATTGATAAAATTATTGATTATTTACTTGTTAATAATTGAATAGTTAAGTAATAATCGGCAAAAATTCAGAACACACACACAGGAATTGCTTTCACGAAATCCAAAACTCACAAAATTAAAAACATGTTATAAATAAAAAAAATAAAAAAAAATAAGCAGTTTAATTAAATAATTATAAAAATCAAAGTTTGTTGTCAAAACAATTGCTTAACGGACTTCGCACACATATGTATGTATATATGTACATATGTATGTATGCAACTGGCTCAAGCAGCAAAAAGATAAAGCAAAGCAACGCTACCGACATAGCACACATACATACATATGTATATACATATGCACTAATACATAAATATGTATGTATGTGCTCAAATTATATTCACTTCACTCAAAAATTTAGTATGATATATTAATATAATTAATCCGAATTATTCGCAAACACATTCATATTTACATACATACATACATGCAAGTAGACATTTCCAGAAGAAACAGCACATAAATCGAACACCGAAAAAGTATGTGTACACACATACATATGTATGTATGTATTTGATTGTAAAAGTACGTACATGTACATACTATGTATGTGTGTACATAAGTATGGATGCGCTTTTTATTTATTTGCACACACAATATATATTTAAAAATTACTCACCTTTTAAATACTGCAATATGTCCTCCATTCCAAATCCTTGAAACAATGCCACGATTTTATTATTTTCATCTTCCATTTCGACACTTTTACGTTGACGATCGCACTACAAATGACACAATTGCCGCCGACCACGAAATATTACGTTCTATTGCATGTTCTAAGAAACTTCTTTTCGTTATTGGCGCCAATATTCCGCACAACGCACAAAACGAAATGGGAAAAACAAAAACAAATAGGTATAGTAGTGGTGTGCGCATGCCTTTTTGTATTGTCGTGTCACGAACTCTAAATCATGTGATAAAGAGATTGAACGCAAGAAGTCAATTTCGATCACAGTCGTGATTGATCGTGACACAAAACTTCGCCTTGCGTTCGTCTCCAATAATACGCAATTTCCGTTGCAAGTTTTGACGTATGAAGAGAGAAATAAGGAAAGACAATAATTTGTAAGGCATTATATGTGCATACATACATATAAATACATACATGCATATAATGAGATTATGCAACACTTTTCAAGATTTTAGCAGCCGCTGGGTTGCAGAAATTAAGGAGCTTGTTAAATACTTGTCTTCTCATGTAATATAAATAAATGAAAATAAATAAAAATATTTATACATGTACATTTTATACAAAATTTAAGATTTTTATTCTTGCATTAAGAATTTTTGATTTTTTAGATTAATATTCTTGGATTTAGTATTTTTGTCTTAAATTGGTCTTATTTTAAGAACACAATATTTAAGACCAGAATTCTTGATTTTAGAATCTGGGTTTTTTTATCAGTGTACTAACATCGATATTCTGTGTAAAGTTTGAAAGTTTATCAAAGCATGGTTTTCCAGTACGACAACATTCACCTACTAAAATGGAAGAATGTTGAAAATACCTCAAAGTTTTGGTCCGAAGCAAGAAAATATCGAGATCCTGCAGACAACAACCCTTTGTTATTATACAATTTTTTAATTATATGCACATGTATATTTTATCTTCTGAAGATTCGGACTGCGTCGACATAAATCTTATTGCAATTCATATAATTGCCTGGCAAATACTTAAAGTTATTAGGCAACATGGCGAGGTACGATTAGAAAGAAATCATCAAAGATGTCTTGAAACTTTTAAATGAAATAATAAAAAAGTGTCTTGTTTTTCTGTCTTTTTTTTAAGTTTTTCAGCTTATTTTCCCTGTTTTCTTTGGTAGTTTTTTTTTTTTTTTTTTTTTCAAAAAATAATTGGCATCACTGATGTATGTGTATATGTATATCTATATGTATATTTATATTTATATACATTCCTAACCCAACAGTTGTATCAGTCTTTTTAGTTACACAGTAAATCGTTAGACGTTGGCAATGCCGTCTGCAGAGTTTCGCTTTCGTTTTGTGTGTGATATTGTGGTGGCGTAAGTTGGATGCGTAGCAAGCAGTTGATGTTCTTTGGCTTCCAATTGTTGTCCGCATATGGATCACGCAGCAGACCGAAGGTACATTCAAACACGCCAACGTTTCTTTCTGTTGTGTGCAGCGTGCCGCAACAAAACACCACGACCTGGCCATATGCATCTATGCGTCCCTGCACACCTGAGGGCGTTAAGTTCGAATTAAAATGTATGCCATATTGTTGTTTGGTACTGCTCAACGCCTCTTAAACTTCATCTGCCGACGAACATTTTAAGTCGGTGCTCCTATTGTCCGTTATAAGTCTAAGCACCAACTCGGCGTCGTTCCATAAATCCGATGTGGTTAAACTAACCGTGTTCAGCTTTTCGAAAAACCACTTTTCAAACTTTTGAGTCATTTCAAGAGCTGGAAAATCTTCTCTCGTTATCGGTTGTCGAGTTAGAGTTTGTTTTATCCGAATCTGTCGTTGTTGCGAAGTGTGTGTCCCAATATGAAATTACACTAATTATTAAAGTTTCCTTGGTCAATTCCGTTGCGGTTCCCGGCTGTCTGCTGTGCATGTATTCAAAGAGTAATCGCCTTGTAATATGGCGTTTGGGCAATACTTTTTTGATGACATTTATATACACAGCGATGTAATCAAGCGCCTCTTCCGGATCCTAAAATTGCAACAAATTTTTGATATGCTTTATGGTAATTGCAAAAGCACCCATAAGTTTGCTTCGTTAATAAGGAGGTCCCGCAGACCAGCACGATGCTTATTTGATATGGACATAGTTCTGTTTTGGCTAATGATATGTTATTATAGTATGTTATAGTTATGTTATGTTCAAGGTGACAAGATAAATTTTGTATTAACCTACACTGAATTGAAGCGACATCTGGTCTCCTTGACAGGAAATGAACTGTCATCCCCACTCAGTAGCCTTTTACAACACTGTACATACAATATCGATATCGTTGTTCAATCATTACCAATACTAATATTATCAATAATATCAATACTAATAATACCAATACTAATCGATTAACCTCGGCAAGGCGCACAGTTGTCCATCACTGTCCAACAACAATTTAAGAGTTGTCCTGCACTGACAAACTGAGTGATTACTATTATTATATTAATTATACCCTTGCAAAGGGTATTATAATTTGGTCACGAAATGTGTAACGCATGAAAGCAGACATCTCCGACCCTATAAAGTATATATATTCTTGATCAGCATCAACAGCCGAGTCGTTATAGCCATATCCGTCTCTCCGTCTGTTTCTATGCAAACTAGTCTCTCAGTTGTAGAGCTATCTGAATGAAACTTGGTACAGATCAGTCATTTTTCTACGGGCAGTACATGTTGAAACTGGCCGGATCGGATCACTATATCATATAGCTGCCATAGGAAAGATCGGTTGAAAAGTGCTCAGGGCCCTGCAAGGGTCTTGTCTTGCAACAGATCGTTGCAAGTGTTGGCTGATTGCTCCAGTTCTTTAACTGAAGTATTTGCTCGCTGAGCTGCGTGCTCTGTAGTGTTTCGTCCCGATCTTTGCTCGAAAGTTACAGTCTGTGAAGATGGTAAACTTCCTGCCATGTAAATAATGACGAAAATGTTTAACAGCGTTCCCAACAGCCAATGTTTCTAAATCGTATGAGGTGAACTTTGACTCATACTTTGTGGTATTAGAGCGATTTTCCTGGCAGGTGGGAAGTAGGATTGCATTGAACAGGCTCACCAGGAGGCAGACTCCTGAAGGAGGGAGTGCTTTTATCATAAGGCCATCAATACCATCGATCCCAGGGGATTTTCTGGGTTTTATTAATTTAATTTCTGAAGCGATGTCCTCGTATGTGAAACGAATGTGTGTGCCTTTGCCCAGTGGCTCGGCCGAGAGACTAGACACATCAGAAAACACCCGAAGCGAGGGAAGGGAGAAGGGCTTGAATCTGTTTTCCAACTCGCTACCAAAGATACTAGCCTTCTCTTGGTCGGACTTCCACCAGCTCTGATCGATTTGAATAGCAAAGTTCGGGGCCGCTTGTCTCTTAATATTCGTAGTCAATTTCCCTATGTTAAAGTTATCGGGCTTCCGTATATCAATGTTGGTCAGCAGATTGTCTAGGTGTCTACATCTCCCTTCATGGAGGATGTTCCTCAAACGCCTGGCGAGCTCTTTTCATATCCTATTGACCTCTGGGCTTCCATTTCTGATCCACCTTCTGCGAACTCTTCTCTTTTCCTCTAAGAGGGAAAGGGCCTCACCAGAGAGGGGAGAGTTGCGGCTGATGAAGTTTCTGTTACCTGCGATCGCATTATTCATATTGTGGCAGATGGAAGTTATGTTACTAGTCAAACGCTCAATACCGTCATCAATGTCGGCCGGGGATTGAAACTTCTGTTCGGAATCAAAGGCTCATTCGAGCTTGCGCTGGAATACTTGCATATTTGCGTTCTGCGGGAATATGATAGGTCTATTCCTACGAAAGCATGCGTTGTGTTCCAAGAAAATGATTAGCGGGATGTGGTCACTGCTGAGATCAGAGCGGATCTCTATAAGGATATTATTGTCCGGGATGCCTTTATAAAGTGCAAAGTCAAGGTTGTTGGGGGCCCCTTGCCTGCCATAGGGGAAGTAGGTTGGAGCACCTGTCGCTATGAGGAGGTTAGCAATCATTCGCCCTCTCCTGCACGACCTTGAGCTACCCCAAAGTCCGTCAGTTTTCCAGATACTGATTTTATAATTATTCTATTTAGATCTATTGTGACAGAGTCCGAATAATTTCCTGCTGGCCTACTACTGAATTTTTCCAGTAGAGAATGCAGAAGATTTTCCATCGTGAAAAGTAATAAGAAACATTACGTGACCAACTATCAAAATCATTCCGCATCTCTTCGTAAAAAATCGCTAAGCGGGACTCTAAAACAAAGCTAAACTGCAAGGCATCAGGGCATTGTAGTACACAGGTCGTTACTGAAGTGCTAGAGGATAATGCAGCTTATTGGGGTACAGTTGAAGGCGGATTTTTATTAAGATTTTGTCGAGGCGACGGCACTTTCTGTAATCCATTGGCTAGGACTGCGGCAAAGCTTTGCTTGAGATTGTCAGTATTTCGTTTCTTAATAATGTATAACGGACAAGATTATCTTGAGCAGGCTGTTTGTTAGCCCTAGTTGACGGCAGTGGGTTGCCTGTAGCTGTTTCGGTATTGAGTACGGCTTTGCCAGAAGACGGAGTTTCTGTCTGAGGACGTTCAGCTTGTTTCGATTGTTGAGAGAACTGTTTGGTGGCAATTTGACCAGCATCCTTTTTTTGCGATGCGATCGCTTTTTGGTAATACGAGAATCCGACATAATTGGCAGTGTGATCCAAGCTACAATTGGCGCAATTTTCAGCGGAGTCCTTGGATTTTGAGCAATCCATTGTAAGGTGGTCCTTTCCGCATTTGACGCACCTAGGGGAGTTTCTGCAATATGTTTTTAAATGTCCAAAGCGATGACATCGGAAGCAGTGTAAGGCGGTTTGGCGTGAGTTCGGGGGCTCGATCGAGACAACATTATAGCCCAACCGCTTGACCTGGAAGAGGTATCTTCTTCTTTTTGAAGATAGGAACGGTGGACTTCACTTCATGGCCGAGCTTGGCTAGTTCGTCCTCAATGAAGGAAGCCGCTGTAGACTTGTGAAGCCCGCGAATAAAAATTTTTCATTTGCGCTCCTCTTTTAGCCGGAGTACGATAGGCCGAATGTAGGTGGCATTGGACGCGAATTCCGTCATTTGGGAGTGTTTTAACACTTAGCTTGTCATCCGAAAGGTATAGTTCATGCAGGTTGATAACTATGGGCGGAGGCAGCCGGGCAACCGATTTTGGAGGGACATCATTTATATCCATTGGGATATTAGCCTCCTTGTTGATGTCCGGCACACTTTTTGAAGCCGAGGCATTAGGCAGTGACTTAGACTGGCGAATGGGAGATGGTGACTTAGCACCCTTAGGAATGATTGTGGAACGGCTCTTGGACGGAGCAGCCATGGTGGAGTCTGAGTCAGTTGACGTGTCTCCCAAATTTGAACCAGTCGGAAGAGCTACAGTCGAAGTCGACTATGAGAGACTCTTTACTTATTCTTTAACATTAACACTTATAGTTCCCATAACGCGTTGTAACGTCAACATGCTCTTCTTCTTTCTTTGGCGCGACACTGAGTAATATTGATTTTTGAATAACTTCCGAGTTTATTATCCGATTGCGATGAAATTCAGGATACGTTGGGACCCTGATACTCGTACAACTCGTACGATACAACTATATTTGTGTTACATATTTTGTATGAAACCATCATTATAACTGACAAAAGTAATGATGCAGTTCGATTTCTAGGACCCCAAATAGGAAGAAACCCTTGAGTCCGGTCATGTTTTTTTTTCGAGTTGCACGGTATTATATAAATAATTTAATATTTAAAATATATAACAATATTTCGTTACAAGAACACAGTTTCTTACATATACCATAAAATTAAAGCTTAATGCTAAATTGCATTTTTAAATAATAATTTAAATAAGTTGGTAATGCAAATGAAAAAATTCTGCAAAACGTATTTCTCATCTTCTTGGCTCAGGTTTTACCAGCATCACCTTTATCTCAAAACGCAGCATAGATTTTCGCTATTGAGTCAGCATTTTGCAGATCCTCATTTGTCAATGTCTGCATTCTTTGGCCAGGCTTGTTGATCGTGACGGATTTTAAATTGAAAGAAAATCGCTTATATCACATCATGCATTTGATCATTTGTGCTTAATATGTTATATATGTGACAGATATGGACATAACAGGCGATATCAGAAGGTATCGGTCTGTGGTGGAAGGTGGATAGACATGCAGCTATCGACATACAAGAGTCAATAACAGTCGTACAAGAGTTGGGAACAGTCGTGCCAGAGTTGAGAACAGTAGTAAGAGTTGAGGACAGTAGTACAAAAGTCGCAGCAGCAGCCGGTCGGATCGTCGTCAGAGTTCAGTGGCGAGATTCGATTCTTAATTTAAAACCACCAGTCGTCGTTGTATCTAATTATTAAGCATATTACATATTTTATTCATTATTAATAACAAACTGAGGTTATTCTTATTATTATATTATTATTATTATATTATTATTATTATATTACTTAATGGCGATTCGGAGTATCAGTCGCCCGAAGAGGAGCTGCTGCTTGAGCTGGTGGAAGTATTGTCAGCTCAATCCTCACGGTCCGAGGAGTCAGGACCACCAGTTGAGTTTGATCTATACATAAATATAGTTGGTATTTCTTTGCTTTTTCTTTAAATACAAACTCACAGGCAGCTTCGACTGGTTGTGACATGGGCACAGCCGCAGGGGTACACAAAATGCTCTTCACCGCGGCATAATGTTGCCACTTCGTGGGGCCACCACCTAACTCAATTTTTTAGCTTCATCCCTGGTGTTAAATATTAAAACAGTTTCCTATTAAATATATTAAATATGTACACCAATTCTAACTTATAATTTCTGGTCCAGGCATTAATTTTGGCGCGAACTTTCTTAAAATCTATGTTTACCCGGCAGCTATTAGTTGGTCTGTGATCTGTTCATATTTAGATTTATATCTACTTGACATAAGGTCCTTAACATTAGTCTGCCCTACGCTTCAAAGAAGTGCTTCTTGTAAATGAGACCATCTGAATCGCTTACTTTTTGGCTTGCTCATTTTCATTTTCAAATTCAATTTAATTTTTTAATTCCTCTTACAAATATTTGATATTATAGCCTTTCATAATATAACCTGTCATTTTTTTTACTTCGACGATTGTTTTGATTTGATTCTTCATCGATAAGTCATATAACTTTGTATAACAAATCAACTGAAAGCACTCTGCTCGAAAGCAAGTTCGCAAACATGCTTGGCTCGTTTTAATTGTTCGTTGCCCCACAGCTCAATTTTTAGCAAGTAACTACCGGAAAGGCTACAGTCGCATAAACCCGACTGTGCGAGATCTTGTGTACTAATTTTGTATGTGTGATGCACACGCGACCAAACACTCCCCAAGCTTTGTACGTTGTCAACGACGCACAGTGGCCCGTTGAGGGCGTGTCGCGTGGCATAAATCGTTTTTTCGATGCGATCAAAAAAGTAATACATGTATCCGATAGAGAATTCTTCAATTCTTCTTCGTTTTATGGGATTTCAAAAATTTTGAATTCGATTTTTGTGGGCGGAAGGGGGCTTGGCGAAATTCTAAAACAAACTTGACCTTTTCGGGGTCCCAGGAGTACTGTCACCAAATTTGGTGACTCTAGCTCTCATAGTCTCTGAGATCTAGGTGTTCATACAGCAGGACAGCCGGACAGACGGACATGGCTATATCGTCTCGGCTGGTGATGCTGATCAAGAATATATATACTTTATGGGGTCTGCCGGACTTCCTTCGACCTGTTACGCACATTTTTTTTTTGACAAACTTAATAGACCCTTTTTACTTTTTTAAAGTAAAGGGTCTAATAAAAAGTATAAGGGTCTATTAAGTTTGTCAAAAAAAACCAGTCGGAAAGGCTACAGTCGAAATTGACTATGAGAGACTCTTTACTTATTCTTCAGAAATGAAATAACAGTAACAAACTTAGAGACTTATATATAAACCTAAATAAATTTGACGCTGCTCAGATTAGCTTCCGATTAATTGAATATAATCGTTTATGTTAAACTTGAATCGTTAACATGAAAATGTTAATCTTAACATACAAATGTTATGTTAATATACATGTATGCAATGCATACATACTTTATTAAATATAATACATTGGCATTTATGGTAGAATTTGTTTATAAAAATAAAATATTGTTTTATTTTATTTTATTACTGTAATTAAAAGTTTAAAATATAATAATAAAAACAGAAAAAAAGTGTGCCTCTTGTAGGTCTCGAACTCCAGACCATTGCGCCAATGAAGCCATTGTCGATTATTTAACAAATTTTAAAAACCGAAAAAAATGTGGTGCCTCTTGTAGGTCTCGAACTCCAGACCATTGCGCCAATGAAGCCATTGTCGATTATTAAACAATTTTTAATAACAGAAAAAATGTGTCACAGGCAGGAATCGAACCCAGGACCCCACCGCAGGAATCCGACATTCTAACCACCTGCACCAATGAGGCCATATTCACGAGTTTGCCAATTACTAGTTTTCTAGTGAAATTAATAATTCAATGCCTTAAGTTGCTGCCTGCACATTTTTTGCCATTGTACATTCGATAATTTGTTGGCTTCAAATCTCCGGTGTTTATTGTCTGATTTTGATGAAATTTTCAGTACGCATCGGAAGGAAAGTAAATTTTTATGTCAATTTTTTGTATCTTTTAAATTTCTCGAGTTATTCGGGGTTTTCCGATTTTTGGGGGCGGGAGGGGGCGTAGAAAAATTATAAAACAAACTTGACCTTTTCGGTGGCCACAGGAGTATTGTCACCAAATTTGGTGACCTTAGCTTTTATAGTCTCTGAGATCTAGGCGCTCATACAGCAGAACAGACGGATAGACGGACATGACTATATGGACTCGTCTATTCATGCTGATCAAGTATATATATACTTTATGGGGTCTGCCGGACTTCCTTCGACCTGTTACGCACATTTTTTTTTACAAATTTAATAGACCCTATTTACTTTTTTAAAGTAAAGGGCCTATAAACATAAAGCATTGTTATAATGGCCATAGTGAACGCAAATTATGAATATACTTCTTTGGAAGTCGGAGCAATCGGAAGGGTATCAGATGCTGGAATATTTGCACAGTCAGAATACAAAAGCCGCTAAGATGAGCACGACGCATTTCCCCTGTCACCAAATTTAATGAAGCCCTACAGCCGTCGAAAGTTGGAAAGGGAACATCTAATTTTATAGCCTGTGCCAATTACAAATGGGCAGAAAAGGCTATAATGAATTTGTGTGAATGTATGTAACAGGCAGAAGTAAGCATCTCCGACCCTATAAAGTATATATATTCTTGATCAGTATCAATAGCCGAGTCGATTGACACCTGTCCGTCTGTCTGTCCGTCCGTCTGTCCGTCCGTCCGTCCGTCTGTCCGTCTGTATGAACGCGTGGATCTCAGCAACTATAAGAGCTAGATACTTCATTTGGAATGTAGGTTCCCGAATACCATACGCAGATCAAGATTATTTTCAATTTTCGATATCAAGCCCTGTTTGTCTTAAAATTAGAAAAATCACCATAACATAAGCTAGACCTTGCCCAGAAAATTTAATTGCGATGCAACGGCCTCTTCGCCCACAATTGATAACAAGAGCAGTTTTATAGTGACTCTAGCTCTTATATGTCTGATCTAGGCGCTCATACAGACAGACGGACGGACAGACATGACGTACATGACTCGACTGTTGATGCTAATCAAGAACATATGGGCATATCCCAAAAATCGTATACCAAGCAAAAAAAATTAAAGTTGCTCGAACAATATTTTTTTTGGTTTTAGCAATAGTAAATATATTTAATTTTACAGAAATGAACCGAAAATTTGTTTTCGTGGGTGTATTATATGAAATATCGGTCTATATCCAGCCTGACTTTGAAAATTCCGCTTTTTCGTTAAAAATAGGGTTTTTTAATATTGTCAAAAAACGTATAAAAATCAAACTTAGAAGCTTAATTTTTTTTGGAATCATATCTTATTGAAATGAACTTTTACAAAAAAATACAGAACTTTTGGATATTTTTCAGAAAAATATTAAAATAAGTGATGTAATGTTACGCATTTTTATGTAACGTCCGCAACGGAAAATATGGTTTTAATTTTTTTTCCTCAAACTTTCTTTGCAACCATTATTTTTAATGTACTTTCAAAAGAAAAAAAAAATTTTTATTTAAACGGTTTTTAAAAAAAAATTTTTCTGGATATTTTTATAACGTCCGCAACACAACATTACAGGTAAAAAATCAAAAAAAGAGTTTATAGACTAAAATGAAATTATCAGTTCCAAATTTAATATGCTAATGAATTATAGGTCTCCTAATTATTGTACACAATTTTTTTTGGATCGGACCACTATAAATTATATATCTGCCGTGTTACTGATCTAGCCGATTTGCACAAAAGTTGCAGTTTTTAACCTATTGAACTGAAAGTCGTTTTTAGACCCTTTTCTTTAAAAAAGTAAATAGGGTTTATTAAGTTTGTCAAAAAAAAAATGTGCGTAACAGGTCGAAGGATGTCCGGCAGACCCCATAAAGTATAAATATTCTTGATCAGCATCACCAGCCAAGTCGATATAACCATGTCCATCTGTCCGTCTGTCGTGCTGTATGAACACCTAGATCTCAGAGACTTTAAGAGCTAGGGTCACCAAATTTGGTGACAATACTCCTGTGGCCCCCGAAAAGGTCAAGTTTGTTTTAGAATTTTGCCACGCCCTCTCCCGTCCCCAAAAATCAGAAAAACCCAAATAACTCGAGTATTTTAAAAGATACAAGTTCCTAAATCGACATACATAAAATTTACTTTCCTTCTGATACGTACTGAAAACTTCATCAAAATCTGACAATAAACACCGAAGAATTAAAACAAACAAATCATCAAATGTACAGTGGCAGGAAATGTGCAGGCAGCAACTAATTGAATTATTAATTTCACTTCTGTAGAAAACTAGTAACTGGCAAACTAGGGAATATGGCCTCATTGGTGCAGTGCTTAGAATGTCGAATTCTTGCGGTGGGGTCTAGGGTTCGAATCATGCCAGTGACAAATTTTTTTCTGTTTTTAAAAATTGTTAAATAATCGACAATGGCTTCATTGGCGCAATGGTCTGGAGTTCGAGACCTACAAGAGGCACACTTTTTTTCTGTTTTTTTTATTATATTTTAAATTTATAATTACAGTAATAAAATAAAATTAAACAATATTTTATTTTTATAAACAAATTCTACCATAAATGCCAATGTATTATATTTAATAAAGTATGTATGCATTACATACATGTATATTAACATAACATTTGTACGTTAACGATTCAAGTGTAACATAAATATATATTATATTCAATTAATCGGAAGCTAATCTGAGCAGCGTCAAATTTATTTAGGTTTATATATAAGTCTCTAAGTTTGTTACTGTTATTTCATTTTTGAAGAATAAGTAAAGGGTCTCTCATAGTCGATTTCGACTGTAGCGTTTCTGACTGGTTTTCACATATTTTTAATTGATAAAATAACTTGCCAAAATTTACTAGATTTGGACTAATTCTTTATATAGCTGCCATATAACCGATCTGGTCGATATAAATTAACCTGTGTGGGTTTCTTGTACCAAGCAACTAATAGGTTAATTTTGACAAAACACAGCAAAATTGAAGAAAAGTCACAACTATGTCAATAATTAAAATTTTAAGACAAAAATTCCCAAGTTTATTTGTATGAATCTTTGGGATCATAAATTTTCTGATGTGGAAAACCACTGCTACTGGATGGGTTGTGTAGAAAAACACAACACAGTACATTCATAAATATCGGCAGTGCGAAATGCATGCCTTCCCTACCAGAAATACATTGATCAGGTCGAAAGAAATGAAAAAATCATGGACTTATTTAATATTTCTCCAACTTTTATGTTAAGTCTTTTTTTTTGATTTAAAAGAAAAATTCGCTAAAAATAATGAAAATGCTTGCCAACCTCCAAAATGACTTCCGTTTGTTGTAACGTCCGCAACGGAACTTTGAGCATGAATATTTTTTTGTGAGACTTTTATGACTTATGTTATAATAGCAATTGATAGTTCTCCTACCTATATTATCTACATTTTGAATGTGTTTTGTTAAATATTTCTCAATCCTAGCGCCAACAGTTTCAAAAATAACGCTAAAATTTGCGTACGAATGTAACGTCCGCAACGCTGGATTAACCCATATATATATATATATTCCAAATGAATCTCAGTTATTATATCGGCAATTCTGTCGAGATTGTGTGTTAGGGGACTGATTTAAGCATTTCAATTTTACACTAATAACAATTCTTGCTATGGGGCAGGCCATGACTAAAAATAAATCTCACCGAAAAAGGTCCGACACCCTACGGAACGTTTTTTAGATTAGCTCAAAATTTAACTTCTCCTTTCCTTATTTTTAAGACAGCCTGTAATCCTAAGAAAATATGCCCTTAAAGTATTTTCTAAGACAAATCGCGTATATAAAAATAACAAAATTTCTAAATAAACCCACTGTTCACCTAGTTTATGTACTAGTTCCAATAGAAATCTTCTCCATCGTTCACCTGGTTTATCAACTACTAGTTGGAAAAATATATTTGGAAACAATTTGACTGTATTAATACAATTAACTATTAAACCAAACGACAGTTTTATTTTAAAAATGGATAGTAAAATCAACTTAGAGGATGTGCTCCTTGTTCAGGGTGAGATAAGCCAAGACATTTCAAGGCTTATTAGCAGTAGCAAGAAGGATTCGTCCGAGCGTAAAGCTAAGTCTGGCTACTATCAAGCCAGGACTACGTTGCTAAATAAAAAGTGGACAAATTTTCATATCAATGACGACATCATATGGAACAATGCTGACCTTAACGAAGGACAGAAATACTACAAATTCTTTGATGTCGTTGAAATAGTTATAAATGTTTAAAACACTTTTCTGAACAGGCTGACATTGACCACCGGAATCGCTCCTGACGTTAGTGATGTAACGTCAAAGCCAACGCCAAGATCCAACTCAAAGATTATGGAAACTAGACTTCACTCACTGTGCCGTCGGCAGAAGACGATGATTGCATCAGAAAATCGTGCTTTGTGCGAAGCCAGTATGCAGTCCACGGATTCAATGGAGTCCCTATGAGAACAAACTCAAGAAGTGAATTTTCTTATATAGAAAGAGTTTGAAAACGCAGAAGAGATGGGCTACGATGAAAACACGTTTTTCCTGGCAGAATCAAATGTAGGGAGAGTGCTATCAAAAAATATCAGCGTTACGCAATTTAATGACGTGGTGGGGCATAAAGTCAAAAATCTGCCACGTAAAACGATATCTAAGTTCGACGGGAATGCTTTGAAGTTGAAGAATACAGTTCTACGACATGTTTTCATGTATGATACATGAAGCAAAGCTGCCAACGATATGCAAAATTAGGTACCTAAAGACCAGCGTAATCGGAAAAGCAAAAAGAATGACCAGCCATGTAGAGTTAAATGAATAAAATTATCTGCATGCATGGAATATTCTCATTGAAGCATATAATTACTTTAGAGATATTACTTCTGGGGTATTAAATCGCTTTCTACAACAACAAGCCATGATCGATGATGTAATCTTTGTCATCATTAAAAGGAACCGCAAATCATAGAGCATCCTCATAGGCTGACAACTGTAGTGGCCAGTTTAAAGGAATACCATTAATGTTTTATTTTAAAAGGGTGGCAACGCTATGCTGACTAATGTTAGCATTATGTTCGTCTCGCTCGCACTTGCAGTGTGCGAGCCATCGATCACTTGCACGCACAGCTGCAACTTCCAACTCTCCAACGAGAAAAGAACAGTTACTTGCTGTCGCTGTGCAAATCACTGGAAGTAATTTTGGCACGTAGGCTTTTGCTTTGCAGACGCTCGTTCACTTTGTGTGAGCATTTGAAGCAACCCCACGCGTTTAATAAAAATTTTGAAGTATTGATATATCCCGAAGAAATCGAAGAGGTTATAAGAACCTCGTGCAGGAGTATATATAGATATATATATATAGCAGCAGAAGCTGACAGCAGTTCACCTGTTATACAGGAATCAAGGAAAAGGTGATATTTTAAGGGCTCAATTAAAGTGCGTAAAAATGTTAATTGCAGTTTTTATCCGCAGCAGCAGCAGTTTTTATCTGCAGAGCTATAGCCGGCCGATCTGCGCATTGGCGCTTTCGCGCTCTCGTCCTGGCTATATTGTAGCAATCGGTCGGCTGTGTGTGGGTGTCTGCGTATTTCCCCGGTCCGCAGCCAAGCGCGGTTATCGTACATAACCTGCAGTGGTACGGAAATTTGCGCTATATCATCGGTCCATCTTCGCAGAAGCATCTGCAATTGATTCTGGCTGAGCGTAGTGCGACGTAGATTGCTATACTTTGGCGGCACACGGAGTCGACTAGCGCGTATAGGAAGTTGTGGAAAACGAGTTGCGTATCCTCGCAGTTAATCTTCAGGCATACTCGCTTGCATACCCAATTGGCAAGACGACAGGGTATACCAGAGCGTGCAGCTGGCTATTTGCGTAAGGCCGCCAGAGCGAGAGAGAGCAGATCATCTTTGTATGGAAGCACAGCATTGCCAACACAGCGCATTGCTTTCCGAATCTACGAGAGGGCGTAATCAGCTGTTTTCGGCAATTGTTTGTTAAAAGTTTGTAGAAAAATGAAATTTAAGTAAATTTATAGTTTTTCTTGGTAACTAATCCGATTATAAATGGTTCCTTAGATTAAAATTTATTGTATATGCCATCGTAATAAGCAGAAGCGAATCAACGTTTACATAATCTATACATCTACATTAACAGCAACATCAACACACCAATCACATCATCTGCTTCTTCGATGGGCCCAACGAACACGCATCGATGGATATATTCGTGAGTAATTAAAACTCTAATTGTGAGTACAACTTGAGTAGGGCAAGAAGAATATGTATGTGAAGATTCGCAAACGGTTATCGCTCCCTGTTTAGAAAATCTGTTTAAGATGCAGGCATTTAAGTTACGTTATTTTTGAAATCGCTGAAGCGTCATGAATTCTTATTCGAATCATGTTTGAAGTATCGGAATATTGTTGTAAAGTAAGGATAATGTTTGAGTAAATTGTATATTTGGTCCATTGCTAAGCGCAGGAATCCGCATGTCGTATAAATTGAAGTAATGAATTAAATAAATTTGTTAAAGGGGTAACCATTAAATCTAACCAGTGTTACCATGGTCGGGAGGGAAAAGAATAGGGAACAAACAACATCCATGTTTCCCTAGTCGCTGGCTTCTCTTATCAATCGTTTGTCTATTTCGTTGCCTGTGGGTACAGCCCAATATCACTTGTTTTTGGACCATTGTATTAGTTATCTGTTAGTGCACTTAATCTTTATCTATAGACGGTTTACTATATAGAAGGAGGAGGAAAGAACCCACGACATATCCGACGAGCATAGTGACAGAGCGACGCTCGAAGTGCACGACCTCCGAATCCTCTATAGGCTAGGAAGATATCTTTCGATATCCCCCCTGAACACTACACAACGCACAGAACCAACTGGCTTAAATACAAAAAATATGTTAGTTCCCATGTTCAGCTATCCCCGCAGCTCAACATTGAAGAGGACATCGACTGCTCTGTTGATGCTCTGGAATCTGTACTCGTAGCAGCAGCCAAACCCAGCCAGCTTGCGCGTATAATCCCATACCTGAGGACAAACAATGTAATTCCAGCACATCAATTTGTCTTTCGAGAGAACCGTGGAACTATCGAGCAAGTCAACCGAATAAAATCAGCAATACGTACTGCATTCGAAAACCGGGAATACTGCGGTGCGATATTCCTCGTCGTCTCTCAAGCATTCGACCGAGTCTGGCTCGAAGGTCTCATGCATAAAATCAAAATATTACTGACTGAACATATTCACAAGCTATTTGAGTCGTACCTCTACAACAGAGTCTTCGCAGTGAGATGCAACGCTACTACATCCGACGACCACAGTATAGAAGCTGGAGTTCCTCAAGGCAGCGTACTGGGGCCAACCCTTTATATTCTATTCACGGCGGATATACCCATAAACGAGCGACTGACAACATCTACATTTGCTGGCGATACCGCTATCTTAAGTCGCTCTAGATGTCCAATACACGCTACAGCACAACTAGCTGACCACCTGGTGGTGGTGGAGAAGTGGCTATCAGACTGGCGTATTAAAATAAACGAGCAAAAGTGTAAACACGTAACGTTTACTCTTAATAGGCAGACTTGCCCTCCGCTAACGTTATACAATACGCAGATCCCCCAAGCTGATGAAGTGACGTATCTTGGCATACACCTTGATAGGCGACTTACCTGGCGGAGACACATCGAAGATAAAAAAATGCACCTAAAACTAAAAGCCTCCATTGGATTATAAATTCTCGATCGCGTCTATGCTTGGACTATAAGGTCCTACTCTACAATTCCACTCTAAAACCAATCTGGACCTACGGCTCGCAGCTTTGGGGAAATGCGAGTAGCAGCAACATTGACATCATACAGCGCCAACAATCCAAAATCTTGAGAACCATCACCGGGGCGCCATGGTATGTTCGGAACGAAAACATTCACAGAGATATAAACATTCTACCCGTAAAAGATGAGATAGTTCAACAAAAAGCGAACTACCACCTCAAACTATCTTTGCACCCTAATCATCTTGCAATGTGCTTATCTCTGGTGTGCAACCGAACACGCCTCCAACGCAACGACCTACCAGCCCAGCAATAATCCATTAGGGCCCTTTAACTCGGATTCAGTCAATATGGCTGTTATCTAACGCATTATTTTAAGATTTGATAAACTTATTGTTAGTCTCCCTCTGGAGAAGATTCAATAAATAACAGCAAAGCATTAAAAAAAAAAAAAAATTAAAAGGCCTCGGTCTCGACAACTCTTCTTATTGAAGTCATAAGAAGTACGGTAGACGTCAAAAACAAGACGCTCTATGAACAATCATTGGGTAGCTAAAAAGATATTCAGCTATTGGACACCATGCTCCAGTTTCTCGAACAACGAATACGAGTCTTGGCTACTGGAAAGAAGACACCAGTTACTACAAAACGTTATCTTGCAAAGACAAAAAAAACGAAAAACACAACATGTACATAGTTTCAGGGAAGGATGTCTGCGAGGAATACTGCAAGATGCCAAATCATTTGCTGTTCTGCTCCGACGATTTTCGTGCCCAACCAATCAACTATCGATTGAATTGGATTCAGCGACAAAAATTATGCGTCAATTGCTTCTGATTGCAGAGCTGCAATTAAAAGCTGACGGCAGAGTTGCCATGAAAAGCTGATTGCAGAGCTGCAATTAAAATGCTTTCTGAGCTGCCAAAGGGTTCTGACGCTTGAGCCTGACTTCCGGCTTAAGCACATTTTCCGTTTTCACAAGCCGTGATAGACGTGTGTTTCGGCAAAATAAAAAAAATTATAAAAGGCGTGTTAGCCTAAATATGTATAGATGTCATTATTTTCGTGAAAGCCAATAAATTGTGCAATTGCACGGCACGAATCCTGTTTTTTCAACGGCAGGCGTTATATTCGCCAGTTTTACCGGATAGTTTTTCTTTTTTGTTTCTACCCTCAAGCCTCGTTGCGTGTTGTGCACGACGTAACCTTTGTGTTCTTTTGGCAGAATATCAGTCGTGGTGACCTGGAGTGGCTCCACCAGCAGGTGGAGCGCATAATTTTTCTGGGCATATCCGTCAAAAAAAGGGATCGTTGAAACAATTTTTTCGGGCCTACTCTTGAGCTGGGACTGAAGCCCCATCGATCGCGGCTGAATTGCGCCCATTGATATGCGCTCGATGGAAAAAGTTATCAATTACCTAACAAAAAAATTTATATAATTTAAAATTATATTAAATTTAAGTCTAATTCCGTTTTCTATCTTATTTTATAAGATTGCACGAATGCTTTTTTGTCAATTAATCAGGTAATCCTCTACAGCAACATCTTCGTCATCAGGCCTGCTGACATCGATGAATCCCGTTAAGTAGTGAGTACGAGGTGTAAGAAATAGTCAAAAAATACGGAGACAAAAATTTAAATAAAAATAAAAGAATTGTAATCAAAAAAACCTTCGTGATATACTAAAATAATGAAAAACAAACTTATAACCACAAAAAGAAAAACAGTAGAGCAGGCGCGATAGTAGAATACCCTATGCAGGTCTTAAAATAAAAGTATTTTGAGAAAAAGTATTTTAATTATTGTTGAATTGCACTTATTTATGTCTACATATACATTTAAATAAATCGCCGCTCGTATTAGCTTCCGGTTTAATTTAACCGGTTCCCAGGGAACACCACGGGGAGGTCAATACAATTGTAAAGGGATCACTTTTTCAAATAATAATTTGGGAACCTACGAGTCGACTTGAGCTGCTTTAAAGCTCCTTAGTTCCCTAAAATAATAAAAATTTTAAATGAACTGCAAAATTCACCAGCAAATATTATAAGGATCTTAACATATAATATTATGGGAAGACGTAAATAATGTTCTGAAATCAAATATTATTTTATGTGGAAAACGTAAGAAATAAAATAAATAATATATAAATAATAACTTAAATGTGTATACATATGTCGGGGCAAGCATATTTATTTGAATTGTGCGCTCAGTTGTGTTCAACTGTTGAGTCGAATGGTTCAGGGTTTGAAAAAGAGAGAACCTTTCTGATATTGTATAGCACTAAACCAGTCGGAAAGGCTACAGTCGAAGTCGACTATAAGAGACCCTTTACTTATTCTTCAAAATGGAAATAGGAGTAACACTAATAGTTCCCATAACGCGTTGTAACGTCAATATGCTCTTCTTCTACCTTTGTCCAGACTCTGAGTAATATTAAGTCTTGAATAACTTCCGAAATTATTATCCGATCGCAATGAAATTTTCAGGATACATTAGGACCCTGATGCTTGTCCTGTGTGCCAAAATTCAAGGCTCCATTATATGGGATTTTAAGTTTTTTATAATATCTTCCGAGATTATTATCCGATCGCGATGAAAAATTTTAAGATAAACTTGATCTGCTTAGCCCATAGACGAACCACCGTACCAAATTTGGTGACACTAGCTCTTATAGTCTCTAAGATCTAGGCGCTCATACAGCAGCACAGACGGATATGGCTATATCGACTCGGCTGGTAATGCTGATGAAGAATATATATACTTTATGGGGTCTGCCGGACTTCCTTCGACCTGTTACGCACATTTCGACAAACTTAATAGACCCTTTTTTACTTTTTTTTAAAAAGTAAAGGGTCTAAATATGTCTTTGAATTAAAAAAAATATTAAGAGTCGGCACAGGGTATAAGAACCGGCTATCATTTATAAGCAAAACTATCTCCGAAAAGTGTTGCATACTTCTAACTGGTATTTTTAGAATTTTTCGCTAAGAATTCCCAAACGGTTTAAGCGCAGAATTGATATAATATCTGCAAAGACCATCAAAGCGTCTGATTCATTTGTACATAGATTTGATACTTTTATGGTCGATTGTAAATTCTGTTGTTGTTTTTGTTTTTTTGGAATTTGTTTTTTTTTTGGAATTTGTTTTTTTTTTGGAATTTTTGTTTTTTTTTATACATGTTCATCAGTGATGCCAAATTGGCCTTTTTCCGGATAGATTTGTCCGGTTTTTAACAGCTTCAGCCGGAAATCTGGCCTTTTTTAGATTCAATTTACCATCAAATTCTTGTCCAAATTGAACTTCTATGAACAATCTGGCATCCCTTTTTGGGTACTGATATCGATATTTTTTGTAAAGCTCAAAAGTTATCAAAGCATGGTTTCCAAGTACGCCAACATTCACCTCTTAAATGGAAGCAGTGATGCCAAATTGGGCTTTTTCGGATAGATTTGTCCGGTTTTTAACAGCTTCATCCGGGAAAAATGTCAAACGTCTTCTATCCGGAAATCTGGCCTTTTTGAGATTCGACTTACCATCAAATCATCTTCTTAAAATTGATCGTCTATGAACAATGTGGCATCCCTCTTTGTGTACTAACATCGATATTCTGTGTAAAGTTTGAAAGTTTATCAAAGCATGGTTTTCCAGTACGACAACATTCACCTACTAAAATGGAAGATTGTTGAAAATACCTCAAAGTTTTGGTCCGAAGCAAGAAAATATCGAGACCCTGCAGGCAACAACCCTTTGTTAGAGAACTGGTCACTTTCGATCTGACTCTTCTATCGTTGCTATGGCCAAATGCAGAAGTAGAAAGGGTTTTTAGCCAAGTTAGTTTGATAAAAACTAAATTGAGGAACCGTTTAGAAACTGAGACGTTAATTGCTATTTTGACAATGTATATATTATACAATTTTCTAATTATATGCATATGTATATTTGATCTTCTGAAGATTTGGATTGCGTCGACACAAATCTTGTTGCCATTCATTTAAATTGCTTGGCAAATACTTAAAGTTAATAGGCAACATGGCAAGGTACGATTAGAAAGAAAAGGCCGAGAAAGAAACCATCGAAGATGTCTTGAAACTTTTATAGAAATAAAAAAGAAAATGTCTTGTTTTTCTGTCTTTTTTTTAGTTTTTCAGCTTATTTTGCCTGTTTTCTGTGGTAGTTTTGTCTTTTTTTACCAAAAAATAATTGGCATCACTGGTGGAGATTGAACTAATTACTAATTTGAACCGTCTTAAATTTTAGATTCGTGATGTTGAATAGATCGCCTACCTTTAGTTTCCACTGTTGTCTATTCGTTTCCCCATCAAAAGGATCTCACAGTGTAAAATAAGTTTTTCTGGGCAAGTGATACCGTTTTGTTCATCGACAAATTTTGGGAACTCAATTTGACAACCTCCGGGTAGTGTAAATGCACGTTGTTTCGAATCCGTTAAGTGTCCGGGTAAATTCATTTTAATCATTCCGTTTGGAATAGTGTTGTTTTTGATAATGTTTAAATTAACTACTAAATCGAAATTGGTGGGACGTAGCTCCAACTGAAATTCTACATCACTATTAATATTTGGAAATATTGGGGATTGTAATCCAATGTCCGCTTGCCAATCGTGTAACGTATTACAGTTATCCACAGTCCATGCGTTTTCTATTTTTAATAACTCATGCGACGTATTGCTTCTGCTTTGCAATGTATTCAGCATTTTTACAAAAAATTTATTTGCTTTTGAATATTTCGAATGATACCCGTTACGTTAAAGTTCGATACAATTGTAACACATTAAATAGCACACTAAGGCCCGATTTCTGATCTTACCGATACAGCCTACTTTATGAAAATGTTATTGTACCATAAATGTAGAATATAAAATTTTTTTTTCGTTTTCTCATCTTGCCCTTGCCCAAAATATTTAAAGTTTGTAATAATGTGGCATATCTCAGTGTCCTGAAATGGGGCACACTATTCCCATAGTCTGCCAGATTTATTTATTATAAATGGGCAGCACTTTTCAAGAAGTGGCAACCTCTTGGCAAGGTACGATTAGAAAGAAAAGGCCGAGAAAGAAACCATCGAAGATGTCTTGAAACTTTTATAGAAATAAAAAAAGAAAATGTCTTGTTTTTCTGTCTTTTTTTTAGTTTTTCAGATTATTTTGCCTGTTTTCTGTGGTAGTTTTGTCTTTTTTTAACAAAAAATAATTGGCATCACTGGTGGAGATTGAACTAATTACTAATTTGAACCGTCTTAAATTTAAGATTCGTGATGTTGAATAGATCGCCTACCTTTAGTTTCCACTGTTGTCTATTCGTTTCCCCATCAAAAGGATCTCACAGTGTAAAATAAGTTTTTCTGGGCAAGTGATACCGTTTTGTTCATCGAAAAATTTTTGGAACTCAATTTGACAACCTCCGGGTAGTGTAAATGCACGTTGTTTCGAATCCGTTAAGAGTCCGGGTAAATTCATTTTAATCATTCCGTTTGGAATAGTGTTGTTTTTGATAATGTTTAAATTAACTACTAAATCGAAATTGGTGGGACGTAGCTCCAACTGAAATTCTACATCACTATTAATATTTGGAAATATTGGGGATTGTAATCCAATGTCCGCTTGCCAATCGTGTAACGTATTATAGTTATCCACAGTCCATTCGTATTCTATTTTTAATAACTCATGCGACGTATTGCTTCTGCTTTGCAATGTATTCAGCATTTTTACAAAAAATTGATTTGCTTTTGAATATTTCGAATGATACCCGTTACGTTAAAGTTCGATACAATTGTAACACATTAAATAGCACACTAAGGCCCGATTTCTGATCTTACCGATACAGCCTACTTTATGAAAATGTTATTGTACCATAAATGTAGGATATAACATTTTTTTTTTCGTTTTCTCATCTTGCCCTTGCCCAAAATATTTAAAGTTTGTAATAATGTGGCATATCTCAGTGTCCTGAAATGGGGCACACTATTCCCATAGTCTGCCAGATTTATTTATTATAAATGGGCAGCACTTTTCAAGAAGTGGCAACCTCTTGGCAAGGTACGATTAGAAAGAAAAGGCCGAGAAAGAAACCATCGAAGATGTCTTGAAACTTTTATAGAAATAAAAAAAGAAAATGTCTTGTTTTTCTGTCTTTTTTTTAGTTTTTCAGCTTATTTTGCCTGTTTTCTGTGGTAGTTTTGTCTTTTTTTACCAAAAAATAATTGGCATCACTGGTGGAGATTGAACTAATTACTAATTTGAACCGTCTTAAATTTTAGATTCGTGATGTTGAATAGATCGCCTACCTTTAGTTTCCACTGTTGTCTATTCGTTTCCCCATCAAAAGGATCTCACAGTGTAAAATAAGTTTTTCTGGGCAAGTGATACCGTTTTGTTCATCGACAAATTTTGGGAACTCAATTTGACAACCTCCGGGTAGTGTAAATGCACGTTGTTTCGAATCCGTTAAGTGTCCGGGTAAATTCATTTTAATCATTCCGTTTGGAATAGTGTTGTTTTTGATAATGTTTAAATTAACTACTAAATCGAAATTGGTGGGACGTAGCTCCAACTGAAATTCTACATCACTATTAATATTTGGAAATATTGGGGATTGTAATCCAATGTCCGCTTGCCAATCGTGTAACGTATTACAGTTATCCACAGTCCATGCGTTTTCTATTTTTAATAACTCATGCGACGTATTGCTTCTGCTTTGCAATGTATTCAGCATTTTTACAAAAAATTTATTTGCTTTTGAATATTTCGAATGATACCCGTTACGTTAAAGTTCGATACAATTGTAACACATTAAATAGCACACTAAGGCCCGATTTCTGATCTTACCGATACAGCCTACTTTATGAAAATGTTATTGTACCATAAATGTAGAATATAAAATTTTTTTTTCGTTTTCTCATCTTGCCCTTGCCCAAAATATTTAAAGTTTGTAATAATGTGGCATATCTCAGTGTCCTGAAATGGGGCACACTATTCCCATAGTCTGCCAGATTTATTTATTATAAATGGGCAGCACTTTTCAAGAAGTGGCAACCTCTTGGCAAGGTACGATTAGAAAGAAAAGGCCGAGAAAGAAACCATCGAAGATGTCTTGAAACTTTTATAGAAATAAAAAAAGAAAATGTCTTGTTTTTCTGTCTTTTTTTTAGTTTTTCAGCTTATTTTGCCTGTTTTCTGTGGTAGTTTTGTCTTTTTTTAACAAAAAATAATTGGCATCACTGGTGGAGATTGAACTAATTACTAATTTGAACCGTCTTAAATTTAAGATTCGTGATGTTGAATAGATCGCCTACCTTTAGTTTCCACTGTTGTCTATTCGTTTCCCCATCAAAAGGATCTCACAGTGTAAAATAAGTTTTTCTGGGCAAGTGATACCGTTTTGTTCATCGAAAAATTTTTGGAACTCAATTTGACAACCTCCGGGTAGTGTAAATGCACGTTGTTTCGAATCCGTTAAGAGTCCGGGTAAATTCATTTTAATCATTCCGTTTGGAATAGTGTTGTTTTTGATAATGTTTAAATTAACTACTAAATCGAAATTGGTGGGACGTAGCTCCAACTGAAATTCTACATCACTATTAATATTTGGAAATATTGGGGATTGTAATCCAATGTCCGCTTGCCAATCGTGTAACGTATTATAGTTATCCACAGTCCATTCGTATTCTATTTTTAATAACTCATGCGACGTATTGCTTCTGCTTTGCAATGTATTCAGCATTTTTACAAAAAATTGATTTGCTTTTGAATATTTCGAATGATACCCGTTACGTTAAAGTTCGATACAATTGTAACACATTAAATAGCACACTAAGGCCCGATTTCTGATCTTACCGATACAGCCTACTTTATGAAAATGTTATTGTACCATAAATGTAGGATATAACATTTTTTTTTTCGTTTTCTCATCTTGCCCTTGCCCAAAATATTTAAAGTTTGTAATAATGTGGCATATCTCAGTGTCCTGAAATGGGGCACACTATTCCCATAGTCTGCCAGATTTATTTATTATAAATGGGCAGCACTTTTCAAGAAGTGGCAACCTCTTGGCAAGGTACGATTAGAAAGAAAAGGCCGAGAAAGAAACCATCGAAGATGTCTTGAAACTTTTATAGAAATAAAAAAAGAAAATGTCTTGTTTTTCTGTCTTTTTTTTAGTTTTTCAGCTTATTTTGCCTGTTTTCTGTGGTAGTTTTGTCTTTTTTTACCAAAAAATAATTGGCATCACTGGTGGAGATTGAACTAATTACTAATTTGAACCGTCTTAAATTTTAGATTCGTGATGTTGAATAGATCGCCTACCTTTAGTTTCCACTGTTGTCTATTCGTTTCCCCATCAAAAGGATCTCACAGTATAAAATAAGTTTTTCTGGGCAAGTGATACCGTTTTGTTCATCGACAAATTTTGGGAACTCAATTTGACAACCTCCGGGTAGTGTAAATGCACGTTGTTTCGAATCCGTTAAGTGTCCGGGTAAATTCATTTTAATCATTCCGTTTGGAATAGTGTTGTTTTTGATAATGTTTAAATTAACTACTAAATCGAAATTGGTGGGACGTAGCTCCAACTGAAATTCTACATCACTATTAATATTTGGAAATATTGGGGATTGTAATCCAATGTCCGCTTGCCAATCGTGTAACGTATTACAGTTATCCACAGTCCATGCGTTTTCTATTTTTAACAACTCATGCGACGTATTGCTTCTGCTTTGCAATGTATTCAGCATTTTTACAAAAAATTTATTTGCTTTTGAATATTTCGAATGATACCCGTTACGTTAAAGTTCGATACAATTGTAACACATTAAATAGCACACTAAGGCCCGATTTCTGATCTTACCGATACAGCCTACTTTATGAAAATGTTATTGTACCATAAATGTAGAATATAAAATTTTTTTTTCGTTTTCTCATCTTGCCCTTGCCCAAAATATTTAAAGTTTGTAATAATGTGGCATATCTCAGTGTCCTGAAATGGGGCACACTATTCCCATAGTCTGCCAGATTTATTTATTATAAATGGGCAGCACTTTTCAAGAAGTGGCAACCTCTTGGCAAGGTACGATTAGAAAGAAAAGGCCGAGAAAGAAACCATCGAAGATGTCTTGAAACTTTTATAGAAATAAAAAAAGAAAATGTCTTGTTTTTCTGTCTTTTTTTTAGTTTTTCAGCTTATTTTGCCTGTTTTCTGTGGTAGTTTTGTCTTTTTTTACCAAAAAATAATTGGCATCACTGGTGGAGATTGAACTAATTACTAATTTGAACCGTCTTAAATTTTAGATTCGTGATGTTGAATAGATCGCCTACCTTTAGTTTCCACTGTTGTCTATTCGTTTCCCCATCAAAAGGATCTCACAGTGTAAAATAAGTTTTTCTGGGCAAGTGATACCGTTTTGTTCATCGAAAAATTTTGGGAACTCAATTTGACAACCTCCGGGTAGTGTAAATGCACGTTGTTTCGAATCCGTTAAGTGTCCGGGTAAATTCATTTTAATCATTCCGTTTGGAATATTGTTGTTTTTGATAATGTTTAAATTAACTACTTTTTTTTTTTTTTTTTTTTTTTTAAATCACGGATAGAGGTTTAATAGCGTTTGCATTCAATTAAGAATATTAAACACATTCGTGACAGTGCTTGGCTTTGAGAAATAAAACTGTGACTGGTTAGCCTCTAAAGAGTAATGTCCTCATCTTGAGAAGGGCTTGTTCTTCTTGGCCGGGGGGGTGGAAATGATCGGGAAGGCAGTTGATCCAGAAAGGCTCTTTGAGACGTCTCTTGATGGGTTTGTTAAGGTCAAAGTAGAGGTTGTTTGCGAGAGGATTTAGGTGAAGTTCGTGCCTGTTGTTTTGTTTCTTGGAAAACAGGTTTATTGTATCTAGTACGGAAGAAACTTTTAGATCCCTGCTGATATCTTTGTTTCTTGCAAAAGGGAAGTCTCCTGCAATGTGCCTGAGGATCCTAGCGTCTTTTGCCTGAACAGCTTTAATAAGGTAGGGAGCAGCCGTGCCCCAGACAGAGATGCCATACTTCCATATTGGCTGAATCATGGTTTTGAATAGAAGGATCTTGTAGGAGAGCCTCAGTTTCGACCTCGGCCGTAGCAGCCAATCCATCTTTTTGGCTCTCGTCCTGATAGAAATTGTGAGTTTTCGTGTATGCTCTTTCCAGGAGAGGGATTTGTCCAGTATAAGTCCGAGATATTTGTGCGAGTTGGCCATTATAATGGGAAGTCCTGAAAGGTATATAGGGGCCAGGGAACCTCTTCTTTTTGAGAAGCAGACTTGCCTAGTTTTCTCCGCTGAGATCATGATGTTCCATTTCGTGGACCACTCTTGGAAGCTGTGAACAAATCTCTGCAATTTGCGACTGGCAGTCAGAGGTGAGTGGCTAAAGCAGATAATGGCCGTGTCGTCAGCGTAAGTCGCGAGTAGGTCGGCAGTAGAAGAGGGCGTGGGCATGTCGCTCGTATATATATTGTAGAGAGTAGGGCTGAGCGTGCTGCCTTGAGGAACCCCGGCTTTTATAGACCTGCATGAGGATTTGGTGCCGTTGACAGAAACAATAAAGGATCTGTTAGAAAGCCAGGACTTCAGGACATTGAAATAAATTGGTGAAACTACACGCTTTAGTTTGAATAGCAGGCCCTCATGCCAGACTCTGTCAAAAGCTTGTTTAATGTCAAAGAAGACTGCAGCGCCATATTCCTTATTATCAAAGCCCTCAAGGATCCTATCGACGACCCGATGTAGTTGCTCCGTGGTGCGGTCGGAAACCAAATTGGTGAGACGGAATGGTGTCGGAAGCGTCTAGTTCAACCCGTAAACGACCAAGTATAATACGTTCAAAGAGCTTACCAAACGTAGGGAGCAAGCTGATTGGTCTGTAGGATTCGGGAGAATCCGGGGCTTTGCCAGGTTTAAGTATCATTGAGATAGCCGCCACTCTCCAGCTAAGGGGGAAATAACCAATTTTCAGGCAGGCGTTCATAATGTTTAGCAGGAAAGACACTCCACCTTCGGGCAAAAGCTTGACGACACGTCCATCGATGTCATCCAGACCAGGCACCTTCCTGGATTTGAGAGATTTAATTTCTGCAGTTAATTCGACAAGAGTTATGAGCGGCTGCTCGCCACTATCAGCTGCCTCCGCAAGTGAGTTAAGAGACGTCACATTATTAACGTTCATCGGCGCGAGGTATAAGAGAGTCTGCTCACGAATAGTGGAATAGTGTTGTTTTTGATAATGTTTAAATTAACTACTAAATCGAAATTGGTGGGACGTAGCTCCAACTGAAATTCTACATCACTATTAATATTTGGAAATATTGGGGATTGTAATCCAATGTCCGCTTGCCAATCGTGTAACGTATTATAGTTATCCACAGTCCATTCGTATTCTATTTTTAATAAATCATGCGACGTATTGCTTCTGCTTTGCAATGTATTCAGCATTTTTACAAAAAATTTATTTGCTTTTGAATATTTCGAATGATACCCGTTACGTTAAAGTTCGATACAATTGTAACACATTAAATAGCACACTAAGGCCCGATTTCTGATCTTACCGATACAGCCTACTTTATGAAAATGTTATTGTACCATAAATGTAGGATATAACATTTTTTTTTTCGTTTTCTCATCTTGCCCTTGCCCAAAATATTTAAAGTTTGTAATAATGTGGCATATCTCAGTGTCCTGAAATGGGGCACACTATTCCCATAGTCTGCCAGATTTATTTATTATAAATGGGCAGCACTTTTCAAGAAGTGGCAACCTCTTGGCAAGGTACGATTAGAAAGAAAAGGCCGAGAAAGAAACCATCGAAGATGTCTTGAAACTTTTATAGAAATAAAAAAAGAAAATGTCTTGTTTTTCTGTCTTTTTTTTAGTTTTTCAGCTTATTTTGCCTGTTTTCTGTGGTAGTTTTGTCTTTTTTTACCAAAAAATAATTGGCATCACTGGTGGAGATTGAACTAATTACTAATTTGAACCGTCTTAAATTTTATATTCGTGATGTTGAATAGATCGCCTACCTTTAGTTTCCACTGTTGTCTATTCGTTTCCCCATCAAAAGGATCTCACAGTGTAAAATAAGTTTTTCTGGGCAAGTGATACCGTTTTGTTCATCGAAAAATTTTGGGAACTCAATTTGACAACCTCCGGGTAGTGTAAATGCACGTTGTTTCGAATCCGTTAAGTGTCCGGGTAAATTCATTTTAATCATTCCGTTTGGAATATTGTTGTTTTTGATAATGTTTAAATGAACTACTTTTTTTTTTTTTTTTTTTTTTTTTAAATCACGGATAGAGGTTTAATAGCGTTTGCATTCAATTAAGAATATTAAACACATTCGTGACAGTGCTTGGCTTTGAGAAATAAAACTGTGACTGGTTAGCCTCTAAAGAGTAATGTCCTCATCTTGAGAAGGGCTTGTTCTTCTTGGCCGGGGGGGCGGAAATGATCGGGAAGGCAGTTGATCCAGAAAGGCTCTTTTGAGACGTCTCTTGATGGGTTTGTTAAGGTCAAAGTAGAGGTTGTTTGCGAGAGGATTCAGGTGAAGTTCGTGCCTGTTGTTTTGTTTCTTGGAAAACAGGTTAATTGTATCTAGTACGGAAGAAACTTTTAGATCCCTTCTGATATCTTTGTTTCTTGCAAAAGGGAAGTCTCCTGCAATGTGCCTGAGGATCCTAGCGTCTTTTGCCTGAACAGCTTTAATAAGGTAGGGAGCAGCCGTGCCCCAGACAGAGATGACATACTTCCATATTGGCTGAATCATGGTTTTGAATAGAAGGATCTTGTAGGAGAGCCTCAGTTTCGACCTCGGCCGTAGCAGCCAATCCATCTTTTTGGCTCTCGTCCTGATAGAAATTGTGAGTTTTCGTGTATGCTCTTTCCAGGAGAGGGATTTGTCCAGTATAAGTCCGAGATATTTGTGCGAGTTGGCCATTATAATGGGAAGTCCTGAAAGGTATATAGGGGCCAGGGAACCTCTTCTTTTTGAGAAGCAGACTTGCCTAGTTTTCTCCGCTGAGATCATGATGTTCCATTTCGTGGACCACTCTTGGAAGCTGTGAACAAATCTCTGCAATTTGCGACTGGCAGTCAGAGGTGAGTGGCTAAAGCAGATAATGGCCGTGTCGTCAGCGTAAGTCGCGAGTAGGTCGGCAGTAGAAGAGGGCGTGGGCATGTCGCTCGTATATATATTGTAGAGAGTAGGGCTGAGCGTGCTGCCTTGAGGAACCCCGGCTTTTATAGACCTGCATGAGGATTTGGTGCCGTTGACAGAAACAATAAAGGATCTGTTAGAAAGCCAGGACTTCAGGACATTGAAATAAATTGGTGAAACTACACGCTTTAGTTTGAATAGCAGGCCCTCATGCCAGACTCTGTCAAAAGCTTGTTTAATGTCAAAGAAGACTGCAGCGCCATATTCCTTATTATCAAAGCCCTCAAGGATCCTATCGACGACCCGATGTAGTTGCTCCGTGGTGCGGTCGGAAACCAAATTGGTGAGACGGAATGGTGTCGGAAGCGTCTAGTTCAACCCGTAAACGACCAAGTATAATACGTTCAAAGAGCTTACCAAACGTAGGGAGCAAGCTGATTGGTCTGTAGGATTCGGAAGAATCCGGGGCTTTGCCAGGTTTAAGTATCATTGAGATAGCCGCCACTCTCCAGCTAAGGGGGAAATAACCAATTTTCAGGCAGGCGTTCATAATGTTTAGCAGGAAAGACACTCCACCTTCGGGCAAAAGCTTGACGACACGTCCATCGATGTCATCCAGACCAGGCACCTTCCTGGATTTGAGAGATTTAATTTCTGCAGTTAATTCGACAAGAGTTATGAGCGGCTGCTCGCCACTATCAGCTGCCTCCGCAAGTGAGTTAAGAGACGTCACATTATTAACGTTCATCGGCGCGAGGTATAAGAGAGTCTGCTCACGAATAGTGGAATAGTGTTGTTTTTGATAATGTTTAAATTAACTACTAAATCGAAATTGGTGGGACGTAGCTCCAACTGAAATTCTACATCACTATTAATATTTGGAAATATTGGGGATTGTAATCCAATGTCCGCTTGCCAATCGTGTAACGTATTATAGTTATCCACAGTCCATTCGTTTTCTATTTTTAATAACTTATGCGACGTATTGCTTCTGCTTTGCAATGTATTCAGCATTTTTACAAAAAATTTATTTGCTTTTGAATATTTCGAATGATACCCGTTACGTTAAAGTTCGATACAATTGTAACACATTAAATAGCACACTAAGGCCCGATTTCTGATCTTACCGATACAGCCTACTTTATGAAAATGTTATTGTACCATAAATGTAGGATATAACATTTTTTTTTTCGTTTTCTCATCTTGCCCTTGCCCAAAATATTTAAAGTTTGTAATAATGTGGCATATCTCAGTGTCCTGAAATGGGGCACACTATTCCCATAGTCTGCCAGATTTATTTATTATAAATGGGCAGCACTTTTCAAGAAGTGGCAACCTCTGACATGCTTGACGTTTTAAATTTTTGGTTTTAATTGCTTAAATTTTTTCTTGGTCCGAAACGACATAATATGAGAAATGTGACTCGGTAGCAGTGATGCCAATTATTTTTTGGTAAAAAAAGACAAAACTACCACAGAAAACAGGCAAAATAAGCTGAAAAACTAAAAAAAAGACAGAAAAACAAGACACTTTCTTTTTTATTTCTATAAAAGTTTCAAGACATCTTCGATGGTTTCTTTCTCGGCCTTTTCGTTCTAATCGTACCTTGCCATGTTGCCTATTAACTTTAAGTATTTGCCAAGCAATTTATATGAATGGCAACAAGATTTGTGTCGACGCAACCCGAATCTTCAGAAGATCAAATATACATATGCATATAGTTGAAAATTTTATAATAACTACATTGTCAAAATAGCATTTAACGTCTCAATTTCTAGACGGTTCCTCAATTTAGTTTATATCAAACTAACTTGGCTAAAAACCCTTTCTACTTCTGCATTTGGTCATAGCAACGATAGAAGAGTCAGATCGAAAGTGACTAGTTCTCTAACAAAGGGTTGTTGCCTGCAGGGTCTCGATATTTTCTTGCTTCGGACCAAAACTTTGACGTATTTTCAACAATCTTCCATTTTAGTAGGTGAATGTTGTCGTACTGGAAAACCATGCTTTGATAAACTTTCAAACTTTACACAGAGTATCGATGTTAGTACACAAAGAGGGATGCCACATTGTTCATAGACGATCAATTTGAAGAAGATGATTTGATGGTAAGTTGAATCTCAAAAAGGCCAGATTTCCGGATAGAAGACGTTTGACATTTTTCCCGGCTGAAGCTGTTCAAAACCGGACAAATCTATCCGAAAAAAGCCCAATTTGGCATCACTAATCTCCACGACGATTTATTTTTTAATTAAAATTGAAAACAGAAATCATTTTCAATATGTACCATATAGCAATGGATCTTTGCCAGACGCCTGCCGGCAGGCTCCTACCTGATCCCTCATAAGGACATTACACCCTGCTAGAGGCCATGCCTGTTTTCTAGCCTTGACGTCCTCGCTTTTATTATCCCACCCTGCCAGAATTGGTTTCGACTTTCCACAAAATTGTACTCAATTTTATATCGTTCGTCACAACAATTGATTTCATAAATTTTGGGGCTTGAACAAGCTTTCGTCACTAGAGTTTTAACGCGTGTAAAGGTTTATACAATAGTATTCAAAAAGCTTTATTGTTTCAGAAAACAGTTTTAGGATTATAATGAAATGACTAGAAAGAGATGCATAATAAACATATAAAGTCAAATGTTACAGAAATTTGTTAGAAGAGTACAAATTAGTATGTAAAGCTAGGATGTAATATCTTTTAAGTTTATAGTAGTTTCATAAAATTAAAATTTTATATTGATCGAATAAACTTTACAACCCCTCTTTCACTTCTTTTTTTGTAGAACTTGCATTTCTCAGTCTGTTCCGCTTTATACCGAAATATCTGCAGTGGTTTTTCCTGAAGGACAACTCGGCTATCATCAAGGAATACCTGAGCAAATTCTCGCAACTGAGCGCATTTCATGAGCCGCTGCTTGCTCAGCATTTATCGAGCATCAATTTTATACCCGAGCTGTTTGCCATACCCTGGTTCCTGACCATGTTCTCCCGTAAGTAAATGATGATAACTCCCAAAATATAGATGATTGTAAACTTTTTTGTTTATTTTTATTATTGATAGATGTGTTTCCGCTGCACAAGATATTGCATCTGTGGGATAAGTTGATGTTGGGCGACAGTTCGTATCCGCTTTTTATTGGCAATGCGATATTGAAACAATTAAAGAGCACACTACTCAGCTCCGGCTTCAATGAATGCATTCTCCTCTTCTCTGACCTACCGGACATTGTGATGGAGAACTGTGTAATTGAATCACAGAAGATGTACGAATGCACGCCCAAAAGCATTACACATCGACAGCGCACACAAGCGCCACATGTCCTGCTACATATGATCATTCATCTCACCAGAATTGCAACTGAAATTCAAATCTAATTATCTCTTATTTAACTGCAGGACATTGGCCTGACGGAGGTGGAACTAAAACATTTGCAATCGGAGCAATGTCCACGAATAAGTGCCAAGGACGTGCATCAGCTGCTGTTGCAGGCACCCAATGAGTTGGCTCTAATCGATCTGCGCAGCGTTGTCGAGTATTCACGTGTCCATGTGCCGCACAGCATTAATATACCGTTTGCCAGAGTGCTGCTGGGTGAACAGCGTCTAGAAGCACTCAATGTGCCGTATTTGGAGATGCAGCTACGTGGTCGCATTGTCGTCTGTGTCAGCAATATACATCAGCATGCCGTCGAGGTAAATTATCCCTGGCATCTTGACTTCATCATGAATTCTACTACTACTATTATCTCTCGCTATGCTCCTTTCAGTTCTCACACTTCTTGGTCGCCTGTGGCGTCCTGCGCACCTGCATTCTACACAAGGGCTTCAATGTCCTGCACTCAATTGAGCCAAATATACTCATCTCGAATTGATTGGGAGTCTCCAAGTTGATGGAGTCTGATTCCCATCGCAATTACTTTAACTTCAAGTTTACTCGCTATGTGCTCGCTTGTAGCTTAAACTAATCTAGTTAGTTAAAGTGTCCAATTTGCGTGCAATTTTTATTATATGTATTTAAGCATATTGTATTGTATTATCAAAGTTTTATAAATCTGCATTGTACTCGAATTCTGCCTTTGATCTTAAGTTGTTGCGAGGGTTAAGAAGATCGTAGGCTCCCGGATGTTGATCCCTGACCATCAGTTCGGCTTTCGATCCACCCACGGCACAACAGAGCAGCTGCATAGAGTCACCGACCACATCCTCCAAGCATTTGATCGGAAGCAGTATTGCAATGCCGTCTTCGTCGATATCGTACAGGCATTTGACAGAGTCTGGCATCTAGGATTTCTCCAAAAGGTCAAACAGAGTGTCTGCCTTTGCCTTACTTTGTTGTGATACGATCCTACTTGGAGAGTCGATCCCTCAAAGTCAAAGTCAAGGCGGTTCTATCTCCCTCACACCCTGCCTTGGCAGGAGTGCCGCAAGTTAGTGTCCTGGGCCCCCTTCCTTTTCAACATCTTCGCTGCAGAAACTTCTGATGCTAACGCTGCAAGCCTTGGAGCTCCCCTATCAAACCAACTATTGGACTCATACGCAGACGACATATGAATGATGGTGGCAGACAAATCACCACAAATGGCCCTCTGATATCGTGAACGTACTGGCTAAATGGACAAATAGATGGAACGTAAGTCTCAACGCCAGGAAGAGCTACAAAATGTGCTTCAGCCTCCGCCCATTACGACCGTCGGCGGTGCAACTCTACGGTCACCGCCTTGAGGAAACAGACAGGACTCAGACTCTAAACTGTCGGACTTATCCAACGAAAGTATGGTGGATAGACTGCTGAACCGAGCAATGAGGATAATCACGTGGTAGGTGCAAAATTCAACCCTTCACAGAGACCTGAATTTAAAAACGACTGAGGAACAGGTCTCTTTTTACTGGAGCCGCTACAGAGATTGCCTGCGGAACCATGCTAACAGGCATGCTCAAAGATTGGCCGGGTCGAGGCCAATCAGACGACTGAAAAGAAGACATTTCCTAAATCTAATTACAATTAACTAATTCTCATTATATTAAAAAAAGAAACCCGGTGGGAGTACATTAAGTTTGTTAAAAGTATGCAACAGGCAGAAGAATGTATTTCCGACTTCATAAAGTGTGAACGAAAGTATCTCCGAGATACTAAGAGCTAGAAGTTTGATTTTGATTTCCCAGCACTTCTGCAAATCAAGTTCATAACAAGAGCAGTTTTATAGCTAGTGATTTAGCCCACATTGGGGTCGAAACGAAAACAAAACCCTGTACTGCCATAGGGTAAACCACCCAGTCGGTTTCCCCACTATTACGGATGGCACGATTAATCATATAAGTAACATAAATCGGTTATTTTGTTTCAGTTCACAATTTATTTGTATCGCAAAATTGGTCAGCGATTAATCGAATCGTTAATCGATTACATGCTCAAATAGTCGCAACAACTAAAAAAAAGGCGGCAAGAAGACTGTTTTCCTAAGATTATGGTACCAAAACTTTAGCTATCGTTTCTACTTTTCCAATTACATGAGTACATATTTATCAGTAAGACTGCAAACTTTACAACTTAGTTATTGCATTGTATACATTTTTACAAAATTTTACTGTTGTTGGCATTGAAACAGACATAATTAGGAAAACGGAAGAAGAAAATAGAAAGTAAAAACTAATTATGAGCTAAGTGAGTTAGTAGTAAGATTTGAAGTTGGAAAATTGAGTTAGCCTTCGAGAAAACAGGATAGAGTCTATTATAGTCTGAACGGAAGATTCAAAAAAGGCTCGTGGATTGCGTAGTTTGATCTACACAGACGAAGAAGAACAGGAGTATAGTTTCACCAGCAATAAGTTTGTACATAAACCAGTCGAAAAGGCTACAGTCGAAGTCGACTATGAGAGACCCTTTACTTATTCTTCTAAATGGAAATAAGAGTAACACTAATAGTTCCCCATAACGCGTTGTAACGTCAATATGCTCTTCTTCTTCCTTTGGTCCGACACTGAGTAACATTAAGTTTTGAATAACTCCCGAGTTTATTATCCGATCGCGATGAAATTTTCAGGATACGTTAGGACCCTGATACCCGTCCTGTGTGCCAAAATTCAGGTTTCTAGCTTTAATATTCTCTCGTTTTATGGGATTTCAAAAATTTTGTTCTCGATTTACGGAGGCGGAAGGGGGCGTGTCAAAATTTTAAGATAAACTTGATCTGCTTAGCCCATAGACGAACCACCACACCAATTTTGGTGACTCTAGCTCTTATAGTCTCTGAGATGAGAGGCTTCCGCATCTGGTTGATAAGTAAACACTTCACTCTTGGCCTAGTATGTCTTGAACTATGCCTTGGCCTTGCCTGTGCCAGACAATTTACGCAAATTTCCCTCCGCAGCCTCGCCTCCAGTTTGACTTTGTGTGTGGCGCCCAGCTCAATGGTGGCTTCCTCACCGAACGCATCCACGCGTGTTGCCAACGATGCCTTCGCCGATGCCAATGAACGTGACATTTAGCCCTTGTTTGTTCTTTTGACTCGCCTGACCCACCAGCTGGGCTAGGATAGATGAGATAGATAAGATCGTATTTGGGCGTATCCTTCTTCGTTTATCAGTTCACGGAAGAGTGCCTTTTCAGCGCCCAATATCTGAACAGTGAATGAGGGATGCTTGGCGAGATTGATCATGTGCATGTGCAATTAGATGGAGCCCCAACGGTGTCGAACCCAACCAAAACTGTTAGATTTGGTGCCATCTCCAAATCTTCTTCTTCATCTTCACTCTATCCTCGACTTTTTGCTTCTCGTGCAAAAATTAATGTTGGTGAATATCGAGGCTTAGCTTACTACAACTCTCCGCCAGACTGCGCTTACGAGGAGCTTCTCTCTCTCTCTCTCTCTCTGTCACTAACTTTGCTGCCTTCGTCCATGTCCATGTCGATCAGCAGTCGATCACTTTCAACATCTCTACCGAGCAGTGATGCCAAATTGGGCTTTTTTCGGATAGATTTGTCCGGTTTTTAACAGCTTCAGCCGGGAAAAATGTCAAACGTCTTCTATCCGGAAATCTGGCCTTTTTGAGATTCGACTTACCATCAAATCATCTTCTTCAAATTGATCGTCTATGAACAATGTGGCATCCCTCTTTGTGTACTAACATCGATATTCTGTGTAAAGTTTGAAAGTTTATCAAAGCATGGTTTTCCAGTACGACAACATTCACCTACTAAAATGGAAGATTGTTGAAAATACCTCAAAGTTTTGGTCCGAAGCAAGAAAATATCGAGACCCTGCAGGCAACAACCCTTTGTTAGAGAACTGGTCACTTTCGATCTGACTCTTCTATCGTTGCTATGATCAACTGCAGAAGTAGAAAGGGTTTTTAGCCAAGTTAGTTTGATAAAAACTAAATTGAGGAACCGTCTAGAAACTGAGACGTTAATTGCTATTTTGACAATGTATATATTATACAATTTTTTAATTATATGCACATGTATATTTTATCTTCTGAAGATTCGGACTGCGTCGACATAAATCTTATTGCAATTCATATAATTGCCTGGCAAATACTTAAAGTTATTAGGCAACATGGCGAGGTACGATTAGAAAGAAATCATCAAAGATGTCTTGAAACTTTTAAATGAAATAATAAAAAAGTGTTTTGTTTTTCTGTCTTTTTTTTTAAGTTTTTCAGCTTATTTTCCCTGTTTTCTTTGGTAGTTTTTTTTTTTTTTTTTTTTTTGTTTTTTAAAATAATTGGCATCACTGATGTATGTGTATATGTATATGTATATCTATATGTATATTTATATTTATATACAGTCCTAACCCTACAGTTGTATCAGTCTTTTTAGTTACACAGTAAATCGTTAGACGTTGGCAATGCCGTCTGCAGAGTTTCACTTTCATTTTGTGTGTGATATTGTGGTGGCGTAAGTTGGATGTTCTTTGGCTTCCAATTGTTGTCCGCATATGGATCACGCACCAGACCGAAGGTACATTCAAACACGCCAACGCTTCTTTCTGTTGTGTGCAGCGTGATGCAACAAATCACCACGACCTGGCCATAGGCATCTATGCGTGCCTGCACAACTGGGTTCGAATTAAAATGTATGCCATATTGTTGTTTGGTACTGGTCACCGCCTCTTTAACTTCATCTGCCGACGAACAATTTAAGTCGGTGCTCCTATTATCCGTTATAACTCTAAGCTCCAACTCGGCGTCGTTCCATAAATCCGATGTGGTTAAACTAACCGTGTTCAGCTTTTCGAAAAACCACTTTCCAAACTTTTGAGTCATTCCAAGAGCTGGAAAATCTACTCCATCGTTATCGGTTGTCGAGTTAGAGTTTGTATTATCCGAATCTGTCGTTGTTGCGAAGTTTGTGTCCCAATATGAAATTACACTAATTATTAAAGTTTTCTTGGTCAATTCCGTTGCGGTTCCCGGCTGTCTGCTGTTCATGTATTCAAAGAGTAATCGCCTTGTAATATGGCATTTGTGCAATACTTTTTTGATGTCCTTTATATACAAAGCGATGTAATGAAGCGCCTCTTCCGGATCCTCAAAATTGCAACAAATTTTTGATATGCTTTATGCTAATTGCAAAAGCACCCATAAGTTTGCTTCGTTAATAAGGAGGTCCCGCAGACCAGCACGATGCTTATTTGATACGGACATAGTTCTGTTTTGGCTCTTGATATGTTATTATAGTATGTTATAGTTATGTTATGTTCAAGGTGGCAATATAAATTTTGTATTAACTTACACTGAATTGAAGCGACATCTGGTCTCCTTGACAGGAAATGAACTGTCATCCCCACTCAGTAGCCTTTTACAGCACTGTACATACAATATCGATATCGTTGTTCAATCATTACCAATACTAATAATATCAATAATATCAATACTAATAATACCAATAATAATCGATTAACCTCGGCAAGGCGCACAGTTGTCCAACACTGTCCAACAACAATTTAAGAGTTGTCCTGCACTGACAAACTGAGTGATTACTATTATTATATTAATTATACCCTTGCAAAGGGTATTATAATTTGGTCACGAAATGTGTAACGCATAAAAGCAGACATCTCCGACCCTATAAAGTATATATATTCTTAATCAGCCTCAACAGCCGAGTCGTTATAGCCATGTCCGTCTCTCCGTCTGTTTCTATGTAAACTAGTCTCTCAGTTGTAGAGCTATCTGAATGAAACTTGGTACAGATCAGTCATTTTTCTACAGGTAGTACATGTTGAAACTGGCCGGATCGGATCACTATATCATATAGCTGCCATAGGAAAGATCGGTTAAAAAGTGCTCAGGGCCCTGCAAGGGTCTTGTCTTGCTGATTGTTGGCTGATTGCTCCAGTTCTCTAACTGAAGTATTTGCTCGCTGAGCTGCGTGCTCTGTAGTGTTTCGTCTCGATCTTTGCTCGAAAGTTACAGTCTGTGAAGATGGTAAACTTCCTGCCATGTAAATAATGACGAAAATCTTTAACAGCGTTCCCAACAGCCAATGTTTCTAAATCGTATGAGGTGAACTTTGACTCATACTTTGCGGTATTAGAGCGATTTTCCTGGGAGGTGGGAAGTAGGATTGCATTGAACAGGCTCACCAGGAGGCAGATTCCTGAAGGAGGGAGTGCTTTTATCATAAGGCCATCAATACCATCGATCCCAGGGGATTTTCTGGGTTTTATTAATTTAATTTCTGAAGCGATGTCCTCGTATGTGAAACGAATGTGTGTGCCTTTGCCCAGTGGCTCGGCCGAGAGACTAGTCACATCAGAAAACACCCGAAGCGAGATAAGGGAGAAGGGCTTGAATCTGTTTTCCAACTCGCTACCAAAGATACTAGCCTTCTCTTGCTCGGACTTGCACCAGCTCTGATCGATTTGAATAGCAAAGTTCGGGGCCGCTTGTCTCTTAATATTCGTAGTCAATTTGCCTATGTTAAAGTTATCGGGCTTCCGTATATCAATGTTGGTCAGCAGATTGTCTAGGTGTCTACATCTCCCTTCATGGAGGATGTTCCTTAAATGCCTGCCGAGCTCTTTCCATATCCTATTGACCTCTGGGCTTCCATTTCTGATCCACCTTCTGCGAACTCTTCTCTTTTCCTCTAAGAGGGAAAGGGCCTCACCAGAGAGGGGAGAGTTGCGGCTGATGAAGTTTCTGTTACCTGCGATCGCATTATTCATATTGTGGCAGATGGAAGTTATGTTACTAGTCAAACGCTCAATACCGTCATCAATGTCGGCCGGGGATTGAAACTTCTGTTCGGAATCAAAGGCTCGTTCGAGCTTGCGCTGGAATACTTGCATATTTGCGTTCTGCGTTAATAGGATAGGCCTATTCCTACGAAAGCATGCGTTGTGTTCCAAGAAAATGATTAGCGGGATGTGGTCACTGCTGAGATCAGAGCGGCTATCTATATGGATATTATTGTCCGGGATGCCTTTATAAAGTGCAAAGTCAAGGTTGCTGGGGGCCCCTTGCCTGCCATAGAGGAAGTAGGTTGGAGCACCTGTCGCTATGAGGAGGTTAGCAATCATTCGCCCTCTCCTGCACGACCTTGAGCTACCCCAAAACTGGTGTCTGGCATTAAAGTCCCCGCCTATAATGAATCTGGAGCCAGCGACGTGACAATGTCTAGAATATGACTTTCCTGCAGAAAATTTCGTTGGCTGCCTGGTCTTAGATATAAGACCGCTAGCGTGAGGTCCGAGTTATTGCCCTAATTTTATGGCCACCATTTGTGCGAAATCCTCCGAAATGGAATGGAATGGGTGGAATTATGTTCGTGCGAACAATTTTGACAGCTCCTCCTCGGCCAACATCACTGGGGTGGTTCGCTGCGTAAATAGAATATCCTTGTATTTTGAGAAATGTCCGTGAGGTCGTGTGACTTTCGCTGACAAGCATAATATCGATGGATTCGCTAATAAGGAATTGGACAAGCTCCAGCTTGTGGTGGCTGAGTCCGTTAGCGTTCCAGATACCGATTTTATAATTATTCAATTTAGATCTATTGTGACAGAGTCCGAATAATTTCCTGCTGGCCTACTACTGAATTTTTCCAGTAGAGAATGCAGAAGATTTTCCATCGTGAAAAGTCTAATCACGAGTGTTGATGTTTTTTTTTGTGGAGATCTTCAGAAATATTACGTGACCAACTATCAAAATCACTCCGCATCTCTTCGTAAAAAATCGCTAAGCGGGACTCTGGAACAAAGCTAAACTGCAAGGCATCAAGGCATAGTTGGACACAGGTTGTTACTGGAGTGCTAAAAAAAAATGCATTTTGCTGGGGTACAGTTGAAGGCAGATTCTTATTAATATTTTGTCGAGGCGACGGCGCTTTCTGTAATCCATTGGCTAGGACTGCGGCAAAGCTTTGCTTGAGATTATCAGTATTTCGTTGCTTAATAATGTCTTGAGTATAACGGACAAGATGATCTTGGGCAGGCTGTTTGTTAGCCCTAGTTGACGGCAGTGGGTTGCCTGTAGCTGTTTTGGTATTGAGTACTGCTTTGCCAGAAGACGACGTTGCTGTCTGAAGACGTTCAGCTTGTTTCGGTTGTTGAGAGAACTGTTTGGTGGCAATTTGACCAGCATCCTTGTTTAACTATGGGCGGAGGCAGCCGGGCAACCGATTTTGGAAGGACATCATTTATATCAATAGGGATATTAGCCTCCTTGTTGATGTCCGGCACACTTTTTGAAGCCGAGGCATTAGGCAGTGATTTAGACTGGCGGATGGGAGATGGTGACTTAGCACTCTTAGGAATGATTGTAGAACGGCTCTTGGATGGAGCAGCCATGGTGGAGTCTGGTCAGTTGACGTGTCTCCCAAATTTCAAAAAATCAGTGAGAACGCCAACTTGGGAGGGGGACTTGGAGTCGATCGAGATGTCCGAGTCAGACAGCTCTTGACGGAGTGACTTAGCCTTTATGCTGCCAGGTGAACTGTATCTACGTTTAGCCGGGAATTTGAACTAGACGCATTTCTAGAGGTGAGACCACAGGAGCATCTGGGGTGTGATCCGAATCGTCGGAGGCGTCGTAGATCAGATTACGATTCTCGTCAATCTTCTCATTACGTTTGGTGCGCGATTTCTATTGCGTACGAACTCGCGTGTATCTTTGAGGGGCTTCGACTTGCTGACGCTCGTCTTTTTGATCGGGGACTTCACTGGCATGACCTTTTCGGCAACCCCCCTTAAGGGGAAAACGGGAGAGCTCCACCGTACCGTAGGGGGCCGGGGGATATCTGTCCGTTCGATATCTAGAGATTTTTAAAAACAAACAAAACCAGTCGGAAAGGATACAGTCGAAGTCGACTTTGAGAAACCCTTTACTTATTCATCAAAATGAACATAAGAGTAACACTAACAGTTCCTATAAAGCGTTTTAACGTCAATATGCTCTTCTTCTTCCTTTGGTCCGACACTGAGTAATATTAAGTCTTGAATAACTTTCGAGCTTATTATCCGAACGCAATGAAATTTTCAGGATACATTAGGACCCCGATTCTTGTCCTGTGTGCCAAAATTCAAGGTTCCAGTTTTAAAATTGATCATTATATGGGATTTTAAGTTTTTTTTGAATAACTTCCTAGATTATTATCCGATCGCGATGAAATTTTTAGGATACGTTAGGACTCTGATAGCTTTAATACTTTTCGTTTTATGGGATTACAAAATTTTTGTTGTCGATTTTTGGGGGCGGAAGGGGGCGTGGCAAAATTCTTAAACTTACTTACTTTTTTTCTGTTTTTAGACCCTTTACTTTAAAAAAAAATTTAATAAGGGTCTATTAAGTTTGTTAAAATGTGCATAACAGGTCGAAGTAAGTCCGGCAGACCCCATAAAGTATATATATTCTTGATCAGCATCACCAGCCGAGTCGATATAGCCATATCCGTCTGTCCGTCTGTGCTGCTGTATGAGCGCCTAGATCTCAGAGACTATAAGAGCTAGGGTCACAAAATTTGGTGAGAATACTCCTAAGGGCTGCACAAAGGTCAAGTTTATCTTAAAATTTTGACACGCCCCCTTCCGCCTCCGTAAATCGTGAACAAAATTTTTTAAAGCCCATTAAATAAAAGGTCGAAGGAAGTCCGGCAGACCCCATAAAGTATATATATTCTTGATCAGCTTCACCAGCCGAGTCGATATAGCCATATCCGTCTGTGCTGCTGTATGAGCGCCTAGATCTCAGAGACTATAAGAGGTCACAAAATTTGGTGAGAATACTCCTAAGGGCTGCACAAACGTCAAGTTTATCTTAAAATTTTGACACGCCCCCTTCCGCCTCCGTAAATCGTGAAAAAAATTGGCAAATTGGTGAATATGGCTTCATTGGTGCAGTGGTAAGAATGTCGCATTCTTGCCGTGGGATCTAGAGTTCGAATCCTGCCAGCGCCACTTTTTTTATTGTTTTTAATAATTGTTAAATAATCGACAATGGCTTCATTGGCGCAATGGTCTGGAGTTCGAGACCTACAAGAGACACACTTTTTTCTGTTTTTTTATTTTATTTTAAATTTATAATTACAGTAATAAAATAAAATAAAACAATATTTTATTTTTATAAGCAAATTCTACCATAAATGCCAATGTATTATATTTAATAAAGTATGTATGCATTACATCAGTGGTCGGCACACGCCGCGCACCGCGCATAGGGATTTTCTCTGCCGCAGCGCTGCCTGCACACGTACAGTATCAAATTTCGTGTGGCTTCGCTGTTTCTGTTAAGTCGCTGTTATGGCGCTTTTAAGCTGAAATGTCACTGTTGAGGCGAAGCAAAATGAATCAGCTGATGATCAGTCAGAGTGATGCTACGCTGCACAATTTTGAAGAATTATACATTGTATGCAGAGATAAATAAATGTTTTATGATGTTTTTGACAAAGTATTTTTTTTTATACATATTATGACCAATATAAAGATATAAATGTAGTCGACATAGTAAAAACATTTCACTAAGGCAAGAAACGGCACATGCTTGACGTCTGTTAACATTCTGTTAATTCGCACACTACTGCAATGAAACATATGACTGTGTTGGTGCCGACCACTGCATTACATACATGTATATTAACATAACATTTGCGTGTTAAGATTAACAATTGTATGTTAACGATTCAAGTCTAACATAAACGATTATCGGAAGCTAATCTGAGCAGCGTCAAATTTATTTAGGTTATATATAAGTCTCTAAGTTTGTTACTGGTTTTTCATTTTTGAAGAATAAGTAAAGGGTCTCTCATAGTCGATTTCGACTGTAGCCTTTCCGACTGGTTTTATTATATTTTAAATTTATTATTACAGTAATTAAATAAAATAAAACAATATTTTATTTTTTTAAACAAATTCTACCATAAATGCGAATGTATTATATTTAATAAAGTATGTATGCATTACATACATGTATATTAACATAACATTTGTATGTTAAGATTAACATTCGTATGTTAAGATTAACATTTGTGTGTTAATAATTCAAGTGTAACATAAGCGATCATATTTAATTAATCGGAAGCTACTCTGAGCAGCGTCAAATTTATTTGGGTTTATTTATAAGTCTGTAAGTTTGTAACTGTTATTTCATTTTTGAAGAATAAGTAAAGGGTCTCCCATAGTCGATTTCGACTGTAGCCTTTCCGACTGGTTTCTTTATGATTTTTTCAGATTTTTGAGAAAAACACGGAGAAAAAATTCAGGTCCGAACTGGATGAGATCTAGAGTCGAACTGGTATTGTAGAGGCGACGAAGTAGTTCCTCGAATGGTGTTTTAAATTCTTCGATGAGGGCTCTCTTCAGATCCATCCAGGTTGTTGCTCCTGTTAGTTGTGACACACGTTGCGCTGCTTCAGACTTCTGCAGCTCGATGGCTCCAAAAAGAATGTGATGTTCGCGAACGTCATCCGTAGGAAGCCGTAAGGTCCTCGGTTTATCCCTCGAAGACGGGCACTTGTCTGATTTGCCCCAGAGCTTGCTTTAGATGCAGCTCTGATAATTGTGTTGGTGGTGTTGCCATTATGTAGGTTTAGTTTTATTCGTATTGGTTTGAAGCACAGAAATGTTTTTATTTAATTGGCCGAGGACTGAAATTGTACCATAACGGTCAACTTTTATTTTAATGTAGCTATTAAACACACGTATATTTTTGGTTTTTGTTTAGTGGCGACCACAGCTTTGTCAAGCGGGCCACTTATTTTTGTCCACACAGTGCTCAGTATAGAGAGACTTAGGTGTTAGGTGAACTGCACTTGCGATTAATTAAACTTCACCTTAGTGGCGGTCACACTATTGTCAAGCGGGCCACAATTGGATTTCAATATTAATTATGTCAAAAATTGTAAATTTGTCCGAATGTCTATTTTGCTTTAATTCGCGAAATCAATCTTAAAAGGATCACTTGGTCGTACAAGGATTCCTTTATCACTAGATTGTAATAGGATCACGGTTTTACTATGACCTAACAATATCCTAAAGGCTGCGCCAATAAGAAATACACGAATCGCGTTTAAGAAAAAAATATAATTTTTATTCAATCATAACGCTTAGATGCAAACTTAAAACTAATTGTAAAGTATGTTGACGGCCCTTAGCAAACCTTGGCTGTGAGCTTTCGGAGTAAAAGCTTTCTGCACTTGTATAAACAGAGATCTTATGGATCTCTCTCTTGAGCTGAAATATTTGGGGCGCTTTGCGACAGCCTGGATTTGTGCCACGTCGGCAGATTTGACCCTTGGTGCGAATAGCGATTCTAACGGATGTTTATGTTATTGTCCGAATCGTGGGAGCGTTTGAATTGTTATTTTCACCAAGTTGTTTGTGTAATTGATAATTTATAATATGATAGGGGGAATGTGTGCGAATGTCTATAAGTGGTTATGGTGGCTATGTGCAATACATATGTTACTATATATATATTGTTGTCAGTCTTTCTAATATTTGTGTGTTTGAAAGTGTCGTGTAATCTAAGTAGGCACTTGCACTCATTTTCAATGAGTTGATAATCATAAAATTGTCTTATATAAATACAAATAATAAAATTAAAAATTAAATATTATGATACATTATTTAATATAAATTTATTTTAAAAAATTAATTTTTAAAATTTTCTCTATAAAACTTTTACTCACAATTTGACATAAGATTTACTAACTTTTCGCATCTGTAAAAAAAATCTTTTTAACCGAAAATTCTTAATAAATTCTACATATATACTATATGCATGTGTACATTCATAAGTATATCGTATAGCGTTATGTAGTTACATTTATAGTGTCGGCATTGCGATGACAACAACGATGTCGCGTCGTCGGTTGCGACAATTATAAATCACGTATACGGCATGAATGGGCAGCTCCTCAAATTCATTAACCATCCAAAGTCGCGCCAAATGATTGTATGATATATCATTCAATTCAAAATATTATAATACAACAGCTTTAGCATTTTGACAAACAGAATATCTAATTAAGTATAAATACTTTATTTATATGCTTATTTAAAGAAATTTAATATTTACCACAAGGTGTCAAGTCCGAGTAGCTGGGATAGCTGAGTATTCCATTAATATTAGTCCAGTAAATAGTTGGACGTTGGCAATGCCGTCTGGAGAGTCTCACTGTCGTTTAGAGTATGAAATTGTGGTGGCGTTGTCTGCGTAGCAAGCACTTGATATGCTTTTGCTTCCAGTTGCCCGTATATGGATCACGCAACACACCGAAGGAACACTCGAAGACGCCAACGCTTCTGTCTGTTGTGTGCAACGTGCCGCAACAAAGCACCACGACCTGACGTAGGCATCAATGCGTGCCTGCACACCTAAGTGCGTTAGGTTATGTTTAATGTGGAATCCAAACTGTTGTTTGGTACTAATTAAGGCATTTACAACTTCTTCTGCTGATGTACACTCCAAATCGCTGCTGCGATCGTCTGCTATCACTTTCAGCTGCAAGACGGCGTCGTTCCACAAGTCCGTTGTTTTCAGACTTAGCGTGTTGAGCTTTTCAAAGAACCATTCAACAAATTTTCGCTTCATTCCATATGCTGGAAAATCCTTTTCATTGTGATCGGTGTCGGCTGTCGTGATAGGATTTGCATTTTCAGCATTTTCTGCAGTTTTTTAAAACTGTCGATCCCAATATTCAGTCACTTTAATTATTAAATCTACTTTGTGAATTCCGTTGACGTGCCCGGCTGTCTGGCGTGTAAATACTTAAAGAGTATGTGGTGTCTTTGCAGCAGTGTGTGTATATCCCTTATATACACCGTAATATAGCCAAACGCCAATCATTAACAATAATTATAAAACCAATACCAATAATACCAATACCAATAATACCAATACCAATACCAATACCAATAATACCAATACTAATAATACCACTACTAATCGATTAACCTCGGCAAGGCGCACAGTTTTCCAACAACAGTTTAAGAGTTGTCCAGCACTGACAAACTGAGTGTAACTATTATTAAATTAATTATACCCTTGCAGAGGGTATTATAATTTTGTCACGAAATGTGTAACGCATGAAAGCAGACATCTCCGACCCTATAAAGTATATATATTCTTGATAAGCATCAACAGCCGAGTCGATGTAGCCATGTCCGTCTGTCTGTCTGTCCGTCTGTTTCTATGCAAGCTAGTCTTTCAGTTTTAGAGCTATCTGGATGAAACTTGGTACAGATCATTTTACAGGTCATTTTGCTGCGGCAGTAAATGTCTGAACTGGCCGGATCGGATCACTATATCATAGGAACAATCGTTCTAAAATCATACTTTTGTATGGCAAACTTTTTTATTTTTCAACAGACTTTAACCAAACTCCCAGATTATGCATTTGGTCATGTCTTGAATATCCTTATTAATTTTGGTTCAATGCATCAGGGCTCTGCAAGGGTCTTGTCTTGCAACAGATCGTTGCAAAGTGTTGGCTGATTGCTCCAATTTTCTAACTGAAGTATATGCCCGCCGAGCTGCGTGCTCTGTAGTGTTTCGTCCTTGTTCGTTTGGCCGATAAACTGGGTGTTGTCTGGCAACCGATCTTTGTAACAATTCGATCTTTGTTCGAGATGATTGTAGCGAATTACAGTCTGTGAAGATGGTAAACTTTCTGCCATGTAAATAATGACGAAAATGTTTAACAGCGTTCAACACAACCAACTCATACGTTGTGCTAGTTTTACTAAAATATTCTATTACATATGGCTTATTGTCAATTCTGTGCAACAGTATAGCCCCATATCCAACAGCGCTTGCGTCCGTGTGCAACTCTATTGTATACTGTGGATCAAAAATTGTCAACACTGGCTTATCCGTAAGGATACGGATGATCGCTGGACCGAGCGCGTTACAGCCGGCACCAAATGATCGGGACCCGGAGCAAACATGAGTAGCCCGATTTAAGCAGGAGGAGCTAGCTAAATTCGAGGGGCTCACCGGAATCTCGCGTATCGCTGAGCACGTCAGCGTCCTGAGGGACAGCCGTCCCATCAAACAGCGCTACTATTCCACTAACCCGGCAATACTGAAGATTATCGATGACCAAGGTGACAAGCTCTTGAGGGACAATCGGATCGAGCCATCAATGAGTCATCACAGCGCACCGATAGTTCTTGTTAGCAAGAAAAACACCAAATCAGTGCCTGATGCGTACCTATTGCTACGCATAAATCACATCCTGGAAAAGCTTCGGAACGCAAAGTTCATCTCAACGTTGGAGCTGAAAAGTGGGTATTGGCAGAAACCAATGGCACCAGCGAGTCGCGAGTGCACTGCATTTACTGTCTCCGGCCGGGGATTATACCACTGGAAAGTCATGCCGTTCGGACTACACTCCGCACCAGCAACGTTCCAGCGCACACTAGATGGAGTCATCGGACCGTATATGGAGCCGCACGCATTTGCGTATTTGGACGACATCATCGTCATTGAAGCTTCTTTCGAGGAACATGTCCGAAATCTGCGCGAAGTTTTCAAAAGGCTGAGGAAAGCGAATCTTCGGCTCAACAAGGATAAGTGCAGCTTCTTCCAGAAGAGCTGGGATCCACAGGGAACAGGAGCCGTAGATCGTGGCTGGCCACAGCAACGAGCATACCGTCAAGGACCCGCAGCCGCAGATCGCGGCCGCCGGTCACAGCAACGTTACCGTCAGTGCCTCGCCCGTGGAACCCTTCACGCCCACCTGGTCAGCATCCGTGCAAGGGATCGACCTGAGCCCAGAGACTCTGGCTTTGATGACGCGGCTCACCGAATTCGAGACGGAAGCATATCCATGCTGAGGTGCTGGTCCCATAACCGCCTTAATGGATGCAGACGAGGAAGTACCGTCATATTCAGGTCGATTCCCACGCATGGTGCATCGCTGCGTCACTCCACCATGCGGGCGCACTCAGCCAACGGAGATCGTGACAGTCGACAACGAGGTGGTGATCATCAGCGACAGCGAGGAACCCCCGACAATAAGCGTCTCGCCGGTGCGCATCATTGATGACCCTCCCCCGCCGTACGGCTCATGGGAAACGGAGGCTCCGCCGACATACGAGGAGGCATGTGGGCTCATCAGTCGATGCCAAATCACACAGGGCCAAGACGACGCACGCACGGGCAGCTTATTAGGACGAAGTCGGAATGGCACCCACTACCCCGACTTTTCCGACATTAGCTCGGATGAAGATGGATGAGCCACACCTCACCTAGCCGATCCGGGCTAGGGACGCAACGTGCGTTTCAAGCTGTCAGCCGGGGGCGGGACTACTCCGTCCGGATCAACACCAGGAACCAGGTCTCTGCTTCGCTTCGCCGGGAAAATGGGGGGAGTGTGACGGCCCGTAATCACGCGTCACAACCAATACTCGAGCATCAGTGCATCAAAAACGAGCCAACGCTAAAACCGCTAACGACGGCATTACTGTCAACAGCCGGCATCACTGTCAACAGCCGACGAACATAATAGTAAGCATCACACAAGAGAGCAGGAAAAAACCCACCACCAAAACGGCACTGTGTCACCATGCCAGCAGCCACAAGGCTGTCAAAAACGGGCACGGCAGCCGTCGCGAAATCGGTCGAAATAGGGTCGAAACGAAAAAAATTTAAGCGGCAACGAATTTGAGTAGCACGCTGTACTGCCCCAGGGTAAACCACACAGTCGGTTTCCCCACTATTAGGAATGGCACGATAAATCATATAATTAACATAAATTGTATCACAAAATTGGTCTGCCATTAATCGAATCGTTAATCGATTATATTCTCAATTAGTCGCAACACTAACAAAAACCCGGCAAGAAGACTATTTTCCTAAGAATATGGTACCAAACTTTAGCTATTGTTTCTACTTTCCCAATTACATAAATACAAATTTATCAGTTATGTATTTGTTAATAGCTGTTGGTATCAAATGGATTTTGCATTACATATTTACATGTAAAAATATAAAAAATTGGTTGATATTCATTCATTTCATTATTCTTCGATTAATTGCAATTAATAATCGCTCGGCTATAATTAATCATATGATTCAATAATCGAATTATGAATTATTTGACAATAATAATATAAAATAATAATATAATAAAGAGAAAAAAGACTGCAAACTTTACAACTTAGTTATTGCATTGTATCAATTTTTACAAAATTTTACAGTTGTTGGCACTGAAAAACATCGATAAGCTTGTGGTATTTGCTTATTCAGACTCCATTCCAATACGAACAAATACATGGTCATATTAGAGAACGGCGTGGGCAAATTAAGTTATCGATATTTACATCGAGAATAATATCAGATAGATAACTCACAAGGACTGACTTTGAATTGTACTTTATGCATTTATTGTTTTGCAAATGTTAAATAGTTTGCTGTTTTAATTATAATTATTTAATTGTTACGCTTAAATAGCTATACAATATTCTATCGATATATGATGGCAGGGCTGCATTACATTAAGGAGAGATCTCAATTAAGTACTCCTCTCTATTTCCTAAATCACCAATTTAGGTTGGAGCTAATTTCCACAATTTCAGATTTGCGAGTTTTCTTAATCACACTCTCGAGCGACTCAATACGTAATGGAATACTATTTGTATTTATTGGTATTTCTTCCTAGCGCTAAAGTTCATGAGATTACTTTAAATTAAAGCACTAGTCACATTGTATGACATTCATTTGGAATAATCACTTAACTTAAATTAGATTAAAAAGATTAAACACATTTTAAATTACCGTTAATTCTATCTACTAATATTATCAAGTGTTTAATTATTAAATTTACATGTAAAACATCTATGAATGGTGTGTCATTAACTTTATTATACCCTGTGGGGGTATATTAAGTTTGTTAAAAAAATTATAAAGTATATGTCGGAGAATAGATGAATAGCTTGAGTGTTGGCACTTTCATATAGTTTAGTGTTGAATAGAGCGTAATTAGTGTTGTTAAACAGATCGGACAATGTGGGATGACAGCTGATGCTGTCATCGAGTGTGGCTCTCTGTGAGTGTCAGATTTATTGGTTTGTCATATAGAAAAGAGGAAGAAGAGTGCGCATTGAAAAGGCACTAGACGGAGAGACGCACTGCACATTATCAAAATGGCTGAAAACGTAGCATATGATTACGGAAATGAATCTTCGACATCAGAAGTGGGATCATATTCGCAGCCAATATCAGCGGATTAGCAGTTTCGTGCTTTATTGTAGCAGCAGAATCGCAACTTTCTTGAGTTGGCTAAGTCCTTGTGCGCCACGACAAAAGAGTCTCAACAAAATCGCGTCACCAGGCTGCCAAAATTCAACGCAGATGTAGCCGGTGCCGATGCTACGCAGTGGTGCGCCACGGTTGATATTGTCTTAAGCGAGAAACCGTTACATGGCAGCGCTTTAGTTCTGGCACTAAGCGAATCATTGGAGGAAAGTGCGTCATTGTGGCTGTCGCAAATTTGTTTTCCCGGGATCACATGGAAACAATTTGTAGTGTTCAACTAGGGGGGATATCGAAAGATATCTTCCTAGCCTATAGAGGATTCGGAGGTCGTGCACTTCTAGCGTCGCTCTGTCACTATGCTCGTCGGATATGTCGTGGGTTCTTTCCTCCTCCTTCTATATAGTACACCGTGTATAGATAAAGATTAAGTGCACTAACAGATAACTAATACAATGGTCCAAAAACAAGTGATATTGGGCTGTACCCACAGGCAACGAAATAGACAAACGATTGATAAGAGAAGCCAGCGACTAGGGAAACATGGATGTTGTTTGTTCCCTATTCCTTACCCTCCCGACCATGGTAACACGGGTTAGATTTAATGGTTACCCCTTAACAAATTTATTTAATTCATTACTTCAATTTATACGACATGCGGATTCCTGCGCTTAGCAATGGACCAAATTTACAATTTACTCAAACATTATCAATAATTTACAACAATATTCCGATATTTCAAAGATGATTCGAATAAGAATTCATGACGCTTCAGCGATTTCAAAACTAACGTAACTTAAATGCCTGAATCTAAAACAGATTTTCTAAACAGGGAGCGGAAAGCAATGCGCTGTGTTGGCAATGCTGTGCTTCCATACAAAGATGATCTGCCCTCTCTCGCTCTGGCGGCCTTACGCAAATAGCCAGCTGCACACCCTGGTATACCCTGTCGTCTTGCCAATTGGGTATGCAAGCGAGTATGCCTGAAGATTAACTGCGAGGATACGCAACTCGTTTTCCACAACTTCCTATACGCGCTAGTCGACTCCGTGTGCCGCCAAAGTATCGCACTCTACGTCGCACTACGCTCAGCCAGACTCAATTGCAGATGCTTCTGCGAAGATGGAACGATGATGTAGCGCAAATTTCCGTACCACTGCAGGTTATGTACAACTGCAGGTTATGTACGATTTTTGGCTGCGGACTAGGAAAATGCGCAGACCCACACACACAGCCGACCGATTGCTACCATATAGCCAGGACGAGAGCGCGAAAGCGCCAATGTGCAGATCGGCCGGCTATAGCTCTGCAGATAAAAGCTGCTGCTACTGCTGCGGATAAAAACGACAATTAACAATTTTAATTGTGCCCTTAAAATATCACCTTTTCCTTGATTCCTGTATAACAGGTGAACTGCTGACAGCTTCTGCTGCTATATATATGTATATATCTATATATATTCCTGCACGAGGTTCTTATAACCTCTTCGATTTGTTCGGGATATATCAATACTTCAAAATTTTTAATTAAACGCGTGCGGTTGCTTCAAATTCTCGCACAAAGTGAACGAGCGTATGCAAAGCAAAAGCCTACGTGCCAAAATTACTTCCAGTGATTTGCACAGCGACAGCAAGTAACTGTTATTATCTTGTTGGAGAGTTGGAAGTTGCAGCTGTGCGTGCGAGTGATCGATGGCTCGCACACTGCAAGTGCGAGCGAGACGAACATAATGCTAACATTGATCAGCGTAGCGTTGCCACCCTTTAAATTAAAACATTAATGGTAAATATTCCTTTAAACTGGCCACTACAACCGCAGTTAATACTACGAGAGTCTCATCTCGAGAAGTTATTAACTGAAAAGAAAACAAAGGGACAGTTGCACCTCTGATTCCTAATAAGCATTAAATTTGAATGTCCTTTAGGTGATATACGCCTATAGTTTTACCGTCTTCGTCAGCTAGCTCGTAATAAGTTGGGCTTATTTTCTTTTTGACACTAGCCTTAATAAAAACGGGAGCGAGCTTACTACTAAACTTCTTACTAGCATTGAAGTAAATCACCGACTTTTAACCGCACAGATCGACTACGCAGATTATAGCGTCTGGCGTTATCTGTGTGAGCCTGCAAAATATTATTCTTAGCCTTGCTAAGAGCTAATTGTAATAAATCAGGTGTTTTTAAAGGTACATCATCGGTTACAGAATTCAACTTCCTAAGCAACTCGTAATCTTGTCCGTTTAATACCATGTTCTGTCCGAAACACAAATAATAAGGAGAATAGCCTGTGCTGCGATGCAATCTCGATCTCAAAGATCCGCTAATCTCGTTTAGATTCAAATCCCAATTCGTATGATCTGTGCCGATGTATGCGCGTATAGCAGCCAAAACGGAACGGTTTAAACGTTCGCTGGCGTTTGCCTGCGGCGAGTAAATTGCTGTACAAATATGCGAATCTCCAAATCGGGTCAAAAATGCTTTGAAATAGCCTGATTTAAACTGCGACCCATTATCCGTTAGGACTGTCTCAGGCACTCCGAAAGTGTAAAAGACATGATTCTGTAAAAAGTCACAGATTCGGACAGACGTAAATTTCCTCAAGGGGTGCAAGAAATGGAATTTTGTAGAATGATCCACTATGATTAGTAGACCTATGTTTCCATTCTTTGACCTGGGATATGGTCCTAAAAGATCCTTATACAGTTTTTGAAATGGTCTCTCTGATGTCATAGGTTTGCCCATTGGAGGTTTAAGAACTTTATTGGGACTTTTTGTCGATTTACACACTGAATAACTGGAAACGTAGCTGCGAGCTTGAGTGACCATGCCTGGCCAAAACAAATAGCGTTTTAGTTTTTCAATTATTTTGCCCATGCCAACGTGAGCTGAATCAGGAGGGTTATGAGCTCGGTATAAAACCTCTGTCCTCAGATTAACTGGGACCCAGAGTTTCCAAGCCTCTGATTCTTGAACTTCATCACCAGTTGGATGTTCAGTTCTTCTATACACAAAATTGTCGGATATCTTGAGATCAGGTAGTCTCGACTGATTTTCACGAATTCGATTGATCAACTCGACATACTCTTCAGAAGAAAACTCTTTCGATGCTAAATCTATGATTGGGCAAAAATCAGAAAGTTCACTCACGTCAATTTCATCTCGCATCAGGGACGACGTTTTGCGATCCGCTTCGATGCTTGATTGTGAAAGAAAATCCCTGCAGCCTGATTGACCATCTTGCTAAGCGACCTGACAAATCCTTCTGCTTCATGAGCCATTGTAGGGAAGCGTGGTCGGTAACTACAACGGTTTCTTGCCCCTCAATGTATGCTCTAAACTTATTAATGCCCTTAATCACTGCCAAGCATTCGAGTTCAGTTACTGAGTAGTTCCTCTGCGCTTTGGACAACTTCTCGGACATGTACGCTATTGGCAGCTCGATGCCGATCTCATCCGCTTGCGCTAAGACACATCCAAGTCCATACAGACTTGCATCGCAAAGCAGAATAAACTGTCTATCAAAATCTGGTGTTCGCAAGATTGTTGACGACGTTAACTTAGATTTTAGCAAGTTAAACGCATCTTCAGCATCCTGATTCCAGTTAAGTGGTTTGTTCTTCTTAAGAAGTTCGGTTAAGGGAAAGGTAATGGTAGCATAACTATCGACGAAACGTCTGTACCATCCGGATAGTCCTAAGAATCTCCTTAACTGCTTAACTGTACTAGGGATTGGAAACTCAGTGATGGCCTTTACTTTTCTGGATCGACCTTCAGTTGACCATCACCAATAACGAAACCTAAGTAACGAATTTCTGTCATGCAGAATTTTGACTTTGCTATATTTATTGTCAAGTTAGCTTTCCGCAAGTACATGGCGTTTTCCTCAAGCAACTTCATATGTGAATCGAAGTCATCAGAAAGCACTAACAAATCGTCCAAGTACACAAATACTCTCGTTCGCAAGCATGCTGGAATCACTCGATCCATCAAGCGACATAACGTCTGCGCAGCGTTGCACAAACCGAACGGCATTACTTTGTACTTGTACAATGGTCTGTTGGGTATTGTAAATGCAGTGCACTGTCTAGACTTCTCCTCCAAAGGGATTTGCCAAAACGCATGTTTCATATCGAAACCCGTTATGAATCGCGCCGGAGGCAACCTGCTTAGGATTCCATCTACATGCGGTAGCGGAAACGCGTCTTTCCGCGTTAGCTTATTCAGCTCTCTGGAGTCTAAACACAGCCGGACTTTTACTCCTCGCTTAACTAAAACACAATTACTGATCCATGGACTCTTTGATTCTTCTATAACGTCTAAAGCTAACATCTGTTCAATTTCAGCAAACATATCTTTCTCCTTTGCAGGGGAAACAGGCCAGTGACGCTGCTTAACAGGCTTCGCATCGGCTACGTCGATACTATGCTCCATCAAGTGAGTGCGTCCCAATCCTTCCTTCTCGTAGGATGGTAGCCTGCTAATGACTGAATCTAATTTCCGTTGCTGTGCTACTGTTAACGAATACTTCTTCGAACTGTCTACCATATCGTCGTCTCGACCTACGTCAAGCTCCGATATATGTTCATTGGTACCTACAATCTTATTTAACAAACCAAACTCTCTCCAGATATCAATGCATAGATAAATGTCTTGGCTGAGGCCTGGGATTATGTAAAATTCAACAAAACCTGTATGTTCGCGGTAACTGATTTCAATTGAAAGTCTGCCAACTACGGAACAACGAGAATTATCTGCGGTTCTTATGAACCCTGAGCATTTACGCAGCTGAGGATGCTCTGCTAGCTCTTTTGCCGCGGTGCTGCCTATACAGCTTATAGTCGCTCCAGAATCTAGCAGAGCTGCATAACGCTTGTTCTCTATCTCAATCTCTGTGTACAAACGGTTATCTTCATTTAGGAATACGGCTGAAATGAGCTTTCTCCGGCTCTTTCTCACCTTCTTCCAGAAATATCGCATACGCGATGTTGAACGTCCGGGCTTTATCAGTTTTACGCAGCAGCTTACATCACCGAAAATACGCTGCCTAGCTTTTTCGTACTGCGCAACTCGAATATGATATGGCATGTGAATATGCTTACTGTTCGTGTTTACGGACCTCTTCTCTTAAACGTGATAAGCAATTTATGCTGAGATGCATTAATTCATAACGAAGAGATGGCTTTGATTGGCGGATAAGAAGATGTGCCAATGACTCTTCGGATATTTCAGTTTTAAGACGAGCGACGAGCTTCTCAACTTCGAACTGATAATCTTCGAAAGCTTCTTTCTCTCCCTGCTTTCTACTGTTTATCGTTTATCAAATATCCATGTCTGAATCGGCGTCTTTAAACTTTTCCTTAAACTCATTACAAAATTCATTCCATGTGAAGTGCTGATAAGAACGGTGGAATTTCCAGTACCACTCGTTAGCTTTCCCAGCGAAGAATAAATGCAAATTATCACACAGAAGCTGATAGTCTCCATTTAAATTCTGCTGTGCAAGAGAGCGAACTCGATAGAGAAATTCATCTGCTTGCAGACCATCTTTGCCACCCTCGAAATTAATCCGCCAACTTCTAATTATATTCGGAACTTTTTCGGGATGAAATGCTATTGGGCTTCCGACAGACTCGCTCAGGATCGGACCATGTGTCCTGCCTGGGTTGGACTGAGTGCTATCTGAATTTCGATTTATTGATGAAACCGGTTAAACCATTTTGCGATCTTGTCAACATGCCTCTGCGCTGACCTGCATTCCTACCTCTAATAGGTTTACCTCTACCTCGATGTGTAGACGGTGGTCTATTTACTGCAACGCTAGATGCAGCGGTATCGATAGCAACTTCAGCTGGGTCTATCTCATGTCGTAAAGCTTCGCGTACGGCTACTACGCAAGGTTGGTTACAACAAGGACAAAGACTGGATCCTCTTAAATGGTCATTTATACAAACGGAGTGGAATTTATGGTCACACGGCGATACTGTAGCAAGCTCGTTTTCATTTAAAGGTCTCTGGCAAATAGTACACAAGGCTTCTTGTGAGTTCAGAGCACTAGGCAGATCCTCACTGCACAATGACTTGCATTCCTCCCACATAATCACAATGTTCTCCTAACCGTTATAGAATGACTCGTAACGCTAACAGTAATCTGTGGTATGGTTCGCTCTGGTCGACTAATCCGTAAGATCTCGAATTACATTTGCAAATTCCAAGAAACGAATTCCAAAATCACTTCCTGCTATTAGCTATCACAAAAGTTGACTATAACTAGATTCATTTTAAAACTTGATTATTACATTCGATTGCGAGGTTCGCATCGGTCGATCAATCCGTAAGAATCCGAATTGCAATCGCTTTTCCGGAATACGAGCTCCTCGTAAACGTATACATAACCTCAAATCATAAAACTTTAATTTAAATGCAAAATTTGTAAATTATTGGATGGAAATATTGAGCAGATTCGTGGGGCAATACTATTTCTAAGAATCCTACACGTTGAGCTTTCGTGATTTCAGATCCAAAGAAATTATTTAGACGACGGGGTGAATCGGTTTGGGTCCAGTTATATTGGATACCTCTATCTAATATATGGCTATTTAATTTCACCTCCGCGTCTATACAAATTGCCTTATGCCGATTTAAACGTATCGAGCACTCACGCTTTGGCAGAACTAACTAATATAGCATTTGCCGTGCGTCTGAGTCTCTCTCGCTTCGTGTCCCACGTTTGGGCGCCACTTTTACTATGTAGTGTTCAACTAGGGGGGATATCGAAAGATATCTTCCTAGCCTATAGAGGATTCGGAGGTCGTGCACTTCAAGCGTCGCTCAGTCACTATGCTCGTCGGATATGTCGTGGGTTCCTCCTCCTTCTATATAGTACACCGTGTATAGATAAAGATTAAGTGCACTAACAGATAACTATTACAATGGTCCAAAAACAAGTGATATTGGGCTGTACCCACAGGCAACGAAATAGACAAACGATTGATAAGAGAAGCCAGCGACTAGGGAAACATGGATGTTGTTTGTTCCCTATTCTTTACCCTCCCGACCATGGTAGCACGGGTTAGATTTAATGGTTACCCCTTAACAAATTTATTTAATTCATTACTTCAATTTATACGACATGCGGATTCCTGCGCTTAGCAATGGACCAAATATACAATTTACTCAAACATTATCAATAATTTACAACAATATTCCGATATTTCAAACATGATTCGAATAAGAATTCATGACGCTTCAGCGATTTCAAAACTAACGTAACTTAAATGCCTGAATCTAAAACAGATTTTCTAAACAGGGAGCGGAAAGCAATGCGCTGTGTTGGCAATGCTGTGCTTCCATACAAAGATGATCTGCCCTCTCTCGCTCTGGCGGCCTTACGCAAATAGCCAGCTGCACGCCCTGGTATACCCTGTCGTCTTGCCAATTGGGTATGCAAGCGAGTATGCCTGAAGATTAACTGCGAGGATACGCAACTCGTTTTCCACAACTTCCTATACGCGCTAGTCGACTCCGTGTGCCGCCAAAGTATCGCACTCTACGTCGCACTACGCTCAGCCAGACTCAATTGCAGATGCTTCTGCGAAGATGGAACGATGATGTAGCGCAAATTTCCGTACCACTGCAGGTTATGTACAACTGCAGGTTATGTACGATTTTTGGCTGCGGACTAGGAAAATGCGCAGACCCACACACACAGCCGACCGATTGCTACCATATAGCCAGGACGAGAGCGCGAAAGCGCCAATGTGCAGATCGGCCGGCTATAGCTCTGCAGATAAAAACTGCTGCTACTGCTGCGGATAAAAACGACAATTAACAATTTTAATTGTGCCCTTAAAATATCACCTTTTCCTTGATTCCTGTATAACAGGTGAACTGCTGACAGCTTCTGCTGCTATATATATGTATATATCTATATATATTCCTGCACGAGGTTCTTATAACCTCTTCGATTTGTTCGGGATATATCAATACTTCAAAATTTTTAATTAAACGCGTGCGGTTGCTTCAAATTCTCGCACAAAGTGAACGAGCGTATGCAAAGCAAAAGCCTACGTGCCAAAATTACTTCTAGTGATTTGCACAGCGACAGCAAGTAACTGTTCTTTTCTTGTTGGAGAGTTGGAAGTTGCAGCTGTGCGTGCGAGTGATCGATGGCTCGCACACTGCAAGTGCGAGCGAGACGAACATAATGCTAGCATTGGTCAGCGTAGCGTTGCCACCCTTTAAATTAAAACATTAATGGTATTCCTTTAAACTGGCCACTACAAATTTAAACAGCTTTTTGTGCAGAGGTTCGAAAGCACGGAGACGTCGGCAGCTACCATGCTAAACTTAATAAGCAGCCGCCCCAAAGACGGTGAATGCTTTGCCGTATACGCGATCCGTAAAGTAACATCTCTGATGACTAAATGGCGTGGTATGGATTTGGAGGAGATTGTCGTATCAGTCTTTCTCGGACACATGGCTAACTTCGACCGTCAGGAATTTCCAGATGAAGGACCTGGATCAAAGCGCACGAAGTCATCCACCATAAAGTGCCATAACTGCGGCAAGATGGGGCATAAGAAGTTTGAGTGCAGAGCAACGATGCAAGGTGGAGGATCTTTGCGTGATGGCGAACGTAAAGTGACTCAAGCGTTGCAGCAGCGAACGAAAACCAACATTCAGTGTTACCGCTGTAAAGAGATGGGACACATTGCTACACATTGTCCAAATGGTGTCTCTGGAGGCGAAAAAAGATTTGAAAAGCGAGTGGAGTTGTGCGTCGTGGAAGACCCGAAATCGCAGATGATGCAGCGAGGCGAAAAATTTCAAATTACATTTGATTCTGGAGCCGAATGTTCTTTAGTTAAGGAAAGTATGTCTAGCAAGTTAATGGGTAAGAGAACTAACAATCTTATTACGATAAAGGGCATAGGAAACGCCAATATTGCTGACCAAGGTAGAAGCTTCACCGGAACAAAATTTACTGAGTTTTGCTCGTCACAAAATATTATGTTACGTTTGATTGCGACGGGAGCTAGTCGCGCCAACGGACAGGTAGAACGAATTATGACCACTCTTAAGCACTTATTTACTGCCGTTGAGACAAACAATAGAACATGGCAAGATGCGTTAAGAGAAGTCCAATTAGCCATAAACTGCACTGTCAATCGGGTAACAAAATCAAGTCCTTTAGAGCCATTGATAGGTAAGATTGCACGGCCTCTAGGTTTGCTTCCTATTAGCGAAGACGAGAATCAGGTAGACTTACAGGAAATTAGAGTAGAAGCTGGAAAAATATGAAAAACGCAGCAGTGTATGAAAAGCAAAGATTTGATCTAAGTAAGGCTAAAGTAATCAACTTTAAGGTTGGAGATCACGTATTACTAAAGAGTGAAGAAAGACATCAAATGAAACTAGACCCAAAGTTCCGAGGACCTTTTGTGGTGCTAGAGATATTGGAAGGCGATAGATATATGCTAAAGTCCATGACGAGCAATAGAAAATATAAATACCCACATGAAAGTTTGCGAAGGCTGCCAGATGGACAGGTGCCAAGTGAGTTAGACATCGAAGAAACTGAGCTAGACCCGCCATGTTGTAGTGTGTAAGAAACAGTTGAAACAGACTGTAGATGGAGAAACAGTTGAAACAGACTGTAGATGGAGAAACAGTTGAAACAGACTGTAGATGGAGAAACAGTTGAAACAGACTGTAGAAGAAGAAACAGTTGAAACAGACTGTAGAACGAGAAACAGTTGAAACAGACTGTAGATGGAGAAACAGTTGAAACAGACTGTAGATGGAGAAACAGTTGAAACAGACTGTAGTATGATAAACAGTTGAAACAGACTGTAGATAATGGCGGAAGAAGCATAGTTGTCGAGGCTCATGGGGGTAACTGACCAGGCTGGAGAGACTGAATGTTGCTTTAGAACGATAAAGAGAATTAGAAATGAAATGATATAAAGATTAACAAGATTGTTAAGAGAAGTTGAAGTTAAGAAAACGATTGTTAGTAATAAGAATGTAATTTTAAAATATAATTGAATGTTAAATGAAACAACTTATGTAATAAAGACACCTATTGATTACTACACGAGGACGTGTGATTTATTAGAATGGCCGTGTCGGAGAATAGATGAATAGCTTGAGTGTTGGCACTTTCATATAGTTTAGTGTTGAATAGAGCGTAATTAGTGTTGTTAAACAGATCGGACAATGTGGGATGACAGCTGATGCTGTCATCGAGTGTGGCTCTCTGTGAGTGTCAGATTTATTGGTTTGTCATATAGAAAAGAGGAAGAAGAGTGCACTAGACGGAGAGACGCACTGCACATTATCAAAATGGCTGAAAACGTAGCAAATGATTACGGAAATGAATCTTCGACATATATATATTCTTGATCAGCATCAATAGCCGAGTCGATAAAGCCATGTCCGTCTGTCTGTCAGTCTGTCGGTCCGTCCGTATGAACGAAAGGATCTCAGAAATGGTAAGAGCTAGAAGCTTGAACTTGGTGTCCCAGCACTGGTAATTTTTGCAGGTAGATCCAGTTTATCTTCTTTTTTTTTTGATGCCGTCTTTACCCACAAATTAAGTAAGAGTAAAAGTATAAAACAGGCAGTTTTGTAGCTCAAAACCCTCATAACAAGAGCAATATAACAGCTAAAGACTTTACGTTTAGCACACATGATGAATATTTGTGGTCGATGTGTCCAGAAAATTGTATCGCGATGCCACGCTCCCTTCGCCCACAAAAATTAAAAAACGAATTACTATAGAATTTCATTTGGAGTAAATTTGAGCGGGTTCCTCTAAGCCCACAGGGTAAATTACGGTCGGGGTCCCGACTGTTCGGCTTGCTTTAAATTGTTTTGCACTTCTAGTTATTTTCAGGCTATGTGGCAGATTATTCCATAATTTAACAGCACATGCAAAGAAATGAGCATCGCAGCAGGAAAGCTTATTTCTTACCGTAATTAAGTTGTTAGTTCTTTTCGAGCCCGCAATGTTTAACAGTCGATATAAGTAGTTCGTTTCTTTAGTAAAAATTATTTTGTGTAATAATATAATTGTCCTTAGGTCTATCCAGGATTTCAGATCAAGACCGAATATTTGTTTGGCATATACTGATCGGTGTTCTTTTTTAATAAATATGAACCTAGCAATAGCGTCAAAAACAACATTAATCTAATGCTTACTTCTCGCGACACATTTACCAAAAATTTCTACTCCAATGAATAGTATTGAAGTCAGGTACGCTTTTGCTAATACTAGCTTGGTCTGTATTGGTAAAAATTGTTGAATAATCCTTAATTGCCTCAACTGGCTAAAGGTTTTTCCAACTGCATAATTTACATGATCGCTTCAAGATAGAGTGCTATTGATCGCAAATACGAGGTTTAGAGCTCGATCAACATATTTAATAAAACAGTTGTCAATTTGTAGCTTCGGAAGATCATTTGTTCGATATTCTTTTGTGTATGACCATTGATATCGATTTTGATGGGTTTATACAAAGACCATTCTTTTTAGCCAACTCACTTACTAGCTTGAGTTCCGAATTACACACATTTAGACATTCAAAAACACGACTTATTTTTTATGAAAGACAATTACAGGGTATTCCTAGGTTTGGTTCTGATTTCAAATTGTCCATCAAATTCCGGCTTGTTGATCGTTAACCACGCAACGGAGCGGGCTAGCTCTAGCGGGAGATGTGGAGGGTTTTTGCTGCGTGTTAGGATTGCTGCACCAAGGTTTTATTATAGAGTCCCTCCTGAAGCTATTCCATGGAATGAGATGATACTCATTCGAAAATACAAAAAAAACACGGCAACCAGAATACGAAATAAAAAAAAATAACCGAGAATTAAGCGATATAAAAGTGGAGAAAAAGAAGCACGCAATTGTAGTTAAGATCGAGGGGTGGTCTTAGCTGTTGATTGCCACGCCCATGATCTATACCCTCCCAACCATGGTCTTCAAAAAAAAAATTGTCTGCAGAAGACCCCAATAGTAATTAAATATTCATCATTTAATTAAGCTCCCATGTCATCAAAATTATGAAAACTTAAACTTTCATCTTAATCAACAAAATTTTAATAATAATAGAAATTAGACCAAATACATTTGTTTTTTTTGACTCTTCATATTGTTTTATTTAGTTATTTTATTTTTTTTTTGCTTATTTTTATTTAGTTATTTATTTGTTTATTTTTTTATTCATATTCCTAATTAAGCTTAGAAACCATACAAAAAATATATATTTTAATTTACAAAACAAAAAAAAATTTTCTTTTCTATTCAATTTTTGTTATTAAATGTGCCAATCATGTTTATTATTATTATTTTTATTATTATTATTTTTTTATTATTTGGCAGTTAATTTAATTTAATTTTTGTAGTAGCTTTAAATGCACTACTAAAAGAAAAACTTTGTTCATTGCTGAAAAAGAAAATATATGTATCTATGCATGTTTCATTTACGCCCGTATTTTATCTAACTTTAGCTTTTAACATAATTTATTGTAAGTTTTTTTTTGTTTGTTTTTTGTTGAACCACTATTTCACACTATTTTTAGCCGTTTAAACCCTGCTTTTGCACATTGGTATTTGTTTTCGATTTTTCTTTCGCCATATTATTCTAGCATTTGAGTGCACTTTTAGGTTTAGGTTTAACTTATGTTGCCTTTTAAGACAGATTTTACGTGCTTTTAGTTTATGTTGAGTTTTTTGATTTGTTTTCGGTCTAGCACTTTTTTCCACTAGTTGTAGTTGAGTTTTCTCCATAGGCCATAAACCATTGGCCGAAGGTGACTGGTGACAGGTGTACAAAAAAACAGAGGACGAACTGCTGCTATGCCTCCAATCTTTGGTAGAAAATTTTTGCTCCGCTGTGCCTGTTGGTTCCCTTTTTGGATGGTCTTGGCGACTGCCAGGGCTTTTCTTGCCTTGTAGCCGAACGACGGAAAATTCCAAAAGAAAATTTCTTGCCGGAACGGCAAAAAGAAAACCAAGAAATGAGATCCTGGAGGGTTTCTTGGGTTGTTATTACTGCGGATGCCAAAAAATAAATTTAGATTAACATTTGAACATGTGGCTGTACTATTCAAACTTACTTAATTTTTTTATTGGGGGCGGTGGCGGTATGAACTGCTCAGCTTATCGACTTTCAGGAAAGATATCGAGCCCTGATGCAATGGACCTGAAGACTCCGTTCCGAAATTACGAATTCGGTACTCACCAAATGGTGAATTTGTACCTGTCACTTTCAAGGGCGTTGCCAGATAAGTATCGATATTAATGAAGTACTCGTTACTGATCTAGGGCGCCAAATTATTTAAATTTGGGGCCATTACAATTTGCTCTCGTCTTTTTAATTTTACATCTTTGACAATTAATACTCAAGCACGTTTTAGCTTAACGGAATTTTATCCAGCTGTATTTTTAACGGTGCTTGACAAATGAACCAGAGAAGCATTTTAGAAAACACGGTTGTGTTTTGATTAAGGTGCCAAACTTGAAATTCGACTTTTTGACTTAAATTAACTTTAAAATAAAATATTTTTTTAAATTTTTCTCATATTTTAATAAAATTGTGAAAAATTTGTTTGAAAATTCCTGAAAATATATTATCCTTTTTGGATCCTTGAATAAAATTTCCTGACCCTCAAAATTATTATTTTGGTTTATGGTATTAAAATTAAAACCAGTCGGAAAGGCTACAGTCGAAGTCGACTCTGAGAGACCCGTTGAGAGTGCGCGTTCTAACGTCAATATGCTCTTCTTCTTCCTTGGCCCGACACTGGGTAATATTGAGTTTTGAAGAACTTCCGAGATTATTATCCGATCGCGACGAAATTTTCAGGATACGTTGGGACTCTGATATTTGTCCTGTGTGCCAAAATTCAGGACTAGATTTTCGTTTTATGGGATTTCAAAAATTTTGTTTTTAATTTACGGAGGCGGAAGGGGGCGTGGTAAAATTCTAAAACAAACTTGACATTTTCGGGGGCCGCAGGAGTATTGTCACCAAGTTTGTTGACTCTAGCTCTTATAGTCTCTGAGATCTAAGTGTTCATACAGCAGGACAGACGGACGGACGGACATGGCTATATCGTCTCGGCAGGTGATGCTGATCAAGAATATATATACTTTATGGGGTCTGCCGGGTCTAATAAATTCTATGTTGCTTATACAACCTTAAAATCTAAGTATTTATATTTTAGTTTTTTATTCGATTTTGAGATGCGATCCTTACAAATCCCTGAAAAGCTTTTTCCTTCTTCTGTTTTTCTTCAAAACATAGCAAATCATCTAGCGTCTTAAATGGGTCCATCGGCAACACCACCCTTGGCTTGAGGACATCGCCACCCACCTTAGCCTTAATGGACGCCACTTCTGCTCTATTTGAAATTATTTCGGAAGTCTGTCGATCTAATTTTGCATTGACCTGCTCCAGCCATTTTTTTGGGATATGAAACTTTCTGAACGAAACATCTGAAAATATTTTAAATATTTATTAATTGCTTGATTACCCTGTAGATTTTTGATTCATTACCAGTTTGCTGGGTAGAATTGACCGCTTCCAGTGAAGCATCCGCTTCTAATCAAAATAACTCCTCGTAGCTCATCGTTGATCTGAAATTAATTAATTATAGTGAAGACTGTCGGTCTGTCTGTCTGTCGGTCCGTCCATATGAACGAAAGGATCTCAGAGATGGTAAGAGCTGGAAGCTTAAACTTGGTCTCCTAGCACTGGTAATAATTGCAGGCGGTTCAAGTTATTTTTTTTAATGCCACGCCCCCTTTTCCCATAAGTTGAAAACGAGTGAATTAGCGGGGCGCTTTAAAGACACAAAGAATATTATTATTCGTTTTGTTTTATCAGCTATAAATTATCTGTCACTACTGACGTCGACGTCGAGGTTAGACAAAGAATGAAACAGCAATACAAAGTACGCTAAAGTACATGAGATTACTTAAAGTTAAAGAATTAGTCACATTGTATGACATTCATATAGAATAATCAATTAACTTAAATAATATTAAAAATATTAAACACATTTTAAATTAGCGTTATTTCTATCTACTACTATTATCAATTGTTAATAATTTAATATGAAAGGTGTGTCATCAAGTTTATTTTAAATTGATTATTCTATAATTTAACAGCACACGCAATGAAATGAGTGTCGCACCATAAAATCTTATTTTTAGACCCTTTACTTTTTAAAAAAAAGTCCGGCAGACCCCATAAAGTATATATATTCTTGATCAGCATCACCAGCCGAGTCGATATAGCCATGTCCATCTGTCCGTCTGTCTGTATGAGCGCCTAGATCTCAGAGACTATAAGAGCTAGAGTCACCAAATTTGGTATGGTGGTTCGTCTATAGGCTAAGCAGATCAAGTTTATCTTAAAATTTTGACACGCCCCCTTCCGCCTCCGTAAATCGAAAACAAAATGTATCCCCCCAATTTCATTGCGATCGGACAATAAACTCGGGAGTTATTCAAAACTCAATATTACTCAGTGTCGGACCAAAGGAAGAAGAAGAGCATATTGACGTTACAAAGCGTTATGGGGAACTATTCGTGTTACTCTTATTTCCATTTAGAAGAATAAGTAAAGGGTCTCTCATAGTCGACTTCGACTGTACCCTTTTCGACTGGTTGTTGATGTGTCTACCATAGCCCAAAATGTATCCATTGAAATATATGCACCACGAACAATAGACCAGTCGAAAAGGCTACAGTCGAAGCCGACTGTAAGAGACCCTTTACTTATTCTTCAAAAATGATATAATAGTAACAAACTTAGATACTTATACTTATATATAAACCTAAATGTATTTGTCGCCGCTCGAATTAGCTTCCGATTAATAAAATAAAATCGGTACCTAGTGAGCACCACGGGGAGGCCACTACAGATGTAATGGGGTCATTTAACCCAAAAGTAGTTCCGTTTAATAATTATAGTCGACTTTTGACCCAACAAATTTGGCACACGATCAAACGAAACGCAAAAAAGAATTTCCAAACGCTGAAAGCAAACGCACATACATATGTAGAGAAAAGCGTTAAGCGTTGGAGAGAACGAAAAAGCGCAACGTGATATCCAAAATCTGTTAAGTGCACACATACATACATATGTAAGCACGCGCCAAATAGTTGAGCATGCATATTTATGTTACACATGCATAATTAACATTCAAAGGCCAACATATTGAATAACATTTAAAAAAGAACGTAACCATTGAGGATCGAACCCTGAATCTCCGCACATAAAGCAAGAACTCTAAGACCTAGGCCATCGCAGCACCTTAGGTTCGTTGTGTCTAACTCAATTTATGAATGAGTCGGTTCATTTTTCTCCTTATTCTCCTTATTCTCTTTACTTCTGCTTTATATTGTATTTCTTTAGCTCTAGGTATTTCTACACCAAATTGTGTCTTGTTAATATACATGCATGTATGTATGCATGAGTTTTGATTATAATACATTGGCATTTACAGTAGAATTTGTTTGAGAAATATTGTTTGTTCATAAATGAACATATTTCTGAAGCATCCCTCGGTCTGCGCGGCCAAACGTGTGAACAACCACTTGAAAGGGTCGCCAATGCGTTGGGTTACCACACGGACCGCAGTCCCGGCGCTCAGAAACCGAGGGACAGTTACAACATAAACGAACATGCATGCCTAATAGATAAGAAGAAATAGACACATAAGTATATATGACAATGAGAAGAAAGGAGCACGGATTACTTTAAACGATCCCGTACTCGACCACATTAATACATAAGAGCTATAGTGAACTCTGTCTAGCACTTAGGCTACATGACATAATTAGTAAATATGACTCTTTAACACAACTGTGTACACGGTCTAGCACTACAGCTAAATCGATCTGATTAGTAAGATACTTTAATGCTATAGTAAACCCTGTCTAGCACTATAGCTAACTCTGTCCAAATAGTACATAAGATATTCTATAAAACCCCATACAAATGAATAAACGAGGCTCAGTTCTTAAAAACCAACACGAGAGTGTATTATTTAGGGATTGGCGAGCGTGCATACACACTATTCTAACGCTGCGACTAACATCGCGACTTAGTTTAGTGAAGATCTGCATGCATTGTTTTACTTAATTATTGTATTTATTTATATCTTTTTATTTTACGATAATAAAGATGAGAAAAAATTAATAATAATTATAATAATAAAGATGATAAATTAATAATAATAATAATATAAGTACAGAGCAAAGAAAAAGGTTCCAAAAATTATTAAATAAATGGCAAAGGTTAAAAAAAATTAAGATCAAATTGACATAAAATAAAAAATACAATTATGCATAGATGGGTATCGAACCGGGGACCCGATTGCATAAATCAAGCACTCTAGCCAATGGACCACTTGTCACATTTTCATTCACTTAACAAATTGTAGTTTTGTTTACTGTAAGGAAATGCTGTCTATTATTTTGGTTTGTTGAATCTATAAATATATATTGCTGCAGGTTGCTCCACCCTAAATCTGTATAAGGAGAAATTTATTTGTTTAATATCTTTGGCCTTTATTATCCGATCTTACTGAAATTTTCAGCACACATCTGGGAAATATCAATCTCTGTGTATATTAAATCACAAGTATCTATCTTCTAAACTGTGCTTGTTATTAGTACGAGTTGCTTAAAATTTCAGGTAATTGTGGCTATGATTGCACAAATGTCCTATTTAATTCATTGACGTCAATATGCTTTCTCTGCTCTGTACGTTGTTTCCCCACTCCGACGTTCTTGATTTCTTTCCAGAATTGACTAGATGATTCTATATTGCTGAATTTGTTATGGTAGTAAGCTCGTTTAGCCGACTTGCATAGTTTGTTGACAGACGCACGCAGACTGCTATACTCTCGGTGCCATGGCTCTGTCTTAAACCTTTTCTATTTTTTATAAACCACGTCTCTCAGAGCAATATTTCTCTTAATTTCCGAGGTGAACCATGGTTTTAGTCGAGGCTTAATAAGCTTTTTAATTATTGGTATATATTTATTGTACATGTAATTAAAGTTATCTTGGAAAACATTAAATTGAGAGTCAACGTCCTGGAGGGAGTATATGATGTCCCAATTAGATAGATTTGATTCATAGTCAAGTAGCGTATAGTTAATGTTTTTTAAAGTCACGATAGGTTATGGAGAATTCGTCAAACTTTAGGTCTATTTTATAGGTCAAGAAGATGAGATCATGCTTTGAAAAGGCTGGTACTGAGACCTGGTCATACAATAGAATCTTGTGTGGATCATCAACAAAAAATACATCTAAAAGGGTGTCAATTGTTGTTGAAAAATGTGTAGATTGCGTATTGTTAACCAGTGTAATGCCCGTAGATTGAATGTCCATTAAAAGACGATTATCAGTCAACATATCACTATTTAGATCACCCGTTAATATTACGTCAGAAAGGGTCCATGCTAGCTCTGTAAGAACTCTTATGACGTCGGCATAGTCGATAGAACGATGTGGCCTGTAGACACATCCAATTAATAGATTAGATGCAGTTATATTGATTATGATTTCTATAAAAATATATTCTATTTGACTATCCGACTCTTATTTACACACTACTTTACATTAAAGCCTCTTACTGACATATATTGCTACTCCCCCAGCATGAGTTAAACGATCAGAACGGAACACCTGATAACCCTCACAACAGATTAACGAATTATATACATCGGGCACAAACCACGTCTCGGATACACAAACAATATCAACACAGGAGTTCACAAACAAGTACCTAAACTCTTTAATCTTTCTTGTCAAACTTTGCGCATTTATGTGACAAATATTTAAACCTCTCTTTTGCTTGGATAAAACTCTAATCAGCTGCTGGAAATTGGATTATTGGATTGAATATCATAATAGAATAATTTTTGTATTTCGACCTGAATTAGAAGTGCACGCTTAAACACATAATAAAAGAGACACACTATAATTACATAGTTAGCATTGTAATAAAATAAGAGTAAAACTAAATCTAGAGGTCTATCCATTTCTCTTAAGTTCAATTGATTATTGGCGAAATAAATTATCATCATTCTCAGAGGGGGTTACGGGTGTAGCTTCAGTTAAATTCATAGTGGAGAGCTGCGACTCCTTATCAGCAACAGCCGAAAGCTCTTGCTGAAGTGCATTTAGCTGCTGCATGTCTCAATGCATATCACGTCAATGCTCTCTCCTCTCTTTACGTGATCGAGTGCACGACGTGTAAAGACAGCAGTGAGAAGCCTAGCCCGTTTTATGCGTATTGCTTCTTTGAAAACTTCGTAGTTTTGCTTTGAAAGTTGTTCGTTCACATAAATGGGAGCCGGTGAATCAATGCCAATGTGATGCAGCGTTAATTGTTGTGTTGATTCCCGGCGGTATTTACCAACAGCACGCATAAATGTGCTTTTTTCAAATGTCGTTTCGAATTTAATTATTATTACCGGGTCAGCAATAGTGCGTGTGTTCTTTGGCGGCCTCATACGGAAAACTTCTTTGACGCGTGGCGGTGGAGTCAACTCCAAGTTGAAGCATATGGAGTGGAACATTGATTTGACATTTTCCCCTTGGGAAAAAGCCACTCCATGTAAGCGAAGATCGCATGCTATGTTCTTATTATGCTGATCCTCTGCTATTGATTTTAGCTGACCCACCTGGTCTTTCAGAGAGCGAATATCAGCCATCTCCCGCTCGAGCTGCTCTACACGTTGAGCCAGTAGCTGCACATTACCATCCATTGTGATGAGTCGCTCATTGATAAATGCCCATGATAAGGTTCTCCATAGCACGCATACTGGAGGTTATGAGCTCGGCTTGTTCAGCAAAGCGCTGGTTTAACAGGTCCAGTATCTTGTCCGGCAAGACTTCATAACTATTACTATCCTTTAGGTAATTCGATGTTATTTCTCGTGTACGTTATTATTGTTGATTTTGCCGTTTGATGTGCAAGAGTGTTGTGTTTGTGTGCTAAGTTGTTGAGCGTTTTTAACTTGAGCGTTTTTTCTTTACGCTTTGCGCTTTCACGGTGCTACCAAACAATTTTATTAATGTTTTTATCGCTGTTTTACACAATTTTTAAAATTATCTGCTAGTTTGAATTGTTGCACAACGTTTACTAGTCGCGGTGATATAAATTGAGTATTATATTTATAGAAATTAAGTAAATATTTAATATTATCACGGAGCTACTAATTTGCGTGCTTGTTTCTCCATTTCTTAAGCATATATTTAAGAATGTATTTGTCAGGATGTTTGTCAGATTACAAGTCTAATGATTTCACATTACCTGAAGGTTGTGAATTAACTTTCCCAAATTTCTTTAAAGAAGTATGTTCGGAGCAGCCGCAGCAGCAGCAGCCGCCTCTCAACAATTCAGCTTAATAAAACTCATATCTCGCATTGTTCTCAATTATCACTCATTAACGTAAACTCACTCAATCTATCATTGTTTCTTCGCTCTATTTTTCGGTGCATTTGGCAATGCCTATGCTCCCATTCTCCTTGCTCCTCTCTTTTCGTTTTTGAATCTTGTTGAGTGCAGACGCATTACTTCTGCACTGCATCGAAAATTAATTAAATCATGGAAATAAAAAGACTATTTTATAAAACAATAATAAAACATTAAAATCTCGTTTTTAAACTAAAGATCAGTGCTGAAAAAGCTCAGTAGCCGCAAACATTGGTGACCCCGACGAGATTTCTTTTATTTTTATACCCTGTGCCCATTGAAAATGGGCAAAAGTGGTATAATGAATTTGTGTGAATGTATGTAACAGGCAGAAGGAAGCATCTCCGACCCTATAAAGTATATATATTCTTGATCAGTATCAATAGCCGAGTCGATTGACACCTGTCCGTCTGTCTGTCCGTCTGTCCGTCCGTCCGTCCGTCCGTCCGTCTGTATGAACGCGTGGATCTCAGCAACTATAAGAGCTAGAGACTTCAAATTTGGAATGTAGGTCCCTGAATACCATACGCAGATCAAGTTTATTTACAATTTACGATATCTCACCCTCCGCCCACGCAAATAGAAGAAAACCTCAAATTCCAAGAGAATTCAGCCTAACATGACTGATAGTTGAAGTATAGCTCACGCTGAGCAATTTGCTGCAAGTTTCATCGCGATCGACCCATAAATAAGGGAGATATTAAGGAATTTGTTTTAATTCCATTTTTTGGCAAAAGCGAGAGAGCATATGAAAATTGCATTTGCGCAAACGAGAAAGCATATGATAATCTGATGTTTTGCGGTGTCGGCCGCTGTATGTCGCATTGTGTCATGTGGCATGTTGCGCCATCCATCGGCCAAACTCAGAACTATTCATTGTAATGTAAATTAATATTAGCGATTGTTTACACGCATGTTTGTTAAGATAATACAGCTTCAATTAACAGAATAACCACGCTAAGCTATTTGCTGCAAGTTTCATAGCGATCGACCGACAAATAAAGGAGATATTAAAGAATTTCTATTATTAACATTATTTCATAGTTGTTGGCAAGAGCGACAGAGCATATGGCAATCTTCTGTGCACTATCGCTCGCCTTGTCTTTCTTTCGGGAATGTAAAATTAATATTAGCGACTCATGTTTGTTAAGATAACACAGCTTAAATTGACAGTAGAACAACGCTAAGAAATTTGATACAAGTTTCATAGTGATCGACCCATTAATAAAGGAGATATTAAGGAATTTCTTTTTTTGCCATTATTTCATAGTGGTTGGCCAGAGCGAGACCACATATGACAATCTTCTTTGCACTATCGCTCGCCTTGTCTTCCTCCCGGGAATGTAAAATTAATATTTGCTACTGTTTACACTCATCTTCGTTGAGATAACACAGCTTAAATTGACAGAATAACAGCGCTAAGCAATTTGATGCAAGTTTCATAGCAATCGACTAATTAATAAAGGAGATATTAAGGAATTTGTTTTATTGCCATTATTTCATTATAATTGGCTAGTTGTCCAACACTGTCCTACATTAGTTTAAAAGTTGTCCAACACTGACAAACTGAATAATTACTATTATTATATTAATTTATATTTGCGATTGCTAACACGTTTGGTTGACAATTCTACGTTTCTATCATAGTATTAAAATAACTTAAATTTTCTGCATTACCAAAACCCATATATATAAACATTGCCATTTATTTCAAAAATAAATGGTTTGGCGCGCAATAAGATAACAGCTGTGTGTAAGAGAGTGAAACATGGGGTGTTGCCAGACTACATACAGAGCAATTCCACTATAATTAAAATACTTTTCCCAAAATACTTTTAATTCAAGACCTGCACAGGGTATCCACCTGTCGCGCCCGCTCGACTGATCGGCTTGTCTCCTTTTTCGTTTTCGCTTTCGTTGTCGGTTTCTCTCCTTTGGATTTTCCTTCCATAGCGAGGCTGGTGCAGCAACGGCAAAACGAATTACGTTTTTAAGCCGAAAAGCTGAGTCAATCGTTAACAGGCTGAAAGGCATAAAGGAGAAAATATCTCCTGAGGATTTGGCTGGCCTGGACGAATACGATCTCAAGGAACTTCTTTGTCTTACGGCTGAGCTGAAAGAGAGCTTCGATACAACTCATGCGTGTCTAGAAGAGCTGGATTTGGATTCAATCGGCAGCGACGTGTGCCTTGTATTTGACACAACTCACTCATCGGTAAAGGTAGCCCTGCAGCGGGAGCTTGGCAAACGCAGCGTCATACAGTGCTCCACATTTCACCCGGGAAATGGAAGCGACCGCACGCCACTTGTTGTTGTTCCTACCCGATCAAGGCTGCGACAGCTGACGCTTCCAACGTTTAGTGGATCGTACACTGAATGGAACGATTTTTATTCAATGTTCACCACCGTCGTTGACAAAGAAGACGATTTGACGCCCATCGAGAAGCTTCAGCATCTTCGTTCTTGCCTAAGCGGTGCAGCGTTGGACACAATTCGTGCGCTAGAGATAAGCGGCGCTAATTACAGATCTGCTTTAGCACTCCTTGAAAAGAGATTCGATAACAAGCGTCTTATATTTCAGGCTCATATTAGAGAAATCTTTGGGCTAAGCAAGGTGGAAGCGCATGTTGGCAAGCTGCGCGAATTAGCAGACACTGTTATTTCTCATATGCGAGCTCTGCAAGCATTGGGATCTAAGGAGTAAGTGGCTGACTGTATCATCGTACAACTTCTGCTCAGCAAACTCGACAAGGCGCCGCAAACCAGGTGGGAAGAGTGCTCACCACTTAGCGAGATACCTTCGTGGGAAAAGCTGGCTGAGTTTTTGGAAAGGCGTTGTCGCCTGCTTGAGAATGTGGAACATGCCGCGCAGCCGCTAGGCAGTCAAGGTGTCAAGGATGGCAAGACAGTTGGCTCAAATCATCGCAAGTCACTTGTCGCATCAGCGGCGCTTCTTCAGGATGTGCATTTTGCGACAAATCAGATCATGCAATATATCGATGCCCACAATTTGCCAATCTGTCTCCACATCTTCGCCAGAAGGAGGCCAAGAAGCTTATGCTTTGTTTAAATTGTTTGAAGAAAGGCCATATGCTGCGAGCCTGCAAGTCTGGCCATTGTCGGCATTGTCAACAGGCGCACCATACGCTGCTGCATTATGACCAGATGGCGGCACCCTCAGCTGCTGCTAATGCTGCAAGTGGATCATCGCAGCGATTCAACTCGATCTCTCAGCCAAGCACTAGCGTAGCTGCGCCATTTACATCAACCACCACTCTGGCTGCTCAGGAACCTTCTGATGCTGTGCTTCTCGCAACCGCCGTTGTTCTTGTTAAGAATCGAGCCGGCACCTTTATTCCATGCCGTGCTCTTCTTGACTCGGGCTCACAGCTACACTTCGTAACGGCACGACTTGCAAATCAACTCCAAATTCGGAAAACAAGGTCTCTCACCACTGTTTCAGGCATCGGAAACACCGATTTCTCCACGGATGGATACTCGATCAACGTCGACCTGAAATCACGGATCAACGATTTCTCCGCCAATCTTACAGCTTTTATTGCACAGGCAATAACTGATGATCAACCTAGCTTCGTTTTAAATACAGAAAATTGGTCCATTCCATCGAACATTCAGCTTGCTGACCCACAATTCCAGTTGCCACAGCGCGTCGACATGCTCCTTGGAGCTGGAATCTTCTTCGAATTGCTTTGCGTGGGTCAGATACAGCTGGCTTCTGGGATGCCAACCCTACAAAAAACTCGACTCGGCTGGATCGTATCCGGCACCGGCCAGTTGGCCAACAAATCCTCGGCTCTTATCGCTCGCAGCAAAGCATCAGATGACACCAATCATGGAGCCTCTAGATGATCTGGTACGTCGCTTCTGGGAGGTGGAGCATACATTTGAACCAATATCGAAGGCAACGCAGGAGGATCTCATTTGCGAGGAGCATTATAAGCAACATTTTTCTCGTCAGCCCTCTGGTGAGTACTCTGTCCGTCTGCCATTCAAGGAAGGATCAACGCATCTAGGCGAATCATTTCCACAAGCTCTTCGTCGCTTTGCTTATCTGGAACGAAAACTTCAACGGTCCCCAGATCTGAAGAGAAAATATTCGGCATTCATCAAGGAATATTGTGACCTCGGACACATGTCCCTCGTCGATGAACCCACCGTTAAGGAATGCAAGTATTTTCTTCCGCATCACTGCGTCATTAAAGAAGACAGCTCGACAACCAAATTGCGGGTAGTTTTCGATGGCTCTGCAAAAAGTAGTGTAGGCGTCTCTCTCAATGACGTTCTCATGGCTGGGCCAACTATTCAGCCAAAGCTGTTTAACATTCTAATTCGTTTTCGAACATTCGCTATAGCCCTCACAGGTGACATCTGTAAGATGTACCGATGCGTACGCATTGCTCCTGCAGATAGCTACTACCAGTGCATTTTGTGGCGTGAATGTGCAGATCAGGCCATTCAAGTTTACAAACTGAATACCGTCACGTATGGCACCAAGCCAGCAGCATTCCTATCGATTCGTACGATGCATCAGCTGGCCACGGACGAATCCGCAGCGCATCCTCTTGGATCTCAGATTGTGCTCCGCGATTTCTATGTGGACGACATGATCACCGGACGCAGCACTGTGCAGGAAGTAAATGACATTAGACGACAAGCAACAGAGCTGCTCGGCAAGGGAAATTTTATATTGCGAAAGTGGTGCTCTAATTGCTCCGACGTATTACAAGGCATCCCTGGCAATGAGTGTGAGAGCTTGCTGGAGTTCAATGACGGAAGCGGAATAACTAAGGCTCTAGGACTTGTTTGGGATCCTGTCAAGGACAATTTTCTCTTTGCCTTTACTCCGCACCAAACACATGAACGGCACTCGAAGAGATCTATACTATCAACAATAGCGCGATTTTATGACCCTCTTGGTCTCATTGGCCCCACGCTAACGCGTGCGAAGATTTTGTTGCAAGCCATATGGCGAGAGAAGCTGCATTGGGATGAGAGTCTCCCAGCCGCTCTCGAGTCCGCATGGATTACCTTATGTGATGATATTTTCAACGTTCAGCTTTCAGCATTTCCTCGCTATGTTCTGCAACCTGACGCATCGTTTGAAATTCATGCATTTTGTGACGCCAGCATTGAGGCATATGGATCCTGCGTATACGTACGGTCATCCAAGAATGGACAACTGCAAGTCAATCTGCTCTGCTCCAAGGCATGTGTGGCTCCGTTGAAGACTTTAACCGTGCCGAAGCTCGAGCTTTGTGCAGCATATCTTCTGGCTCATCTGGTAAGCGACATTGAAAAATGAACAATTTCAATGTGAGTTTCATTGTTGGTCGGATTCGTCTGTCGTGCTGTCCTGGCTCAAGGATGAGCCCTCGAAGTTCAACATATTCGTCGCAAATCGCGTGGCTGCCATACAACAACTCACCCTTGGAATGCATTGGCACTACGTTCCAACAGCCATGAACCCAGCAGACATCCTGTCAAGAGGCGCTTCCCCAAGTGAGCTACAACGGTCGGCAATGTGGGCGTCAGGGCCAAGTTTTCTAAAAGGACCAAGGACAGATTGGACTGAATCCTGCCTGCCCTCTCGATCATTGCCAGAAGTTCGTAAAGCGGCACTCATCTCAACCGCATTTGGCAACGTCTCCAGTTTCAAATACATCAACTCCTTCAAGAAAATGCAACGCATATTTGGCTATGTAAGCAAATTCATCTCGTCGTCGAAGTCGCAGGACACTGCAGATCATATTCAACGTGGAACGCATCTGTTAATCCGGCTCATTCAAAAGGAAACTCTTTGGCAAGAATACAAGGCCTTGTGGTCGAATAAGGTTGTTACAGCTTCAAGTGACATTGCATCTTTGGCACCGTTCCTGGATGAATTCGGCCTGATTCGAGTTGGCGGCCGTCTCAAGCATTCTTTGCTTGGATTTGCATCTCGTCATCCCATCGTACTTCCTAAAAATCATCCATTTACAGCTGCAGTCATCATGGACTTTCACGAGAAGCTATTGCACGCAGGGCCGCAGGCATTGCTAGCTGCTATTAGGCTTCAATTTTGGCCGGTAGGCGGCATGAAAAGTGTAGCTCGTGTCCTCAGAAAGTGTATCAGATGCTTCAGAGTAAGACCGAGGCTTGCTGAGCATCTAATGGGATACTTGCCCAAGGATCGAGTTAGAATGGTTCCAGAGTTTTACGTTTCTGGAGTAGACTATTGTGGGCCCTTCCTCTACAAGTCAGAAGTCCGAAACAGACAGCCTATCAAGTGCTACATAAGCGTATTTATTTGTTTTAAAACCAAAGCAGTTCACTTGGAATTAGTGAAAGACCTGTCAACAAACGCGTTCCTCCATGCGCTCAAGCGATTCACTAGCATTCGAGGAAAGCCTGCCTGCATTTGGTCCGATAACGCCACAAATTTGGTTGGTGCCAAAAATGAGCAACATTTTTCTCGTCAGCCCTCTGGTGAGTACTCTGTCCGTCTGCCATTCAAGGAAGGATCAACGCATCTAGGCGAATCATTTCCACAAGCTCTTCGTCGCTTTGCTTATCTGGAACGAAAACTTCAACGGTCCCCAGATCTGAAGAGAAAATATTCGGCATTCATCAAGGAATATTGTGACCTCGGACACATGTCCCTCGTCGATGAACCCACCGTTAAGGAATGCAAGTATTTTCTTCCGCATCACTGCGTCATTAAAGAAGACAGCTCGACAACCAAATTGCGGGTAGTTTTCGATGGCTCTGCAAAAAGTAGTGTAGGCGTCTCTCTCAATGACGTTCTCATGGCTGGGCCAACTATTCAGCCAAAGCTGTTTAACATTCTAATTCGTTTTCGAACATTCGCTATAGCCCTCACAGGTGACATCTGTAAGATGTACCGATGCGTACGCATTGCTCCTGCAGATAGCTACTACCAGTGCATTTTGTGGCGTGAATGTGCAGATCAGGCCATTCAAGTTTACAAACTGGATACCGTCACGTATGGCACCAAGCCAGCAGCATTCCTATCGATTCGTACGATGCATCAGCTGGCCACGGACGAATCCGCAGCGCATCCTCTTGGATCTCAGATTGTGCTCCGCGATTTCTATGTGGACGACATGATCACCGGACGCAGCACTGTGCAGGAAGTAAATGACATTAGACGACAAGCAACAGAGCTGCTCGGCAAGGGAAATTTTATATTGCGAAAGTGGTGCTCTAATTGCTCCGACGTATTACAAGGCATCCCTGGCAATGAGTGTGAGAGCTTGCTGGAGTTCAATGACGGAAGCGGAATAACTAAGGCTCTAGGACTTGTTTGGGATCCTGTCAAGGACAATTTTCTCTTTGCCTTTACTCCGCACCAAACACATGAACGGCACTCGAAGAGATCTATACTATCAACAATAGCGCGATTTTATGACCCTCTTGGTCTCATTGGCCCCACGCTAACGCGTGCGAAGATTTTGTTGCAAGCCATATGGCGAGAGAAGCTGCATTGGGATGAGAGTCTCCCAGCCGCTCTCGAGTCCGCATGGATTACCTTATGTGATGATATTTTCAACGTTCAGCTTTCAGCATTTCCTCGCTATGTTCTGCAACCTGACGCATCGTTTGAAATTCATGCATTTTGTGACGCCAGCATTGAGGCATATGGATCCTGCGTATACGTACGGTCATCCAAGAATGGACAACTGCAAGTCAATCTGCTCTGCTCCAAGGCACGTGTGGCTCCGTTGAAGACTTTAACCGTGCCGAAGCTCGAGCTTTGTGCAGCATATCTTCTGGCTCATCTGGTAAGCGACATTGAAAAATGAACAATTTCAATGTGAGTTTCATTGTTGGTCGGATTCGTCTGTCGTGCTGTCCTGGCTCAAGGATGAGCCCTCGAAGTTCAACATATTCGTCGCAAATCGCGTGGCTGCCATACAACAACTCACCCTTGGAATGCATTGGCACTACGTTCCAACAGCCATGAACCCAGCAGACATCCTGTCAAGAGGCGCTTCCCCAAGTGAGCTACAACGGTCGGCAATGTGGGCGTCAGGGCCAAGTTTTCTAAAAGGACCAAGGACAGATTGGACTGAATCCTGCCTGCCCTCTCGATCATTGCCAGAAGTTCGTAAAGCGGCACTCATCTCAACCGCATTTGGCAACGTCTCCAGTTTCAAATACATCAACTCCTTCAAGAAAATGCAACGCATATTTGGCTATGTAAGCAAATTCATCTCGTCGTCGAAGTCGCAGGACACTGCAGATCATATTCAACGTGGAACGCATCTGTTAATCCGGCTCATTCAAAAGGAAACTCTTTGGCAAGAATACAAGGCCTTGTGGTCGAATAAGGTTGTTACAGCTTCAAGTGACATTGCATCTTTGGCACCGTTCCTGGATGAATTCGGCCTGATTCGAGTTGGCGGCCGTCTCAAGCATTCTTTGCTTGGATTTGCATCTCGTCATCCCATCGTACTTCCCAAAAATCATCCATTTACAGCTGCAGTCATCATGGACTTTCACGAGAAGCTATTGCACGCAGGGCCGCAGGCATTGCTAGCTGCTATTAGGCTTCAATTTTGGCCGGTAGGCGGCATGAAAAGTGTAGCTCGTGTCCTCAGAAAGTGTATCAGATGCTTCAGAGTAAGACCGAGGCTTGCTGAGCATCTAATGGGATACTTGCCCAAGGATCGAGTTAGAATGGTTCCAGAGTTTTACGTTTCTGGAGTAGACTATTGTGGGCCCTTCCTCTACAAGTCAGAAGTCCGAAACAAGTGCTACATAAGCGTATTTATTTGTTTTAAAACCAAAGCAGTTCACTTGGAATTAGTGAAAGACCTGTCAACAAACGCGTTCCTCCATGCGCTCAAGCGATTCACTAGCATTCGAGGAAAGCCTGCCTGCATTTGGTCCGATAACGCCACAAATTTGGTTGGTGCCAAAAATGAGCTGCAAGAGCTTCGCCGACTTCTTCTCAGCACCGCACACAACGACGCCGTTCACACACAATGCCTGGAGGACCAAATTAAGTGGAAGTTCATACCACCGAGGTCGCCCCATTTCGGTGGCCTTTGGGAGGCCGCAGTTAAGCTAGCCAAACACCACTTGTATCGTTCCGCTGGTGCATCGCTTTTGGGATATGACGAACTTCGCACTTTGGTATGCCAGATCGCCGCCATAATCAACTCTCGGCCTCTTCTATCTCTTTCAGAAAACCCAAATGATCTTGATGTTTTAACACCAGCTCACTTCCTCATTGGGAGACCATTCACAGCACCGCCTGAACCAGAATTGACACAGTTGAACTACGATCGCCTCGATCAATGACAGCGCGTCAGCTTTCATCAGCAAGTCTTCTGGAGAAGATGGTCAGAAGAGTACCTAACGCTCCTGCAACAGCGTGCTAAATGGCGCACACCTCAGCCAGGCATCAAGATCAACGATGTCGTCTGTGTCAAGGACGAAAACTTGGCGCCGTTAAAGTGGCCTCTCGCCAGAGTGGTCGATCTTGTTGCTGGCAGCGATGGAGTGGCAAGGGTGGCGATACTTCGCACCTCTAGCGGCACAACGAAGCGGGCAATCAACAAATTGTGCGTTCTCCCGATCAGTGATGTTGAAAGCCCAATCCTTTCAACGGGGGGAGGATGTTGGGAGCAGCCGCAGCAGCAGCAGCCGCCTCTCAACAATTCAGCTTAATAAAACTCATATCTCGCATTGTTCTCAATTATCACTCATTAACGTAAACTCACTCAATCTATCATTGTTTCTTCGCTCTATTTTTCGGTGCATTTGGCAATGCCTATGCTCCCATTCTGCTTGCTCCTCTCTTTTCGTTTTTGAATCTTGTTGAATGCAGACGCATCACTTCTGCACTGCATCGAAAATTAATTAAATCACGGAAATAAAAAGACTATTTTATAAAACAATAATAAAACATTAAAATCTCGTTTTTAAACTAAAGATCGCTGCTGAAAAAGCTCAGTAGCCGCAAACAAAGTAAATGGTATCAGTTGCCCTGGAAAACTATCATTACACTATGAGATTATTTTGTTACTAAAACGTATTGACAAGTCTGGACCATACGACAAATTTACTAAAATTCTGAATTGTAAGTTGGCTGAAGAATTTGGCACTATACTCAACACAAAGGAATTCGCCGATGCCTATTGAAGAAAACTTTGTAATAAATCAGGTATCAGAACTGATATTTAACTATAAAAATTCAACATACACCCATGAAATAAATAAAAAATTGAAAGAAATGCGAAAAACCAAACATTGTATATATAAGAAAAATTGCAGACTAATACAAAGAAAATATATGTAAATGTTAGAGCTAGATGAAGAAACCGTAGTAGTTAAGAACGGAAATAATGAAACATTATATCTAAATTTTAACAGCAAAGAAATTAAAATGGAAAAAAATGTTTAAATACATTTCACAAATTGTACGATAGGTACAGAAAATAATTATTTTACAAATTCATACGAGTTGGATAAGGAAAAAACTTTATATGTAAAATCAAACCTTTTTGTTTTTTTTTTTTATTAATGCTTTGCTATTTATTGAATCTTCTCCAGAGAGAGACTAACAAAAGGTTTATCAAATCTTAAAATAATGCGTTAGATAACAGCCATGTTGACTGGATCCGAATGTTGACTGGCCCTAATGGATTATTGCTGGGCTGGTAGGTCGTTGCGTTGGAGGCGTGTTCGGTTGCACACCAGAGATAAGCACCTTGCAAGATGATTTGGGTGCAAAGATAGTTTGAGGTGGTAGTTCGCTTTTTGTTGAACTATCTCATCTTTTACGGGTAGAATGTTTAGATCTCTGTGAATGTTTTCGTTCCGAACATACCATGGCGCCCCGGTGATGGTTCTCAAGATTTTGGATTGTTGGCGCTGTATGAAGTCAATGTTGCTGCTACTCGCATTTTCCCAAAGCTGCGAGCCGTAGGTCCAGATTGGTTTTTGAGTGGAATTGTAGAGTAGGACCTTATAGTCCAAGCATAGACGCGATCGAGAATTTATAATCCAATGGAGGCTTTTAGTTTTAGGTGCATTTTTTTAGCTTCGATGTGTCTCCGCCAGGTAAGTCGCCTATCAAGGTGTATGCCAAGATACGTCACTTCATCAGCTCGGGGGATCTGCGTATTGTATAACGTTAGCGGAGGGCAAGTCTGCCTATTAAGAGTAAACGTTACGTGCTTACACTTTTGCTCGTTTATTTTAATACGCCAGTCTGATAGCCACTTCTCCACCACCACCAGGTGGTCAGCTAGTTGTGCTGTAGCTTGTATTGGACATCTAGAGCGACTTAAGATAGCGGTATCGTCAGCAAATGTAGATGTTGTCAGTCGCTCGTTTATGGGTATATCCACCGTGAATATAACATAAAGGGTTGGCCCCAGTACGCTGCCTTGAGGAACTCCAGCTTCTATACTGTGGTCGTCGGATGTAGTAGTGTGCATCTCACTGCGAAGATTCTGTTGTAGAGGTCCGATTCAAATAGCTTGTGGGTATGTTCAGGCAGTAGTATTTTGATTTTATGCATGAGACCTTCGAGCCAGACTCGGTCGAATGCTTGAGAGACGTCGAGGAATATCGAACTACATATTCCCGGTTTTTGAATGCAGTACGTATTGCTGATGTTATTCGGTTGACTTGCTCGATAGTTCCATGGTTCTCCCGGAAGCCAAATTGATGTGCTGAAATTACATTGTTTGTCCTCAGGTATGAGATTATCCGCGCAAGGAGGCATTTTTCAAGCAGTTTGGACAAGCACGAGAGTAAGCTTATTGATCTGTACGATGATGGTATTGTGTGGTCTTTTCCTGGTTTCGGTATCATTATAATGGTAGATTTTTTCAATTTTTATGGAAAGTATCCAAGTCTTGTAGTTGCGGGATTTGGCAGGGTGGCTCTATTCCTTTCATAAAATATGTGGTGTGCCAAAAGTAATAAAAAAGTTGGCTCCTAAGCAAATTGATCTTAAAGAGGATGTGATGAATTATTGGGAAGGCAAGAAGTTCACATATCCTCGCTTGTACCAATTGGCAAAAGTTTTGCATAGTGTGCCGGCTACACAAGTTTCTGTTGAAAGAGCATTTTCTGCACTGAAGCTGGTACTTTCTTACTTGAGATGTAATCTATCGTCAGAATCAATAAAAAAAAGTATGTTCCTTAAATTAAATAAATAATTGTATTAGTCAATTTGCTGGCGATATTAGTTGTATTTTATGTTTACTCAATCGTTATTGTTATTACAATCTATTGAAGCGAATATAGGTTAAACAAGCCAAAGACGTGGGAGCGACAGTAGGTTGCCCTGAGCCAACTTTTATTATTTTTGGCACACCACATATTTTATGAAAGGAATTGAGCCACCCATTATGAATGTTTTTGAATTTTTGAAGTAGACCACTTGGTTCAAAAGATATTTGCATTTAATTTTTTTTTTAGTTTTATAATAAAAAAATTGATGAATAACTTTTATCTTTGATTTGAATTTTAAAAATTCAAAAATGATTTTTATTTTTAAACTGCTTTAAAATAGGAGTCTCGAATGCGGACGGACTCATCCACCACCATAAGGAGCTCGCCGCGTGGATGTCGGTGAGAAAGGTGGACGTCATGCCAATTTCTGAGGAGCATCCAAATAACAAATCTTATCTAAAGATGAATGGGTTCTCCATATGCACAGCCAACCAGCCAGGAAACTGCAGCTTCGCGGGTGCTGCAATAATAATTAGAAGAAACATAGCGCACTCCCCGCTTCTATTTCATCGGCATAACTATGGCCAAGTTGTCGGCATCAAAATCAAAAGTGACTTTTTGACGATTTCTCTCTTGCTGCAGCGTACTTCCGTCCTGCCACCCACCCAGACCCGCTAACAGAAGATGAGCTGGGGCTCGCACAGAAGCTGCAAAAGGGGCAAAATGATTAGCAATGCCATCATGATGTCATCGTGGAACATTTGCGCAACAGGCTCGGCCACATTTTTCCCATACGATAGGTTAAGGAGACCCGATGCACTGGGCTTCGGTATCTCGGGAGGCATACCACCCTCATCCATCGGAATCGAAAGCTACTCTGATCTTAGTTCCGACCACGTTCCCCTCCTTCCGCCGTATAGAGCCAATATCAGAAGCTTCAGAAATCATATTAATATACACATCCCTCCTATCAATACGCTGCAATCTTCAGAAGATATAGACATAGCCCTGAATGACTTCACTCATATTATCAAGGAGGCGGCCCTACAGGCGACGGATCGAAGAAGCCCTACGAATCCATATTGTCCATATATTCCTCTAAGCCACGAGATCCAGGCTCTTCTGAGGGAAAAAAGAAGAATTCGACCAAGATGGGTTCGACTTCATACCCCGGCAGACAACAGAGATTGGAAGAGACTAGCTAACTCGCTCAGAATTGCTCTTAATGGCGAGTAGGCGAGTTGGCGCAATCATCACTTGCTAAGCGTCAAGGAGACAGGATTCAACAACTTTCTACCCTCACGTGCCCTACTGATTACGACGAGCAGCCGCTATTACCTCTTGCAGAAATCGGTAAACCAGTGGAACATAGTCGTATGTCCCCTCGGAAGCCAATGGGTTGCGGCAAGCAGTCGCTCTTACCTCTTGTAAACCCAATCGAGTTTGGCGAGATGCCACGTAAATCACTCTAGGAAACTGAAATACCTTGCGAACAGCTGCCTTTATTTGTGTCTAGGCCTTTATTTCGTGAAGAAATGCAACCAATAACACTCGCTGATCCTAACCGCTTAAGAGAGCAGAGACTATACCTATACCAGATTCAGCTGACCCAGCTTGTGATGAGCAACTGCCTATAATTGCTAAAGGAGTTTGTGAGCAGTCGCACTTATCTTTCGCGCGGATGAATGACAGTAACGAGTCGCCTCTTATCTCACTCGTGGAGGCAGCTGTTAAAGCAGCCGTTCATAATTCTTGACGAATTAACTGCAGAGATAAAATCACTCAAATCCAGAAGGGTGCCAGGACTTGATGACATTGATGGACGTGTTGTCAAATTTTCCCGAATGCGGAGTGTCATTCTTACTAAACATCATAAACGCCTGCCTGAAGATTGGCTATTTCCCCCTCAGCTGGAGAATGGCGGCTATATCAATGATCCTAAAACCTGGCAAAGCCCCGGATTCTCCTGAATCTTACAGGCCGATCAGCCTGCTCCCTACTTTTGGAAAGTTCTTCGAGCGTATAATTCTTGGTCGTATACGGGTTGAACTGGACGCTAACGACATCATTTCGTCACACCAATTTGGTTTCCGACCTCATCACGGCACCACAGAGCAGCTCCATCGGATCGTGGACAGGATCCTTGATGGTTTCGATAACAAAGAATATGGCGCTGCAGTCTTCTTCGATATCAAACAAGCTTTTGATAGAGTCTGGCACGAGGGTCTGCTATATAAACTCAAACGTGTAGTCTCGCCAACCTACTTTAGAGTTCTGAAGTCTTGGCTGTCTGAAAAATCTTTTATAGTATCAGTCAACGGCTCAAAATCCTCCTGCAGGCCTATCAAAGCCGGGGTTCCGCAAGGCAGCACACTGAGCCCTACGCTTTTTAACATCTTTACCAGTGACATGCCCACACCTTATCCTCATCTACTGTTGACCTGCTCGCAACTTACGCTGATGTCACGGCCATTGTTTGCTTCAGTAACTCGCCTCGGACTGCCAGTCGCAGATTGCAAAGCTTTGTACATAGTTTTCAAGAGTGGTCCACGAAATGGAACATTATGATTTCCGTAGAAAAAACCAGACAAGTCACCTTCACGAAAAGAAGAAGGCTTCCCATTAAAATGGTCAACTCCCATAAATATCTTGGCTTAGTACTGCATAAATCCCTCTCCTGGAAAGACCACACCCGTAAACTCATCAGTACCATAAGCACGAAAGCCAAAAAGATGGATTGGCTGTTGCGACCGAGATATAAATTAAGGCTTTCCTATAAGGTACTATTGTTTAAAACCATGCTGCAGCCAATCTGGAAATACGGTATCTCGGTTTGGGGCACGGCTGCACCCTACTTCATTAAATCTGTTCAGGCAAAAGATTCTAAATTCTCAGACGCATTGCCGGAGACTTCCCGTTCGCTAGAAACTATGACATTAGAAGAGATCTAAAAATAGCTTCTGTTCTTGACACCATCAATCTCTTTTCTAAGAAGCAAAATTGCAGACATGAACTTCATTTAAACCCTCTCGCCAATGACCTATGTTTTGACTCAAGCAAACCTGCCAAGAGACGACTTAAAAGAGCTTTTCTTGATCAATTCTGCCCAGTCGGCCAAGAAGAACGAGCTCTTCACACCATGAAGCTATTCCTATATAGGAGCTAATTAGCCACAATCATGCTTAATGACCCACAGCCAAGTACCGACAAGAATGTGTTTTATATTCTAAGAATGCAAACACTAATAAATCTCTATTGTGATTACAAAAAAATAAGGGCGTCGTTAAATTTGGTGAAAGGGGAAAGTCGTCGTTCCTAGTATCACATATGGCAGTTAATATGAGGTTTTTCAAACTGCCGCGGTTTCGGTATGCATAGGAATTGCTCATCGTAGTGTCTTTTGTATTCTGATTGTGCAAATACTCCAGCATCTGATGCCCTTCCGTTTGCTTCGACTTCCAAACAAATAAATTCATAATTTGCGATCGCTATGGCCATCATAACAATGCTGTATGTTTTTATACCCTTTACTTTAAAAATTAAGTATTTCAAAAAAAATGTGCGTAACAGGTCGAAGGAAGTCCGGCAGACCCCATAAAGAATATATATTCTTGATCAATATCAACAGACGAGTCGATATAGTCATGTCCGTCTGTCCTGCTGAATGAGCGCCTAGATCTCAGAGACTATAAAAGCTAGGGTCACCAAATTGGTTTACAATACTCCTGTTTTAACAATTAAATAATTCTGTAGAAAACTAGTAATTTTTAATCTATCCACTATGGCCCCAAGGGTGCAGTGCACTATAGGCAAAAAGTCCCATATTTTAGCTTTTTACATTTTTTTGTTATTCCGTATTATAAAATTTATCTATTTTCAGAATTAGAATACTTTAAGAACACTACAACAAATTTTTTATTATTTTTTGGACTTCGTTGGTATTTTGTTATTTGGCCACTTTAAAACAAAAACAGTCGGAAAGGCTACAGTCGAAGTCGACTATGAGAGACCCTATACTTATTCTTCAAAATGGAAATAAGAGTAACACTCATAGTTCCTATAACGCGCTGTAGCGTCAAAATGCTCTTCTTCTTCCTGTGGCCGGACACTGAGTAATATTGAGTTTTTAATAACTTCTGAGTTTATTATCCGATCGCAATGAAATTGGGAGGATAAATTTTGTTTTCGCTTACCTCCTGCTCCCGCCACTCGACGTCATATCCTAACCTCGCCTGTTCTCGAAGGACTCCTTGCTTTAAAAAGAAGGTTGAGAAGAGAGTACACCCGTACGCATGACATCCGTATCGGCCGCATGTATCGTCGCATTGCCAATAGGGTTAAGAGTGAGCAGGTGTCACTCAAAAAATAATCCATTGACAACATGCTTGAGAGAGCCACTGCTGATGAGAGTTCCCGCTTCGCACTCTGGCAGTTGACGCGCCGTTACAAGAGACAGGCAGCTTCTAAGTTCCCAGTCCGGAAGCAAGATGGCACTTGGGCCAGATCGCCTATGGACAGAGCTGAAGCCTTCGCTTTGAGCCTGGAAGAACGTTTCTCGCCCTTTGAAACCGCGTCCCTCAGTACGGTACGCAAAGTAGCTTTAACCCTTGAGTCTCCGTTCCAAATGTGCCTTTCGGTGACCCCCATCACTTTTGATGAGGTGGTTGGAGAAATCAGGTTGCTGAAAAATGGTAAAGCTCCTGGCGCGGATGTCTTTGACAATAGGTGCATCAAACTATTTCCAGTTAAGGCGGTACTGTTTTTGTTATTGATCTTCAACGCCGCCCTACGACTGGGTTATATTCCTAGGGTCTGGAAAAAAGCCAAAATTATAATGCTGCATAAAAATTGGAAGCCGCCAGACCAACTGGACTCATATCGGCGAATAAGCCTTCTCCCCGCGTTTGGCAAACTGCTTGAGAAGTGCATTCTGAGGAGGATTAGGGGCTCTCCGGATTTGATGCGAGTGATTCCTCGTTTCCAATTTGGATTCAGGTTGGAACATGGTACACCTGAACAGCTCCATCGGGTTGTCAATCATATTTTGGACGGGTTTCATGCTAAGGAGTACGTTATTGGTGCCTTTCTTGACATTCAACAAGCCTTTGACCGTGTATGGCATGATGGTCTACTGGCTAAGATCAAGAATTTAATGAATCCGCAACTTTTCAACTTAGTCTGCAGTTTCCTCTCTGACAGATGCTTTTTCGTGATTCAGGATGGTGTTGACTCCAGCACCAAATACATTTCTGCAGGCGTCCCTCAAGGGAGTGTATTAGGGCCAACGCTTTACAGCCTCTTCACCAGTGATATGCCTACTGGCCGGAGCAATAGGCTGATGATTGCTACATTTGCTGACGACACGGCCATTCTTTCAAAACATAGCTGCATCTATGAGGCCACCGATATGTTACAGCAATATCTCAAGTCGTTTGACTCTTGTCCGGGTCTTTTTCTCAATGACGTTTTAATTCCCCAAGCCTCATGCCACAAATACTTGGGCATTACCTTGGACCGTAGGCTAACCTTTGCCAGACATATCAGTGACATTGTCAGCAAGATTAGGAGGAAGGCGACCCAGTTGAGCTGGCTTTTACAATCAACTAATAAGCTCTCGCTGAGGAATAAAGCCCTAATCTACAAATGCATACCTGCACCGATTTGGAGGTACGGCATACAAGTATACGGAATCGCGGCCAGATGCCACTTGTCAGAAATAAGAATCTTACAGGCGAAAATACTACGAGCAGTCACTGGAGCCGAATGGTACATTCGCACAGTTGACCTCGCTAAAGACCTGCAAATCCCGCTCGTTGGGGATATTATTAATAGGCAAGCCAATATTTATAATAACAAGTTACGCAATCACCCTAATTTTCTAGCCAGGAAAATGTATAAGAGGAAAAAGAGAAAACGGCTTAAAAGGTTACACCCTCAGGACCTACCAACTAGGTCACTCTAAACTAGTTCACATTGGAGCACCCCTCAGATAAAAAACTTGAAAGAGTTGTTTTGAAGAATCGGAGCCAGCCAAACTGTGCATCTGCACATTTAATTCCCAAACGACCCGCCTGTGAAAATTCACTCCGCCAGATTAATATCTTGTCGATCGTCTTAAAATTCCGCCAGTTCTAGTAGGACATATAGTTTTGGTTTGTGCGAGCATTCTGCATGAGAGTCCATATATAAGCAAACTAAATCATCACTAGAAAGCGATATCATTATTTTATCATCCTGTTCATCGTCATCTCTTGCACCAATTCATCAAGCTGCCTGTTATCAACGAGATTCTGGAGTCAAGTTGTACATCATTCATCTTTTATTATCATCATTAATCATCATCATACTCTACTACACGTGCGCGCCGCGCCTAGTACAGTCTTCTATTTCACACTAGTGCAAGTTGTTAACCAACAGTATACTAGTTTAAACCATAGCTGTTAAATTGCAATTAGAATTACTAATCAATTAAATTATTTTTAGAAAATAATCGTAGTGACTATATAGTTCGCTTTTGAGAAATGTATGATAATTTAATGATTACGATTACAAAAAATCAGAAATAATCTTAAATTATCACAAATTTTTCAAAATAATCAGAAATAATTCAAAAATAATCGTTTTAAGTAGTCGGATTTTATTTAGATTATTTTCGATTATTTTGAATTGGGATCCTCCAATACGTCATCTGATGAAAAATCGCAATCACTCTCAAAAATTGACTGCGACATGTTAACCTAAATTAAAAATGTTGTTATACGTTGTTTACAACTGTTCCACCTTAAATACTTACCAAATATTATGAACACAATTCGATCACACAGAAAATTCACAATTTGTACAAAAATAACGTCACACTTAATCCCGACAAATATAGTTGTTCTAATATATAAATACGAGCCCGTCCACTATTAAATCGTACGGCATGCTACGTATGTAATGTTTAACAGATATATTTTTAATACCAATAAAGATAATACATACAATCATATTTTTATACCCTGTGCCCATTGAAAATGGGCAAAAGTGGTATAATGAATTTGTGTGAATGTATGTAACAGGCAGAAGGAAGCATCTCCGACCATATAAAGTATATATATTCTTGATCAGTATCAATAGCCGAATCGATTGACACCTGTCCGTCTGTCTGTCCGTCTGTCCGTCCGTCCGTCCGTCCGTCCGTCCGTCCGTCCGTCTGTATGAACGCGTGGATCTCAGCAACTATAAGAGCTAGAGACTTCAAATTTGGAATGTAGGTTCCTGAATACCATACGCAGGTCAAGTTTATTTTCAATTTTCGATATCTCACCCCCCGCCCACGCAAATAGAAGAAGACCTCAAATTCCAAGATAATTCAGCCTAACATGACTGATAGTTGAAGTATAACTCACGCTGATCAATTTGCTGCAAGTTTCATCTCGATCGACCCATAAATAAGGGAGATATTAAGGAATTTGTTTTAATTCCATTTTTTGGCCAAAGCGAGAGAGCATATGAAAATTCCATTTACGCAAACGAGAAAGCATATAAACTGATGTCTTGCACCGTCGGCCGCTGTGTGGCGCATTGTGTCATGTGGCATGTGGCGCCATCCATCGGCCACACTCAGAACTATACATTGTAATGTAAATTTAAATTAGCGATTGTTTACAATTTTTGTTAAGATAATACAGCTTAAATTAACAGAATAACCACGCTAAGCAATTTGCTGGAAGTTTCATAGCGATCGATCCATTAATAAAGGAGATATTAAGGAATTGGTTTTATTGCCATTATTTCATTATAATTTTCCAGTTGTCCAACACTATCCTACAACAGTCTGAGAGTTGTCCAGCCCTGACAAACTGAATAATTACTATTATTATATTAATTTTTATTTGCGATTGCTAACACGTTTGGTTGACAATTCTACGTTTCTATCATAGTATTAAAATAACTTAAATTTTCCGCATTACCAAAACCTATATATATAAACATTGCCTTAAATTTAAAAAAAAAATGGTTTGGCGCGCAATATAATAACAGCTGTGTGTACAGAGCAATTCCACTATAATTAAAATACTTTTCCCAAAATACTTTTAATTCAAGTACTGCACAGGGTATTCTACTGTCGCGCCCGCTCGACTGATCGGCTTGTTTCTTTTAAAAAATCAAATCTGCAAATGCAGTAAAAATATAAACACCATGAAGAAAATTTTTGCATGTAAGCCCGTGGATGGCTACAAGAGTTTTGCACTTTTAAGAAGAAACATTTTTGTAAAAAACTGTTTTATTGAAAATAATTTGTTTGTTCCTTAAATGATCAAAAATAGTCAGAAATAATCTAAAATAATCTAAAATAATCTAAAATAGTCAAAAATAATGTAAAATAATCTAAATAAAATCAAAATAATTCAAAATAATCTAAAAAAAAATCCGACTACTTGAAACGATTATTTTTGATTATTTTTGAATTATTTCTGATTATTTTGAAAAATTTGTGATAATTTAAGATTATTTCTGATTTTTTGTAATCGTAATCATTAAATTATGATGCGAAACCGAAAATAATCGTAATTTAATCATTAGCTCACGATTTAAACAAAAATAATCTAATTAAGAATGACTACGATTAATAATCATTATGGTATGGTTTAAACAATAAATCTTTAAATATATATAAAAAAAAAAAATTGAGACAACTTGCACTAGCGTGAATGGTAAAGTTGTACTAGGCGCAGTGCGCACGTCTAGTAGTGTATGGTAATCTGGTTGAACAGGGCAGCCATTATTGGTATCTTGAGGGGTATTGTTTCATGCTCCTTTGCGCTGCACGAAGCTCTTCGATGCTAATAAGGAGTGTTGATATTGTAGCATAAAGGGCAGCTATAGTCTCCTGCATTCCCTGTAGTAGTTTCACTAGGGACACATCTCCATTAGACTGGCTGTCTGACAGGTTGGGCACCTGAGTAATGGGGACCTGATTCTGGGGTGTAGAGCGATTGGTTGTGGGACAGGCGGGTCATTTAGCATTTTATCATCTCGTTGTAACTAGGGAGTTAGAGGGACCTAGTTGGTAGGTCCTGAGGGTGTGTTCTTTTGAGCCTTCTTCTCTTTTCCTTTTGTACATTTTTCTTGCTAGCGAATTAGAGTGATTACGTAATTTGTTACGATAAATTTTGAATTGCCTATTGATGATATCCCAAACAAGCGGGATTTGCAGGTCTTTTGAGAGGTCGACTGTGCGAATGTACCATTCAGCTCCAGTGATTGCTCGTAATATTTTCGCCTGTATGACTCCGATTTTGGACAAGTGGCATCTGGCCGAGATTCCATAAACTTGTATGCCGTACCTCCAAATCGGTGCTAGAATGCATTTGTAAATAAGGGCTTTATTCCTCAGCGAGAGTTTGTTATTGGATTGTAAAAGCCAGCTCAACTGGGTAGCGTTCCTCCTTATCGTGTTGACTATGTTGCTGATGTGCCTGGCAAAGGTTAATCTTCGGTCCAAGGTAATGCCCAAGTATTTGTGGTGTGAAGCTTGAGGAATAAATACATCGTTGAGAAAAAGACCCGGACAAGAGTCGTACCTGAGGGAGTAAGTCACACAGGCATATTTTCCAGGATTAACTCCAATATTCCAGTCAGAAGCCCAAACTTCAAACGACTTGAGATATTGCCATCGCTGTAAAGCGTTGGCCCTAATACACTCCCTTGAGGGACGCCTGCAGAAATGTATTTGGTGCTGGAGTCAACACCATCCTGAATCACGAAAAAGCATCTGTCAGAGAGGAAACTGCAGACTAAGTTGAAAAGTTGCGGATTCATTAAATTCTTGATCTTAGCCAGTAGACCATCATGCCATACACGGTCAAAGGCTTGTTGAATGTCAAGAAAGGCACCAATAACGTACTCCTTAGCATGAAACCCGTCCAAAATATGATTGACAACCCGATGGAGCTGTTCAGGTGTACCATGTTCCAACCTGAATCCAAATTGGAAACGAGGAATCACTCGCATCAAATCCGGAGAGCCCCTAATCCTCCTCAGAATGCACTTCTCAAGCAGTTTGCCAAACGCGGGGAGAAGGCTAATTCGCCGATATGAGTCCAGTTGGTCTGGCGGCTTCCAATTTTTATGCAGCATTATAATTTTGGCTTTTTTCCAGACCCTAGGAATATAACCCAGTCGTAGGGCGGCGTTGAAGATCAATAACAAAAACAGTACCGCCTTAACTGGAAATAGTTTGATGCACCTATTGTCAAAGACATCCGCGCCAGGAGCTTTACCATTTTTCAGCAACCTGATTTCTCCAACCACCTCATCAAAAGTGATGGGGGTCACCGAAAGGCACATTTGGAACGGAGACTCAAGGGTTAAAGCTACTTTGCGTACCGTACTGAGGGACGCGGTTTCAAAGGGCGAGAAACGTTCTTCCAGGCTCAAAGCGAAGGCTTCAGCTCTGTCCATAGGCGATCTGGCCCAAGTACCATCTTTCTTCCGGACTGGGAACTTAGAAGCTGCCTGTCTCTTGTAACGGCGCGTCAACTGCCAGAGTGCGAAGCGGGAACTCTCATCAGCAGTGGCTCTCTCAAGCATGTTGTCAATGGATTATTTTTTGAGTGACACCTGCTCACTCTTAACCCTATTGGCAATGCGACGATACATGCGGCCGATACGGATGTCATGCGTACGGGTGTACTCTCTTCTCAACCTTCTTTTTAAAGCAAGGAGTCCTTCGAGAACAGGCGAGGTTAGGATATGACGTCGAGTGGCGGGAGCAGGAGGTAAGCGAAAACAAAATTTATCCTCCCAATTTCATTGCGATCGGATAATAAACTCAGAAGTTATTAAAAACTCAATATTACTCAGTGTCCGGCCACAGGAAGAAGAAGAGCATTTTGACGCTACAGCGCGTTATAGGAACTATGAGTGTTACTCTTATTTCCATTTTGAAGAATAAGTATAGGGTCTCTCATAGTCGACTTCGACTGTAGCCTTTCCGACTGTTGTTTGTTTTAAAGTGGCCAAATAACAAAATACCAACGAAGTCCAAAAAATAATAAAAAATTTGTTGTAGTGTTCTTAAAGTATTCTAATTCTGAAAATAGATAAATTTTATAATACGGAATAACAAAAAAATGTAAAAAGCTAAAATATGGGACTTTTTGCCTATAGTGCACTGCACCCTTGGGGCCATAGTGGATAGATTAAAAATTACTAGTTTTCTACAGAATTATTTAATTGTTAAAATTCTAAGACAAACTTGACCTTTTCAAGGCCACAGGAGTATTGTAAACCAATTTGGTGACCCTAGCTTTTATAGTCTCTGAGATCTAGGCGCTCATACAGACAGACGGACAGACGGACAGACGGACATGGCTATATCGACTCGGCTGGTGATGCTGATCAAGAATATATATACTTTGTGGGGTCTGCCGGACTTCCTTCGCCCTGTTACGCACATTTTGACAAATTTAATAGACACTTTTTAACTTTTTTTTAAAAAAGTAAAGGGTCTAAAAACACTCAATCTTAGCTCTGAGCAAAATAGATAAGACGGTCGCAGCAGTAGCTTGTGAGAATGCACAGATAACATACTCACAAACACTTGTTAGTAAGGGTTGTAGTGTCCGATAGTCAAGTCGATTGAAATTGTTGTCAGTGTAATGGAAATTGCTGAAAAGCAATTCACACTCAGCAGTAGATAATTGCATGAAACAGATGCGGAGCATAGATAAAAACCGCATGCGTTTTGTCTCGCTCACACATGGTCACTTGCGGACAATCGCACAAAAAGGAGTTGTGAAAGATCACGCCATAATGCTGTTAGAATTATTCCAGTGCCGAAAACAGCGTGTATTGGAAATCGACAGCGTGTCTTGAGTTATTTGGAAGCCAGCGTCATTTCAATGTGCAGTGAGCAGTGCCCAAATAAAGTCGCAAAAGTGCGTATTGCAAATTTTGGAGAGTTTTCGCCACATGGCATTTATGTAATACAAATTACATAAACATTATTAATTAGTTGGAAATTTGTTTAAAAATCAATCTGCGCTACTTGGCAACGGCCAGAATCAATATTTTCGGCAATAGCCCGAGTGGAATTGAAAGTTTTAAGGTGATTGTGAAATAAAAATATATATATATATAATAAGAAATACACGAATCGCGTATATGAAAAAAATATAATTTTATTGAATCATTACGCTTAGATGCAAAACTTAAAACTAATTCTAAAGTATGTTGACGGCGCTTAGCAAACCTCGGCTGTGAGCTTTCGGAGTAAAAGCTTTCTGCACTTGTATAAACAGAGATCTTATGGATCTCTCTCTTGAGCTGAAATATTTGGGGCGCTTCGCGACAGCCTGGATTTGTGCCACGTCGGCAGATTTGACCCTTGGTGCGAATAGCGATTCTAACGGATGTTTATGTTATTGTCCGAATCGTGGGAGCGTTCGAATTGTTATTTTCACCAAGTTGTTTGTGTAATTGATATTTTATAATATGATAGGGGGAATGCGTGTGAATGTTTATAAGTGGTTATGGTGGCTATGTGCAATACATATGTTACTTCCCCATCAATAAAAAATTTGCCTGTCCTCAGGCGATTACTTTCGGGTATAATGTTGGTTCAGATTCAATTACAATATTTTCATTTTCATTTTGATTTGGGATTGGATTTGAATTTATAACATTTGCCTGTGGGGTTGTTTCTGATTGTTTCTTATATTTAACAATTATTTTGTGTGGTATGGTTTTATACTTATAGCTAAAATATAATATTAGTGCGATTACAATTAATATGAGTGCTGTTACAATTACAGTTTGGAATGTATTATAATGTTTAGTGTGTTCTTGTACAATTTCTTTTGCTTGTATGTATGATATTGGTTCTAGTTTTGTTACATTATTATTGACATAAATTGTTTGTGTGTAATCTAATAAAGTATTTGTTATAAATATGTCTTCTATTTGAACTGAACAATTGAATGCTTTAATGATGTTATTTTTATCTATTGATATTTCTCTATTTAAACAATTTTGATTTAAAACAGTTTTGGGTAGGTTCCATGTTAACATTATATTTGGCTCAACATATTTTATTTCAAATGATTTATGTGTTTTTGAATATCTACATTCTGTTGTGGTTTGAATTAATATTCCTGTTATACATTTGTTCATTACTAAGTCTTTTGATTTTACTGTAAAAGCTTGGTTGTTTTGTACGTAGTATCTGTCATGTATGGTTTCTGTTAAAATATTTTTATTTTCGTCGGGGTAGGGAACAATTTCGTAAATAGGGGTATTTATGACTTCACGCGGAATATGGGAAATAATCAGAATTTCATTTGTTGTTGTTTTTAACCAAGTAGATGTTTTAATATTTAGAATTTTTTCTGAATTTACGTGTAATAACGGACTATGCTTTAATAATTTTGGATTAAATATACCTAATCTTGTTAACTGCATTCCTAACTCAATATCTTCGATATATTCGGTAAATTCTTTTAAATTAAATGTTAACATAGACAATTTTTCTTCTCCTTCATTGATCAAACTTAGTGTGTTTGTAACTTCTATCCCTTTATTTACTGCTTCTATTATTTGATTAAGTTCATTCACTTGCACGCTGTTTTCTGATAAGTTGTTTATTTTGAGTTCTAATTCTGCTCTGTCTTCTTGATCTAGTGTTCCGAAAAGATATTTATAAAATGTTCCCATGAAATTTATAAGTCCTCGTTTATTTCGTTGTGCTATTCTGATGCCGTTCATTTCTCTATTTAGTTTTTCGGTGAGGTATTGGATTTGTGCGAGTTCTTTAAATTCTGTCGTTTGTTTAATTAAGTTATTGTATGTGTTTTCAATTTTTGTAAGATTAACAGTTAAGTAATGATATTCGTAGTTAATTGGAATATTTATAGTTCCCGTTGTGAATATAAGGTAACCATTTTTAGGTTGGATCGGGTTTACTTCGAGGCTTTGGCCCTGGACTTGTTGAATAAGATACATTATCATGAATGTAACTAGAAGTTGTATAAATTTATGTTGTAGTTTCCTGATTTGGGTTTTCATTTGGGGATGCGCTGGAATTATCATATTTACTCTTATTAATTTTCTTTTTCTTTTTAAATTTAGATTTGTAGTGTACAATTTTTCTGCCTCTGTTTGTCTCTTCGAAATGTTTCTCATCTATTTGTTTTAAACTACCTGTCTTTTTAAATGGATTAGTTGATTTTGACCGAACCAATGGGGACTGTCTGTAATTAGTGTCTATTTGAAAATCTGTACGGTTTTCATTTAATTTTTCTATTTGATTTGTTTTATTTAATTGTGTATTATATTCTGGAGTGCCTGCGTATATGAATATATCTGCTGGGGTTCTTCCTGTTGTATTGTGCTTCGTTTTATGATTATATGTGTAAAGTATTATTTCGAATCTAGTTAGTTTGTCTTCCTGATTTGATTCACAATTTATAATTCTTAATTTTTCATTTACAGTTTTATGAAATCTTTCTACATCAGAAATTCCGTTTTTACTTGTTGTAACATTTAAATCTACTCCTTCTGATTTTAGCCATATCTGTAATGCTGAGCATAAGAAGGCTGGGTCCTTATCTGCTTTAATTTCTTTTGGTTTTCCCATGTTAGTGAATATTTTAAGTAACGCTCTTTTTGCTTCTAACCAATCTCTACCGTTTACTTTGATTAATGTTGCGAATTTGGAATAAATGTCAATACAAGACAAAAATTGATTATTATCTATCATATAAAAATCTATAACATATTTTTCTCTAGGATTAAAGGTTTCTGGCGTTAATTCAAAAGCTAACTTTGTATTTCTATGTTCTGTTTTAGCAATGTTACAAGTTTGACATTCGTTAATAATGTTTTGAATTAGATTTTGGTAATCTGGGTAATAATATTTTTCCTTAAATAATAAAGTAAGTTTTTCTATACCTGGATGAAGTAACTCCCTGTGGGTTTTTATAATAAATTCTTTAAATTCTGCATATGTTTGAATATCAATTAAGATTTTATTGGACTTCATAGCTTTCGTTAAATTACTTGGGCTGATTATTTCTATAAAAGCGGTTTGGAAGATTAGGAAATCTGCTTCGTTATGAAAGTAGATTACACTTTTCTTAGTACATAAGTATTCTTTAATAAATTCTTTAGCGTTAGTGTTTGTCATTTCTGTATAAAAAATTTGTATTTTTATTTTATGAAAGTAATTAATTACGTTTATTTTATTAGTATTATTTTTAATAAATTCTATTTGTCTGTTATAATAGTTAAGTGGTCTTTCCGTTATTGAAATATAAGACTGATTGTCTTCTTGCGCGCTATGTATTGTTGCGGCTGTACTGTTAGGGGTTTCTCCTAATAAAATTTCGTCTAATTTTATTCTTGATAGGGCGTCTGCAACGTAATTTTCTTTGCCGGGGACGTATTTAATGTGATAATCAAATTCATTTAATTTGATTTTCCATCTTTGTAACTTCATGTTTGGCTCTTTTACATTGCTTAACCAAACTAGCGGTTTATGATCGCTAAGGATTTCAAATTTTCTACCAAAAAGATAGGACCTGAAGTATTTTGTGGCCCAAACAATAGCTAAAAGTTCTTTTTCTATTGCGGAGTAATTTATTTCGTGTTCGTTTAATGTTCTACTTGCATAGCATATTGGTTTATGGTTTTGGGAAAGTACCGCACCAATAGCAATATTACTTGCATCAGTAGTTAATGAAAATGGCTTTTCAAAATTGGGATAAATAAGTATTGGCTCAGAAGTAATGAGCACTTTTAGCTTTTCAAATGCTGAAATGTATTCTTCGTTTTTGATGTCAATAGTTGCGTTTTTCTTCAATTTTAAAGTCATTGGTTTGACTATGTGGGCAAAGTTCGGAATAAATTTTCGGTAATAACCGCAAAGACCTAAAAAAGACTTGATTTCTTTGGTTGTTTTTGGTATTGGGAAATTTTGTATGGCAGTGACTTTTGTCGGGTTTGGTTTTATACCTTCGGTTGTTACAATGTGACCAAGGAACTCAGTTTCCTTTTTCAAAAATTCACATTTGTCCAACTGCAATTTTAAATTGGCCTCCCTGAGTTTCTTAAAAACTCTTTTTAATGATAACATGTGTTCTTCCAATGAAGTGGAATACACAATTATATCATCCATGTAGACCAAACAATCTTTATAGATTAAGTCTTCTAACAGATTGTTCATGCAACGTTGAAAAGTTGCAGGTGCATTTTTTAAACCAAATGGCATGCGAGTGTATTCGAAATGTCCATTTTTTGTCGAAAATGCTGTTTTTTGGATAGAATCAGTATCCATTTGGATCTGATGAAAACCTTTTGCGAGATCAATGGTAGTGAAATATTGACATTTTCCAAGTTTGTCTAATATATCATCCATGACCGGAATTGGATATTTGTCGTCCACAGTAATTTCATTCAGGTTTCGGTAGTCAATGACTATCCTGAATTTTTGTTTTCCTGATGAATCACTTTTCTTTGGAACAATCCAAATTGGGGAACAATAAGGGGAATTCGATTTTCGAATAATGCCCTGTTTTATCATTTCCTTCATTTGTTTTTCTACCTCTGCATCATATGCTTGTGGGTATTTGTAGGGTCGTTTGTAAATTGGGTCTTCGTGTTTAGTCTGAATGACATGCTTAATTGTACTAGTAAAGGTCAAATTTTCACCTTCTCTGTACTGTATGTCGCTAAACTCAAATAAGACCTTAGTTAATTTACTTTTTTCTTCATCGTTTAGATGTTCTAATCTGAACTGATTGTTTTCTTCAAGTTCATTGTCAATTGAAAAATTGAATGGCCTATCTTCTGTAGAAGGGGGGTCAAGGCAATCAATTATGTTTTCTTTTGTATGTGGCGGATCAAGGCAATCAAATGCGGTCTTGTCCTTTGTAAAGTCCTCATGATTATATCTCATGATGAACGGGTAATCATTTAAGATTACAGTTTCTTCCTTATAATTAATTGTTGCCTGGCAAGCTTCTAGAAATTCCCTGCCTAATAATACATCGTAATTTTCTGAAAATTCGTGTATATAAAATTTTTGAGTTAAAGGGCAAAGCTTGCTAGGAAACAAGGAAATGTATTGATTTAGACTTACATTTCCGTTGATAGTTTGAACGTTTAGTTGGTATTTTTTTATCGGGAAATCCAGATAATTTCTTTTCATTAGATTTATCGTGGATCCTGTATCTATTACGCATTTAAGATGCTGGTCATTCATGATGACTCGAATAAAGGGATTTCTTCTTGATCTTGGTCCGAGGCTGGTAGATGAAAATTTTCAGCCGTATCCATTTTGGATTGACCACTAGAACTTTCGCGCTGTCTTTTTACAGGCTGATTAGAAGTATTGGGAGAACCATTGTTTGTTTGGTAATTCAATGGGTTCTGACTTCGGCCTTGATAAAGATTCTGCTTGAATTCTTTATGAAGTTGTTGGTTACTTTCAATTGGTTTTTGTGAAGGATAGGTGAAGTTCTGGGGATTTGGTGGGCTTGCCACGGGATAGAAACTCTGATTTCCCTTATTCCTGCGAGAATCAGTATTGTTGGTATTGTTTTGTAAATTGTTATTAGAGTTAGGTTTCGTACGGTCAGAAAAGCTATTTTCATAAAGTCCCTCTCTTTGAGATACTTGTTTTAATTTAGATAGTGTTGTAATATCGAACCTAGCAAGGGTCATAAATATTCTATCTGGCAATTTCCTTGTAATAACATCTTTAATTGTGTTGTTCATGGCATTTGTATAGAGAATGGTGTTCGATGGACTATTTTCTAACATTAATTTATTTGAAATAATAAATGACTTATGTTCTAGTTCTTCGACGAACTTACGAATGCTGTCTTTGTAGTTGGTGTTGTAGAGGCGACGAAGTAGTTCCTCGAATGGTGTCTGTGTCTTAAATTCTTCGATGAGGGCTCTCTTTAGATCCATCCAGGTTGTTGCTCCTGTTAGTTGTGACACCCGTTGCGCTGCTCCAGACGTCTGCAACTCGATAGCTCCAAAAAGAATGTGATGTTGGCGAATGTCCTCCGTTGGATAAAGGCTCATTATAAAATCAACCCTCCTGATGAAAGCCGTAAGGTCCTCGGTTTGTCCCTCGAAGACGGGCACTTGCCTGATTTGCCCCAGAGCTTGCTTCAGATGCAGCTCCGATAGTTGTGTTGGTGGTGTTGCCATTTTGTAGATTTAGATTTATTCGTATTGGTTTATTTTGGTTGTTTTTATTTAATTGGCCTAGGACTGAAATTGTCCCGTAACGGTCAACTTTTATTTCAATGTACTATTAAACACACGAATATTTTTTTTGTTTTTGTTTTTGTTCAGTGGCGGTCACAGCTTTGTCAAGCGGGCCACTTATTTTTGTCCACACACAGCTCAGTATAGAGAGACTTATGTGTTAGGTGAACTGCACTGTGCACTTGCGATTAATTAAACTTCACTTAAGTGGCGGTCACACTATTGTCAAGCGGGCCACAATTGGATTTTAATTAATTAACTGCACACGGGTTCTTTGGCGGATATTAATTATGTCACAAATTGTAAATTTGTCCGAATCTCTATTTTGCGTTAATTCGCGAAATCAATCTTAAAAGGATCACTTGGTCGTACAAGGATTCCTTTATCACTAGATTGTAATAGGATCACGGTTTTACTATGACTTAACAATATCCTACCGGCTGCGCCAATAAGAAATACACGAATCGCGTATATGAAAAAAATATAATTTTATTGAATCATTACGCTTAGATGCAAAACTTAAAACTAATTCTAAAGTATGTTGACGGCGCTTAGCAAACCTCGGCTGTGAGCTTTCGGAGTAAAAGCTTTCTGCACTTGTATAAACAGAGATCTTATGGATCTCTCTCTTGAGCTGAAATATTTGGGGCGCTTCGCGACAGCCTGGATTTGTGCCACGTCGGCAGATTTGACCCTTGGTGCGAATAGCGATTCTAACGGATGTTTATGTTATTGTCCGAATCGTGGGAGCGTTCGAATTGTTATTTTCACCAAGTTGTTTGTGTAATTGATATTTTATAATATGATAGGGGGAATGCGTGTGAATGTTTATAAGTGGTTATGGTGGCTATGTGCAATACATATGTTACTATATATATATTGTCTTGTGCTAATTCCTTGTTAAAGTTTTTAGGGAATATTTCTGGTTCCCTATAAAGCTGGCCGGTCCCTCCTCCGCGCTTTCGCGCTGCCTCAACTCACGCTAGGACGCACCGGTCAGATACGCCCCCTCGCAGCACCCTGCACTGCGGCCAAGCGCCGCGCAGTTTGAGAGCAACTGTGCAAAAGTGCAGATGTGACGCCGAAGAGTCAAGAAGCATTGTACACGCATATACCGACCAGTACCCGTATTGCGTCCTAGCGCTGTCTCATAAATTGTGCTTCGGGAAACCTGGTCGGTGCCTTAAAGTGCCCTAGGAGCACTACAGTTTTGGAGGCGCTGAATCTTTAACTGAAATCTACCGTACAGTTGGACAAGCATCACAGCAGAGTATCGTTGTTGGCCACGATAAAGCTGCATCAATAGCAACGCTTGTTGGCCCTGCCCGAGACTGCGAATCTGGGTCTGTTACTTCACACATTCTTGATGGCCTTCGAGTGCGACTAGCTACGTTCGTCCGTGGGACAAGCGTACGCATGCTCAAAGCCTAGGAAGTCGTGGTTGGCTTGACGCAGCCACATTCAACCCTGCATCAAATTGGTATCGCTTAAATTTAATTTCGTAAATAATTTTTGAATTCAATTTAAATACAGTTACTGATAAATTTTATGTTCCTTAGTTAAGTTTGCATCGATTCACCCACACATCATGTTTACACGACAGTAGTCATGGTCGTCATACACCTTGTCGGATCAACGAAAATTTAATCCACAGCAATCTCGGCGACTGCATCGATGGGCCCAACGTGCACACGGCGATGGATAATGTGTTTGTGAGTAATTCTTGTAAGAGTATCTAAATTTGAGTACATGTTCCATGTATGGATTTATGTATGATTTTTTTATTGCGATCAAGCGTGACCACCTTGTTTTGATAAGCTTTGTTTAAACATGATATGGTAGTTGCTATGAATTCCCCGATGTTTTGATACATGGTCAAATTGTTTCCATGATAGTTTTAGTTGAATCAGTAATATTTTGTAATTCTCCTTTTGTTTGATAATAGATAAGAACTTATTATCACCCTAAATAGTGTGAATATCTTGTAGTCGCAATATGAATCAGCGAGAATATTATATCCTTTGATTATGCTTAATATGAAAGATAGGAATATATATATATAAAATAAATGAATTGTATTCGATAATAAAAATGATGAAGTGAGTCCTTATTAAGGTTTAAAGCTAATACAGATGAACACATGCTTTCGTAACATTTTCTAGAGATGCGCTAACATTAGTTTAGGGGTAGCTAAAACATATACAAGAGCTACCATGGTAGGGTGGGTAAAGAATCGGGTACAACGACATCTATGGTATACCCGACATCCGATCGCTAAGCTTAAAGTTCCTTTTCTTTTTCTGTGGTTAAGTCCGGTACAAATTTGAACATTTCCATTTAAATACAGATAGTGCACTTATCATTTATTAACAGTGGTGTAAGTATAGTTAGACAAGGAAAGAACCCACGCCCCATCCGACGAGCTGAAGTCCAGAGACAGCAAGAAGTGCACGAACTCCAAGTCTCCTATACACAAATTGTGGGTTTATTATCAACATCCAATACCCACACGCTACAGGGTCAGCGCCGAAAACTGTAGATATGTATGTATATACAGAAGTGACGTTTGGATGGTCAAACAAAAGCAAGAGCGCGAAAGGAAACAACAACAACTTGTGAGTGAGCGGTGCAAAAACAAAAACGATTGCACAAACAAAACACACACAAACAGATGAAGATAAGGAAATGCCAAAACTAAGTTTAGCAAATTGCATATAAATTAAAACAGAGGCTTGTAAACTTACAGCACGCAAAATGACAACACTTTACACAGTAGTTAATATGTTCAGAAACCAAAGTGCACAAAATAAACAAAATATTTAATTAAAATGCAGAATATAAATCACAAATAAATAAAATTTGAGAAGCGAAAAAAAAACACGTCTGTGATACTCAACTGAGAACTCTCTCTAATCTAAATAATTCAAATAAGTTGGAAAAGTGTCCCCTTTACAATTTTATTGATATATTTAAATGTATATGTAGACATAAAAATTAGCAGTTCCACTATAATTAAAATACTTTTTCAATAAAACTTTTATTTTAAGACCTGCACAGGGCTTTCAAAAATTTTGTTCTCGATTTACGGAGGCGGAAGGGGGCGTGTCAAAATTTTAAGAAAAACTTGATCTGCTTAGCCCATAGACGAATCACCATACCAAATTTGGTGACTCTAGCTCTTATAGTCTCTGAGATCTAGGCGCTCATACAGACAGACGGACAGACGGACATGGCTATATCGACTCGGCTGGTGATGCTGATCAAGAATATATATACTTTGTGGGGTCTGCCGGACTTCCTTCGACCTGTTACACACATTTTTTTTTTGTTAAACTTAATAGACCCTTTTTTACTTTTTTTTCAAAAAGTAAAGGGTCTAAAAAACAGAAAAAAGTGTGTCTCTTGTAGGTCTCGAACTCCAGACCATTGCGCCAATGAAGCCATTGTCGATTATTTAACATTTTTTAAAAGCTGGACTCGAACTCTAGATCCCACGGCAAGAATGCGACACTCTTACCACTGCACCAATGAAGCCATATTCACCAATTTGCCAATTACTAGTTTTGTACAGAAGTGAAATTAATAATTCAATGCCTTAAGTTGCTGCCTGCACATTTCCTGCCATTGTACATTCGATAGTTTGTTTGCTTTAAATCTCCGGTGTTTATTGTCCGATCGTGATAAAACTTTCAGGATACATTAGGACCCTGATGCTTGTCCTGTGTGCCAAAATTCAAGGCTCCAGTTTTAAAATTGACCATTATATGGGATTTAACGTTTTTTTTTGAATATCTTCCGAGATTACTTTCCGATCGCGATGAAATTTTCAGGATACTTTAGGACCCTGATACCAGTCCTGTGTGCCAAAATTCAGGACTCTAGCTTTAATATTTTTTATTTAATGGGCTTTCAAAAATTTTGTTCTCGATTTACGGAGGCGGAAGGGGGCGTGTCAAAATTTTAAGATAAACTTGACCTTTGTGCACCCCTTAGGAGTATTCTCACCAAATTTTGTGACCCTAGCTCTTTTAGTCTCTGAGATCTAGGCGCTCATACAGCAGCACAGACGGACAGACGGACATGGCTATATCGACTCGGCTGGTGATGCTGCTCAAGAATATATATACTTTATGGGGTCTGCCGGACTTCCTTCGCCCTGTTACGCACATTTTGACAAATTTAATAGACACTTTTTAACTTTTTTTTTAAAAAAGTAAAGGGTCTAAAAACACTCAATCTTAGCTCTGAGCAAAATAGATAAGACGGTCGCAGCAGTAGCTTGTGAGAATGCACAGATAACATACTCACAAACACTTGTTAGTAAGGGTCAGCGCCGAAAACTGTAGATATGTATGTATATACAGAAGTGACGTTTGGATGGTCAAACAAAAGCAAGAGCGCGAAAGGAAACAACAACAACTTGTGAGTGAGCGGTGCAAAAACAAAAACGATTGCACAAACAAAACACACACAAACAGATGAAGATAAGGAAATGCCAAAACTAAGTTTAGCAAATTGCATATAAATTAAAACAGAGGCTTGTAAACTTACAGCACGCAAAATGACAACACTTTACACAGTAGTTAATATGTTCAGAAACCAAAGTGCACAAAATAAACAAAATATTTAATTAAAATGCAGAATATAAATCACAAATAAATAAAATTTGAGAAGCGAAAAAAAAACACGTCTGTGATACTCAACTGAGAACTCTCTCTAATCTAAATAATTCAAATAAGTTGGAAAAGTGTCCCCTTTACAATTTTATTGATATATTTAAATGTATATGTAGACATAAATAATAGCAGTTCCACTATAATTAAAATACTTTTTCAATAAAACTTTTATTTTAAGACCTGCACAGGGTATCCACCTGTCGCGCCCGCTCGACTGATCGGCTTGTTGTTTAACGAATTTTCTTTATTTATTAATATTCCTTCATCAGTTATTTCAATTAATTGTAACCTTTTCCTAGCTCTTTTTGTTGTCTTTGTTTCTTTCCTGAGCTGCAGTAGTTTCGTGGATCCACTTCGTATGCGATGTCGCGCGTTATTTTCTCGTACAGCCCTCGCTGCACTGTTTTCCTTAGCAACTCTAGTTACTTGTTTGCTGCTACTTGCAGTTTTTTCGGTGTTGCTTCGTGCAGCCTTTTTCGGTGCTGCTACTGCAGGCTTTTCGGTGCTGCTACTTGCAGGCTTTTCGGTGCTGCTACTGCAGGCTTTTCGGTGCGGCAACTGCAGGCTTTTCGGTGTTCGGTTGCTCCGGTTGCAGGTACCTCAGCGTAGATGTTGTCTTCTACGTGCTGTACTTCCCGTCGACGTTATGTTGTGGCTGCTCCGGTTACATGTACATTCACGTAGATCTTGCCTTCTACGTACTGTACTTCCCGTCGTCGCTTTGTTGATGTTGTTGCTCCACTGCCTTTCGTCCGATCCCACGCTGCAGTCGTTCTTTTGCCGCAGGCAGAAGGGATCATCTCCGACCCTATAAAGTATATATTTTCTTGATCAGTATCAATAGCCGAGTCGATTGACACCTGTCCGTCTGTCCGTCCGTCCGTCTGTATGAACGCGTGGATCTCAGCATCTATAAGAGCTAGAGACTTCAAATTTGGAATGTAGGTCCCTGAATACCATACGCAGATCAAGTTTATTTTCAATTTTCGATATCTCAACCCCCGCCCACGCAAATAGAAGAAGACCTCAAATTCCAAGATAATTCAGCCTAAAATGACTGATAGTTGAAGTACAGCTCACGCTGAGCAATTTGCTGCAAGTTTCATCGCGATCGACCCATAAATAAGGGAGATATTAAGGCATTTGTTTTAATTCCATTTTTTGGCCAAAGCGAGAGAACATATAAAAATTCCATTTGCACAAACGAGAAAGCATATGATAATGTTTTGCTCTGTCGTTCGCTGTGTGGCGTATTGTGGCAACACCAAAATGAGGGTATCGACATCTATCGAATACTTTACGGTTGATGACTTGGTGTTTGCCCATCACTGAGATATCATTCTCCGATTTTCACCGAAGCTTCGAGTCATTTTGAATCACGAAACGTTGTAACGATTTGAAATCCCATTTTTTTTAGAATTAATAAATATCCCCAAAAAAACCTCTACACGAGGTAAAAATCTAGTGACGAAAGCATATTCACGCCCTAAAATTACTGATATCAAATTTTGTAACGAACAATATTAATTTTAATATATAAACTATTCTAATATAAAAAATAGTTTGGCATTCCGCACATTGCGCAAAAAGGTGCAGCATAATTAAAAAACCTTTCTGCGCAAAACCTTTATGTTCAGAAACCAAAGTGCACAAAATAAACAAAATATTTAATTAAAATGCAGAATATAAATCACAAATAAATAAAATTTGAGAAGCGAAAAAAAAACACGTCTGTGATACTTAACTGAGAACTCTCTCTAATCTAAATAATTCAAATAAGTTGGAAAAGTGTCCCCTTTACAATTTTATTGATATATTTAAATGTATATGTAGACATAAATAATAGCAGTTCCACTATAATTAAAATACTTTTTCAATAAAACTTTTATTTTAAGACCTGCACAGGGTATCCACCTGTCGCGCCCGCTCGACTGATCGGCTTGTTGTTTAACGAATTTTCTTTATTTATTAATATTCCTTCATCAGTTATTTCAATTAATTGTAACCTTTTCCTAGCTCTTTTTGTTGTCTTTGTTTCTTTCCTGAGCTGCAGTAGTTTCGTGGATCCACTTCGTATGCGATGTCGCGCGTTATTTTCTCGTACAGCCCTCGCTGCACTGTTTTCCTTAGCAACTCTAGTTACTTGTTTGCTGCTACTTGCAGTTTTTTCGGTGTTGCTTCGTGCAGCCTTTTTCGGTGCTGCTACTGCAGGCTTTTCGGTGCTGCTACTTGCAGGCTTTTCGGTGCTGCTACTGCAGGCTTTTCGGTGCGGCAACTGCAGGCTTTTCGGTGTTCGGTTGCTCCGGTTGCAGGTACCTCAGCGTAGATGTTGTCTTCTACGTGCTGTACTTCCCGTCGACGTTATGTTGTGGCTGCTCCGGTTACATGTACATTCACGTAGATCTTGCCTTCTACGTACTGTACTTCCCGTCGTCGCTTTGTTGATGTTGTTGCTCCACTGCCTTTCGTCCGATCCCACGCTGCAGTCGTTCTTTTGCCGCAGGCAGAAGGGATCATCTCCGACCCTATAAAGTATATATTTTCTTGATCAGTATCAATAGCCGAGTCGATTGACACCTGTCCGTCTGTCCGTCCGTCCGTCTGTATGAACGCGTGGATCTCAGCATCTATAAGAGCTAGAGACTTCAAATTTGGAATGTAGGTCCCTGAATACCATACGCAGATCAAGTTTATTTTCAATTTTCGATATCTCAACCCCCGCCCACGCAAATAGAAGAAGACCTCAAATTCCAAGATAATTCAGCCTAAAATGACTGATAGTTGAAGTACAGCTCACGCTGAGCAATTTGCTGCAAGTTTCATCGCGATCGACCCATAAATAAGGGAGATATTAAGGCATTTGTTTTAATTCCATTTTTTGGCCAAAGCGAGAGAACATATAAAAATTCCATTTGCACAAACGAGAAAGCATATGATAATGTTTTGCTCTGTCGTTCGCTGTGTGGCGTATTGTGGCAACACCAAAATGAGGGTATCGACATCTATCGAATACTTTACGGTTGATGACTTGGTGTTTGCCCATCACTGAGATATCATTCTCCGATTTTCACCGAAGCTTCGAGTCATTTTGAATCACGAAGCGTTGTAACGATTTGAAATCCCATTTTTTTAGAATTAATAAATATCCCCAAAAAAACCTCTACACGAGGTAAAAATCTAGTGACGAAAGCATATTCACGCCCTAAAATTACTGATATCAAATTTTGTGACGAACAATATTAATTTTAATATATAAACTATTCTAATATAAAAAATAGTTTGGCATTCCGCACATTGCGCAAAAAGGTGCAGCATAATTAAAAAACCTTTCTGCGCAGTGCCGAATGCCAAACTATTTTTTATATTAGAATAGTTTATATATTAAAATTAATATTGTTCGTCACAAAATTTGATATCAGTAATTTTAGGGCGTGAATATGCTGTCGTCACTAGATTTTTACCTCGTGTAGAGGTTTTTTTGGGGGGATATCAGAGATTTTTGGAATTCCAATTAAAAAGAATTATCCCCGACAAAAGGTTTTATATGTACAAACATTTGTAGAATTTCAATGTTTGTAATATATTGAATTTCAATTGATGTAATACATATATTAAAAATTGATAAAAATGCATAGGCGCCATTTTTAATAAATTGCATACATTTTAAAGAATACAAAATTTTTCATCTCATCTCAGAGTGGCTTAGACTTAATGTTTAAATAACTTCTATTCAAATATTTGCAAAAAAAGTTTCCAATCAAATTTAAATTAAAATGCTGAAAATTTAAAAAAATCGGATGACAGAATATCCCAGAGTTCGAACCCGGGACCTCTCGCATGTAGGTCTAACCCATCAACCATTAAGCCAATGAGCCTACCGTCAGGCGCGTGCTAAATTGCAATTTTGTTTGACATTACATTTTGCCCTCGTCGCTGCTGTTCTGACACTAAGGAAAATCCAACGAGCTATTTACCAAGTACCTGCTAAATTGCAGCTTTGTTTGCATAGCTGTAATTATCCTTACATGTTCTTCTAGTCCATTCTGTTAAGATGAATAAGTTATGTTTACAAGGCCGTGATAATTCTTACATTTCTCACCGTTGCTGTTTTTCTTAAAACCCACAAAGGAAAATATGTGTAGATTAAAAATGTAATATCTAGGCAAAACGAATTATCCCAGATATGACCTATATACCAAAAGTTGCATAATTTCATTGGCTATGATATATTGAAAATATACCAAAATCGTAGGCGCCGTTTTCTTATTAATTAAATAAATATGCAAGCACACTAAAATTTACATAAAATTTTGATACTGTAACATACGACTTAATATTATAATAACTTTTAAACGAGTTAACGGATTTGGATTATTGAGGTACCAATCGATCCTTAGTTAACATTGGCATCATATAACATTAAATTTTTCTATCATTAGGCACTAACGGGCCCACCAGCTCCAATCTAACAGCTGATACCTCGACAGGATTTTTTTACGGCACCAATCTGAAAACGCTATATTTTGTCAACCCGAATTTTGCCTGACATGTGTTATATATCAAAATTTGCGCAATGTCTCCACGCTTTAGAATAAATAATCAAAAATACAATCTTAAGGACTCAATTTTTTGCAAATTCACAAAAAGTAAAAAAAAAAATTAATTATGTAATTTTTACATCATGTAATAATCTTACAGAATTAGTTTAAACTTATATTAAAGCTATTTTGATAACCTTTCGAGTGATGTAAAAAAAATTTTCATAGGGTCTATGGTTTGGCCGCAGTTTTCTATTGAATTTCAACTATTCTAACTTTTTCCCGCCAAACTAGCGGTTTTTCAAAAAAATTGTGGAACAAACGTTTCTTAGATTTCTGGAAGCAACACGCTCAAGAAAATTCATCCCGATATCTCAAAGATTGGTCCAGACAAACCAACACACAAGATTTTCATCTCAGCTCGATGACGTCATCAAAATTTTAAAATTCCATTATCTTTGGAATGGATAGTCCGATTTGGGTGAATGACGTACCGTTCGACGCGTATTCAACTCTACAAACTATCTACATTTAAAAGTTGGGGCTTTATGCTCCAACCTAAGCTCCACATTAAAACGTGCAAAGTTTGACAAAGATATGCAAACGGCTATATCTCGAAAAATATCTGACAGATCGGAGATAATAGTATGTCATATTAAAACTACCGAAATTACCTTTCGAATGATATTTAACACATTGCGATCGGTCCGGCCGATCTCTATATCCAATATTGCGTGTATATATAGCTAGTGGCCTGCAGCCCAGCAAACTTTACTTCGTGTGAGTTTTTGTGGTATGCTTTCGTCACTAGCGCGGACTGCCGTCCGCAGTGATATTAGTAATAAGAATTACTAAAGTGGTGACCCCGACGTGATTAAAAACAACCTATATCAAGCTAACAACATTTTTGCGTGCCATTTTAATTGCGCCGAGTTGTGAAATTCATGCCGCACGACTTGCGATCGGGCCGACAGAGGCAAAACGAAAACAACATTCAGGAAACATTTTTCGACAGCACCAACGAAATGGCTGATGAAGACACCAAGTCGCGATTGGACTCCATGCAAAGCAGCATCCAGTTATTGACGCAAGCGATGGCCATGCAAGTATCTGCACGGCCAAATTTGCAACGAGTGCATGTGCCAAAATTTAATAGGGAAAATCCGCAACTTTGGTTCGCACAATTGGAGCGGTCATTCGAGCTCAGCAACGTAACTGACGATGTTAGCCAGTTCGACTTAATTACAGTGCACTTGGAGGATGACATAGGACGGTCGGTCGAAGACTTGATCGCAGTGCCGCCGCAAATAAACCGGTACAAGACTTTAAAGGAACGCCTATTGACCACCTTTGCTGAGTCTCCTAAGGCAAAGCTACGACGTCTGCTTCAAGGAATTGATTCCACGTGTCACGTCATTCTTCCGAGACTGACTCTATCAAGACGATTCTAGATGCTATAAAACAACTCCAAGTGGAGGTTATGAATTTGAAAGCATCCCGCTCGCGCTCAAACTTGCACTCGCGCTCGTCTCAACGTGGTCCACGCGCATCTGGAACCGCTCAAGGCGAACTTTGTTGGTACCACAAGGAGTTCGGCTCAGCTGCGCAGAAGTGCCGCGCTGGCTGTCCCAATTGGAAGTCGACAAACTATAGCAGCTGCCGACATCGCTGGTTGGCGGCAGCTGCATGACGACCAGCAACGACACGAGCGGCCCAGTGTACGGCAAACGATGCCTGCAGCTTGAGCCTCGCCTACACGTTTTCGACAACACCTCCAAGACACGATTTTTAGTTGATTCTGGTTCCGTGGTATCTGTGATTCCTCGAACATCAATTAAAATTAAAACGACCATCAACGACCTTCACTTATTCGCAGCAAATCAATCGACCATTCACACATATGGCACTCATGTCTTGAATGTTGATCTGGGATTGAGACGTGCAATCAAGTGGCCCTTCATCATCGCTGATGTGCAGTCACCTATAATAGGAGCTGATCTTTTGTCCCATTACAACTTGCTCATCGACCTCAACGCAAAACAGCTTATCGACACGACCACGCAAGTCTGTGCATCGGGTACAATGTTGAGCACTCCGATCCCATCTGTATCTACGCTGAACGACAATAATGATTTTCGTGGCCTGTTAATGCAATTCGTCGATGTGACTACGACACCAACGAAACACAGCACCTCGAGTATTAACCACGATGTATCGCACCATATTGAGACTAGTGGAAATCCTGTTGCTGATCGTCCTCGACGCCTCTCCGGAGAAAAACTGGCCATTGCAAGAGATGAAGTAAATTTTTTGCTCGACGCAGGAATCTGCCGCGAATCGAAGAGCTCCTGGGCAAGTCCATTGCACATGGTGTCCAAGCGAAGTGGAGGCTGGCGCGCTTGCGGGGACTACCGCAAATTAAATTCAATTACGGTACCTGATCGCTATCCCATTGGACATATTCACGATTTCGCCGAGAAACTTCATGGAAAAACGTTATTCACAACTCTTGATTTGGTCCGTGCCTACTACCAGATTCCTATGTCTGATGACGACATCAAGAAGACGGCCGTGTGCACGCCCTTTGGACTGATTGAGTTCCTGTACATGCCATTTGGGCTTAACAATGCAACACAGACATTCCAGCGATTTATGGACAAAATATTTAGAGGCATCGATTTTGTATATTGTTACATCGACGACATATTGATAATGTCTGCCAATTCTGATGAGCACGAGGAGCACTTAAGAACTGTACTTTCGATACTCAAAAAGCATGGTCTGAGTATAAACGCCAATAAATGCCAGATTGCTAAGCCGGAGGTTCAATTCTTAAGCTACACCATTTAAAAAGGATGGAATACGACCACGAAGCGATCGGATCAGCGCCATCGACAACTACAAAAAACCAGACACACTCTGCGAACTTGGTCGATTGCTCGGCATTATTAATTATTATCGCCGTTGTATTCCACATGCATCGGAAATTCAAGCTCCACTTAGTGAGTTGTGCCGAGGAATAAAAAAGAACGACAAGCGGAGGATTGAGTGGACTTTGGAGGCGACCGAAGCGTTTGAACAATGCAAACGCTCCGTGGCAAAAGCCGCTCTCATTGCACACCCTACACCAGATACCCCGCTTGCATTAGTGTGTGATGCTTCCGATATGGCGATTGGATCAGTTCTGGAACAACAAATCAATGGAGCATGGCGACCGCTTGGATTTTACTCTCGCAAGTTGTCCCAAACTGAGAAGAATTACAGCACGTATGATCGGGAACTGCTCGCAATATACGATTCCATACGGTACTTCAAGCACATATTGGAGGCTCGAGCCTTTGTGATAAAAACGGACCACAAGCCATTGATTTTTGCATTCTCTCAAAAGGCTGAAAAAGCATCACCTAGACAACATCGCCACTTGGGCTATATATCTCAGTTTTCCACCAACATATTGCATGTGGCAGGCTTGGACAATACAGTGGCAGATGCACTGTCACGTATTAATGCAATAACAATGCCAACCAAAATATCATTATCGAGGGTTGAAGATGCTCAAAGCGAAGATATCGAGTTAACGGAGCTATTGCGAAATAGTACATCCCTCCGACTAGAACAAGTCCAATACGACAACAACTTGATATATTGCGACATATCTTGTGAACAGAGTCGGCCCTACATTCCACAAAGTCTTCGGTATGACGTCTTCGCTTCCGATCACGGATTGTCTCACCCCAGTGGGAGATCGACTCTACGGCAAATTGGCAGAAAGTACGTCTGGCCTGCAATGAGGAAAGACGTTACTTCATGGGCTCGAAGTTGCTTGCCCTGTCAACGAGCTAAAATACATCGGCATAATAACTTGACTCCAGAAAAGATCGGGATGCCTGACAATCGGTTCGACCACGTACACTTGGATATAGTCGTCATGCCTCAAGTTAACGGATACCGCTACTGCCTCACGATGATCGACCGGTTCTCTCGGTGGCCCGAAGCTATTCCTCTCAAGGATATGTCCGCCGAATCAATAGCAACGATGTTTTGGACACATTGGATCACTCGCTTCGGATGTCCACAAACAATGACCACCGATCAAGGATCTCAGTTCGAATCTGCCCTTTTTGGAGCACTCAGTGATTTGGTGGGCAGTAAGCGCATACACACAACGGCTTACCATCCTCAATCAAACGGCATGATCGAACGCTGGCACCGGTCATTCAAAGCAGCTCTGATGTGCCACCCGCAAGCACCCTGGATTGATCTCATTCCAACAGTACTGCTTGGCCTTAGAACGTGTTACAAGGAGGATTTAGGTACTTCTGCTGCAGAAATGTTATATGGAAGCCACGTTCGACTTCCCAATGAATTTTATGATGACTTATCAAAGTCAATTCATCCAAAGCATTTCATAGAGAAATTCCGAGAACACATGCGCTTAATCCGACCGGCTCCTGCATCTCATCATAGAAGTGCTAGTAAAAGCACGTTTGTCCTTAAACACATGAATGACTGTTCCCATGTCATGCTGAGAACTGATTCAGTTCGCCAACCTCTGGAACCACCTTACACTGGACCCTATGAAGTCATCAAACGATCAACAGACCGAGTGTTTGTCATCAAAATGAATGGTAAAGAGATAGCAGTTTCAACGGAACGCCTCAAGCCGGAATTTGTGCTGAAGGACCAGGAAGTTGGCAGCGACTCTAATCAACCTCAAGTCTTGCGCACCTATGAGAGGTCTCGTAAAGTCTGTTTCGCTCCCGACTTGGTCACTGAGGAGGGGGTAGCTGTGGCAACACCAAAATGAGGGTATCGACATCTATCGAATACTTTACGGTTGATGACTTGGTGTTTGCCCATCACTGAGATATCATTCTCCGATTTTCACGGAAGCTTCGAGTCATTTTGAATCACGAAACGTTGTAACGATTTGAAATCCCATTTTTAGAATTAATAAATATATTAGTAATACGAATTACTAAAGTATTGTGTCATGTGGCGCCATCCATCTGCCACCCTCAGAACTATACATTGTAATGTAAATTAATATTTGCGATTGTTTACAATCTTTGTTAAGATAATACAGCTTAAATTAACAGATTAACCACGCTAAGCCATTTGCTGCAAGTTTCATAGCGATCGACCCACAAATAAAGGAGATATTAAGGAATTTATATTATTAACATTATTTCATAGTTGTTGGCAAGAGCGACAGAGCATATGACAATCTTCTTTGCACTATCGCTCGCCTTGTCTTTCTTTCGGGAATGTAAAATTAATATTTGCGATATTAAGGAATTTATATTATTAACATTATTTCATAGTTGTTGGCAAGAGCGACAGAGCATATGACAATCTTCTTTGCACTATCGCTCGCCTTGTCTTTCTTTCGGGAATGTAAAATTAATATTTGCGACTTTTTGCACTCATCTTCGTTGAGATAACATAGCTTAAATGTACAGTTCGACAACGCTAAGGAGATATTAAGGAATTTGTTTTATTGCCATTATTTCATTATAATTGGCCAGTTGTTCAACACTGTCCTACAATAGTTCAAGAGTTGTCCAGCACTGACAAACTGAATAATTACTATTATTATATTAATTTATATTCTACGTTTCTATCATAGTATTAAAATAACTTAAGTTTGCTTCATTACCAATACCCATATATATATAAACATTGCCTTATATTTCAAAAACAAATGGTTTGGCGTGCAATATAATAACAGCTTTTCCCAAAATACTTTTAATTCAAGTCCTGCACAGGGTATTCTACTGCCGCGCCCGCTCGACTGATCGGCTTGGTTTATTTTTCCTAGCTGCGCCACAATGCACGGTAGGTGCGATCAATGGACCTGGTTGCGTGATACCTACCAAGGCATCTACTACAATTGGCAGTCGCTGAGCAAGATTGCTCGAAGGACCGTATGCCTGCATAGCTCCACTTTATGTCAGTCGCAGCGCTAGATCAGTGTGTATGCACGCTCGCCAATCCCTAAATAAGAACACTCACGTGTTGGTTTTTAAGAACTGAACATCGTTTATTAATTTGTATGGGGTTTTATAGAATATCTTATGTACTATTTAGACAGAGTTAGCTATAGTGCTAGACAGGGTTCACTGTAGCATTAAAGTATCTTATGTACTAATCAGATCGATTTAGCTGTAGTGCTAGACCGAGTGCACAGTTGTGTTAAAGAGTCTTATTTACTAATTATGTCAAGTAGCCTAAGTACTAGACAGAGTTCACTATAGTTCTTATGTATTAATGTGGTCGAGTACGTGATCGTTTAAAGTAACCCTTGCTCTTTTCTTCTCACTGTCATATATACTTACTTGGCACTTGTATTCGCTAAGTACCGAGATCGATTTATTTAGAACAAAAAACACGAACACGTTTAAGTGTAGATAAGTTTTTATTCAGTTGTTCTGTATGAGCTTAAGAATAAATTAAGACTAACTCGATCTTCGATCGTAATGCATAAAGAAACCTCAAAAGTTATGTTTACAATTGATTTTCAGCTGCGGCCTTCGTGACCATTGTCGCGAGGCGCATATGTTGGAGAAATTATGCTGTCGATGCAAATTATTTGTTTATAAGTCGAATCGGCGGCTGCGGCTCTTATCAAGATATTTTATGTTTACATTTGGCTTATGTGATCTGCCTGTGAACCGTTCTGTTTCTTAATTGTTATATTTTGAATTGGAGCTTCCTGAGAAGTGTTTATGTTATGAATCGTATCTGACTGTGGTTCTGTTTGTTTAGTTATGTTTGTGGTTGTAGTTCTATAACTACGTTACTCCCCCTTTCCTTGTTCGAATTACGTCCTCGAATTCGCAAATATACGTATAAAATGGCAATGGAGATGATAACAATAATGATAATGTATAAAATTATTTCTTGCCGATTCGATTTTTTTACATAGTATTTCATTTCTTTGCTTATGTGTTCTATTGGTTCAAAGTTAGTCGTTTCACTTAATATTATTTCCGTTTTGTACGGATGAATTTCTTCTTCTTTTATTGTAACATCATTAATTTGAATGCCGCATTGATTTACTTGAATTAACTGATTCCCTGTAACCGAATATGGTGCTGATTTGCAATCTGTAAATAATGGTGTTGGATTTAATTTGTAAGTAATTAAAATATTGGGATACACATATTGGATCAAAGGTACTTGTCCTTGTTTTGTTTTACATTGTAGTTTTGATTTCTTAATAATAGATATTATACATTCATCGGTTATTAGTGTTTTAGTTTTAAAATCTATGACATTGTCTTTATATAAGTAGGCTGATACAATATTTGTTATTAATGTGTGTTCAATAAGGTTTTCACTATTATTCGGATAAGGTACCACTGTATACACTGGGATTTCAACAGATTTTAATGGAATTTGTAATATTATTTATAAGTTATTATCTACCGATACCCAAACTGATGTTTCAATATGTAGGAGTTGGTCCTGGTTTAAATGAATTGCTGTTTCGTGGTTTAAAAGTTTTGGATCTAGTAGGCCGTGCCTTGCCAATTGCAAGCCCATTTGAATGTCATCAATATACTCTAACAGTCTCTCTATTTGCTGGCGGGCCAAATTTACTGTGTTTGCATCTTTTTTAGTTGCGTGAATTTTTTTTAGAGCCATATTTATTTGGTCGATAACTTCATTAATTTGGTCATTACTGACTATATTTTTCCGAATATCGTTAATGTTTTCATTTAAGTCTTCTAAGTCATCTGCATCTAAAGTCCCATACAAATATTTGAAAGTTTTGCCCATAAAATTCATTAATCCTCTTTTGTGTCTTCCTATGTTGGTAATTAGTTTTACTTGTAAATCTAGTTTATGTAGCTCCCAATCTAAATCTTTTATTTTTGTTTTATTGATCAACGTGATTATGTTGCTATAGGTTTCCAAAATAGATGTCTTATTAATACGAATAAAGTGGTACGAATAGTTATATGGTAATTTAACCCTTTACTTTTTGAAAAAAAAGTAAAAAAGGGTCTATTAAGTTTGTCAAAATGTGCGTAACAGGTCGAAGGAAGTCCGGCAGACCCCATAAAGTATATATATTCTTGATCAGCATCACCAGCCGAGTCGATATAGCCATGTCCGTCTGTCCGTCTGTCCGTCTGTCCGTCCGTCCGTCTGTCCGTCTGTCCGTCTGTCCGTCTGTCTGTATGAGCGCCTAGATCTCAGAGACTATAAGAGCTAGAGTCACCAAATTTGGTATGGTGGTTCGTCTATGGGCTAAGCAGATCAAGTTTATCTTAAAATTTTGACACGCCCCCTTCCGCCTCCGTAAATCGAGAACAAAATTTTTGAAAGCCCATAAAACGAAAAATATTAAAGCTAGAGTCCTGAATTTTGGCACACAGGACGGGTATCCGGGTCCTAACATATTCTGAAAATTTCATCGCGATCGGATAGTTATATCGGGAGATATTCAAAAAAATCTTAAAATCCCATATAATGGTCAATTTTAAAACTGGAGCCTTGAATTTTGGCACACAGGACAAGCATCAGGGTCATAATGTATCCTGAAAATTTCATCGCGATCGGATAATAAACTCGGAAGTTATTCAAGACTTAATATTACTCAGAGTCGAGTCAAAGGAAGAAGAAGAGCATTTTGACGTTACAACGCGTTATGGGAACTATTAGTGTTACTCCTATTTCCATTTTGAAGAATAAGTAAAGGGTCTCTTATAGTCGACTTCGACTGTAGCCTTTCCGACTGGTTCTATACCTTGATGTAATTTGTCTTCATGTAATTTTAAAATCATTTCCTTGAAATCTGCATAATTTTGTATATTTTCCTTTAGTTCTGTGGATTTTGTCATTTTTCCTCTAATTCTGGGATTTAAAAAGGTCATGTATGTTCTTTGTATTAGAGCGAAGTCCTGATCGTCAGTACAGTAAATTGTTGTATTTTTGGTTCCTACGACATTTTCTAGTATGTCTTTCACTTCGGTTTCATTGATTGGCGATAAATATTCTATTTCCGTTATGTTTTTATTGAAATATTTTTCTGTTCTCACTTTATACTCAGTTCCTTTAATCATTATTATTTGCCTATTGTAATGATTTATTGGTCTTTCTGTTATCTGAATATACTGACTGCCATCCTCTGATGCACTGTGTATTGTTGCTAGGGTCGTGTCAGCCTAACTATCGTTGTCTTCGCTATGCGCGTCTCCTATAAATGTGTCATTGATTTTTATTCTGGACAAAGCATCTGCTACATGATTTTCTTTTCCTTGTATGTGTATTATTTCAAAGTCATATTCGTTGAGCTTTATTTTCCACCTTTGAAGTTTCATGTTGGGTTCTTTAAGAGATTCCAACCAAACTAAAGGTTTGTGATCTGTCTGTACTGTAAATCGGCGTCCATATAAATAAGGCCGAAAGTATTTAGTTGCCCATACTATCGCTAAAAGCTCTTTTTCAATTGCTGAATATCTGGTTTCATGTTCATTTAGCGTTCGACTGGCAAAACATATTGCTTTATTTTCTTGTGCCAAAACTGCACCTAATGCATAATTACTTGCATCAGTAGTGAGGGTGAATTTTTTATTAAAATTTGGTCGTATCAAAATGGGATCGCTGGCTATTAAGATTTTTAATTTATTAAACGCATTTTTATATCCTTCATTGTTTACGTCAATGGTTTGTTCTTTTTTTAGATAATTTGTCATTGGTTTTGCTATTTTTGCGAAGTCTTTTATGAATTTTCGGTAATATCCTGCCAAACCTAGGAATGATTTTATTTCTTTTGGATTCTTTGGGATCGGATAACGTTGGATTGTTTCTACTTTTTGTGGTTCTGGCTTGATGCCGTCGGGAGTCACGATATGTCCTAGAAATGATGTCTCTCTTTGCATAAATGTGCATTTACTTAATTGTAGTTTAAGATTGTGTTCTTTTAAACAATCTAAAACTTTTCTTATTGAAATCTCATGTTCTTGAAGTGAAGTTGAAAAGATGATGATATCATCAAGATAAACAAGACAATGTTTTCCAATAATACCATTTAAAACATGGTTCATGCATCGTTGAAATGTTGCGGGTGCATTTTTTAAGCCAAATGGCATACGAGTGTACTCGTAATGTCCATGTTTTGTTGAGAAAGCTGTCTTTTTAATGGAATTTGAATGCATTTGGATTTGGTGAAACCCTTTTGCCAGGTCAAGTGTGGTGAAATATTGGCATCTGCCGAGTTTGTCTAGTATCTCGTCGATATTTGGGATTGGAAATCTGTCATCTACAGTAACTTCGTTTAACTTTCTAAAGTCTATTACTAAACGAAATTTACCGTCTTTTTTTCCTACCACTAGTAGAGGGCTGTTATATGGTGAGTTCGAATGTCTGATTATTCCCTGTTTTAACATGTCATTAATTTGTTCGTTTACTTAATTTTCGTGAATTTGTGCATATGGGTATGATTTTCTATAAATTGGCTCTTCTGTTTTTGTTTTAATTTCGTGCTTAACGCTATTTGTGAAGGTTAATACGTCGCCGTCGCTATATTGAATGTCCCTATAATCACTAAGAATTTTCTGTAGTACGTTTTGTTCTTCTGTATTTAGTTCGTTTACTGTTTTATTTTCTTTTACTTCTACGATATTACCTAACCATTCGTGTGGGTGTGTGAGTTCGTATTCTTCATTAGATTCAGGTGTTTGTTCTGGGTTGGGGCTTAGGAATGCAAATTCTGTGTTATTGAGAGTTACTGATCCTTTTATAAAATCTATGCTTGCGTGCAATTGCTCTAGTAAGTCTCTGCCTATCAATACGTCGTGGTTATCAGAAAAGTGATGAACATACATTTTCGCTGTTGTGTTCAGTATACTTGGTAACTTGACATATTTCATGTGTGGTATATTAATTGTTCCTGCCAACGTTGTGACTTTCAATGGATTCGTTAATATAATGGCTACTACGTGTTTCCAAATATTTGGGGTACAAAAACTAATATTTGATCCTGTATCAATTAAACATTTGCAACGCTGCCTTTCGATAATCAATTCTATTGTTGCTGTTGTAAATTTGGCTGGTATTGGTCGTACTCCTCCGGAGTTATATAGTTCTGCTCCTGGGCTACAAATTCCTGATCCTCTTGATATATTTCCTGACCTATTTGATTGAACATTGGTGAACACTCTTGTTCCTGTTGGTATTCTTCCTGTGCCGTCTGGTTCTGTGATTGTTCCTGTTCTGCATATTCCTGCTGATTGTCCGAGGCTTGTAGCCGAAAATTTTCTACAATTTCCATTGGTTCTATGCGTCTTTGTTGCGTACTTTCTCTTTGTCTTTTTAATGGGACTTTAAACTCTGGCTGTTGCTGAGTTTGAATATTTTGCGTTGGGTGAAACTGTGGTCTTGGTTGATATTGGGTTATTCTGGGTAAAGTGTGTTGATTTTGAACCAGTGGTTGATTTTGGACAAAATATGGTCGCGGTAGATAATTGGGATTGAAGCTATACCTTGGTGCGTACAGTGGAACGGGGTTTTGTGGGATTGGTTGAAAAGTATAGTTTGGTCTAAAATTTGTTTGGTTTTATTTAATTTTATTCGCTTGGTCATTTTTAGACCCTTTACTTTAAACAATCCGATCAGTCGAGCGGGCGCGACAGTAGGATACCCTGTGCAGGTCTTCAAAGAAAAGTTTTTTTTATTATAATGGGATTTAAATATATCGCTTGAAGTCGATTTTGCTTACATCGAGAGTAGGTTGCTTGCGATAGTCTGGCAACACTGGACTGCGGCTGTTGATTGTTTATGTTTAGCGCCACAGCAGACGAAAGGCATATCAAACATACATGAACAAACGCGTTGACTGCTCTGCTACTGCGCTGCAACGCTTATGCTGCGCTGCATAAATTTATTTCTTGAATAACTTCTGAGTTCAATATCCGATCGCACTGAAAATTGTAGCACACATTAAGAGTAGGATACTTACCATGTGTGCCAAATCTTAAGTCTTTACAGCCAGCTATTTCAAAATATGGGCGAAGGGGGCGTGGCATCGCAATGAAATTTTCAGGACACATAAAGCCTACACTTTTTATCATGTGTGCCAAATCTCAAGTCTCTAGATTTAACATTGCTTATGTTATGGTGATTTTTCCAATTTTAAAACCAACGGGACTTGGTAGCGAAAATTGAAAATAAACTTGATCTGCGTATGGTATTCAGGAACCTTCACTCCAAATTTGAAGTCTCTAGCTCTTATAGTTGCTGAGATCCACGCGTTCATACAGACGGACAGACAGACGGACAGACGGACGGACGGACAGACGGACGGACGGACAGACGGACGGACAGACAGACGGACAGGTGTCAATCGACTCGGCTATTGATACTGATTCAGAATATATATACTTTATAGGGTCGGAGATGCTTCCTTCTGCCTGTTACATACATTCACACAAATTCATTATACCGCTTTTGCCCATTTTCAATGGGCACAGGGTATAAAAAGTAAATAGGGTCTATTAAGTTTGTCAAAAAAAAAATGTGCGTAACAGGTCGAAGGAAGTCCGGCAGACCCCATAAAGTATATATTTTCTTGATCAGCATCACCAGCCGAGTCGATATAGCCAGGTCCGTCTGTCCGTCTGTCCTGCTGTCCGTCTGTCGTGATGTATGAGCGCCTAGATCTCAGAGACTATAAGAGCTAGGGTCACCAAATTTGGTGACAATATTCCTGTGACCCCCGAAAAGGTCAAGTTTGTTTTAGAATTTTGCCACGCCCCCACCCGCCCCCAAAAATCGGGAAAACCCTAATAACTCGAGTAATTTAAAAGATACAAGTTCCAAAATCGGCATACATAAAATTTACTTTCCTTTTGATGCGTACTAAAAATTTCATCAAAATCGGACAATAAACACCGGAGATTTGAAGCAAACAAATTATCGAATGTACAATGGCAGGAAATGTGCAGATATGTTAAGATTAACATTTGTATGTTAAGATTAACATTTGTATGCTAAGATTAACATTTGTATGTTAAGATTAACATTTGTATGTTAAGATTAACATTTGTATGTTAATAATTCAAGTGTAACATAAGCGATTATAGTTAATTAATCGGAAGCTAATCTGAGCAGCGTCAAATATATTTAGGTTTATATATAAGTCTGTAAGTTTGTAACTGTTATTTCATTGTTATTAGTTATATCGATATAGAAGCACTGGCGATATTTATGTTTAATGATTAAGTAATATGCAATTGGTCTTAACAAAATTCAAATGAAATTAATAATCAAATCAATATCATAAAATTGATATTAACAGAACTAAATATTTACAAATTAAACCTGTCGGCTACAGCCGAAGTCGACTATGAGAGACCCTTTACTTATTCTTCAAAATTAAAATAAAAGTAACACTAATAGTACCCCATAGCGTGCTGTAACGTCACACTTCTTCTTCCTTTGGCCCGACACTGAGTAATATTGAGTTTTGAATAACTTCGGAGTTTATTATCCGATCGCGATGAAATTTTCAGGATAAATTGGGATTGTGTGCCAAAATCCAGGACTCTAGCTTCGCTTTATGGGATTTCAAAAATTTTGTTTTCGATTTAAGGAGGCGGAAAGGGGCGTGTCAAAATCGTAACATAAACTTGATGTGCTTAGCCCATAGACGAACCACCATACCAAATTTGGTGACTCTAGCTCTTATAGTCTCTGAGATCTAGGCGCTCATACAGACAGACGGACATGACGGACATTACCCGTCTGGTGATGCTGATCATGAATATTTATAACTTATGTGGTCTGCCGGACTTCCTTCGACCTGTTACGCACATTTTTTTTGACACACTTAATAGAGCCGTTTTACTTTTTTATAGTAAAGGGTCTAAAAGTGTGTTTTGTAAGCTTAATGCGAAATTAAGAAAGATAACAAAATTAAAAATTACATATTATAATAAATCATGCCTTATAAGCATCATTTCTTAATGCGAAATATGAACGTTAATTCCTATCAGTCTATGTTTACCTTGAATTGTTAAAGGGATTTGAGTCATTAAACGAACTATAGTGGGTCACTTCGAGTCACTGAACGATCTAAAAGCGATTCGAGTCACTGGAAGATCTAAAAAAGATTCGAGTCATTGAACGAGCTACTGAACTATATGAAAGATTAGGTCGTTCATTAAAAATTGAACTACTGAGCTAAATCCTTCAATTGAACTACGATGAACAATTCTTAACGACAGACAGACGGACAGGTGTCAATCGACTCGACTATTGATACTGATCAAGAATATATATATCTTCTTGGGTCCGATATGCCTTCTTATGCTACATACATTTGCAAAAATTCATTATACTCTTTTTGTCCATCTTTAATCGGCACAGGGTATAAAAATCGGCTACCATTTATAAGTAAACTTTATCCGTAAAGTGTTGCATACTTTTAATTTTTGGTTTTAGAATTTTTCGCTAAGAATTCCCAAACGGTTAAGCGCAGAATTGATAAAATATCTACAAAAACAATCAAGGCGTAAAAAAACTTTCGTAAATAGATTTGATCAATTTTTGGTCGTTGGTTAATTTTTTTTTTCAATTTTTGTTTTGTTATACCCTGTGGGTGTATATTAAGTTTGTTAAAAGTATGTAACGGGCAGAAGGAAGCATGGCCGACCCCATAAAGTATATATATTCTTGATCAGCATCAATAGACGAGTCGATAGCCATGTCCGTCTGTCCGTCGGTCTGTCAGTCTGTCAGTCCGTCGGTCTGTCGGTCCGTCCGTATGAACGAAAGGATCTCAGAGATGGTAAGAGCTAAAAGCTTGAACTTGGTGTCCCAGCACTGGTAATTTTTGCAGGCAGATCAAGTTTATCTTTTTTTTTGATGCCACTCCCTCTTTGCCCACAAATTAAGTTAGAGTAAAAGTATAAAACAAGCAGTTTTGTAGCTCAAAACCCTCATAACAAGAACAATATAACAGCTAAAGACTTCACATTTAGCAGACATGATAAATATTTTGTGGTCAATGTGTCCAGAAAATTGTATCACGATGCCATACCCCCTTCTCCCACAAAAATTAAAAAAAAAACAAATTACTAGAGAATTTCATCTGGAGTGAATTTGAGCGGGTTCCTGTAAGTCCACAGGGTATATTACGGTCGGGGTCCCGACTGTTCGGCTTGTTTTTTTTTATACACTTTCATCTCAAGTCTAAGGAATGGAGAAATAGACTTGTAAAAAGGTGTCTAATAGGCTTGATAAAACATATTCGACCCTATAAAAAATATATATTTATATACAGAGTGACCCGCGAAAAAGTTGCATTTTAAAATGGCTATAAAAAACGGGTGGATATTTTTCAAACATTTTTATACCCTGTGCCCATTAAAAATAAATTATAAAATATAAAGTATATATATTCTAAATCAGTATCAATAGCCGAGTCGTTTGACTCCTGTCCGTCTGTATGAACACATTGATCTCAGACTTCAAATTTGGAATGTAGGTTCTTGAATACCATACGCAGATCAAGTTTATTTTAAATTTTCGATATCAAGACCAGTTTGTTTTGAAGTTAGAAGAATCACCATTTTTTCGTAGCCCCAAATGTGGCAATTCTGCTTATTGACGTAACCACCAAGTGGAAATGAGCTTCATCTGAAAAGATGATTTTTCGATAAAAATTCTCATCTTCCACCAAACGCTCTTCAGCCCATTGCGCCAACTGAAAACGCATCGGATGGTCGTGCTCCTTCACCAATGGAATTTTGCACGGCTTCAGACAGATGTCTTGCCATGTCTAGCCAAATTCGTTGGAGGGACGTCCGAGAAATGTTCAATTTCTGCGCACGGCTTCGAGTTGATGTTGATGGATTGTCACTCACACTTTCTGTCACAGCGGCAACATTTTCGACTGAATGCACTGGACGAGCACGAAAGCGCGTTGGCCTGTCCATTAACGAGCCAGTATCACGCACACGTTGAACAGATTCGTCCATAAACTGCCTGGATTTCGCTTCATTTATCCGGAATTTAGTGCGCATTTTTCTTGCAGCTTCGGTTAAAGACTCACCACTTTGGAAGTACGTTTTCAAAATTTCCCCATTTTCTTCGAGCGTAAACTTAACCATTTCGAAAACCGCAAACCTTTTACTAAATATTTGACACACTGGCAATGTCATTCGTGCTGTCAAAGTCGAAATAATAGGTATTTCAAAAAGCAAACGATAGATGGGCCACCCTGTATATCTTAGTATTAAAATAATGACAAAGTTTTTAAGCCTGCTTTGCACTTGACGCAAAATTTTAGCAGATTGCGTTGTCTGTTCTGCTGTCCACCTAGATCTCAAAGTCTATAAGAACTAGAGTCACCACAAAATTCACAAAAAAAAAATCTACATTTTTATTAATTTTACTAAAATAAACTTATAATTATTATAATTAGTGTGTTTATTTTAAGTTTTTTATTTTTTAAATTTAAAATTGTTGTGTAGAAAATTCATCAATTGCATCATCTAGCATGCCGTTGAATACTGCAGGCAAAAACATCACGTATTCCTCCAGGGTTAGCATGATCTTGGGGCCGAATTGCGTCACTTTACGAACACCATTTATTATTTTAAATGAGATGTCAAATGGAAAACTCCTCAATGACATTATTGGTAATAGTTGATTTTCATTTTGTTTAACAATATTGAAAGTATTCATCAAGTGTGACATTTTGTATAACTTTTTAACCAAAATATTATGTGTTATTTAAAACTTCTGGTTTCCATTTTAATTGTTATTAGATATTAAGAGAGCTTCTATAGTAGGCGTATTGCTTTTCAACTGATATAAATCACATATAATAGTATATACAAGCACATATATTTACAATATCAGCTTGTCTATTACACTAACTGTCAGATATGTGAATATGTCATGTCTGTCTGTCTGTCCGTCCGTCTTTCTGTGTGAGCGCCTAGATCAGACAATAAAAACTAGAGACACCAAATTTAGTATGGTGGTTCGTCTTTGGGCTAAGCAGATCAAGATTATGTTTAAATTTTGACACGCCCCCTTCTGCCTCCGTAAATCGAAAACAAAATGTATCCTCCCAATTTCATAGCGATCGGATAATAAACTCGGAAGTTATTTAAAACTCAATGTTACTCAGTGTCGGACCAAAGGAAGAAGAGCATATTGACGTTACAACGCGTTATGGGAACTATTAGTGTTACTCTTTTTTCCGTTTTGAAGAATAAGTAAAGGGTCTCTCATAGTCGACTTCGACTGTAGCCTTTCCGACTGGTTATTATTATTATATTCGTTACTTGTTTGCGGACAATTGTTTAAAAATCCTTTTTCCATAGCTATTTGTCTTAACTTCGTAGGTGACCTTATATCAAATCTGCTTAGTCTAAACAAAATTCTTTCTGGTAATTCTTCATAGATACAATCGCTTAAAAAGTCATCAAGGGATGATGAGTACATTAATTTTTCACTAGGGGTCCCGCTTAAATTTAGTCTGTTGAGGACCCGATTTGATGTGAATTCAAGATCGTTTATAAACTTACTAAGATCTCCTTTAAATTTAATAGTCCTGATGCTTGCTATCAGTTGATGTAATGGTGCTCGGTCTTCAAAGTGTTGTAATAGGGCTCCCCTCAAGGTGGACCATGTCTCGTAGTTCGCCTTCATCAGCACCCGCATAGCGTCGCCGACTAGAAGCCCTTTCACTGCATTCAGCTGGAGTGTCATCTGGATAGACTTTGTAGTGTAAAACAATGAAAATGCTGAGTCGATGCTTTTCACGAACAAACATAGGTGCGTTGGATTGCCATCAAATTTTCGTAGGCTGTTGATATATTTTAGACACATTCCCATTTGTTCCACGCTAAGCTCAACGCCAGCGCTGTTGAGTTGGGTTGAATCTAGTGACATTTTTATTCACTGTTTCACTGATTTTCACAAAAAGCTTCGTTCGAGCTTTGATTGCTTTAGGTTTTCACTAACCGAATGTTGTAATTAACGTGGTTTTGGAAATTTGGGTTTTTTTTTTATTTTTCACAAAAAGCTTCGTTCGAGCTTTGATTGCTTTAGGTTTTCACTAACCGAATGTTGTAATTAACGCGGATTAGGAAATGTAGTTCTTTTGCGGATAGACACTTTATCGTATTCGTCAATAAATAATTTCTATCCTACCGGCTGCGCCACTTACTTGGCACTTGTATTCGCTAAGTACCGAGATCGATTTATTTAGAACAAAAAACACGAACACGTTTAAGTGTAGATAAGTTTTTATTCAGTTGTTCTGTATGAGCTTAAGAATAAATTAAGACTAACTCGATCTTCGATCGTAATGCATAAAGAAACCTCAAAAGTTATGTTTACAATTGATTTTCAGCTGCGGCCTACGTGACCATTGTCGCGAGGCGCATATGTTGGAGAAATTATGCTGTCGATGCAAATTATTTGTTTATAAGTCGAATCGGCGGCTGCGGCTCTTATCAAGATATTTTATGTTTACATTTGGCTTATGTGATCTGCCTGTGAACCGTTCTGTTTCTTAATTGTTATATTTTGAATTGGAGCTTCCTGAGAAGTGTTTATGTTATGAATCGTATCTGACTGTGGTTCTGTTTGTTTAGTTATGTTTGTGGTTGTACATGTATCTAGTTCTATAACTACGTTACTATATATGTACTTATCTGTCTATTTCTTTTTATCTATTAGGCATGCATGTTTATGTCGTAATTGTCCATCGGTTTCTGAGCGCCGGGACTGCAGTCCGTGTGGTTGCCTAACGCATCGGTGACCCTTTCAAATGGTTGTTCTCATATTTGGCAGCGCAGACCGAGGGATGCTTCAGAAATATGTTCATTTATGAACAAAGTCATAAACGAATGTTTGTCAATTGCCAGTTTTCAACAGAACTCCAATTAATAATATTGTTTCAATGCCTCAAGTTGCTGCCTCCAACCGTGGTATATTCGAAAACTTCTTTGCTTCAAATCCATATCCATATCGACTCGGCTGTTGATGCTGATCAAGAATTTATATAATTTATGGGGTCTGCCAGACTTCCTTCGACCTGTCACGAACATCTTTTATTTGACAAACTTAATAGACCCTTATACTTTTTATACTCTGTGTCCATTAAAAATGGGCAAAAAGGGTTTAATGAATTTGTGTGAATGTATGTAACAGGCAGAAGGAAGTATCTCCGACCCTATAAAGTATATATATTCTTGATCAGTATCAATAGACGAGTCGATTGACACCTGTCCGTCTGTCCGTCCGTCCGTCCGTCTGTCCGTCTGTCCGTCTGTATGAACGCGTGGATCTCAGCAACTATAAGAGCTAGATACTTCATTTGGAATGTAGGTTCCCGAATACCATACGCAGATCAAGATTATTTTCAATTTTCGATATCAAGCCCTGTTTGTCTTAAAATTAGAAAAATCACCATAACATAAGCTAGACCTTGCCCAGAAAATTTAATTGCGATGCAACGGCCTCTTCGCCCACAATTGATAACAAGAGCAGTTTTATAGTGACTCTAGCTCTTATATGTCTGATCTAGGCGCTCATGCAGACAGACGGACGGACGGACAGACATGACGTACATGACTCGACTGTTGATGCTAATCAAGAACATATGGGCATATCCCAAAAATCGTATACCAAGCAACAAAAATTAAAGTTGCTCGAACAATATTTTTTTTGGTTTTAGCAATAGTAAATATATTTAATTTTACAGAAATGAACCGAAAATTTGTTTTCGTGGGTGTATTATATGAAATATCGGTCTATATCCAGCCTGACTTTGAAAATTCCGCTTTTTCGTTAAAAATAGGGTTTTTTTAATATTGTCAAAAAACGTATAAAAATCAAACTTAGAAGCTTAATTAGACCCTTTACTTTTTAAAAAAAAAGTTAAGAAGGGTCTATTAAGTTTGTCAAAATGTGCGTAACAGGTCGAAGGAAGTCCGGCATACCCCATAAAGTATATATATTCTTGATCAGCATCACCAGCCGAGACGATATAGCCATGTCCGTCTGTCCTGCTGTCCGTCTGTCGTGATGTATGAACGCCTAGATCTCAGAGACTATAAGAGCTAGGGTCACCAAATTTGGTGACAATACTCCTGTGAATTAAAACAAACAAATCATCAAATGTACAGTGGCAGGAAATGTGCAGGCAGCAACTAATTCAAATATTAATTTCACTTCTGTAGAAAACTAGTAATTGGCAAACTAGGGAATATGGCCTCATTGGTGCAGTGCTTAGAATGTCGAATTCTTGCGGTGGGGTCTAGGGTTCGAATCATGCCAGTGGCAAATTTTTTTCTGTTTTTAAAAATTGTTAAATAATCGACAATGGCTTCATTGGCGCAATGGTCTGGAGTTCGAGACCTACAAGAGGCACACTTTTTTCTGTTTTTTTTTATTATATTTTAAATTTATAATTACAGTAATAAAATAAAATTAAACAATATTTTATTTTTATGAACAAATTCTACCATAAATATTAATGTATTATATTTAATAAAGTATGTATGCATTACATACATGTATAATAACATAACATTTGTACGTTAACGATTCAAGTGTAACATAAATATATATTATATTCAATTAATCGGAAGCTAATCTGAGCAGCGTCAAATTTATTTAGGTTTATATATAAGTCTCTAAGTTTGTTACTGTTATTTCATTTTTGAAGAATAAGTAAAGGGTCTCTCATCGTCGATTTCGACTGTAGCGTTTCTGACTGGTTTTCACATATTTTTAATTGATAAAACAACTTGCCAAAATGTACTAGATTTGGACTAATTCTTTATATAGCTGCCATATAACCGATCTGGTCGATATAAATTAACCTGTGTGGGTTTCTTGTACCAAGCAACTAATAGGTTAATTTTGACAAAACACAGCAAAATTGAAGAAAAGTCACAACTATGTCAATAATTAAAATTTTAAGACAAAAATTCCCAAGTTTATTTGTATGAATCTTTGGGATCATAAATTTTCTGATGTGGAAAACCACTGCTACTGGATGGGTTGTGTATAAAAACACAACACATTACATTCATAAATATCGGCAGTGCGAAATGCATGCCTTCCCTACCAGAAATACATTGATCAGGTCGAAAGAAATGAAAAAATCATGGACTTATTTAATATTTCTCCATCTTTTATGTTAAGTCTTTTTTTTTGATGTAAAAAAAAAATTCGCTTAAAATGATGAAAATGCTTGCCAACCTCCAAAATGACTTCCGTTTGTTGTAACGTCCGCAACGGAACTTTGAGCATGAATATTTTTTTTGTGAGACACTTATGACTTATGTTATTATACCAATTGATAGAACTCCTACCTATATTACCTACATTTTGAATGTGTTTTGTTAAATATTTCTCAATCATAGCGCCAACAGTTTCAAAAATAACGCTAAAATTTGCGTACGAATGTATATACTTTATGGGGTCTGTTACGCACAAACTTAATAGGCCCTTATATTTTTTAAAGCAAACCGTCTAAAAACTCCACATTTTCATCGTAGTTTTCCGAATCAATTTGAATAATATGTTTATATGGCTAATTCACATTGACAATCAAAAGTAATATCCCATACCCTTTAAATGCCATACCAAAGTTTGACAATTCTGTTTTCGGGTAGTCCATATTCCAAATGAATCTCAGTAATTATATCGGCAATTCTGTCGAGATTGTGTGTTAGGGAACTGATTTAAGCATCTCAATTTAACACTAATAACAATTCTTACTATGGGGCAGGCCATGACTAACAATAAATCTCATCGAAAAATTTCCGACTCCCTACGGAACGTTTTTTAGATTACCTCAAAATTTAACTTCTCCTTTCTTTATTTTTAAGACAGCCTGTAATCCTAAGAAAATATGCCCTTAAAGTATTTTCTAAGACAAATCGCGTATATAAAAACAACAAAATTTCTAAATAAACCCACTGTTCACCTAGTTTATGTACAAGTTCCAATAGAAATCTTCTCCATCGTTCACCTGGTTTATCTACTACTAGTTGGAAAAATATATTTGGAAACAGTTTGACTGTATTAATACAATTAACTATTAAACCAAACGACAGTTTTATTTTAAAAATGGATCGTAAAATCAACCTAGAAGATGTGCTCATTGTTCAGGGTGAGATAAGCCAAGACATTTCAAGGCTTATTAGCATTAGCAAGAAGGATTCGTCCGAGCTACGTTGCTAAATGAAAAGTGGACAAATTTTCATATCAATGACGACATCATATGGAACAATGCTGACCTAAACGAATGACAGATATACTTCAAATTCTTTGATGTCGTTGAAATAGTTATAAATGTTTAAAACACTTTTCTAAACAGACTGACATAGACCACCGGAATCGCTCCTGACGTTAGTGATGTAACGTCAAAGCCAACGCCAAGATCCAGCTCAAAGATTATGGAAACTAGACTTCACTCACTGTGCCGTCGGCAGAAGACGATGACTGCATCAAAAAATCGTGCCTTGTGCGAAGCCAGTATGCAGTCCACGGATTCAATGGAGTTCCTATGAGAACAAACTCAAGAAGTGAATTTTCTTATATAGAAAGAGTTTGAAAACGCAGAAGAGATGGGCTACGATGAAAACACGTTTTTCCTGGCAGAATCAAATATAGGGAGAGTGATATCAAAAAATATCAGCGTTACGCAATTTAATGACGTGGTGGGGCATAAAGTCAAAAATCTGCCACGTAAAACGATATCTAAGTTCGACGGGAATGCTTTGAAGTTGAAGAATACAGTTCTACGACATGTTTTCATGTATGATACATGAAGCAAAGCTGCCAACGATATGCAAAATTAGGTACCTAAAGACCAGCGTAATCGGAGAAGCAAAAAGAATGACCAGCCATGTAGAGTTAAAAGAATAAAATTATCTGCATGCATAAAATATTCTCATTAAAGCATATAATTAGTTTAGAGATATTACTTCTGGGGTACTAAATCGCTTTCTACAACAACAAGCCATGATTGATGATGTAATCTTTGTCATCATTAGAAGGACCAGCAAATCATAGAGCATCCTCATAGGCTGACAACGCACAGAACTAACTGGCTTAAATACAAAAAATTTGTTAGTTCCCATGTTCAGCTATCCCCGCAGCTCAACATCGAAGAGGACATCGACTGCTCTGTTGATGCTCTGGAATCTGTACTCGTAGCAGCAGCCAAACCCAGCCAGCTTGCGCGGATAATCCCTGAGGACAAACAATGTAATTCCAGCACATCAATTTGGCTTCCGGGAGAACCATGGAACTATCGAGCAAGTCAACCGAATAAAATCAGCAATACGTACTGCATTCGAAAACCCGTAATACTGCAGTGCGATATTCCTCGACGTCTCTCAAGCATTCGACCGAGTCTGGCTCGAAGGTCTCATGTACAAAATCAAAATACTACTGCCTGAACATACTCACAAGCTATTTGAGTCGTACCTCTACAACAGAGTCTTCGCAGTGAGATGCAACGCTACTACATCCGACGACCACAGTATAGAAGCTGGAGTTCCTCAAGGCAGCGTACTGGGGCCAACCCTTTATGTTCTATTCACGGCGGATATACCCATAAACGAGCGACTGACAACATCTACATTTGCTGACGATACCGCTATCTTAAGTCGCTCTAGATGTCCAATACAAGCTACAGCACAACTAGCTGACCACCTGGTGGTGGTGGAGAAGTGGCTATCAGACTGGCGTATTAAAATAAACGAGCAAAAGTGTAAACACGTAACGTTTACTCTCAATAGGCAGACTTGCCCTCCGCTAACGTTATACAATACGCAGATCCCCCAAGCTGATGAAGTGACGTATCTTGGCATACACCTTGATAGGCGACTTACCTGGCGGAGACACATCGAAGCTAAAAAAATGCATCTAAAACTAAAAGCTAATAGCCTCCATTGGATTATAAATTCTCGATCGCGTCTATGCTTGGACTACAAGGTCCTACTCTACAATTCAACTCTAAAACCAATCTGGACCTACGGCTCGCTGCTTTGGGGAAATGCGAGTAGCAGCAACATTGACATCATACAGTACCAACAATCCAAAATCTTGAGAACCATCACTGGGGCGCCATGGTATGTTCGGAACGAAAGCATTCACAGAGATCTAAACATTCTACCCGTAAAAGATGAGATAGTTAAACGAAAAGCGAACTACCACCTCAAACTATCTTTGCACCCAAATCATCTTGCAAGGTGCTTATCTCTGGTGTGCAACCGATCACGCCTCCAACGCAACCACCTACCAGCCCAGCAATAATCCATTAGGGCCCTGTAACTCGGATTCAGTCAACACGGCTGTTATCTAACGCATTATTTTAAGATTTGATAAACTTATTGTTAGTCTCCCTCTGGAGAAGATTCAATAAATAAATAGCAAAGCATTAATAAAAAAAAAAAAAAAAAAAGGCTATTGGACACCATGCTCCAGTTTCTCGAACAACGAAAGAAGACACCAGTAACTACAAAACGTTATCTTGCAAAGACAAACAAAACGAAAAACACAACATGTACATAGTTTCAACTACAGGGAAGGATGTCTGCAAGGAATACTGCAAGATGCCAAATCATTTGCTGTTCTGCTCTGACGATTTTCGTGCCCAACCAATCAACTATCGATTGAATTGGATTCAGCGACAAAAATTATGCGTCAATTGCGTCTGATTGCAGAGCTGCAATTAAAAGCTGCCTGCAGAGCTGCAATTAAAAGCTGACGGCAGAGTTGCCATGAAAAGCTGATTACAGAGCTGCAATTAAAATACTTTCTGAGCTGCCAAAGGGTTCTGCCGCTTGAGCCTGACTTCCGGCTTAAGCACATTTTCCGTTTTCACAAGCCGTGATAGACGTGTGTTTCGGCAAGATAAAAAATTATAAAAGGGGTGTTAGCCTAAATACGTATAAAAGTCATTATTTTCGTGAAAGCCAATAGATTGTGCAATTGCACGGCACGAATCCTGTTTTTTCAACGGCAGGCGTTATATTCGCCAGTTTTACCGGATAGTTTTTCTTTGTTGTTTCTACCCTCAAGCCTCGTTGCGTGTTGTGCACGACGTAACCTTTGTGTTCTTTTGGCAGAATCAGTCGTGGTGACCTGGAGTGGCTCCACCAGCAGGTGGAGCGCATAATTTTTCTGGGCATATCCGTCAAAAAAAGGGATCGTTGAAACAATTTTTTCGGGCCTACTCTTGAGCTGGGACTGAAGCCCCATCGATCGCGGCTGAATTGCGCCCATTGATATGCGCTCGATGGAAAAAGTTATCAATTACGTAACAAAATAATTTATATAATTTAAAATTATATTAAATTTAAGTCTAATTCCGTTTTCTATCTTATTTTATAAGATTGCACGAATGCTTTTTTGTCAATTAATCAGATAATCCTGTACAGCAACATCTTCGTCATCAGGCCTGCTGACATCGATGAATCCCGTTAAGTAGTGAGTACGAGGTGTAAGAAATAGTCAAAAAAATACGGAGACAAAAATTTAAATAAAAATAAAAGAATTGTAATCAAAAAAACCTTCGTGATATACTATAGTAATGAAAAACAAACTTATAACCACAAAAAAAAAAAACAGTAGAGCGGGCGCGATAGTAGAATACCCTGTGCAGGTCTTAAAATAAAAGTATTTTGAGAAAAAGTATTTTAATTATTGTTGAATTGCACTTATTTATGTCTACATATACATTTAAATAAATCGCCGCTCGTATTAGCTTCCGGTTTAATTTAACCGGTTCCCAGGGAACACCACGGGGAGGTCAATACAATTGTAAAGGGATCACTTTTTCAAATAATAATTTGGGAACCTACGAGTCGACTTGAGCTGCTTTAAAGCTCCTTAGTTCCCTAAAATAATAAAAATTTTAAATGAACTGCAAAATTCACCAGCAAATATTATAAGGATCTTAACATATAATATTATGGGAAGACGTAAATAATGTTCTGAAATCAAATATTATTTTATGTGGAAAACGTAAGAAATAAAATAAATAATATATAAATAATAACTTAAATGTGTATACATATGTCGGGGCAAGCATATTTATTTGAATTGTGCGCTCAGTTGTGTTCAACTGTTGAGTCGAATGGTTCAGGGTTTGAAAAAGAGAGAACCTTTCTGATATTGTATAGCACTAAACCAGTCGGAAAGGCTACAGTCGAAGTCGACTATAAGAGACCCTTTACTTATTCTTCAAAATGGAAATAGGAGTAACACTAATAGTTCCCATAACGCGTTGTAACGTCAATATGCTCTTCTTCTACCTTTGACCCGACTCTGAGTAATAAAAAGTCCGATCGCGATGAAATTTTCAGGATACATTAGGACCCTGATGCTTGTCCTGTGTGCCAAAATTCAAGGCTCCATTATATGGGATTTTAAGTTTTTTATAATATCTTCCGAGATTATTATCCGATCGCGATGAAATTTTCAAGATATGTTAGGACCCTGACACCCGTCCTGTTCAGGACTCTAGCTTTAATATTTTTCGTTTTATGGGATTTTAAAAATTTTGTTCTCAATTTACGGAGGCGGAAGGGGGCGTGTCAAGATTTTAAGATAAACTTGATCTGCTTAGCCCCTAGACGAACCACCGTACCAAATTTGGTGACTCTAGCTCTTATAGTCTCTAAGATCTAGGCGCTCATACAGCAGCACAGACGGATATGGCTATATCGACTCGGCTGGTAATGCTGATGAAGAATATATATACTTTATGGGGTCTGCCGGACTTCCTTCGACCTGTTACGCACATTTCGACAAACTTAATAGACCCTTTTTTACTTTTTTTTAAAAAGTAAAGGGACTAAATATGTCTTTGAATTAAAAAAAATATTAAGAGTCGGCACAGGGTATAAGAACCGGCTATCATTTATAAGCAAAACTATCTCCGAAAAGTGTTGCATACTTCTAACTGGTATTTTTAGAATTTTTCGCTTAGAATTCCCAAACGGTTTAAGCGCAGAATTGAAAAAATATCTGCAAAGAACATCAAAGCGTCTGATAAATTTGTACATAGATTTGATACTTTTATGGTCGATTGTAAATTCTGTTGTTGTTTTTGTTTTTTTGGAATTTTTGTTTTTTTTTTGGAATTTTTGTTTTTTTTTTATACATGTTCATCAGTGATGCCAAATTGGCCTTTTTCCGGATAGATTTGTCCGGTTTTTAACAGCTTCATCCGGGAAAAATGTCAAACGTCTTCTATCCGGAAATCTGGCCTTTTTGAGATTCAACTTACCATCAAATCATCTTCTTAAAATTGATCGTCTATGAACAATGTGGCATCCCTCTTTGTGTACTAACATCGATATTCTGTGTAAAGTTTGAAAGTTTATCAAAGCATGGTTTTCCAGTACGACAACATTCACCTACTAAAATGGAAGATTGTTGAAAATACCTCAAAGTTTTGGTCCGAAGCAAGAAAATATCGAGACCCTGCAGGCAACAACCCTTTGTTAGAGAACTGGTCACTTTCGATCTGACTCTTCTATCGTTGCTATGACCAAATGCAGAAGTAGAAAGGGTTTTTAGCCAAGTTAGTTTGATATAAACTAAATTGAGGAACCGTCTAGAAATTGAGACGTTAAATGCTATTTTGACAATGTAGTTATTATAAAATTTTCAACTATATGCATATGTATATTTGATCTTCTGAAGATTCGGATTGCGTCGACACAAATCTTGTTGCCATTCATATAAATTGCTTGGCAAATACTTAAAGTTAATAGGCAACATGACAAGCTACGATTACAAAGAAAAGGCCGAGAAAGAAACCATCGAAGATGTCTTGAAACTTTTATAGAAATAAAAAAAGAAAGTGTCTTGTTTTTCTGTCTTTTTTTTTTAGTTTTTCAGCTTATTTTGCCTGTTTTCTGTGGTAGTTTTGTCTTTTTTTACCAAAAAATAATTGGCATCACTGGTGGAGATTGAACTAATTACTAATTTGAACCGTCTTAAATTTAAGATTCGTGATGTTGAATAGATCGCCTACCTTTAGTTTCCACTGTTGTCTATTCGTTTCCCCATCAAAAGGATCTCACAGTGTAAAATAAGTTTTTCTGGGCAAGTGATACCGTTTTGTTCATCGAAAAATTTTGGGAACTCAATTTGACAACCTCCGGGTAGTGTAAATGCACGTTGTTTCGAATCCGTTAAGTGTCCGGGTACATTCATTTTAATCATTCCGTTTGGAATAGTGTTGTTTTTGATAATGTTTAAATTAACTACTAAATCGAAATTGGTGGGACGTAGCTCCAACTGAAATTCTACATCACTATTAATATTTGGAAATATTGGGGATTGTAATCCAATGTCCGCTTGCCAATCGTGTAACGTATTATAGTTATCCACAGTCCATTCGTATTCTCATAATAACTCATGCGACGTATTGCTTCTGCTTTGCAATGTATTCAGCATTTTTACAAAAAATTGATTGATTGAATTAAAGTTCGATACAATTGTAACACATTAAATAGCACACTAAGGCCCGATTTCTGATCTTACCGATACAGCCTACTTTATGAAAATGTTATTGTACCATAAATGTAGGATATAACATTTTTTTTTCGTTTTCTCATCTTGCCCTTGCCCAAAATATTTAAAGTTTGTAATAATGTGGCATAATTTTAATTGCTTAAATTTTTCTTGGTCCGAAAACGACATAATATGAGGAATGTGACTCGGTTGCAGTGATGCCAATTATTTTTTGGTAAAAAAAAGACAAAACTACCACAGAAAACAGGCAAAATAAGCTGAAAAACTTAAAAAAAAAAGACAGAAAAACAAGACACTTTTTTATTATTTCATTTAAAAGTTTCAAGACATCTTTGATGATTTCTTTCTAATCGTACCTCGCCATGTTGCCTAATAACTTTAAGTATTTTCCAGGCAATTATATGAATTGCAATAAGATTTATGTCGACGCAGTCCGAATCTTCATTGAATAGATCGCCTACCTTTAGTTTCCACTGTTGTCTATTCGTTTCCCCATCAAAAGGATCTCACAGTGTAAAATAAGTTTTTCTGGGCAAGTGATACCGTTTTGTTCATCGAAAAATTTTGGGAACTCAATTTGACAACCTCCGGGTAGTGTAAATGCACGTTGTTTCGAATCCGTTAAGTGTCCGGGTAAATTCATTTTAATCATTCCGTTTGGAATAGTGTTGTTTTTGATAATGTTTAAATTAACTACTAAATCGAAATTGGTGGGACGTAGCTCCAACTGAAATTCTACATCACTATTAATATTTGGAAATATTGGGGATTGTAATCCAATGTCCGCTTGCCAATCGTGTAACGTATTATAGTTATCCACAGTCCATTCGTATTCTATTTTTAATAACTCATGCGACGTATTGCTTCTGCTTTGCAATGTATTCAGCATTTTTACAAAAAATTGATTTGCTTTTGAATATTTCGAATGATACCCGTTACGTTAAAGTTCAATACAATTGTAACACATTAAATAGCACACTAAGGCCCGATTTCTGATCTTACCGATACAGCCTGCTTTATGAAAATGTTATTGTACCATAAATGTAGGATATAACATTTTTTTTTTCGTTTTCTCATCTTGCTCTTGCCCAAAATATTTAAAGTTTGTAATAATGTGGCATATCTCAGTGTCCTGAAATGGGGCACACTATTCCCATAGTCTGCCAGATTTATTTATTATAAATGGGCAGCACTTTTCAAGAAGTGGCAACCTCTGACATGCTTGACGTTTTAAATTTTTGGTTTTAATTGCTTCAATTTTTTCTTGGTCCGAAAACGACATAATATGAGGAATGTGACTCGGTTGCAGTGATGCCAATTATTTTTTGGTAAAAAAAGACAAAACTACCACAGAAAACAGGCAAAATAAGCTGAAAAACTTAAAAAAAAAAAAGACACTTTTTTATTATTTCATTTAAAAGTTTCAAGACATCTTTGATGATTTCTTTCTAATCGTACCTCGCCATGTTGCCTAATAACTTTAAGTATTTGCCAGGCAATTATATGAATTGCAATAAGATTTATGTCGACGCAGTCCGAATCTTCAGAAGATAAAATATACATGTGCATATAATTAAAAAATTGTATAATATATACATTGTCAAAATAGCAATTAACGTCTCAGTTTCTAGACGGTTCCTCAATTTAGTTGTTATCAAACTAACTTGGCTAAAAACCCTTTCTACTTCTGCATTTGGCCATAGCAACGATAGAAGAGTCAGATCGAAAGTGACCAGTTCTCTAACAAAGGGTTGTTGCCTGCAGGGTCTCGATATTTTCTTGCTTCGGACCAAAACTTTGAGGTATTTTCAACAATCTTCCATTTTAGTAGGTGAATGTTGTCGTACTGGAAAACCATGCTTTGATAAACTTTCAAACTTTACACAGAATATCGATGTTAGTACACAAAGAGGGATGCCACATTGTTCATAGCCGATCAATTTGAAGAAGATGATTTGATGGTAAGTTGAATCTCAAAAAGGCCAGATTTCCGGATAGAAGGCGTTTGACATTTTTCCCGGCTGAAGCTGTTAAAAACCGGACAAATCTATCCGAAAAAAGCCCAATTTGGCATCACTGATCTCCACGACGGATTTATTTTTTAATTTAAATTGAAAACAGAAATCATTTTCAATATGTACCATATAGCAATGGAGTCTTTGCCAGACGCCTGCCGGCAGGCTCCTACCTGATCCCCTCATAAGGACATTACAACCCTGCTAGAGGCCATGCCTGTTTTCTAGCCTTGACGTCGTCGCTTTTATTATCCCACCCTGCCAGAATTTGTTTCGACTTTCCACAAAATTGTACTCAATTTTATATCGTTCGTCACAACAATTGATTTCATAAATTTTGGGGGCTTGAACAAGCTTTCACTAGAGTTTTAACGCGTGTAAAGGCTTATACAATAGTATTCAAAAAGTTTTATTGTTTCAGAAAACAGTTTTAGGATTATAATGAAATGACTAGAAAGAGATGCATAATAAACATATAAAGTCAAATGTTACAGAAATTTGTTAGATAGAGTACAAATTAGTATGTAAAGCTAGGATGTAATATCTTTTAAGTTTATAGTAGTTTCATAAAATTAAAATTTTATATTGATCGAATAAACTTTACAACCCCCTCTTTCACTTCTTTTTTTGTAGAACTTGCATTTCTCAGTCTGTTCCGCTTTATACCGAAATATCTGCAGTGGATTTTCCTGAAGGACAACTCGGCTATCATCAAGGAATACCTGAGCAAATTCTCGCAACTGAGCGCATTTCATGAGCCGATGCTTGCACAGCATTTATCGAGCATCAATTTTATACCCAAGCTGTTTGCCATACCCTGGTTCCTGACCATGTTCTCCCGTAAGTAAATGATGATAACTCCCAAAATATAGATGATTGTAAACTTTTTTGTTTATTTTTATTATTGATAGATGTGTTTCCGCTACACAAGATATTGCTTCTGTGGGATAAGTTGATGTTGGGCGACAGTTCGTGTCCGCTTTTTATTGGCATTAGGATATTGAAACAATTAAAGAGCACACTACTCAGCTCCGGCTTCAATGAATGCATTCTCCTCTTCTCTGACCTACCGGACATTGTGATGGAGAACTGTGTAATTGAATCACAGAAGATGAACGAATGCACGCCCAAAAGCATTACACACCGACAGCATGCACTGCGCACACAAGCGCCACATGTCCTGGTACATATGATCATTCATCTCACCAGAATTGCAACTGAAATTCAAATCTAATTATCTCTTATTTAACTGCAGGACATTGGTCTGACGGAGGTGGAACTAAAACATTTGCAATCGGAGCAATGTCCCACGAATAAGTGCCAAGGACGTGCATCAGCTGCTGTTGCAGGCACCCAATGAGTTGGCTCTAATCGATCTGCGCAGCGTTGTCGAGTATTCACGTGTCCATGTGCCGCACAGCATTAATATACCGTTTGCCACAGTGCTGCTGGGTGAACAGCGTCTAGAAGCACTCAATGTGCCGTATTTGGAGATGCAGCTACGGGGTCGCATTGTCGTCTGTGTCAGCAATATACATCTGCATGCCGTCGAGGTAAATTATCCCTGGCATCTTGACTTCATCATGAATTCTACTACTACTATTATCTCTCGCTATGCTCCTTTCAGTTCTCACACTTCTTGGTCGCCTGTGGCGTCCTGCGCACCTGCATTCTACACAAGGGCTTCAATGTCCTGCACTCAATTGAGCCAAATATACTCATCTCGAATTGATTGGGAGTTTCCAAGTTGATGGAGTCTGATTCCCATCGCAATTACTTTAACTTCAAGTTTACTCGCTATGTGCTCGCTTGTAGCTTAAACTCATCTAGTTAGTTAAAGTTTCCAATTTGCGAGCAATTTTTATTATATGTATTTAAGCATATTGTATTGTATTATCAAAGTTTTATAAATCTGCATTGTACTCGAATTCTGCCTTCGATCTTAAGTTGTTGCGAGGGTTAAGAAGATCGTAGGCTCCCGGATGTTGATCCCTGACCATCAGTTCGGCTTTCGATCCACCAACGGCACAACAGAGCAGCTGCATAGAGTCACCGACCACATCCTCCAAGCATTTAATCGGAAGCAGTATTGCAATGCCGTCTTCGTCGATATCGTATAGGCATTTTAGGACCCTGACACCCGTCCTGTTCAGGACTTCAGCTTTAATATTTTTCGTTTTATGGGATTTTAAAAATTTTGTTCTCAATTTACGGAGGCGGAAGGGGGCGTGTCAAAATTTTAAGATAAACTTGATCTGCTTAGCCCATAGACGAACCACCGTACCAAATTTGGTGACTCTAGCTCTTATAGTCTCTGAGATCTAGGCGCTCATACAGACAGACGGACAGACGGACGGACGGACAGACGGACAGACGGACATGGCTATATCGACTCGGCTGGTAATGCTGATGAAGAATATATATTCTTTATGGGGTCTGCCGGACTTCCTTCGACCTGTTACGCACATTTCGACAAACTTAATAGACCCTTTTTTACTTTTTTTTAAAAAGTAAAGGGTCTAAATATGTCTTTGAATTAAAAAAAATATTAAGAGTCGGCACAGGGTATAAGAACCGGCTATCATTTATAAGCAAAACTATCTCCGAAAAGTGTTGCATACTTCTAACTGGTATTTTTAGAATTTTTCGCTTAGAATTCCCAAACGGTTTAAGCGCAGAATTGATTAATATCTGCAAAGACCATCAAAGCGTCTGATAAATTTGTACATAGATTTGATACTTTTATGGTCGATTGTAAATTCTGTTGTTTTTGTTTTTTTGGAATTTTTGTTTTTTTTTTTTTGGAATTTTTGTTTTTTTTATACATGTTCATCAGTGATGCCAAATTGGCCTTTTTCCGGATAGATTTGTCCGGTTTTTAACAGCTTCAGCCGGAAATCTGGCCTTTTTTAGATTCAATTTACCATCAAATTCTTCTTCAAATTGAACTTCTATGAACAATCTGGCATCCCTTTTTGTGAACTGATATCGATATTTTTTGTAAAGCTCAAAAGTTATCAAAGCATGGTTTCCAAGTACGCCAACATTCACCTCTTTAATGGAAGCAGTGAGCCAAATTGGGCTTTTTCGGATAGATTTGTCCGGTTTTTAACAGCTTCATCCGGGAAAAATGTCAAACGTCTTCTATCCGGAAATCTGGCCTTTTTGAGATTCAACTTACCATCAAATCATCTTCTTAAAATTGATCGTCTATGAACAATGTGGCATCCCTCTTTGTGTACTAACATCGATATTCTGTGTAAAGTTTGAAAGTTTATCAAAGCATGGTTTTCCAGTACGACAACATTCACCTACTAAAATGGAAGATTGTTGAAAATACCTCAAAGTTTTGGTCCGAAGCAAGAAAATATCGAGACCCTGCAGGCAACAACCCTTTGTTAGAGAACTGGTCACTTTCGATGTGACTCTTCTATCGTTGCTATGGCCAAATGCAGAAGTAGAAAGGGTTTTTAGCCAAGTTAGTTTGATATAAACTAAATTGAGGAACCGTCTAGAAATTGAGACGTTAAATGCTATTTTGACAATGTAGATATTATAAAATTTTCAACTATATGCATATGTATATTTGATCTTCTGAAGATTCGGATTGCGTCGACACAAATCTTGTTGCCATTCATATAAATTGCTTGGCAAATACTTAAAGTTAATAGGCAACATGGCAAGGTACGATTAGAAAGAAAAGGCCGAGAAAGAAACCATCGAAGTGTCTTGTTTTTCTGTCTTTTTTTTTAGTTTTTCAGCTTATTTTGCCTGTTTGGTAAAGGTCTAGTATATTATCTTATCGCCAAAAATCTTCAAAAAAATATCCTCGATGGTCCGCGAATTATCAAGAATTGTCATGTTAAAATTTCTTGGCGGTCTTCAATGGTTCCGTTTTAAATACATTTTGAAAATTCAGTGCAAATCATATGATTTAATCTAGTTTGCTTTTGAAATTTTATCAAAATTTATAGCACTAATAACTGAAAAATATAAGGCATTTTTTCAATCAAGTTAGTTTTTGTTCAGTCGATTTTATAGCACTACTTTTTGCGAAAAGTAGTCTTCGATGGACCGCGAATTGTCGTGAGTTATTACGCAAGTTGAATTTTAATTCGTGAATCATGAATTCTTTGCGAAAAAATAGTCTTCGATGGATCGCGAATTATTATAAACTGTCAGTCAAGAATATGTAATGAAAATTATTATCCTCGTTGAGAGTAGATTGGTGGCCCTGAAAAGGGCCGATTGGTTTGGAGGATGGCGAATTATTCAGCATCGGTGTCCTGCAGAAATAAAAGATCGTATTGAGAAATGCGCCGCAGGCAAAATTTTTTTTTAATAAAATCGCGCGATTTTATTAAAAAAAAATTTTGCCTGCGATCCTTTATTATATTCACTTACTTCAAAATGAACTTCTTCGTTGACTACGGACTCTTTGGTTGGATCGTAAAGCCGCCCAATAGCCATGAAAATTTCATGAATCCTGTCTCTGTGGTTTGAAAAGAACTTTTGAAATTGAAACCGAGCCAAATATCCAACATAATGTTCCTTCTTCCTTCCATAACGTGGGATGTTGTCGCGCATGTCTCTCCAAAGTCTTTCAATGTTTTGTGTATGCGCCTGTGTATCAGGGTCAACAAAATTTTTCGAGTGGTTAACTGTTTGGTGCTTGAAGCCTTCGTCATCCAGACAGTTATATGCCTTCCAGCAATCGGACATGATGGTACTCCCATCCGCTACCCGGTCCTTTATTATACCGAGCAATGTGTCCGTGTCGCGACTTGCCACTGGTATAATAAAAAAGTCGCCACTTTCTCTCTTGATGCCTCCAAACACCCATTGGCCTTCAACCAATCGTCCACAGTTATATTTTCTTTTGCCCACTTTTGCCTCGTCTATCTCTACTATCTTCCCTGGACCTCCAATAGTAGGACGACTATTTGAAAGACTCCAGTCAATATAGACTTCTCTCATAAAACTTTTGCAATCCACTACTGATTGACGGGACCATTCCATTTCCTTTTCCAGAAAATCGGTTTCTCCTCTCAATCTTAACACGTCATATACAACGAATGCGCATATATCCGATATTGGAAATTTACTCCCCGCGAAAAAAGTATTACATCGAATACTTTCTTGAAAATTGCACTGCACTTTTGCTTTCTTCTTCTTTGACTTTTCCGAGTTCACATAAGCACGACAGGTAAAAGTTAAGAACGTATCGCTCTTTGCGTACAATTTGCACACACTACCACATTTTGGGCAAATTTTCTCCGAAAGAATAACATTATGCTGACGCAAAAAGTTAAGTAATTCGTCATCACTTAACTTTAGAAACTTCTTCAGTGTAAATTTGCAACCAACGCACGACATATCGACCGAATTCTCTGAAAAACTGACGACAAATGAAATATTTCACAATAAAATTGACACGTCGATTCAAAGTTGTATTGCAAAACACACCATAAAATTTGACAATTGGTATTGAGTGACAAAAGCTCACTAGACTAAAAAGTGCATCAGAAGTATTGTTGCAATTTGGCAATAGTGTCTGATGTCAAAAGGTAACTAGATTGAACTAGAAAATACAAAACTAGCTAGAAAGTGCTATAAATTTTGATAAAATTTCAAAAGCAAACTAGATTAAATCATATGATTTGCACTAAATTTTCAAAATGCATTTAAAAAGGAACCATTGAAGACCGCCAAGAAATTTTAACATGACAATTCTTGATAATTCGAGGACCATCGAGGATTTTTTTTTGAAGATTTTTGGCGATAAGATAATATACTAGACCTTTACCTTCGTTTCCCCATCAAAAGGATCTCACAGTGCAAAATACGTTTTTCTGGGCAAGTGATACCGTTTTGTTCATCGAAAAATTTTGGGAACTCAATTTGACAACCTCCGGGTAGTGTAAATGCACGTTGTTTCGAATCCGTTAAGTGTCCGGGTAAATTCATTTTAATCATTCCGTTTGGAATAGTGTTGTTTTTGATAATGTTTAAATTAACTACTAAATCGAAATTGGTGGGACGTAGCTCCAACTGAAATTCTACATCACTATTAATATTTGGAAATATTGGGGATTGTAATCCAATGTCCGCTTGCCAATCGTGTAACGTATTATAGTTATCCACAGTCCATTCGTATTCTATTTTTAATAACTCATGCGACGTATTGCTTCTGCTTTGCAATGTATTCAGCATTTTTACAAAAAATTGATTTGTTTTTGAATATTTCGAATGATACCCGTTACGTTAAAGTTCGATACAATCGTAACACATTAAATAGCACACTAAGGCCCGATTTCTGATCTTACCGATACAGCCTACTTTATGAAAATGTTATTGTACCATAAATGCAGGATATAACATTTTTTTTTTCGTTTTCTCATCTTGCCCTTGCCCAAAATATTTAAAGTTTGTAATAATGTGGCATATCTCAGTGCCCTGAAATGGGGCACACTATTCCCATAGTCTGCCAGATTTATTTATTATAAATGGGCAGCACTTTTCAAGAAGTGGCAACCTCTGACATGCTTGACGTTTTAAATTTTTGGTTTTAATTGCTTAGATTTTTTCTTGGTCCGAAAACGACATAATATGAGGAATGTGACTCGGTAGCAGTGATGCCAATTATTTTTTGGTAAAAAAGACAAAACTACCACAGAAAACAGGCAAAATAAGCTGAAAAACTAAAAAAAAAGACAGAAAAACAAGACACTTTCTTTTTTAGACCTTTCACTTTAAAAAAGTAAATAGGGTCTATTAAGTATGTCAAAAAAAATGTGCGTAACAGCTCGAAGGAAGTCCGGCAGACCCCATAAAGAATATATATTCTTGATCAATATCAACAGACGAGTCGATCTAGTCATGTCCGTCTGTCGTGCTGTATGAGCGCCTAGATCTCAGAGACTATAAAAGCTAGGGTCACCAAATTTGTTGACAATACTCCTGTGGCCTCGAAAAGGTCAAGTTTGTTTTAGAATTTTACACCTGAACAGCTCCATCGGGTTGTCAATCACATTTTGGACGGGTTTCATGCTAAGGAATATGTTATTGGTGCTTTTCTTGACATCCAACAAGCCTTTGCCCGTATATGGCATGATGGTCTACTGACAAAGATCAAGAATTTGATGAATCCACAACTTTTTAGCTTAGTCCACAGTTTCCTTACTGACAGATGCTTTGTCGTGGTACAGGACGCACCAAATACATCTCTGCAGGCGTCCCTCAAGGGAGTATATTAGGGCCAACGCTTTACAGCCTCTTCACCAGTGATATGCCTACTGGCCGGAGCAATAGGCTGATGATTGCTACATTTGCTGACGACACGGCCATTCTTTCAAAACATAGCTGCATCTATGAGGCCACCGATATGTTACAGCAATATCTCAAGTCGTTTGAAGTTTGGGCTTCTGACTGGAATATTGGAGTTAATCCTGGCAAATGTGCCTGTGTGACTTACGCCCTCAGGTACGACTCCTGTCCGGGTCTTTTTCTCAACGATGTATTAATTCCTCAAGCTTCACACCACAAATACTTGGGCATTACCTTGGATCGAAAATTAACCTTTGCCAGGCACATCAGCAACATAGTCAACACGATAAGGAGGAAGGCGACCCAGTTGAGCTGGCTTTTACAATCCAATAACAAACTGTCGCTGAGGAATAAAGCCCATATTTAAAAATGCATTCTAGCACCGATTAGGAGGTACGGCATACAAGTTTATGGAATCTCGGCCAGATGCCACTTGTCCAAAATCAGAGTCATACAGGCGAAAATATTACGAGGAATCACTGGAGCTGAATGGTACATTCGCACAGTCGACCTCTCAAAAGACCTGCAAATCCCGCTTGTTGGGGATATCATTAATAGGCAATCCAAAATTTATTGTAACAAATTACGTAATCACTCTAATTCGCTAACAAGAAAAATGTACAAAAGGAAAAAGAAAAGAAGGCTCAAAAGAATACACCCTCAGGACCTACCAACTAGGTCCCTCTAACTGCCTAGTTACAACGAGATGATAAAATGCTATATGACCCGCCTGTCCCACAACCAATCGCTCTACACCCCAGAATCAGGTCCCCATTACTCAGGTGCTCAACCTGTCAGACAGCCAGTCTAATGGAGATGTGTTCCATTATCAACAATACTTATTAGCATCGAAGAGCTTCGTGCAGCGCAAAGGAGCATGAAACAATACCCCTCAAGATACCAATAATGGCTTCCCAGATGCCTGTTGAACCAGATTATCATACACTACTACACGTGCGCACTGCGCCTAGTACAACTTTACCATTCACTCTAGTGGAAGATGTCTCAACAACAGTATGCTAGTTAAATAACAAATAAATAGTTTACTTTTATAAAAAAAACAAGCGGAACAGTCGGGACCCCGACCGTAATATACCCTGTGGGTCTCCAGGAACCCGTTCAAATTCACTCCAGATGAAATTCTCTAGTAGTTCTTTATTTTTTAATTTGTGGGCGAAGGGGGCGTGGCATCGTGATAAAAATTTCTGGACAAATCGAGCTCAAGATACTCATCATGTGTGCTAAATCTCATGTCTCTAGCTACAAAACTGCTTTTGTTTTGAGGTTTTTGAGCTAGAAAACTGCTTGCCTTATGAGCTTTTACTTAATTTGAGGGCGAAGGGGGCGTGGCATCGCGATTAAATTTTCTGGACACATTGACCCTAAGATTCTTATCATATGTGCCAAATCTCAAGTTTCTTACTGTAATATTGCTCTTGTTATAAGCTTTTCCGTTTTGTAGGCAAGGGGGGCGTGGCATCGTGATAAAATTTTCTGGACACATTGACCACAAAATATTTATTATATGTGCCAAATTTCAAGTCTCTAGCTGCAAAACTGCCCTTGGTATGAGGTTTTTGAGCTACAAAACTGCTTGCTTTATAAGCTTTTACTTAAATTGTGGGCAAAGAGGGCGTGGCATCCAAAAAAAAAGATAAACTTGATCTGCCTGCAAAAATTTCCAGTGCTGGGACACCAAGTTCAAGCTTCTAGCTCTTACCATCTCTGAGATCCTTTCGTTCATACGGACGGACCGACGGACCGACAGACCGACAGACCGACAGACCGACGGACAGACGGACAGACGGACATGGCTATATCGACTCGGCTATTGATGCTGATCAAGAATATATATACTTTATTGGGTCGGCCATGCTTCCTTCTGCCCGTTACATATTTTTAACAAACTTAATATACCCCCACAGGGTATAAAAACCCTATTAGATACATTTGTACAAGTCTATTTTTCCATTCCTTAGTGGACTTGAGATGAAAGTGTATAAAAAAATACAAAACAAAAATTTACCAAAAATTATCAAATCTATTTACAAAAGTTTTTTAACGAATTGATTGTTTCTGTAGATATTTTATTAATTCTGCGCTTAAACCGTTTGGGAATTCTAAGCGAAAAGTTCTAAAAATACAAATTAGAAGTATGCAACACTTTACGGAGAAAGTTTACTTATAAATGGTAGCCGATTTGTATACCCTGTGCCGATTAAGGATGGACAAAAAGAGTATAATGAATTTATGCAAATGAATGTAGCAAAGCATCTCCGACCCTATAAAGTATGTCGGAGAATAGATGAATAGCTTGAGTGTTGGCACTTTCATATAGTTTAGTGTTCAATAGAGCGTAATTAGTGTTGTTAAACAGATGGGACAATGTGGGATGACAGCTGATGCTGTCATCGAGTGTGGCTCTCTGGGAGTGTCAGATTTATTGGTTTGTCATATAGAAAAGAGGAAGAAGAGTGCAAGTCACTTAACCTGCGCATTGAAAAGGCACTAGACGGAGAGACGCACTGCACATCAAAATGGCTGAAAACGTAGCAAATGATTACGGAAATGAATCTACGACATCAGAAGTGGGATCCTATTCGCAGCCAATATCAGCGGATGAGCAGTTTCGTGCTTTATTGGAGCAGCAGAATCGCAACTTTCTTGAGTTGGCTAAATCCTTGCGCGCCACGACAAAAGAGTCTCAACAAAATGGCGTCACCAGGCTGCCAAAATTCAACGCAGATGTAGCCGGTGCCGATGCTACGCAGTGGTGCGCCATGGTTGATATTGTTTTAAGCGAGAAACCGTTACATGGCAGCGCTTTAGTTCTGGCACTAAGCGAATCATTGGAGGGCAGTGCGTCATTGTGGCTGTCGCAAATTTGTTTTCCCGGGATCACATGGGAACAATTTAAACAGCTTTTTGTGCAGAGGTTCGAAAGCACGGAGACGTCGGCAGCTACCATGCTAAACTTAATCAACAGCCGCCCCAAAGACGGTGAATGCTTTGCCGTATACGCGAGCCGTAAAGTAACATCTCTGATGACAAAATGGCGTGGTATGGATTTGGAGGAGATTGTCGTATCAGTCGTTCTCAGACACATGGCTAACTTCGACCGACGGCTGCAAAGAGTATCGTACACAACGAATGTTCAGAACCGGCGTGATCTACAGTCGGAGCTTCAAGTTTTTATGTTGGAAAAGCGCCGTCAGGAATTTCCAGATGAAGGACCTGGATCAAAGCGCACGAAGTCATCCACCATAAAGTGCCATAACTGCGGCAAGATGGGGCATAAGAAGTTTGAGTGCAGAGCAACGATGCAAGGTGGAGGATCTTTGCGTGATGGCGAACGTAAAGCGACTCAGGCGTTGCAGCAGCGAACGAAAACCAACATTCAGTGTTACCGCTGTCAAGAGATGGGACACATTGCTACACATTGTCCAAAGGGTGTCTCTGGAGGCGAAAAAATATTTGAAAAGCGAGTGGAGTTGTGCGTCGTGGAAGACCCGAAATCGCAGATGATGCAGCGAGGCGAAAAATTTCAAATTACATTTGATTCTGAAGCCGAATGTTCTTTGGTTAAGGAGAGTATGTCTAGCAAGTTAATGGGTAAGAGAGCAAACAATCTTATTACGATGAAGGGCATAGGAAACGCCAATATTTATAGTACTGTTCAGATCTTAAGTGAGGTAATACTTAATAATACTTGTCTTGAAGTATTATTCCAGTTGTACCACGTGCGTTTAGGTGGTCAATAATTAATCAGGTGCATGAGGCAATTATGCATCTTGGGTGGCAGAAAACTCTTGATAAGGTGTACGAACATTATTGGTTCGATTGTATGACAAAATATGTTAGAAAGTTCGTCGAGAATTGTATTACTTGTAGGGTTTCAAAATCATCATCAGGAAAAGTGCAGATGGAGATTCATCCGATCCCGAAAGTCAGTATTCCATGGCACAAGCTTCACATAGACATTTCAGGAAAATTAAGTGGCAAAAGTGACCGTAAAGTATATGTGATAGTTTTGATAGACGCTTTTTCCAAATTCGTTTATTTATATCATACCTTTACTCTAAGCTCCGAGGATTGTGTGAACGCAGTAAAATCGTCAATTTACCAATTCGGAGTATCCACTCGTTTAATTGCTGACCAAGGCTTCACCGGAACAAAATTTACTGAGTTTTGCACGTCACAAAATATTAAGTTACATTTAATTGCGACGGGAGCTAGTCGCGCCAACGGACAGGTAGAACGAATTATGACCACTCTTAAGAACTTATTTACTGCCGTTGAGACAAGCAATAGAACATGGCAAGATGCGTTAGGAGAAGTCCAATTAGCCATAAACTGCACCGTCAATCGGGTAACAAAAGCAAGTCCTTTAGAGCTATTGATAGGTAAGATTGCACGGCCTCTAGGTTTGCTTCCTATTAGCGAAGACGAGAATCAGGTAGACTTACAGGAAATTAGAGTAGAAGCTGAAAAAAATATGAAAAACGCAGCAGTGTATGAAAAGCAAAGATTTTATCTAAGTAAGGCTAAAGTAATCAACTTTAAGGTTGGAGATCACGTATTACTAAAGAGTGAAGAAAGACATCAAATGAAACTAGACCCAAAGTTCCGAGGACCTTTTGTGGTGCTAGAGATATTGGAAGGCGATAGATATATGCTAAACGAGCAATAGAAAATATAAATACCCACATGAAAGTTTGCGAAGGCTGCCAGATGGACAGGTGCCAAGTGAGTTAGACATCGAAGAAACTGAGCTAGACCCGCCAGGTTGTAGTGTGTAAGAAGCAGTTGAAACAGACTGTAGAAGAAGAAACAGTTGAAACAGACTGTAGAAGAAGAAACAGTTGAAACAGATTGTAGATGGAGAAACAGTTGAAACAGACTGTAGAAGATGAAACAGTTGAAACAGACTGTAGATGGAGAAACAGTTGAAACAGACTGTAGATGGAGAAACAGTTGAAACAGACTGTAGATGGAGAAACAGTTGAAACAGACTGTAGATGGAGAAACAGTTGAAACAGACTGTAGTATGATAAACAGTTGAAACAGACTGTAGATAATGGCGGGAGAAGCAAAGTTGTCGAGGCTCATGGGGGTAACTGACCAGGCTGGAGAGAATGAATGTTGCTTTAGAACGATAAAGAGAATTAGAAATGAAATGATATAAAGATTAACAAGATTGTTAAGAGAAGTTGAAGTTAAGAAAACGATTGTTAGTAATAAGAATGTAATTTTAAAATATAACTGAATGTTAAATGAAACGACTTATGTAATAAAGACACCTATTGATTACTACACGAGGACGTGTGATTTATCAGAATGGCCGTGTCGGAGAATAGATGAATAGCTTGAGTGTTGGCACTTTCATATAGTTTAGTGTTCAATAGAGCGTAATTAGTGTTGTTAAACAGATGGGACAATGTGGGATGACAGCTGATGCTGTCATCGAGTGTGGCTCTCTGGGAGTGTCAGATTTATTGGTTTGTCATATAGAAAAGAGGAAGAAGAGTGCAAGTCACTTAACCTGCGCATTGAAAAGGCACTAGACGGAGAGACGCACTGCACATTATCAAAATGGCTGAAAACGTAGCAAATGATTACGGAAATGAATCTACGACAAGTATATATATTTTTGTTCAGTATCAATCGATTGACACCTGTCCATCTGTCCGTCCGTCCGTCTGTCTGAACGCGTGGATCTCAGCAACTATAAGAGCTAGAGAATTTGGAATGCAAGTTCCTGAAAGCCACACGCAGATCAAGTTGGCGATGCAATGGCCCCATCGCCCACATTTGATAACAAGTGCAGTTTATAGTGACTCTAGCTCTTATATGTCTGATCTAGGCGCTCATACAGATAGACGGACAGTCATACATGACTCGACTGTTGATGCTAATCAAGAACATATACACTTTATGGGGTCTGCCAGATTTCCTTCGACCTGTTACACAAAAACTTTATAGGCTCTTATAATTTTTTAAAGTAAAGCGTCTAAAAACTCCAAATTTTCATCGTAGTTTTCCGAATCTATTTGAATAATATGTTTATATGACTAATTTACATTGACAATCATAAGTAATATACCATACTCTTTAAAGGCAATACCAAAGTTTGACAAGTCTGTTTTCGGGTAGTCCATATTCCAAAAAAAATCTCAGTAATTATATCGGCAATTCTGTCAAGAGTGTGTGTTAGGGCACTGATTTAAGCATTTCAATTTTACACTAATAACAATTCTTGCTATGGGGCAGGTCATGACTAATAATAAATCTTACTCAATGTGACTCATTAACTCATTAACTGAGTCTGAGATCTACAATGTTGTTTTGCGATTAGGTTGCGTTGATTTTGCAACTCCTTTTCGCTTATTACTGGCAGCAATGAACTGTGCGAAGAAGCATTTTCCATTGTTAGTGGAGTCGATGAGATTACATTCTGAAGCTTACCTATTACTAGGAAGCGGCTGAGTCGATGAGTTATCATCCATATAGCAATTGTTATTATTTAAAATTAAATCAACTTGTTCAGAACTTGATCAGAAGATTAATAAATTGGTAAAAACAGTACCAACCAAACTCAACGGAGCTTAAGTCTGGCTTTTTGTTGGTAGAGTGTCGAAATATGTTGCCGCCACCACAAGCAGTGGCTAAACATAACAATCGTGTGCGAGATAAGAACAACAGATAAGAAAAGTTTGTGTTCATCACTACCGCTCTTATCAGAGCGCACGTCCGAAAACAATTAGCTAAAATCTTAGACTGATTTAAACGTGGAAGCGTGGCCAACACCATAAAGTATATATATTCTTGATCAGCATCAATAGCCGAGTCGATATAGCCATCTCCGTCTGTCCGCCCGAATGAACGAAAGGTTCTCAGATATGTTAAGGTCTAGAAGCTTGAACTTTATGTCGCAGCACTGCTTTTATAGCTAGAGATTTTAGATTTGGCACACATGATGCAATTTTTCTCGTCGATTTGTCCAGATAATTTCACCACGATGACACGACCCCGTCTCCCACAAATTGATAAAAATTAATTACAAGGGAATTACATCAGTAGTGAATTTGAGCAAAGCCCTGTAACGCCACAGGGTATAGTACGGTCGGTTTTAGTAGTTTATTTATTATTTATTACCAAACATTTTGTAATAATTACTTGATTTAAAGTTTAATTGACGTTTAAACGTTAAACAAAATTAAAGTTAATGCAATAATCTTTTATTTACAAATCCTTTTCTTATTTTTGTAATTTACTTATTTTTCCGTCCAGTTTTTCGAAAAGACAATAAACATAATTAGAGATATGGTATTTGACATATATAATTACTTTAAACATTTAAAAGCTTTAAATAATAAATGCATAAAGTATAATAGATATAGACAACTTTCCTCTTGTTAATATTTTGTTCACATAACATGTGTTCACATAGCACAAAACATTCGCGAATTTTGTTGTAGGTGTCGCGAAGTTTTAATAAAACATATTAAACAACTTTAATTAAAACACGTCTTTCGGGTTTTAGTGGTGAATATCAACCAACTACTATTTATTGATAAGGTTTTAAAAGAAAACTTAATTTAGGTTTACAAAAGCTTACGAACTATTCTGGTTGACATGAGTCAGATCGTTGGCCTCTTCTTAGTCTGAATTTAATAACGCTCGATTAACTATTCATTTCCTGTTTAAATTATTATTTATATGTGTGGGAACTGAAGTGGGGTTATACAGAACTTCTTCCCCCTTTAGATAAGAATTCTCCTGAATTCTTTTATTATTTGAGCTGAATTTTAATTTTGTTGTGTTTTAGAATACTATAAGCAATAATATAATTATTGACAAAAGTATTGCTGCATTACAAAAATAATTTATATCTTTATGTGTTTTTAATTTTCTTATGCTCAACCAGTTAATCTTGTTATTTTGCAGTATTTTTTCGAAAGTGATTTGTTTAGTGAAATTTTGTGTTAGGTTTGATTTTACATATAAAGTTTTATCCTTATCGAACTCGTATGAATTTGTAAAATAACTGATGATGTGATCAAGAATGTATATATATGTATATATATATACATACACATATATACTTTATAAAGTCGGAAACACTTCCTTCTGCCTGGTGCATACATTCAACAAACTTAATATACTCCCACCTGGTTTCTTTTTCATTTTTTTAATAATTACTATTATAATGAGAATTAGTTAATTGCAAATAAATTTGCGAAAAGTCTTCTTTTCAGTTATCTGATTGTCCTCGACCCGGTCAATCCTTGAGCATGCCTGTTAGCATGGTTCCGCAGGCGATCTCTGTAGCGGCTCGAGTAAAATGAGACCTGTTCCTCAGTCGTTTTTGAATTCAGATCCTTGCGAACGGTGGAATTTTCCAAGTAACAGGGGCACCCTGCGATTATCCTCATTGCAGTCTATCCACCATACTTCGGTTGGATAAGGAAGCCCAGACCTGGATGCCATATCGCCAGTTTGATGTTATTATTGAGACCCACATGCATCACATCCGCCAGTTTAGAGTCCTCAGTTTACTTGGCATATTGCTACCTTAGTTTTAAAATGTGCCTTGAAGGTGAGCCTCCGGTCTAGTTGCTCAGGGGGGTGGCCATAGAGTTGCACCGCCGACGGTTGTAATGGACGGAGGCTGAAACACATTTTGTATATGTCTATGATCTTCGGAATTCTCTCAACAATTAGTCTTTCCCATAACTTCGAGATCGAATGATATCTTTTTCAAGTTTAATTATATTGTAATGAAGTTTTCTAAGGCTGAGGTATGACTCAGTCTAGCTGGGGTCACTTACAGAAAAATTGTAAGTTTTCGGAACCGAAAAATATAAGGCCGATGGCCACTATGAAAATATAAGTTATGGACAAGGGGGAGAAAGACGAATAGATCAGAAAAATCTCACGGCGAAGCGGCCTCCCTCGGCAGTTATGGTGTGACCGTGGTAACTGTCGAGAAAATGAGTCCGCGCACGAGGTGAATGACCACGTGTTCGTTCAGGCCCTGGGCACAGCGAAGGTGATGACCGTTATCCGCTATGGCAGGGCAGAGACGACGCACTCGCCGACCGCTCCGGGGTGGCCCGTCCACGTGGTCGTTCGGCTCGGCGCAACAATGCAACAGACGGGGAATATTAAATAACGCGCACTTTGTACCGGGTCGGCTCCGTACGCAGCGATGGTATGACCGTTCGCCGTTGTAGGGGTTTTGGGTAAATGAATAAACTGACGGAAAATGTACGCTATCCACATATAAACGTTTATTTCACTTAAAGTTTCTAAGTTTTACAAGCCCAGCCTATACCGCTCTCTGCAGCTCCTCAGTTACACTCGCTCACCTTGCTTCTGCTGCTGGATTTCGGCGTGGGTAGCTCTTCCTGCGTTGCTATCTCGATATGGCTTTCCTTTCGTTTGTTGTGTGTGTTGTAGTCCTCGTAGTTGTGCGGCACTTATGTTTTGTTCCTGGCTTTTGGTGTCCTCGTGGTTTTTGGTCGTCGAACTGGCATACGCGTCCGTTGACTTTCAATAAACCTCGTAGACTCCCTTGCGACAAAATTAATTGTCCGTACCCAGCCTATTTCGCCATTTTCGCTGCCTCTGCCGCTGCTCGCCAGACCGGAAGCAGCGCCAGCTGCGTAGCGTAGGTTAGGCTTATTGCCTGCGCGATCGTAGCGGCTGTGACGTCGGCAGCGGCCGCCCTTGCGATCGCTCATAGCGGCTGCTCTGTTGCGGCCCTCGGCTAGCGTCGGCATCGCTTTCTTTTGCATCTTCGTCTTTCTCTAGTTTCGAAATGCGTCGTAAGTTCGCTCAATTGTAGCTTATGACCGATTTCGCGACTGCGGCCAAGCTTGTGAGTGAGCGTTTACCGCTGCCGTGCCCGTTTTTGACAGCCTTGTGACTGCTGGCATGGTGACACAGTGCCGTTTTGGTGGTGGATTTTTTCCTGCTCTCTTGTGTGATGTTTACTGTTATGTTCGTCGGCTGCTGACAGTGATGCCGTCGCTAGCGGCAATACTGATGCTCGAGTATTGGTTGTGACGCGTGATTACGGGCCGTCACACTCTCCGCATTTTTCCCGGCGAAGCGATGCAGTGACCTGGTTCCTGGTGTTGATCCGGACGGATCCCGCCCCCCGGCTAACAGCTTGAGACGCACGTTGAGTCCTTTGGGCTGTGCCACTCGCGCTGTCAACGTCGCTCTTATTGAGCGGGGAAGCATCCGCTCCAGGGTGTGGAGCCTCCGTTTTCCATGAGCCTTACGGCGGGGGAGGGTCATCAATGATGCGCACCGGGGAGACGCTTATTGTCGGGGGTTCCTCGTCGTAGCTGATGATCGGTAAGCCGCGTCATCAAAGCCAGAGTCTCTGGGCTCAGGTCGATCCCTTGCACGGATGCTGACCAGGTGGGCGTGAAGGGTTCCACGGGCGAGGCTGTAACGCGCTCGGTTCAGCGATCATCCGTATCCTTACGGATACGCCAGTGTTGACAATTTTTGATCCACAGTATACAATAGAGTTGCACACGGACGCAAGCGCTGTTGGATATGGGGCTATACTGTTGCACAGAATTGACGATAAGCCATATGTAATAGAATATTTTAGTAAAACTACCACAACGTATGAGTTGACTGTGTTGAACGCTGTAATACATTTTCGTCATTATTTACATGGCAGAAAGTTTACCATCTTCACAGACTGTAATTCGCTAGAATCATCGCGAACAAAGTTCGAATTGTTACCAAGATCGGTTGCCAGAAAAGACCCAGTTTATCGGGCAAACGAACAAGGACGAAACACTACAGAGCACGCAGCTCGGCGGCCATATATTTCAGTTAGAAAATTGGAGCAATCAGCCAACACTTTGCAACGATCTGTTGCAAGACATGACCCTTGCAGAGCGCTGATTCACTGAATTAAACCAAAATTGATAAGAATATTCAAGACATGACCAAATGTATAATCAGGGAGTTTGGTTGAAGTCTGTTGAAAAATAAAAAAGTTTGCCATACAAAAGTAGGATTTTCGAACGATAGTTCCTATGATATAGTGATCCGATCCGGCCAGTTCCAACATGTACTGCCGCAGCAAAATGACTGATCTGTACCAAGTTTCATCCAGATAGCTCTAAAACTGAGAGACTAGTTTGCATAGAAACAGACTTACAGACAGACAGACGGACATTTTAAATTAAATTTACATTTCGTTATAGCGCCGCAAGTTAATGCAAAAACCGATATAAGAAGGGAATTGTCAAGGTATCTTACTGATGAAGATACAACATTAAAATGCATATTCAAGTATCCGACAATTAGGACAATGTTTTAAAAGTACCCCATTGCCTTCGTCAGCTCCAGTTGGGCGATTATTTTCATACGCTGGATGAAAATATTGAAATGCTTGTTCTTTTAAAGGCCAACAATAATTATCCCTTTAAATAAAACAAGCCGATCAGTCGAGCGGACGCGACAGTTGGATACCCTGTGCAGGTCTTAAAATAAAATTTTTTTAGAAAAAGTATTTTAATTATAGTGGAAGTGCCTTTATTAAAGTCTACATATACATTTAAATATATCAATACATTAATTGAGTTATTTGAATTATTTAAATTGGGGTCTGCTTTCGTCACTAGCGCGGACTGCCGTCCGCAGTGATTAGAACGAATAAATCGAAGATCTTTATCGGAATCGCTCGAAATCGATGTTGCTTGCGACCAGAATTGCAACAAACTAAATTTTACTCTGGATGTAGTCTGGCAACACCACATGTTTCTCTCTCTCACACACACCAGTTATTTTATTGCGCGCCAAGCCTTTTATTTTTGAAATTTAAGAAAATGTTTATATATATGGGTTTTGTAATGCAGAACAATTTAAATATTTTAATACCTTGATAGGTACGTGAATTTGTCAACCATACGTGTAAGCAATCTCAAATATAAATTAATATAATAATAGTAATTATTCAGATTATCAGTGCTGGACAACTCTCAAACTGTGGTTGGACAGTGTTGGACAACTGGCCAATTATAATGAAATAATGTCAATATAAGAAATTCCTTAATATCTCCTTTATTAATGGGTCGATCGCTATGAAACTTGTATCAAATTTTCGTTAATATTAATTTTACATTTCCGAAGGAAAGACAAGTCGAGCGATAGTGCAAAGAAGATTGTCATATGCTCTGTCGCTCTTGCCAACAACTATGAAATAATGTTAATAATATATATAAATAATATAATAATAATCTGTGTTATCTCAACGAAGATGAGTGTAAACAGTTGCAATTATTAATTATACATTCCTGGGAGGCAGACAAGGCGGGCGATAGTGCAAAAAAGATTGTCATATGTGCTCTCGCTCTTGCCAACCACTATGAAATAATGGCAAAAATAGAAATTCCTTAATATCTCCTTTATTTGTGGGTCGATCGCTATGAAACTTGCAGCGAATTGCTTAGCGTGGTTATTCTGTTAATTTGTTTATGTATTATCTTAACAAACTTGCGTGTAAACAATCGCTAATATTAATTTACATTACAATGTATAGTTCTGAGTGTTGCCGATGGATGGCGTCACATGACACATGACACAATGCGCCATACAGCGGCCGACACCGCAAATCATCAGATAATCATATGCTTTCTCGTTTGCGCAAGTGGAATTTTCTAATGCTCTCTCGCTTTTGCCAAAAAATGGAATTAAAACAAATTCCTTAATATCTCCCTTATTTTTGGATCGATCACGATGAAACTTGCAGCAAATTGCTCAGCGTGAGTTATACTTCAACTATCAGTCATGTTATGCTGAATTATCTTGGAATTTGAGGTTTTCTTCTAGTTGCGTGGGCGGGTGGTGGGATATCGAAAATTGAAAATAAACTTTATCTGCGTATGGTATTCAGGAACATACATTCCAAATTTTAAGTCTCTAGCTCTTATAGTTGCTGAGATCGAGGCGTTCATACAGACGGACGGACGGACGGACGGACAGGAGTCAATCGACTCGGCTATTGATACTGATCAGGAATATATATACTTTATATGGTCGGAGAAGCTTCCTTCTGCCTGTTACATACATTCACACAAATTCATTATACCGCTTTAGCCCATTTTTTAATGGGCACAGGGTATAAAAATTACAAGGCAGTCAGACACAAAGAAACTCCGAAATTCATAAAAGCAAATCTCGGAAATATTGACCCAATTAATATTAAACAACCTTATAAATTTACAGAAACGCAAATAGAGATGAAATACAAAATATATTCATTACGACGGATACCACTGCGGACGGCAGTCCGCGCTAGTGACGAAAGCAGACCCCAAAAACTCACACGTAGTGAAGTTTGCTGGGCTGCAGGCCACTAGCTATATATACACGCAATATTGGATATAGAGATCGGCCGGACCGATCGCAATGTGTTATATATCATTCGAAAGGTAATTTCGGTGATTTTAATATGACATACTATTATCTCCGATCTGTCAGATATTTTTCGAGATATAGCCGTTTGCATATCTTTGTCAAACTTTGTACGTTTTAATGTGGAGCTTACGTTGGAGCATGAAGCCCCAACTTTTAAATGTAGATAGTTTGTAGAGTTTAATACGCGTCCATTCCAAAGATAATGGAATTTTAAAATTTTGATGACGTCATCGAGCTGAGATGAAAATCTTGTGTGTTGGTTTGTCTGGACCAATCTTTGAGATATCGGGATAAACTTTCTTGAGCGTGTTACTTCCAGAAATCTAAGAAACGTTTGTTCCACAATTTTTTTGAAAAACCGCTAGTTTGGCGGGAAAAAGCTAGAATAGTTGAAAATTCATTAGAAAACTGCGGCCAAACCATAGACCCTATGAAAATTTTTTTTACATCACTCGAAAGGTTATCAAAATAACTTTAATATAAGTTTAAACTAATTCTGTAAGATTATTACATGATGTAAAAATTACATAATTAATTTTTTTTTTTACTTTTTGTGAATTTGCAAAAAATTGAGTCCTTAAGTTTGTATTTTTGATTATTTATTCTAAAGCGTGGAGACATTGCGCAAATTTTGATATATAACACATGTCAGGCAAAATTCGGGTTGACAAAATATAGCGTTTTCAGATTGGTGCCGTAAAAAAATCCTGTTGAGGTATCAGCTGTTAGATTGGAGCTGGTGGGCCCGTTAGTGCCTAATGAGAGAAAAATTTAATGTTATATGATGCCAATGTTAACTACGGATCGATTGGTATCTCAATAATCCAAATCCGTTAACCCGTTTAAGAGTTATTATAATATTAAGTCGTATGTTACAGTATCAAAATTTTATGTAAATTTTAGTGTGCTTGCATATTTATGCAATTAATAAGAAAACGGCGCCTACGAATTTGGTATATTTTCAATATATCATAGCTAATGAAATTATGCAACTTTTGGTATATAGGTCATATCTGGGATAATTCGTTTTGCCAAGATATTACATTTTTAATCTACACATATTTTCCTTTGTGAGTTTTAAGAAAAACAGCAACGGTGAGAAATGTAAGAATTATCACGGCCTTGTAAACACAATTGCATTTTAGAGCATTCTACGTAGCAGCGTCGTTGGCTCAGTGGTTAGAGTGTCTGACTCTTCCGCGCACGATCGAGGTTCAAATAAAGTTAGCGGTTTATTTTAATTTTATAATATTTGTAGCAGTTTAAATTTTTTTTTTATTTAATTGCAATCGATTTATCATATCCCATATAATTCCTATTTGTAACTTTTTCATCTTAACAGAATGGACTAGAAGAGCATGTAAGGATCATTACAGCTCTGCAAACAAAGCTCCAATTAAGCAGGGACTTGGTAAATAGCTCGTTGGATTTTCCTTAGTGTCAGAACAGCAGCGTCAAGAGCAAAATGTAATGTAAATTACAGTTCTTTAAACAAAGTTGCAATTTAGCACGCGGCTGACGGTAGGCTCGTTGGCTTAATGGTTGATGGGTTAGACCTACATGCGAGAGGCCCCGGGTTCGAAAACTGGGATATTCTGTCGTCCGATTTTTTTAAATTTTTAACATTTTAATTTGAATTTGTTTAATTTTTAAATTTTATTGGTAACTATTTTTGCAAATATTTGAATAGTAGTTATTTAAACAATTGAAATTCAATATATTACAAACATTGAAATTCTACAAATGTTTGTACATATATAACCTTCTGTCGGGGACAATTCTTTTTAATTTTCTTTAATTGGAATTCCAAAAATCTCTGATATCCCCCCAAAAAAAACGTCTACACGAGGTAAAAGTCTAGTGACCCGTTTAAGAGTTATTATAATATTAAGTCGTATGTTACAGTATCAAAATTTTATGTAAATTTTAGTGTGCTTGCATATTTATGCAATTAATAAGAAAACGGCGCCTACGAATTTGGTATATTTTCAATATATCATAGCTAATGAAATTATGCAACTTTTGGTATATAGGTCATATCTGGGATAATTCGTTTTGCCAAGATATTACATTTTTAATCTACACATATTTTCCTTTGTGAGTTTTAGAAAAACAGCAACGGTGAGAAATGTAAGAATTATCACGGCCTTGTAAACACAATTGCATTTTAGAGCATTCTACGTAGCAGCGTCGTTGGCTCAGTGGTTAGAGTGTCTGACTCTTCCGCGCACGATCGAGGTTCAAATAAAGTTAGCGGTTTATTTTAATTTTATAATATTTGTAGCAGTTTAAATTTTTTTTTTATTTAATTGCAATCGATTTATCATATCCCATATAATTCCTATTTGTAACTTTTTCATCTTAACAGAATGGACTAGAAGAGCATGTAAGGATCATTACAGCTCTGCAAACAAAGCTCCAATTTAGCAGGGACTTGGTAAATAGCTCGTTGGATTTTCCTTAGTGTCAGAACAGCAGCGTCAAGAGCAAAATGTAATGTAAATTACAGTTCTTTAAACAAAGTTGCAATTTAGCACGCGGCTGACGGTAGGCTCGTTGGCTTAATGGTTGATGGGTTAGACCTACATGCGAGAGGCCCCGGGTTCGAAAACTGGGATATTCTGTCGTCCGATTTTTTTAAATTTTTAACATTTTAATTTGAATTTGTTTAATTTTTAAATTTTATTGGTAACTATTTTTGCAAATATTTGAATAGTAGTTATTTAAACAATTGAAATTCAATATATTACAAACATTGAAATTCTACAAATGTTTGTACATATATAACCTTCTGTCGGGGACAATTCTTTTTAATTTTCTTTAATTGGAATTCCAAAAATCTCTGATATCCCCCCAAAAAAAACGTCTACACGAGGTAAAAGTCTAGTGACGAAAGCATATTCGGCACTGCGCAGAAAGGTTTTTTAATTACACAAATGCTGCACCTTTTTGCTCAATGTGCGGAATGCCAAACTATTATTTATATTAGAATAGTTTATATATTAAAATTAATATTGTTCGTCACAAAATTTGATATCAGTAATTTTAGGGCGTGAATATGCTTTCGTCACTAGACTTTTACCTCGTGTAGAGGTATTTTTTGGGGGGTTTTAATACTTTGATAGAAACTTGATTTTGTCAACCATACGTGAAAGCAATCTCAAATAAAAATTAATATAATAATAGTAATTATTCAGTATATCAGTGCTGGATAACTCTCAAACTGTGGTTGGACAGTGTTGGACAACTGGCCAATTATAATGAAATAATGTCAATATAAGAAATTCCTTAATATCTCCTTTATTTGTGGGTCGATCGCTATGAAACTTGAATCAAATTTCTAAGCGTTGTTATTCTGTTAACTTAAGCTGTGTTATGTTAACACGCATGCGTGTAAACGTTCGCAAACATTAATTTTAGATTCCCGAAAGAAAGACAAGGCGAGCGATAGTGCAAAGAAGATTGTCATATGTGCTCTCGCTCTTGCCAACCACTATGAAATAATGGCAAAAATAGAAATTCCTTAATATCGCCTTTATTAATGGGTCGATCGCTATGAAACTTGTATCAAATTTATTAGCGTTGTTCTACTGTCAATTTAAGCTGTGCTATCTTAACAAACATGAGTCGCTAATATTAATTTTACATTTCCAAAAGAAAGACAAGGCCAGCGATAGTGCAGAGAAGATTGTCATATGCTCTGTCGCTCTTGCCAACAACTATGAAATAATGTTAATAATAGAAATTCCTTAATATCTCCTTTATTTGTGGTTCGATCGCTATGAAACTTGCAGCAAATTGCTTAACGTGGTTATTCTGTTAATTTAAGCTGTATTATCTTAACAAAGATTGTAAACAATCGCTAATATTAATTTACATAACAATGTATAGTTCTGAGTGTGGCCAATGGATGGCGCCACATGCCACATAACTGTGGCAACCCTGATTGTCATCTTTGGTTCATTTCACGAACTAGGTTCAACCCTGGTAGAGGACTGAGGTTTTTCGGCCAACTTCACTTCCTCTTTTAGGGCGTCACTTGAATGCAACACACGAAGAAGCTTGGACCAATTCAATAAATACTAATCTTAAGTAATCTGCGCGTTAATTTAATAATTGGCTTCAATAAACTCGCCAAATAACTGTAGTATTCTTAGTTGTAATACTATCGTTTATTGTTTTCTATTTGTCTTAATATTAAATATATTGGAATAACGTTTATTATTCTGTGCGACGAAAATAAAGCAGCGCGCTCGGTTGAGTGTCACTTTCAAAAGTCAGCCAGTTTTATCGAGATATCGATATCTACTAGCTTTGCATAAGGTTGCCACTAGGTCGGGCATCGACGGACCGCCACAGTACTCCCTCTCTAGTGACGACGTCACGATACAGCGAACTTTACCCGAGATCTTCCTTCATACGTTCGAGGGGGAACTTTTCTTCTAGATTGAACTTCCTTTATATGTTGATCTTCGTTGACCAGGAAAGCAGGTTTCAAACGGTCAGCTGAAACGGCAACTTCCTTGTTCTTGATTCGCAAGGTGAATACCCGGTCGCTGTCGCGTCGAACAACTTCGAAAGGTCCTGTGTATGGCGGTTCGAGCGGCTTTTTAACAGCGTCGGTGCGAACGAAAACGTGCGAGCATTTATCCATGCCTTTCAGTATGAACATTTTATGGTTGCTATGGTGCGCTGTTGGCATCGGCCGAATCTGTTGCATCTGTTCCCGAAAACTATTGAGGATGGTTGAAGGGCTGACTACATTGTCGAGATCGTTGAAGAATTCGTTAGGTATCCGTAAGGGTGTGCCATTTAGCATCTCTGCATCTGAGCATTGTAAATCTTCTTTAAAAGAAGAGCGTAGTCCAAGTAGAACAACTGGCAGGAGCTTTGTCCAAGGAGTATCTCCGTGACACATTAGGGCTGCCTTGAACGACCTGTGCCATCGTTCAACCATGCCATTTGATTGGGGATGGTATCCTGTAGTATGAATATGTTCACTGCCGACAAGCTGTGCTAGTTCTTCAAATAATACGGACTCAAACTGTGTACCCTGATCCGTAGTGATGGTCTTAGGTGCTCCACAGCGAGAAACCCAATGTGTCCAAAAAGCGTTTGCAAGTGTTTCGGCGGTGATATCCGCGAGTGGTATTGCCTCTGGCCGGCGGGTGAATCTGTCAATCATGGTGAGGCAGTACCGTAAGTTGTGATGCATTGGCATGACTACTATGTCCAGGTGAACATGGTCAAACCTTCCACTAGGTACAGCGATCTTGTCTGGTGTGAAGTGGTTGTGCCTGTTGACTTTGCTGCGTTGCCAAGGAATACAATTCCTACACCAGATTACAACGTCCTTGTTCATCGATGGCCAAACAAATTTTTGCCGTATTTGTTGACGAGTGGATCTGCCACTTGGATGATACATATTATGGATAAAAGAGAAGACTCTTTTGCGAAGCTTTAGTGGTATGTACGGACGAACGTATCCGGTTGACACATCGCAGTAAAGCTCCACATCATTTTCGTAGCGAACCTTTTGTAGTTGAAGAGACGAAGTGCCATTCAGGATCTCTGATAGTTCCGAATCTGAAGCTTGTTCTTCCTCGATGCTACGTAGTTCTACGATAACAGGCATGTTGATTGAGCAAAGTCGAGAAAATGCGTCTGCGACGACATTGTCAGCTCCTTTAACATGAACGATTTCTGTTGAAAATTGCGACACGTAACTCAGATGACGAAGCTGTCGAGGTGATGCCTTTTCCGGACGTTGCTTGAAAGCGTATACAAGCGGCTTGTGATCCGTTTTAATGACGAACGCACGTCCATCGAGCCAGTGCTTGAAGTAGCGTATCGCTTCGTATACTGCTAAGAGCTCTCGATCGTAGGTGCTGCAATTTTTTTCCGCGTTGCTCAGCTTTTTGGAAAAAAACCCGATTGGCTGCCATTTATCATTGACATTGTGTTCCAGGGCAGCTCCTAAAGCGACATCGGACGTATCGCAGACCAAAGCTAATCTTGCATCGGGGAGTGGATGAGCCAATAACGCCGCTTCAGTAACACTCTTCTTGCAGGACTCGAAAGCAGCAATATGTTCAGGTGTCCATTCTATCGAACGTTGGTCGTTTTTCTTAACGTTTTTGAGAAGTTCCGTTAATGGCGCTTGGATGTGTGAGCAATTTGGCAGGCATCTGCGATAGTAGTTGACGATGGCTAGAAATCGACCCAATTGGCTGATCGTTGATGGCCTTTCGTACTTCTGAATTGCTTCTAGACGACTGATAGGTGCTTTGATGCCGTACTCGTTGATCATGTATCCCAGAAATTGTACCTCTTGTTGTGCTAGTTGACATTTGCTTAAGTTGATGCAAAGACCGTGTTGGCGTAAGATTTGCAAAACAGTTCGCAAATGCTCTTCGTGTTCGTCGATTGACGAAGACATTATAAGAATGTCGTCGATGTAGCAGTAAACGAAGTCAATTCCTCGAAAGATGTTGTCCATGAATCTCTGGAACGTTTGAGTAGCATTTTTTAAACCAAAGGGCATGAAGAAGAATTCGATGAGTCCGAACGGTGTACAGACAGCTGTTTTGGCAATGTCCTCTTCTATCATGGGAATCTGGTAATAGGCTTTGACTAAATCCAACGTTGAGAAGATCTTCTTTCCATGTAGTTGCTCCGTGAAGTCATGTGTGTGAGCAATTGGATAACGATCTGGAACTGTGACTGCATTCAGTTTTCTGTAGTCACCGCACGAACGCCAGCCACCATCCTTTTTGCTGACCATATGCAGCGGGCTCGACCAAGGACTTTTTGAAGGTCTGCAGATGCCTTCCTTGATAAGGTAGTTAATCTCAGCTTTCGCAGTTGAAAGCTTCTGACCCGAGAGGCGACGTGGTCGATCCGATATTGGACTGCCGGTAGTTTCGATGTAGTGGCGCACTTGATGATGGCTAGTTGTCCTCCTTAGTGGTATTGTGACTTCCACAAATTCCTGCAGGAGCTTTTGAAACTTAGCCGAGCTCTGAATTGTCGAAAGAGAAAAATGCCTTGTATCTGACAAGTTGGCGGACGTCCTGAGATTAGTGATGGAATCGATTAATTGTTTCTTGTTTAAATCAATAAGCAAATTGAATTCCGATAAGAAGTCTGCGCCGATTATAGCTATTTGCACGTCTGCTATAATGAAAGGCCATGAAAAACAACGACGAAGTCCAAGATCCAGTTCCACAACTGATTTTCCATAGGTGTGAATGACAGACTCGTTTGCCGCATACAGGATGAGATCGCTTCTTTGGGAATCATGTCTAGCCAATGTACGTGGAATGGCGGAGATCACTGATCCGGAGTCGATGAGAAAATTTATGCGAGACTTGCGATCGATGATGTGGATACGACGTTCTTGTAGAGCCGATGGAATTTTGGAATCGCTGTTGATTGTATCACTGCCGGTACTCAGCATAGTAGGCGGCAGCTGCGTTAGTTTAAAGCCTTCGGGTGTGCGCACGGGGCTTTGCAGTTTTTCGCATCGTTCCCATAACGACGATGATAATAGCAGGATTTAGACTGTTGGCTGTGTGACTGCGAATCAGAGCGTGTATGCGAAGACTGACGTGAAGACTGTCCTCGAGACTTACTGCGTGAGCGATTCGATGTTTGCCAACGATTCATGTCCGACTGCAGATTGTCTACTTTTTTAGAGAGCGCCCGTACAGTGGTAGCTAACTCTTTAAGTGAATCCGATGATGATACGGAGTTCACGGAATCACCTGAAGACCGTGCGTCGCACAGTGGCTCACTCACGAGACTCACGTGGCAAAAAAGAAATCGGTCATTTCTCGCCATGGAAAATCCTTAAATGCAATTTGATAGAGAATTGTCCAAAATTTATAAATCCGTTTAGATTTTTTATTTTGAGCAAACGGTTTCGGCGGTAGAGCCCATCAAACATGAAAAAAAATTTCGATTTTTTATAAAAATGTTTTTTTATGAAAAATTGTTCATTTTTGCGATAAAATTGCATCCATATGGTTCAATAAATTTTCAGTTTCTTAATTTTACCTAATAGGTGTGTCGATTCTAAAGCGAATGGTCAAAAATTTTGCTATTTTTTTGTTTTGAAGTATTTTAAAAATATTTTTACTAAAGCACTATTTTTAACATTGTTTTTGACCTTTAGATAGACTTTTAGCATAAAGTCCAGGCTTGTCCAGGCAAACGGGTATATACACGATATTCCGTGGATATTTCTGCAACAACTTCAAGAAAGCCTAGGTGCCAAGAAGTGCCAGTTAACTTTTTATTTAATAAACAATTCACGCACAACGCTTTTAACTGGGTCAAAATTGCGTTGTGGTGCACCCAAAATGGAGCCGGGCTCGCATTTTTGCGCAACCTACGGTACGGAATGGTCGTCATTTGAACGTGTTTCCCTTGAACTAGACCTTTTATTGAACACTTTACATAAATATAATATTAAGAATTCATTGTCTACCTAAATATACTAATGTAACCCAAGCAAACAGATAGTGATTATGTAAGTTACAACCCTTTTTCGTACTCAATTTCCGCGTGTACCAAACCCAATTATCTAAGTTAGTAAATTTTAAATGTCTACACATGTTTAGGGGATGTTTAGTAGGGATTAATGGTATATATTCAAATATTTAGGTGCTGTTTAGTTTTAGATTATTAAGATATAAATGAAGTACATGAATTGTTAGAGTTAGGCTTAGCATAGTAAGTTCAATAATGTTATTAGCATAAGATCAATTTATGTTAGGTTAAGAGGCGCGCTCTTCTAATGTTAGCGGTCGTGCGAGCGACGCACAGTGGCTCGTTTTCTCATTCTACTTTGCAAAAATCATACCTTTTGATCCAGGTAAGATATCACCAAACCTAAAAAGGGTTTAATAGAGAATTCCTGTAGCTTTGAAATGAGTGTAAGATCTTAAAAATCGGACGACAGACAAATTGTCAGCAGGTGCTCAAAGTTGGATTTTGTGTTTATACGATGATTTTCGTGAAACGCGACATTCATCGTATGCTTTTTTCTGAAATGTATGTGTAAATTTGTGATTCTTTATACATAATTATATGTAAATGAATGTTTTAAATACATCTAAACACTATAGATAACATATTTGATGGATTTCATGTTTCAAATACATATATATCGTATAAATTCCTGTAAAAACAAAATGTAATTTCAATTAAACTTTTATACTATATATTTGGTTTAATTTATATTTATATAAATAAATGTGGGGTTTTTATTTAATATTAGATATTATGTTTATTAATATAAAGAAAAATGGTATGTTTGAACATCCGCACTCGACTTGTTATCTCTGCTATCGTCGTACAACACATCGTAGAACACGTCTCTGCTGATCTTCGTGGTTTTTGGAATTCGCCGCCTTGCGAATTCGCCGTCGTTGTTTGCATCTTTGTTGCTTGTCGTCGTCTTTGCAACATCGCTGCTCGTCGTTGGTACTCGTCGTTGTCTAGGGATTCTAATGGCGCTTCGTTATTGGGATTTGTGTACACATCTTTACACCAACCCACATTCGGCCATTCTGACTAAGCATTCGTCACGAATGCTTCGTGGTCATCATCGTCGTCGTCGTTGCCAATGGACCATGGCTTCATGTACTCTGCACAAGTTGTAGTATTCTTTGGTCCATCACAGTTGCCAGACTTCTGCACATCATAAGCATTGTTATGCTTGACTTTCACAACCTGGTAGGGTCCTAGAAACTTTGCTTTTAATTTCAAGCCACTACCAAATTGCGTCCGTTTGATGGCAACCAAGTCGCCAACACTATACCGTCTTGCTGGTTTACGTCGTAAATTGTAGGTCTTCTTATTTTCGATTTGTAGCTTCACAATTTGATCTTTTGCCTTAGCTCTCAGGTCGCTTCTCTCGTCGTTTAATATAGTAAGAGCTTCTTTATTGATCAAATCGCGGATCTTCAGGTCTTCTTTTGTTCGCATCTTAACTCCAACTAGCATCTCGAAGGGCGTCGTATCGATACTTCTAGTAAATGTTGAATTGACAGCTTGCTGGACCTTGCTGACATGTCTGTACCATTTCGTGGGGTCATCGATACTCAGTTTTGAGAGCACTGAAATTATAATGGCATTAAGTCTCTCAACCTGTCCGTTTACCCTTGGTAGTCCCGTCGTTGTCTTTACTAGTTTTATATTTTCGTCGTCACAATACTTAACAAAGTCTTGCGAGGTGAATGCGGAGCCTCTATCTGATATTATGTATGTCGGATTGCCAAAAGTAATACTTTGATTACTCAGCTTCGCAATGACCTCGTTTGCAGTCGTTGATTTCGTTGGATATAGCCAGCAAAATTTTGTAAATGAGTCTATTACTGCCAAAATATGCTTGTAATCCTTGTGCGTCGAATCAAGTGGTCCTAAAAAGTCGATGTGGTACGTGTACAATGGGACGTCTTCCTTCTGTAGCGGGTGTAGTAGACCTTCTTGCTTTCCTCGATTTCGGTTCATCAAAATACAGGGAATACAGCACTCTATATATTTTTTTATCTTCTCTTCAGCATTTGGTATATAGTATTCTCTGCAAATTAAGTCCTTTGTCTTTTTGGCTGCAAAATGACCTCTATCATGTGCACGACTAATGATTTGTTTCTGCATGTCATTGGGTACTACAATTAGTTCTACGTCCTGTACAAGTTTACATAGCATTCCAGATTTTAAGAAATAATCGTCGTATGTCTTCTGGTCGTCGCTGAGAACTTGCTTTATAGCTTTAATCTTTTCGTCTTTTGCTTGTGCGTCTTTTAAAGCTATACTGATGATGTCTTCCGTTATCATCATTACTGGATACCGGCTGAGAGCATCCACATGCTTCATTCTTATTCCTGAACGATGCTCCACCGTATAATCGTATTCTTGCAGGAACAGAATCCATCGCGCCACCCTGGTGCATAGGCTTTGCTTCTCCAAAGTTTTCGTAAAAGCGTTGCAGTCGGTAACTAGTTTGAAATGAGCGCCTAAAACATACACTCTAAACTTCGTTAATGCTTCTATGACTGCTAAAATCTCTAACTCGTAGCTACTATATTTACGCTGTGCATCTGTTGTCTTTTTGGACATATAGTAGACTGGGTGTAGCTGTCCATCGTCTGGAGATTTCTGCAACAAAACTGCTCCAAAGCCATCAATCGACGCATCTGTATGCACTTCTGTTTCGTACGACTGATTATAAATGCTCAGTACTGGATTCTCCGTCAGCAGTTTTTTTAAGACATTAACGGCATTCTCTTCAGGTACATCAAATCTAAATTTTACCTTATTTTTGGTCAAATCTGTTAAAGGTCTAGCTAAGCCTGCATAATTCGGGATAAACTTTCTAAAATATCCTGTCAGTCCCAAGAAACTCTCTAACTGTTTAAGAGATTGTGGCATCTTAAACTTTGACACAGACTCAATTTTCTCTGGCGAAGGATAAATTCTGCTATTTTCAATTACATGACCCAGGAATTGAATGCGCGTCTTCAGGAAATTACATTTTTTCATGTTTAATTCCAAGCCATACTCCTTGCATGTTTCGATAACGTCCTTCAGATTCTGTACAGCCTCTTGTTCCGTCTTCGCTGGAATAATCACGTCATCCACGTAGGGCAGAGCAATACCTTTACTGGATAGATGTCGAAAAATCGCATTGACGTGACGTTGAAAAACGCCTGGTGAGTTTGAAAATCCAAACGGGACTTTCAAAAATTGATATTGACCTCGCTGGGTCACAAACGACGTGTATTTGCGACTCGACTCAGCCACCGGCACGTGAAAAAATCCATTTTTTAAATCAATAGTGCTAAAAACTTTGGCATCTTGTAATCTGTCCAGCTGATCTTCGATAAGCGGCAAAGGAAAATGATCTTTTACAATTACTTTATTGACTCTACGAAAATCTACACATAACCTTGCCGACCCGTCGCGTTTTTTAACAAGTACAATGGGACTTGTAAACTCCGATGTCGATTCTTCAATAACGCCGTTCTTAAGCCACTCTTCAATTTGATCATCGACGATGCGCGTTTCCGTAAACGCCATTCTGCGAGGACGCGAAAATATAGGTGACTCATCTGTTAATATAATGCGCATCTCTACATTTGTTGTTTTAGTCTTCTGTGGTACATAATTGTTTATTAGCTCACGAACTTCTTGTTTGGCAGATTCACTTGCTGCTTCGTTTATGTCAAACACGTCATTGTCAACTTCCGCACTAATTTTCATTATATTTAGTTCCTCACAGTTCGACATCTTGCGCACTTGCAAACCGTTTCGATTGAAAATAATTTCCGCCAGTAAACAAAGCTCTTCTCCTATAATTAACTTTACATCCACGAATCTGGTTGGAACTACGTAAAAATCTAATAGGAATTCTTGTTCATCAATCAGTATTTTGTGTTTGAAGTGTCCAACTGGTCTTATTTTATTGGAGTCACGATCACCACCGAATCCATTTAGAACAATACTGCAGCTTTCCAACTTTGGCTTGCCAATGTCATAATAAAAGTCTTCCCGCATTACATTAAACTTGCTGCCAGTATCAAACAACGCGATACACTTTTTATTTTCAAAATCGACTTCCTTGTGTGTTATACCGGGTTTCAACTGTAAGCTACGCGTATTTGCTGTTATTACACCACTCTTGTCAGCTTGCTCACAATCTTTAGAAATATGCCCGAATTGGTTGCATCTATAACACTTCCGACCTTTATCTTTATTTTGACAATTACTCGATACGTGTCCCTTTTCACCGCAATTATAACATTTCACCTCTTTTTTAGCATCTTTGCTCACACTGTGACCTTTCTTGTCCTTTTCTTTCACACTGGTTTCAATACGTTTAGACTTTTCCTTTTCCACCTGATTTTCTTTTTCCACCATTATTTTATAAGACTTTATTATACCCTGTGGGGGTATATTAAGTTTGTTAAAAATATGTAACGGGCAGAAGGAAGCATGGCCGACCCCATAAAGTATATATATTCTTGATCAGCATCAATAGCAGAGTCGATATAGCCATGTCCGTCTGTCCATCTGTCCGTCGGTCTGTCGGTCCGTCCGTATGAACGAAAGGATCTCAGAGATGGTAAGAGCTAGAAGCTTGAACTTGGTGTCCCAGCACTGGTAATTTTTGCAGGCAGATCAAGTTTATCTTTTTTTTTGGATGCCACCCCCACTTTGCCCACAAATTAAGTAAAAGTAAAAGCATAAAACAAGCAGTTTTGTAGCTCAAACCCCTCATAATTAGAGCAATATAACAGCTAAAGACTTCACATTTAGCACACATGATAAATATTTTGTGGTCAATGTGTCCAGAAAATGTTATCACGATGCCACGCCCCCCTCGCCTACAATTCGGAAAAGCTTATAACAAGAGCAATATTACAGTTAGAGACTTCCGACTTGGGACACATGATGAATATTTTGTGGTCGATGTGTCCAGAAAATTGTATCGCGATGCCACGCCCCCTTCACCCACAAATTAAGTAAAACCTCATAAAGCAAGCAGTTTTGTCACTCAAAAACCTCATAACAAAAGCAGTTTTGTAGCTGGAGACTTGAGATTTGGCACACATGATGAATATTTTGTAGTTGATGTGTCCAGAAAAATGTATCACGATGCCACGCCCCCTTCACCCACAAATTAAGTAAAACCTCATAAAGCAAGCAGTTTTGTCACTCAAAAACCTCATAACAAAAGCAGTTTTGTAGCTGGAGACTTGAGATTTGGCACACATGATGAATATTTTGTGGTAGATGTGTCCAGAAAAATGTATCACGATGCCACGCCCCCTTCTCCCACAAAAATTAAAAAGCGAATTACTAGAGAATTTCATCTGGAGTGAATTTGAGCGGGTTCCTGTAAACCCACAGGGTATATTACGGTCGGGGTCCCGACTGTTCGGCTTGTTTTTCTTTAAACTGATTCATATTTTTTGAGCCATATAAAATTGTTTTATTCACTCCTTTTTCATCTATGCCGTCAATGACATATTGAATAAGCGCGTCGTCTGCCATTTTACCTCGTGAAGAAATGTCTTTCATTTTATAAAAGTACTCAAAAACACACTCATTGTTGCCTCGTTTTGTTTTTGCGAGCTGCTCATGAATTTGCTTGCTGGTCACACTCGATTTAAATTCAGTTAGTAATGCCTGCTTGAGTGAATTCCATGAGTTCAGTCCTCTTTCACTCAATACGAACAATTTTGCAATTCCTTTCAACGCTTTTTTGCCGAACAAAAACTTCTGGAAATCGTTCCATTGCATTAATGTTGCCTGCTCCTCATATTCTCTTACCCATACTTCGACTGGAATAGCATTTGTGCCGTCGAAATTTCGAATGCTCTCTTCTACGTCGCGAAAGCTGATCGCAAACCGTGGTGCCGTCATCCTGTCCCTCTCTTCTCTATCGTTACTTCCAGTAGCTGTACTTTGCAAATTTTCGTCAATTTTTGCAATGTTTTCTCTGCTACTATGGTCCGCCGTCTGGAATGAAACGTTAACTTCTTCGACGTCCTCTTCATCGTCAGTTTCGTCGTCGCTTTTCTCATCGTGCTCTAACATGGTGCTAGAACCCAAATTTCGAAAAATATGTAAATGCAGGTCCACGCTTGTATAGCTGATACCTAACAAATTGCATATTGCAACCAGATCAATGTGCGTCAAATTCTTTACTGCGTATTCCTTTTTATTATAGTACTCTTCACTATTTTCGTCATAGATGAAGCTAGAAAATTCGCGCAACCGTTTTCTGTTGTTTCTGTCTCCATCAGCCTCGAACACGAATTTATGTAGTGCTTCTACGCAGTTTTTCTTGCTCGAACCGAGACTAGCACTAATAAAATCATTTAAACACGGCATTGTACTTCTATTTTATATTATGCTCTTTAACCGTAACCACTTTTGATTATATCCCGGACGTGCGCCCAAAATGTGGGGTTTTTATTTAATATTAGATATTATGTTTATTAATATAAAGAAAAATGGTATGTTTGAACATCCGCACTCGACTTGTTCTCTCTGCTATCGTCGTACAACACATCGTACAACACGTCTCTGCTGATCTTCGTGGTTTTTGGAATTCGCCGCCTTGCGAATTCGCCGTCGTTGTTTGCATCTTTGTTGCTTGTCGTCGTCTTTGCAACATCGCTGCTCGTCGTTGGTACTCGTCGTTGTCTAGGGATTCTAATGGCGCTTCGTTATTGGGATTTGTGTACACACCTTTACACCAACCCACATAAATAACAATAAAAATATTCAATTAATGTCCTTGTTAATTTAATTTTCAAGTTCGTAACCTATGTACATTAAATCTACCATATCTTTAGTATAAAACCCTTGCAGTTCATTGCGACTTCTCACAAATCTTTTTGTTGATATCAGTGGATCTGAAGAAACTGATAACATATTAAAAAGGTCTTCATTTTGTCTCTTCCGTGTCACCTTGCAATTATTCGAGTACCTATATTTCTTGTACTCCTTGTTTATAGATTTCTGGACTTCTTCTGATAATTCCCCGATTGGCAGACAATGGTTTTCGTTGAGATCTCCTCCGTGTACCAAAATTTTATGAAGTTTGTTTTTGATCTTGTCGACCTCCGTCATATTTTCCTTCGCAAAGTATACTGTACTCATAACGGTCAATATAAACTCTTCTTAGCTTGGAACATCAATAAACATCTGAAATACATCTCGAATTTTGGAAGACATTTTGCGGTTTCAATATTTGATTTATATTACATAATACTAATCAGCACTGATTTTGTTTAATATCGTGATGGTTGCCAAAAGTAGACTGTGATACAATGCACCTGTGGAATCAAATATCGAAATAATAAACACTGCAATTCAACTCGCAATTAACAATTTATTTGGACTTAGCTATCGCGCTAAAAAGTTTGGTGGGTGTTCGCGGGAGGCGTGCGGATGGTGCGATCGAATTATAGATTGCTACTACCTCCTTATTAGCAGCTGCGCAGCATCGCCAGCTGCTAAACGTCGCTCGCACGACCGCTAACATTAGAAGAGCGCGCCTCTTAACCTAACATAAATTGATCTTATGCTAATAACATTATTGAACTTACTATGCTAAGCCTAACTCTAACAATTCATGTACTTCATTTTTATCTTAATAATCTAAAACTAAACATTCCGGCCACGTTGAAGTGACCAAAACCAAAACTTCAAAAAATTGGCAACACGGCCAACTTGTGGACGGGTCGCCTGCAAACTCCTACTGCCGTCTTAATGTCCGCTACCCTGATGCGACCGTCTGCCCCCGGAACGACGTTGGTGACTCTGCCCGTGGTCCATCTTTGGGGCGGAGTGTTGTCTTCGTGGACCACCACGAGCGCCCCGATTTCGAGGTTGGGCTGCTCGGCTGTCCACTTCCCGCGACGCTGAAGGGTGTGGATGTAGTCCTTCGACCACAATCGCCAAAACTGCTGTCTGAGCGTTGATAGCAGCTGCCACCTGCGAGAGTACGAAATGCCGCTGCTTTGTGTGTCCGGCTCTGACCCTTGCGGCAGCGAACGAAGCGGCTGACCGATGAGCAGGTGGCCGGGCGTCAGCGCCTCCCCATCGCTTGGGTCTCCGCTTAGCGGAGTCAGCGGCCGCGAGTTGAGGATCGAATTCACGTCGGCCAGATGCCCTCTGACCTCTCCTTCTATTAGCGCAGCGCTTCCTATTTGTCGGAGCAGCAGGTGTTTCGCGGACTTTACTGCCGCTTCCCACAGCCCTCCGAAATGTGGTGCCCGGGGGGGGGATGAAGCGCCACTCCATCCCTTTCTCCGCTGCGAACGACTGAAGATTGGCCCTCTGCCGCTCGAACGCTTCCTGCAGCTCCTTCAGCAGGTTGTTGGTCCCCACAAAGTTCGTGGCGTTGTCCGAGTATAGCCGGCACGGAACGCCACGTCGTGCGATGAAGCTTTTCAAACAAGAAATGAACGCATTAGTTGATAGGTCAGAAACAAGCTCTAAGTGAACAGCCTTAGAAGCAAAGCACACAAATACCGCTATGTAAATTTTTAGCGGAGCACGACCTCGAATTCGCAACGACACATTTACTGGTCCACAAAAATCGACTCCGCAAATTAAAAATGGTCTAACAGCTAGCAAACGATCTGCGGGGAGGTTTCCCATTATTTGATCTATTAGCTTCGGCTTGTACCTGAAGCAAAGAACACATTTTCGCACTACTTGAGTACATTCTCTTCGAGCATTTATGAGCCAAATTCGCTGCCGAAGCAATGCCATCATTGCCTTCGCTCCTGCGTGACAGTTTCCTATATGCAGCTCCCGTAAATACATTCCAACTAATGGACAGTTTTTGGGCATCAACACGGGAACTTTGGCATCGTATTGCAATGGTGCATTCAATAGTCTGCCTCCTACTCGGATCAACGAGACTCCTCTTCCGAATTCTTCAAATTTGTGAATAAACGGAGTCAGAGATTGGAGGCTTGCCTGTACAACCTTTCCTTTTTCTAACTTTTCAAAGTCCTCTCTAAAATTCGAGCGCTGAACAAACTCCAACAGCTTCATAAACGCAAAATTCAATTCTTTTGCGCTGAGGACGACAGTGGTACGGTCAACTTTTGATCTAAGAATAAACCTGTACATGTACGCAACGACTCGAACTAATTTGCGACATGACGAAAATCGAGAAATAAAACTGAGTACAAAGTCAGAGTTGGTAGCTAAACAAACTATTGCAGATTTCTTGTACTCACTGTCTTTCAACTCTGGTGGTAGCGAAAAGTGGTCATTTTGAGGCCAATGTTCACGTTCCTTGCAGAGGAACGGTGGTCCCTCTAGCCAAATCGAATTTATCAGATCATGCGTATCACAACCTCTCGATGCCATATCGGCTGGGTTCAACAACGTGGGCACATGTCGCCAAGATACATCTTTGGCCATCTCTTGGATGCCTGCAACTCGGTTAGCTACGAACGTTGCCAATAACGAAGGGGAAGTATTTATCCAATGTAGTGTGATCTCCGAATCCGTCCAGAAATTCACACTCTCGACTCTACAATGGTCCAACAAATGTTTGATGGTTGACCATAATTGAGCTAGCAAATACGCCGCGCATAGTTCGAGCCTAGGAATAGACTTCGTCTTAAGGGGCGCAACTTTCGCTTTTGCGGTTAGCAATCGACAGACTGTCTTGCCACCCTCGCTAGCTCGAACATATAGGCAACACCCATATGCTTGACTGGACGCGTCCGCAAATCCATGCACTTGAATGCTTGTGTTAAATCTTGCATGAGCGTACCGGGGAATATCAATGTGATGCAGTTCGTGAAGATTCTCCTTGAACTTTTCCCACCGGCTATGCATTTCCATGGGCATTGTTTCATCCCATGGCAACTGCATACGCCAAAGCTCTTGCAACAGAATTTTAGCCCTGATGCCAATTGGGCTCAACAAGCCAAGTGGGTCAAACATGCGTGCAGCTACTGACAATATGTTACGCTTCGTGGGACTCAATTCGGTGAAACTATTATCCAAATGATACCTAAATGTATCGGAACTTGGAGTCCACCGAGCGTTTTCGTTGAGTCGGCATCATTGAAACTTAGAAGTTTCTCATTTCCACCTTCTTCTATTAACTCGGGGTGGTTTGAAAACCATTTGGCCAGTTAAAAACCTCCTGACCTTAAAACTTGCGACACCTGAGCACATATAGCTTTTAACGTGTCAAGGTTATCGGCTCCAGTGAGCATATCATCGACATAAAAATCATTGCAAATGATTTCTGAAACAAGAGCATGGGTGTCTTTGTGACGTAAACCCAGTTCTTGCAAGCATCGGATGGCGAGGAACGGTGCGGACGCAGTGCCATATGTCACCGTGTTCAAACGATAAAGTTGAATCTCATCCGATGGATTTTCACGCCACACAATGAGCTGAAAACGTCGATCGTCTTCGGATATGCTGACTTGCCGATACATCTTTGTGATGTCCGCCGTGAGGGCATATCGATTCAGACGGAACCGAAGAAGCGACAAAATTAGATCCCTCTGAATAGTCGGTCCAACCATAAGGCAATCGTTAAGTGAGTGGCCCGACGTTGTCTTACAAGACGCGTCGAACACCACTCGAAGCTTGGTGGAGCTACTATCAGGCCTCAGGACGCACTGATGTGGAATGACGTAGTGTGGTCCTGGTGGAACTTCCGTACCTATGGCAGACATGTGACCGAGGTCAATATATTCACGCATAAAACTCAAGTACATATTCCTGAGCTCCGGGTCTCTTGTAACCCTGCGCTCTAAGGATAAAAACCGTCTCTTGGCTGTTTCGAACGATAATCCCAATATTTTGGGATCAGTTTTGAAGGGCAAACTAACCTCAAAGTGCCCTGACGACAGATTTCGAACGCTATCTTTGAAGCTTTTCTCACATGCTAGTTGCTCTGACGAGTACTTGGCTGAGATATTCGATTCTGGAATAGCTTCAAGTTCCCAGAATCGCTCTACAAGGTCCTCAAGTCTAGATTCTTCGCTAGGGTGCATTATTGCGCAGCATACAGGGTTCTGAACTTGCAGATTCTTACACCGCCCTGATGCCACCCAACCTAGCAAAGTTTTCTGCAATAAAGGACCATTTCCACTCAATCTTATCTGTCCCGTACACAAAAGTTCGAAAAATGAATCCGCTCCTAACAGCAAATCAATTCGCTGAGGCTTAAAGAAGTCCGGATCAGCCAGTTCTAAATTGGCTGGAATTTTCCATTGACCAACGGGCAAGTCATAATCTGGCTGCCGGCTCGAAATAGATGTCAGCACCCAAAAGTCAGCACTGAACTGATGTGCATTTATACGAGACGACACCACTGTCGAAACCTCGCTCTTCGCTACTAAGCTGGCTTTCCCAACAGACGTGACTGTCAAGCACTTGTTCTTTCGAGCAAGTCTCAGCGCTTGAGCAAGTTCTTCCGTCATGAAGTTGACTTGGGAACCAGAATCTAATAACGCTCTAGCATTGTGAACCTGTCCAAACCTGTCTCGTATTTTTACAACAGCTGTTGCAAGGATGACTTGGTCCACTTCACCTGCAACGTGGTTCACATGAGCTGGATGCGATGCTGCCTGTGCCATTTCAGGGGGTGCATATTTATGAAGGAGAGTGTTGTGGGGTTGAGAACAAACTCTACACTTCGACGAATTGCAGCTAGACACCCTGTGCCCTGCATGCAAACAATTTATGCACAGCTGATTCGATTTTACGAAATTAAATCGATCCGACACAGGCATAGCGGAAAAACCCTGACAGCTCCCAATGCTGTGGTTTGCACTGCAAAACTGACACTTTGATTCATTATGCTTATCTGAGTTAGTGCATGCGAAAGAGGACTTACTGCTTTTCGCAGGCTTGAAGTCTGATTTTTGTCTCATCCTCGACTTTGAACTTTCTTCAGCCGATAAGTGCTGATATCGTCTGTTCAAGGTTGAGACACAATCGGACCATTGGGGCAACGAATTATAGTCAAGTTGTTCTTCAAACTTTGACTTGGTCACATAGTCGACCTTCGACATAGCTATGTGAATTAGCACCGCATTGGCAAAATCTTGCTCGTCACCAATTGACATTAGGGACTTAAACAAGGCCGAGATCGAGTCGACAATTGAGCGTATTCCGATGGCAGAAGGTTTGCTCATAGGCTCAATGTCGAACAACTGTGCTAGCGTATCGGAGAAAATTAGGTACTTTTTATCGTACACGCGCTCCAGGCTGGCCAAAGCCTTTGGATAATTCTCGCCAGAGACCTGGAACGCTTTAATTGTACCTAACGCCCCATCTGATAAGCAAGAAATCAAATGATTAAATTTTTCAATATTGGATAGTGACCGGTCGGAATCTACTAAGCTGTTGAACAAGCTGATGAATTTTTTATATTCAGCATGTTTACCACTGAATTTGGGTAACTTCAATTTAGGTAAATGTGAATGGTGTGATACCGGTTGCACATTTTCCGACGCCTGGTGAGCATTAAGAGCGGCCATATATGATGATTTTGCCAAAATGCACATTTCCTCAAGCATTGCACGGCTAGAATTGTCGGGATCAATGCAGTCGATTTCAGATTGCAGATCCATAGCCTTGGCAATATACGAAAATAGAATGTCTAGCCGACACTGAATTTCGAATTTGCTTGGATTCACCATTTTATTCGCTAAAGACGTTCTTTGGCGTTCTATGTCACCTTCTACTTTATCTAATTTGGCAAATAATTGCGTTAATTTCTCACTATAACAATCCCTTTCAACGACCATGGTCTCGTTGGGATCATTCTTTCCTTTAGTATTTGCCATATTGAAGTGGCTCTATTTAAATGCACGTAGGTGTACTGTAATATATGGCACAAGTGGATGTGAACGTATGTCACACCAACTATGCAAACTGAAATGCCGAAGAGAGTTAAGAGACCGCAAACGCAACGTAACGCACTCACTTAACACGGCGGCTATCAAAGAGAACCGAAAACAATGCACGCAATGTTAAGCGAGCGCGTATGTGTAGGCGGCGTCTGTATGTATGCAAGCGACGCTGCCGAAACGAAACGGTCAAGCAAATGCAAAGCAGAGGAGAGAGAAGTGTGCCGTTGTGTTACGTATGTATGTGTGTGTTGTCCCGCGCTTGCACTTTTGTGTAAGCATCAACTAACGGACAACTGAGAGTGCGAACAACGAGATCAAAAAAGTATGTATTTATGTGTGAGCTTGCGCGCGTTGCTATGCAAAAGCAACGTCACAACACAAAGGGCAAGAACCTGATACACGGTATATATGTATATATGTATGTATGTATGTTTACCTATTTATGCTATTACATATGTACATATAAAACCGCGGACAGCGAAGGGAACGAAGAAAAATAAATCAAACGGAGTATTTATGTACAATTATAACAACGATTTGTTTATTTAATTTTTCTTGCTCTATGTATGTGCTTTACTTCTAGTGTTCACTTTTAAATAAAATTATTGCCAGTGCCGAAACGCAGTGATAATTTACAGTGTAAGTGACCCAGCTCTAAGACCTATATTTGTATGTGCGCTTATGTACCAATTAATGTACATATGTATATAATGCTGCACTAAGCTGTCACTCGTTTGGGCACTGTTACCTGGTCATCGGAGGAGTCCTCGATGGTCTCAATCCTTGGCATCTCTAGGGCAATGATACTTCAACAGCAACAGGTCCAACGGAGTCGGCAGAGGCAACAATACAGCAACAACGGCAACTGGTACAACGGCGACACTTGCTCAGCAGCACAACAACAACAGGTCCAGCGGCGACACTAGCTCAGAGCAGCACAACAACAAACCGAACGCGACCGACTCACGGACACAGCCAACCAACTCTTGAAATGTCTTACGAAAAAGACCGACAAAACGCGATAGAAAGTCCCTGCTCGGGCGCCAAAATGTGGAATCAAATATCGAAATAATAAACACTGCAATTCAACTCGCAATTAACAATTTATTTGGACTTAGCTATCGCGCTAAAAAGTTTGGTGGCTGTTCGCGGGAGGCGTGCGGATGGTGCGATCGAATTATAGATTGCTACTACCTCCTTATTAGCAGCTGCGCAGCATCGCCAACGTCGCGACGCGTCGTTGTCCAAAATTTATAAATCCGTTTAGATTTTTTAATTTGGGCAAACGGTTTCGGCGGTAGAGCCCATCAAACATGAAAAAAAAATTCGATTTTTCATAAAAATGTTTTTTTATGAAAATTTTTTCATTTTTGCGATGAAATTGCATCCAAATGGTTCTATGAATTTTCAGTTTCTTATTTTTACCTAATAGGTGTGTCGATTCTAAAGCGAATGGTATAAAAATGTTGTTATTTTTTTGTTTTGAAGTATTTTAAATAATATTTTTACTAAAGCACTATTTTTGACATTGTTTTTTAACTTTAGATAGACTTTTAGCATAAAGTCCAGGCTTGTCCAGGCAAACGGGTATATACACGTTATTCCGTGGATATTTCTGCAACAACTTCAAGAAAGTCTAGGTGCCAAGAAGTGCCAGTTAACTTTTTATTTAATAAACAATTCACGCACAACGCTTTTAACTGGGTCAAAATTGCGTTGTGGCGCACCCAAAATGGCGCCGGGCTCGCATTTTGGCGCAACCTACGGTACGGAATGGTCGTTATTTGAACGTGTTTCCTTTAAACTAGACCTTTTATTGAACACTTTACATAAATATAATATTAAGAATTCATTGTCTATCTAAATATACTAATGTAACCCAAGCAAACAGGTAGTGATTATGTAAGTTATAACCCTTTTTATAGCCTGTGCCCATTAAAAATGGGCAAAAAAGGCTATAATGAATTTGTGTGAATGTATGTAACAGGCAGAAGGAAGCATCTCCGACCCTATAAAGTATATATATTCTTGATCAGTATCAATAGCCGAGTCGAATTACACCTGTCCGTCTGTCTGTCCGTCCGTCTGTCCGTCTGTCCGTCCGTCCGTCTGTCCGTCTGTCTGTCCGTCTGTATGAACGCGTGGATCTCAGCAACTATAAGAGCTAGAGACTTCAAATTTGGAATGTAGGTTCCTGAATACCATACGCAGATCAAGTTTATGTTTAATTTTCGATATCAAGTCCCGTTGGTTTAAAAATTAGAAAAATCACCATAACATAAGCAATTGGTAAGCTAGAGAGTTGAGATTTGGCACACATGATAAAAAGCTTGGGCTTAATGTGTCCTGAAAATTTCATCGCGATGCCCCACCCCCTTCGCCCGTAACTCAGAAATGCTGATAACAAGAGCAGTTTTATAGCTAGAGACTTGAGATTTGGCACACATAATAAGTATCCTACTCTAAATGTGTGCTACAAATTTCAGTACGATCGGATATTGAACTCAGTTCAAGAAACAAATTTATGCAGCGCAGCAGATGCGTTGCAGCGCAGTAGCAGCGCAGTAGCAGCGCAGTCGCTGCGCCGCGCCGATGATACAATGAACGAAAAGACGCGTTTGTTCATGTATGTTTGATTTGCCTTTTGTCTGCTGTGGCGCTAAACATAAACAATCAACAGTCGCAGTCCAGTGTTGCCAGACTAAAGCAAGCTACTTACTTTCGATGAAAGCAAGATCGACTTCAAGCGATATATTTAAATCCCAGTATAATGAAAATACTTTTCTTTGAAGACCTGCACAGGCTATCCTACTGTCGCGCCCGCTCGACTGATCGGCTTGTTCGTACTCAATTTCCGCGTGTACCAAACTCAATTATTATAGCCTGTGCCCATTAAAAATGGGCAAAAAAGCTATAATGAATTTATGTGAATGTATGTAACAGGGAGAAGGAAGCATCTCCGACCATATAAAGTATATATATTCTTAATCAGTATCAATAGCCGAGTCGATTGACACCTGTCCGTCTGTCTGTCCGTCTGTATGAACGCGTGGATCTCAGCAACTATAAGAGCTAGAGACTTCAAATTTGGAATGTAGGTTCCTGAATACCATAGGCAGATCAAGTTTATTTTCAATTTTCGATATCATGTCCCGTTGGTTTTAAAATTGGAAAAATCACCATAACATACGTTAAACATATGTTAAAGATAGAGACTTGAGATTTGGCACACATGATAAAAAGCTTGAGCTTAATGTGTCCTAAAAATTTCATCGCGATGCCACGCCCCCTTCGCCCATAACTCGAAAAAGATGATAACACGAGCAGTTTAATAGCTGGAGACTTGAGATTTGGCACACATGGCAAGTATCCTACTCTTAATGTGTGCTACAAATTTCAGTACGATCGGATATTGAACTCAAAAGTTATTCAAGAATCAAATTTATGCAGATGCGTCGCAGCGCAGTAGCAGCGCAGTCGCTGCGCCGCCCGACGATATAATGAACGAAAAGACGCGTTTGTTCATGTATGTTTGATTTTCCTTTCGTCTGCTGTGGCGCTAAACATAAACAATCAACAGCCGCAGTCCAATGTTGCCAGACTATCGCAAGCTAAATACTCTCAATGCAAGCAAAATCGACTTCAAGCGATATATTTAAATCCCATTATAATGAAAATACTTTTCTTTGAAGACCTGCACAGGCTATCCTACTGTCGCGCTCGCTCGACTGATCGGCTTGTCTAAGTTTGTAAATTTTAAATGTCTACACATGTTTAATCTTTTGTACTACTTAAGTTGGTAATTAATAGTAGGGATTAAGGGTATATATTCAAATATTTAGGTGCATTGTATCACAGTCTACTTTTGGCAACCATCACGATATTAAACAAAATCAGTGCTGATTAGTATTATGTAATATAAATCAAATATTGAAACCGCAAAATGTCTTCCAAAATTCGAGGTGTATTTCAGATGTTTATTGATGTTCCAAGCTAAGAAGAGTTTATATTGACCGTTATGAGTACAGTATACTTTGCTAAGGAAAATATGACCGAGGTCGATAAGATCAAAAACAAACTTCATAAAATTTTGGTACACGGAGGAGATCTCAACGAAAACCATTGTCTGTCAATCGGGGAATTATCAGAAGAAGTCCAGAAATCTATAAACAAGGAGTACAAGAACTATAGGTACTCGAATAATTGCAAGGTGACACGGAAGAGACAAAATGAAGACCTTTTTAATATGTTATCAGTTTCTTCAGATCCACTGATATCAAAAAAAAGATTTGTAGGGAGTCGCAATGAACTGCAAGAGTTTTATACTAAAGATATGGTAGATTTAATGTACATAGGTTAAGAACTTGAAGACATAGCTGAGGAAAATTAAATTAACAAGGACATTAATTGAATAGTTTTATTGTTATTTATTTGTATACATATAAATTAAACCAAATATATAGTAAAAAAGTTTAATTGAAATTACATTTTGTTTTTACAGGAATTTATACGATATATATGTATTTGAAACATGAAATCCATCAAATATGTTATCTATAGTGTTTAGATGTATTTAAAACATTCATTTACATATAATTATGTATAAAGAATCACAAATTTACACATAAATTCCAGAAAAAAGCATACGATGAATGTCGCGTTTCACGAAAATCATCGTATAAACACAAAATCCAACTTTGAACACTGCTGACAATTTGTCTGTCGTCCGATTTTTAAGATCTTACACTCATTTCAAAGCTACAGGAATTCTCTATTAAACCCTTTTTAGGTTTGGTGATATCTTACCTGGATCAAAAGGTATGATTTTTGCAAAGTAGAATGAGAAAACGAGCCACTGTGCGTCGCTGGAACCAATAGCGTAAGTCGAGCTTGCCGTCCCTTGATCGAGCATCTTGTCTGCTGTCTTTGCCAGTTTGTCCAGATCGTGTTCTTCCCAAATGCTCAAAATTGGACGAATGTGTGTGGGCATTTCCAGAAGGAACAACGTGCGAATTATATTCTCGTTGCTTGACTCAGGAGCGAGACGACGCATGTGGCATAAAACTTCGGTTGGTTTCAAACCTGCAGTTCCACCACCTTGCAGCAATCGACGCAGCTTTGATTCTGTCGATTCTGCGAATTTTCCCAATAGGCGAGATTTCATAGCCAGATATTTGTCCTGTTCCGGTGGGTGAATAAACAAATCCTCTACAGCAAGAGCAGCTTCTTGGTCGAGATTTACTGTAAGATGACTGAATTTGTCCTCATCATCGTCGATTCCCTGTAGGCGAAATGCATGCTCGACTTGCATAAACCAGAGCTGAGGGTTGTTGGGCGTGAACTTTGGCAAGCGCAAGTTTATGCGCTGGGGAGGAGTCGTGTCTGTTTGTCCTGACGATGTTCCGATCCCTAAAGCTTCAATTTGACGTTGCAGCAGCCTGATTTGCTCTTGAAGATGGGTCACGTTAGCTTCAGGATTGTTGCCAGTGTTGTTATCAGGCATATTGGGAATTGAATTTTGTCCTTCTGCTGATCTTAAATTGTAGCGGTGCGTGCAGCAAACGTCGATTCTTGAAATTTGGCACGCTTCCAAGAATTTTGGCGTTTTGGGCGTGTGATTCCAAGAATTTTGTCGATTTTTGCGTGTTGTGAAATTCACTTGAAAAACTGGCTTCCAAGAATTTTGTCGGTTTGTGAGAGTTGTGAACTTTTTGCACAATTAAAACAAATAGATCACGTCGAGGTCACCAATGTAGTATTCTTAGTTGTAATACTATCGTTTATTGTTTTCTATTTGTCTTAATATTAAATATATTGGAATAACGTTGATTATTCTGTGCGACGAAAATAAAGCAGCGCGCTCGGTTGAGTGTCACTTTCAAAAGTCAGCCAGTTTTATCGAGATATCGATATCTACTAGCTTTGCATAAGGTTGCCACAAGGTCGGGCATCGACGGACCGCCACATAACACAATGCGCCATACAGCGGCCGACACCGCAACTTATCAGATAATCATATGCTTTCTCGTTTGCGCAAATGGAATTTTCTTATGCTCTCTCGCTTTTGCCAAAAAATTGAATTAAAACAAATTCCTTAATATCTCCCTTATTTATGGATCGATCGCGATGAAACTTGCAGCAAATTGCTCAGCGCGAGTTATACTTCAACTATCAGTCATGTTAGGCTGAATTATCTTGGAATTTGAGGTTTTCTTCTATTTGCGTGGGCGGGGGTGAGATATCGAAAATTGAAAATAAACTTGATCTGCGTATGGTATTCAGGAACCTATATTCCAAATTTGAAGTCTCTAGCTCTTATAGTTGCTGAGATCGATGCGTTCATACAGACGGACGGACGGACGGACGGACAGACAGACAGACGGACAGGTGTCAATCGACTCGGCTATTGATACTGATCAAGAATATATATACTTTATAGGGTCGGAGAGGCTTCCTTCTGTTACATACATTCACACAAATTCATTATACCGCTTTTGCCCATTTTTAATGGGCACAGGGTATAATAAAAACGATTTATAAAAAGGTAACTATATTGAACTAGAAATGCAAAACTAGCTATAAAGTGCTATAGATTTTGATAAAATTTCAAAAGCTAACTAGATTAAAACATGTGAATTGCATTGAATTTTCAAAATGCATTTAAAAAGGAACCATTGAAGACCACCAATAAAATTTAGCATGACAGTTCTCGATGATTCGCGGTCCATCGAGGATATTGCTTTGAAGAATATTGGCAATGTGTTCCGAATACTAGACCTTTACCAAAAGGTCAATTCCCTGCGTACATCATAAAGACGCGAGCTTCAAAAAATAAAAAGGTGCGTCTGGAGCTGGAGTGGATGATATTTATAAGCCAAACATCTGGTACTTCAGTGAATTACATTTTCTGTATGACCAGGAGTCCTCAGTTGACGGAATCAACACCTTTGATGACGGCCCCGAAATAGAAATAGTAAGTATTTTGAGAAAAAAATAATTGTTTATTGTCAGCAAGGTGTATAATGCATATTAAAAAAACGTTAAATATAAAGTCGATCATTTTGCCAAGGTACTGTTCCAATTGTGTTCAAAAATATTCGCGAAACTTTTCACGAACTTGTTTGGCATCTTCGGTACAACTGCCACCTTTCAATGGCTCCAAATCGTCCATTTGGTCCGACTGCATAACTCCTCCAGATGTATTGTCGGAATAAGCCGCACTTCTTAAATATATTGCACCGTTCTTCTTGGACAAATAATTGTGCAAATAGCAATAACATAAAACGATTACAGAAGCCTTTTCTGGCTGCAATGTCATAGTAGTAAGAAGGAATTTAAATCTGCTGGTTATAATTCCAAAAGCATTTTCTACTATACGCCTAGCTCTTGAAATGCGGTAGTTAAAAATTAGATGTTCCCTTTCCAACTTTCGACGGCTGTAGGGCTTCATTAAATTTGGTGACAGGGGAAAGGCGTCGTGCTCATCTTAGCGGCTTTTGTATTCTGACTGTGCAAATACTCCAGCATCTGATACCCTTCCGATTGCTCCGACTTCCAAAGAAGTATATTCATAATTTGCGTTCACTATGGCCATTATAACAATGCTTTATGTTTTTAGGCCCTTTACTTTAAAAAAGTAAATAGGGTCTATTAAATTTGTAAAAAAAAAATGTGCGTAACAGGTCGAAGGAAGTCCGGCAGACCCCATAAAGTATATATATACTTGATCAGCATGAATAGACGAGTCCATATAGTCATGTCCGTCTTTCCGTCTATCCGTCTGTTCTGCTGTATGAGCGCCTAGATCTCAGAGACTATAAAAGCTAAGGTCACCAAATTTGGTGACAATACTCCTGTGGCCACCGAAAAGGTCAAGTTTTTTTTAGAATTTTTCTACGCCTCCTCCCGCCCCCAAAAATCGGAAAACCCCGAATAACTCGAGAAATTTAAAAGATAAAAAAATTGACATAAAAATTTACTTTCCTTCCGATGCGTACTGAAAATTTCACCAAAATCGGACAATAAATCTCCGGTGTGATTTGAAGCAAACAAATTATCGAATTTACAATGGCAGGAAATGTGCAGGCAGCAACTTAAGGCATTGAATTATTAATTGCACTTCTGTAGAAAACTAGTAATTGGCAACTATCGAATATGGCCTCAAGGGTGCAGTGCAGTATAGGCAAAAAGTCCCATATTATGGCATTTTCACATTTTTTTGTTGTTCCGTATCATCAAATTGACCTTATTTTCTAAACTAGAATACTTTAAGAACAGTAAAACATATTTTTATTATTTTTTGGACTTCGTTGGTATTTTGTTATTTGTCAAAAAAAGACTATGAGCCGGGCACTTTAAAAAAAAACAGTCGGAAAGGCTGCAGTCGAAGTCGACTATGAGAGACCCTTTACTTATTCTTCAAAATGGAAATAAGAGTAACACTAATAGTATAGATGTTAAACTGCCATTAGAATTACTAATCAATAAAATTATTTTTAAAAAATAATCGTAGTGACTATATAGTTCGCTATTGAAAAATGTATGATAATTTAATGATTACGATTACAAAAAATCAGAAATAATCTAAAATTATTTAAAAAATAATCTGAAATAATTCAAAAATAATCAAAAATAATCATTTCAAGTAGTCGGATTTTTTAAGATTATTTTCGATTATTTTGAATTATTTTGATTTTATTTAGATTATTTTAAATTATTTTACAATATTTTTTACTATTTTTGATCATTTAAGGAAAAACAAATTATTTTCAATAAAACAGTTTATTACAAAAATGTTTCTTCTCAAAAGTGCGAAACTCTTGTAGCCATCTGTCTGGTTATGCACAAAGAGCCCGACCGCCCAGCTGTTCAAGAATAATTAGATAACTGTTCATACTCTTAAATTTGTACATTGGTTTGCATACCAATCAATATTTACTCTTATTTTCGTTTTGTCGCATTCGCTCATATGCTTATGCTTTTGCATGCCCTTAGCCCTTTGCTTCGGCGCACTTTACAATCAGTCTTGATGCGTTCGCTATTGCCGTCGGTCAGATTATCGAGTGACCTACGTTATCTATCGTCTCGTACACTTTGCCGGATCCCGCTACCGTTTTCGTCTGCCGAATAAGAGAATAGGCAACGCCGTGCCTATTTCTTGCAACAAACATTGTTAACAATACAAACAAATATTAAACCGCCCTGCGTGGCTAAATATATTTTGAAACCAGTCGGAAAGGCTACAGTCGAAATCGACTATGAGAGACCCTTTACTTATTCTTCAACAATGAAATAACAGTTACAAACTTACAGACTTATATATAAACCTAAATATATTTGACGCTGCTCAGATTAGCTTCCGATTAATTAAATATAATCGCTTATGTTACACTTGAATTATTAACATACAAATGTTAATCTTAACATACAAATGTAAATTTTAACATACAAATGTTAATCTTAGCATACAAATGTTAATCTTAACATACAAATGTTAATCTTAACATATCTGCACATTTCCTGCACATTTCCTGCCATTGTACATTCGATAATTTGTTTGCTTGAAATTTTTAGTACGCATCGAAAGGAAAGTAAATTTGATGCATGCCGATTTTGGAACTTGTATCTTTTAAATTACTCGAGTTATTAGGGTTTTTCCGATTTTTGGGGGCGGGAGGGGGCGTGGCAAAATTCTAAAACAAACTTGACCTTTTCGGGGGTCACAGGAGTATTGTCACCAAATTTGGTGACCCTAGCTCTTATAGTCTCTGAGATCTAGGCGTTCATACATCACGACAGACGGACATCAGGACAGACGGACAGACGGACATGGCTATATCGACTCGGCTGGTGATGCTGATCAAGAATATATATACTTTATGGGGTCTGCCGGACTTCCTTCGACCTGTTACGCACATTTTTTTTTTGACAAACTTAATAGACCCTATTTACTTTTTTAAAGTAAAGGGTCTAAAAAGCTATTTTGAGTGTTATTTATTTTGATCAGTTTTTGGCTACTATTCAAACCCATCGACGCTTAATAGCTAATGAAAAAGCTCATTGGCTCAACACCATCCATCCAACTCTCATAACATTGAGCAATATACTGCAGAAATTATTAAAAAAACGAGGAACTGCAAGCGATGTCCTTTATTGTGTTGAAGATTGAGCAGAAATTACGCCATAGATTCCAAGACTATTTCTTGTTGACACCAAATACGAATATAGCAGTTGCAGCTACAGTGCTAACTCCATGTAAAAAATTAATTTGTCAATTATAGTCAAAAATTAATGGTCCGACACTGAGTAATATTGAGTTTTAAATAACTCCCGAGTTTATTTTGAATAACTTCCGAGATTATTATCCGATCGCGATGATGAAATTTTCAGGATACGTTGGGACCCTGATCTTCGTTCTGTGTGCCAAAATTCAGGACTCTAGCTTTTATATTTTTCGTTTTATGGGATTTCAAAAAATTTGTTCCCGATTTACGAAGGCGGAAGGGGGCGTGTCAAAATTTTAAGATAAACTTGATCTGCTTATCCCATAGTTTAACCACCATACAAAATTTGGTGACTCTAGTCTAGTCTCTATAGTCTCTGAGATCTAGGTGTTCATACAGCAGGAAAACTGGACAGACGGACATGGCTATATCGACTCGGCTGGTGATACTGATCAAGAATATATATACTTTATGGGGTCTGCAGGACTTCCTTCGACCTGTTTCGCACATTTTGAGAAACTTAATAGACCCTTTTTTATTATTTTTTAAAAAGTAAAGGGTCTAAAAAGATCCGACTACTTGAAATGATTATTTTTGATTATTTTTGAAATATTTCAGATTATTTTTAAATAATTGTGATAATTTTAGATTATTTCTGTTGTTTTGTAATCGTAATCATTAAATTATGATTCGAAAACGAAAATAATCGTAGTTTAATCATTAACTCAGATTTTAAACAAAAATAATCAAATTGCTAATGACTACGTTTAATAATCATTATTATACCCTGTGCTCATTAAAAATGGGCAAAACCGGTATAGTGAATTTGTGTGAATGTATGTAACAGACAGAAGGAAGCCTCTCCGACCCTATAAAGTATATATATTCTTGATCAGTATCAATAGCCGAGTCGATTGACACCTGTCCGTCTGTCCGTCCGTTCGTGTGTATCAACGCGTGGATCTCAGCAACCATAGGAGCTAGAGAATTTGGAGAAAAATTTAGATCAGATTTGAAATCAGCGACCCCAAATTAGTTAACAACAGCCGTTAAGTTCCAGTAAACAAGGCTGAGTGAAAAACGAAATAAAAACAAAAAAATTTAAAATTTTTATTTTCTTCGGGGAGCCAATTTAGCTTAAAAAAACAAGCCGATCAGTTGAGCGGGCGCGACAGTATGATACCCTGTGCAGGTCTTCAAAGAAAAGTATTTTCATTATAATGGGATTTAAATATATCGCTTGAAGTCGATTTTGTTTACATCGAGAGTAGGTAGCTTGCGATAGTCTGACAACACTGGACTGCAGCTGTTGATTATTTATGTTTAGCGCCACAACAGACGAAATACATATCGAACATACATGAACAAACGCGTCTTTTCGTTTATTATATCGTCGCCGCGGCGCAGCGACTGCGCTGCTACTGCGCTGCAACGCATCTGCTGCGCTGCATAAATTTGTTACTTAAATTACTTCTAAGTTCAATATCCGATCGTACTGAAATTTGTTGCACACATTGAAAGTAGGATACTTATTATGTGTGCCAATTCTCAAGTCTCTAGCTATAAAACTGCTCGTGTTATCAGCTTTTCCGAGTTATGGGCGAAGGGGGCGGGGCATCGGGATGAAATTTTCAGGACACATTAAACCCAAGCTTTTTATTATGTGTGCCAAATCTTTAGTCTTTAGCTTTAACATTGCTTATGTTATGGTGATTTTTCTAATTTTAAAACCAACGGGACTAGATATCGAAAATTTAAAATAAACTTGATCTGCGTATGGTATTCAGGAACCTACATTCCAAATTTGAAGTCTCTAGCTCTTCTAGTTGCTGAGATCCACGCGTTCATACAGACGGACAGACAGACGGACGGACGGACAGACGGACAGACAGACGGACAGGTGTAAATCAACTCGGCTATTGATACTGATCAAGAATATATATACTTTATAGGGTCGGAGATGTTTCCTTCTGCCTGTTACATACATTCACACAAATTCATTATAGCCTTTTTTGCCCATTTTTAATGGACACAGGCTATAACCAGTCGAAAAGGCTACAGTCGAAGTCGACTATGAGAGACCCTTTACTTATTCTTCTAAATGGAAATAAGAGTAACACTAATAGATCCCCATAACGCTCTGTAACGTCAATATGCTCTTCTTCTTCCTTCCGACACTAAGTAATATTGAGTTTTGAATAACTCCCGAGTTTATTGTCCGATCGTGATGAAATTTTTAGGATACATTAGGACCCCGATGCTTGTCCAATGTGCCAAAATTCAAGGCTCCAGTTTTAAAATTGACCATTATATGGGATTTTAAGTTTTTTTTGAATAACTTGCGAGATTATTATCCGATTGCGATGAAATTTTCAGGATACGTTACGCTGATACCCGTTCTGTGTGCCAAAATTCAGGACTCTATCTTTGACAAGTTTCGTTTTATGGGATTTCAAAAAATTTGTTCTCGATTTACGGAGTCGGAAGGGGGCGTGTCAAAATTTTAAGATAAACTTGATCTGCTTATCCCATAGACGAACCACCATACCAAATTTGGTGCCTCTAGTTCTTATAGTCTCTGAGATCTAGGTGTTCATACAGACAGACGGACAGACGGACGGACGGACATGGCTATATCGACTCGGCTGGTGATGCTGATCAAGAATATATATACTTTATGGGGTCTGCCGGACTTCCTTCGACCTGTTACGCACATTTTTTTTTTTTGACAAACTAAATAGACCCGTTTTACTTTTTTAAAGTAAAGGGTCTAAAAATTATATTATGGTAGCTTCCCATGTACATTTAATCTATTTCAATAAGCAGCCGAAAACCCAAGGGATTACATAGCATTCAAAATAAACCCCCCAAACACGAAAATTTAAGAAAATCATATAAAGAACATTTTTCGATTATTAGTTATTTCATTGAAATGTTAATAACTTTTGAATTTGTCAACCGATTACGTTGAAATAAAGCTCCTTTCATTTAAAACATGTTGAACTAAATGTTCTTTTTTTTGCAAAGCATCAACAATATACCTGAAACTACTGGGCAAAGTTAATGCCAATGTAGGCACGGCTTAAAATAATATTGTTGATGATTTTTGGAGATTTTTTAAAACTAAATATGGTAAGCCGTTTTCCAGATATTCTAATATATGTAGTGGCAGTGCCTAAATTTTGGAAATAACGGTATATCGCGAAAAGTCGAGCTGATAGAAAACCAGTCGAAAAGGCTACAGTCGAAGTCGACTATGAGAGACCCTTTACTTATTCTTCTAAATGGAAATAAGAGTAACACGAATAGTTCCCCATAACGCTTTGTAACGTCAATATGCTCTTCTTCTTCCTTTGGTCCGACACTGAGTAATACTGAGTTTTGAATAACTCCCGAGTTTATTGTCCGATCGTGATGAAATTAGGATACATTAGGACCCCGATACCCGTTCTGTGTGCCAAAATTTAGAACTCTAACTTTAATATTTTTCGTTTTATGGGATTTCAAAAATTTTGTTCTCGATTTACGGAGGCGGAAGGGGGCGTGTCAAAATTTTAAGATAAACTTGATCTGCTTATGCCATAGACGAACCACCATACCAAATTTGGTGACACTAGCTCTTATAGTCTCTGAGATCTAGGTGTTCATACAGACAGACGGACAGACGGACGGACGGACAGACGGACATGGCTATATCGACTCGTCTGGTGATGCTGATCAAGAATATATATACTTTATGGGGTCTGCCGGACTTCCTTCGACCTGTTACGCACATTTTGACAAACTTGATAGATAGTTTGGTTTGCAAAATATCGATGAAACTGGATTAAGTGATGTTCAGCAAAACTAAATAATAGATAAGATTAAGCAGTTTTTCAGATTCATTAACACTAAATTAATTAAAGAAAAGCATGCGCAATGACTTGCATCCTCGTTAAAAATTGAGTTTCTTAATGATGATATTCCACGCGAAAAGCCTGGTCGCAAACGCTTGACGCATACTGAGGCAGGACCAAGGTTAAAGCAAAAATTAGCATCTGAACTGGCCAATGAAACAAAAAATTTAATGCCACTGTTGTTGAATGCGGCTTCTGTATCGAACAGCTTTTGAAGTGAGGGACCAAAATGCATTGGCGTCAATTTTACTTTGAGTAAAGTCGACTCAACTAACCAATATTAAAAATTGAATATCGTCGTTGCAATCATATAGAGAGAGTTCTCAGTTGATCAAGCCAGACAAGTTTTTTTGTGCTCCTCAAATTTATTTTGTTTTGTGCTTAATTCCTATATATAAATATATATTTTTTGCTATTTGTGCACCTTAATTTGGATAAGTACTAACTGCTATGCAAAGTGTAATCATTTGGTGTACTGTAATTTTACAAATCCCTGTTTTATTTAATTCAACTTGCCAAAATATTTTTGGCATCTTCCTATCTTCAACTGTTTGTGCGTGTTTGTTTGTGCATTCGTTTTTGTTTTTCACCTCGCTCTCACTATTTGTTGTTGTTGCTATTTCGCGCTCTGGCTTTGTTTGTGCGTGTTTGTTTGTGCATTCGTTTTTGTTCTGCACCTCGTTTTCACAAATTGTTGTTGTTGCTATTTCGCGCTCTTGCTTTGATTTGAGCATGCCAGTGTCATTTCTGTACTTACATACATATTTACAGTTTTCGACGACTCCCTTGCTTACAAGTGTTTGTGCGTTTGTCGTTTGTGCTTTTGTTTTGCACCGCGTTCTCACAAGCTACTGTTGCTACTGTCTTATCTCTTTTACTCAGAGTTAAGTTTGAGTGATTTTGCGATATTTTCGAACGCCTTATTTGTTTACCTGTTTTTACATTTGAACCCCTGTAGGACATATGTCGTGCTGCAAGAAAGCCTGCACTTTCAAGCGTGCTGATGATTCGGTTCAACCACAGTTTGTGCACTGCTGGTTGGGTGATAACGTCATGCATGCTAAGTGTGCCGGGCTCTCCGGTCGGGACTGTGATAAGGTTACCGCCATCCCTAAAAAAGATTGTGGTGATTTAAAATGGTCTTGCCCCGCGTGTAGCGAAATACAATTTGATTTCTCCAGAATGTATAATTCTGTGAGGAATCAATTTTTGAAATTACATACTGTAGCTAACCGTCTCTCTAGTGAGTTTGATTGAAGTCTTGAGTTGCTTAGTCAATTCAAATTTGATACTACACCCAACTCTATTTTGAATTCCCAATTTTTGAGTGTTCCGAACATCCAGACACCTTCGACACCTTTGGCAACTTTTCAACGCCTGGATGTAACGCCAATGTTGTCGCTTTCACCCTCTCCGGGTAATCTTACCCTAGATGCATCCCCTGTGCCATCTACTTGTTGTCCGATTGTATCATTAGTTGATACAACCCCTATACAACCTACCGAACCTTTGAGGCGGGTTGTATCTAGTCGAAAAGGTAGAACCTCTCGAAATTCGCCTCCTAAAGAAATTAATACTAATAGTACAGTTTCTTTGCCTCAAGCACCCATACTTAATGTTGTTGCGCCACGTAAGCAAGTATTTGTGTCCAGATTATCCTCGGACACTACTTTTGAATCTGTTGCAGCATTGATTGCTAGTAAGTGTACGGCTAATGTTTCAGTCACAAAATTCAATTTTAGCACGCCTCGTGAAATATCTTATTTTAAAATAAGTGTGCCTCATGACTCTTTTGCGGTCATTTGTGACCCAAAATTCTGGCCACCGCAAATGAGTGTTCATGAGCTTAAACCGAAACGGCGATCTGAACCTTTGCATATTTCCCTTCCAACTACTAATTCTGCCTCATCCGCCAGCAATGTCCCAAAAAACTAGACCCTTTTGAAGACCTGCTCCTTATTATATACCAGAATGTCAGAGACCTTTTATCTAAACTTAAATCCCTATTTTTGAGCTGCTTTTCCTTCGAGTCTGACATTATCGCTCTATCTGAGACTTGACTAACGCAAACAGTATCTGACAGCGAAATTTTGTCAAACAACTATTCCATCTATAGATATGATCGATTGATTCATCGAGGTGGTGGCGTACTGATTGCTATTAAAGCAATTTTTCAATCTGAACGTATTTCCTTCACTATTCCTACTGATGCTGAAATTGTTGCCGTTAAAGTAACGTTTCCATATTAATCAATTTATGTTACTTGCTCCTATATTCCACCATCTTCTGATATTCAAGTTTATATGCAACATATTGATTTTTTAAATGAAGTCTCCCTTCAAGTGAGAGACAAGGACCTGTTTGTTGTGCTGGGCTATTTTAATTTTCCCAATATTTCATGGTCTTTCTTTAATAGCGCAAACTATCTTGTTCCTTCAAATCAGCATGATTTAATAGATTGTGTGCTTGATTTTTCATTATTTCAAATGAACTCTGTCAAGAATCACTTGAATAGAATCCTTGATCTGGTATTTATCAATGATTTTGCAAATACTGCCGTCTCTAGGTCATTCCCACTGTCAGTCCCTGAAGACTTACATCATCCTGCACTAGAAATTCCTATTTCAATTTCTAAACCCCTTAATCCGCTTTTTTTATGCAAACAAGTACCGCGTCGCTGTTTTCGCAAAGGTAATTATTCATTGCTTAATGAACTTATTTTTGCAACCGACTGGTCCTTTTTAGAAAAAGCGGTGGACTTTAATACTGTCCTTAACACATTCTATATGACCTTGAACACACTCCTTGATGTGTGTATCCCCAACTTTATACCGTTGTTGTGTTCATCAAAGCCCCCTTGGTTTACACCAAGACTTTCTTTTTTAAAAAATTTGAAATCCAAATATTTTAAAAAGTAAACCAAGTCGAACTTCGCTCTACTGAACTCTAGTACTACGAGAACTATCTTGCTCGTTGCAAGAGACAGTTAAACAAACAACTTTATAAGTTTGTTAACTTGAAGCGTAAATCTCCGAATTTACCTTTCTTTTTTTTTTCTTGGGACTGATAAAGCCAGCGACGATTCTGCAGCTGCTGAACTTTTTGCAAAATTTTTCCAATCAACCTATTCTCCTATTTCCCTCCCTAACTCTTCTTCTTATCCTTATAACATAATATTCTCTAATAGTATATTTGCTCCCCATATTTCTTACAACACCCTTTTCTCTTCTATTATGTCTTTAAAATCTACTTTCTCTGCTGGCCTGACAACAGTCCTAGTTGTGTCCTTAAGGAGTGCTGTACTTCTCTAACCGCACCGTTGCTAAAGCTTTTCAATATATCCCTGGAATCTTCAGTCTTTCCACATCTTTGGAAAGAATCCTATATCATTCCTCTCCACAAAAAAGGTGGTAAGTCTGATATTTCTAATTACAGAGGCATTGCAAAGCTATCAGCTATTCCTAAACTTTTTGAAAAAATTCTTGTTTCGTCTTTGCAACATTTCTGTAAATCAATTATTTCTCCTGTCCAACATGGCTTTGTAAGGGGTCGGTCTACCACTACCAATTTGCTTGAATTTTCCACCTTGGTTAATGATAACATAATATAACATAACATAATATAACATTTCAAAAGAAAAGGCAAATCGATGTTATTTATACTGACTTCAGTAAAGAATTTGACTCCGTGAACCACAACCTATTACTCCACAAACTTGAATGTATAGGCTTCCCTCTCTCCTTTTTAAGTTGGATATCCACCTACTTAAAAGGTAGAACCCAAAAAGTGCTCCTTAGGTCTACCGTTTCCAGTTCGGTTCAAGTTACCTCTGGGGTACCTCAAGGTAGTCACTTGGGACCTTTATTTTTTACCCTTTTTATTAACGACCTTCCCTCCATCCTATCTCATTCTTACATTCTTATGTATGCAGATGATGTTAAGCTTATTTTCTCATATACTAATCCCCTACTTCATTATCGTCTACAAGACGATTTGAACGCTATGCAATTATGGTGTTCGGCCAATAAATTGTATCTTAATTGTTCTAAGTGTATGCTCATAACATTTAACCGCACTAGGCCCCATTTATTCAGTTATACGATTGACAATACGCCATTGCATCGTATTTCTACTGTGAAAGACCTTGGAGTTTTATTTGATTGCAAATTAAACTTTAATTTGCACATCTCCACTATAATTAATGAGGCCAGGGAAGTACTTGGTTTTATTAAACGCCGGTCGAAAGAGTTTAACGACCCTTTCACCACTAAACTCCTTTATGTCTCTTTATTCCGTCTGATCCTGGAATACTGTTCAAGTATATGGTGTCCTCAATACCGTAATAACCAGGATCGAATTGAGTCTGTTCAAAAGCAATTTCTGCTTTTTGCCTTACGTAGTTTGAACTGGGAACCCAACCTTCGTTTACCGTCGTACAGCAGTAGACTTCTTCTGAACCTTCCGTCTTTAATCAATCGTAGAAAAGTTCTTGGTGTGACTTTTCTTCATAAATTGATTATCAGCGAGATCGATTCGAGTGTCCTCGTAAGTAGAATAAACTTCTCGGTCCCCCTTAGGCCCACCAGAAATTACCAGCCTTTAGCCCTTCCAACATGCACTACTGATTATGCTTTGCACAGTTCATTTCGTATTTTGTGTTCAGATTATAATAATGTTTACCACGTTTTCTCTGCAGAACATTCTCTCACCACTATAAAGCGCTCCCTTTTTCTTTTCCTTTCAAGAAATCATTGATTTTTCCAATAATAATATTAAATATAACATATAACTAATACTCATCCCCTCACTTCCTAATTTTGTCCTATTACTAATATGATTATAATGCTAACTTGTGTAGTCACTAATACTATTAGCTGGCTAACAATTTAGTTATTCTCGCATTAACAAATACTAATTCCTATACTTACAAACACATTAATTGTTTTAATACTTATTGATCTGATTGGTTTTTTCTGGGATTTTCCCCAATCCTTGCAACAAATGTTGGATCTTTTAAAGTCATAACTTTGAGTGCCCCCAGACCTTTAATTTTTTCTTTTCAGTTTAAATTTAAATAATAATATTGTTTATTAATTTAAAATATCTTAATTTTGTATTGTGCAAATTTTCTTGTCGACTGCTTTTAGTCGTACTAAATAAATAAATAAATAAAAGTTAAGAGCAATTCACAGGCCATGTGGACCAGCAAGGATAGTTTTGATAATTAAATAATTATTATCATTAAAAATGTCAGAGGACATGGATGCACAGACATATTAGAACAAATTTCAAATGGTGCATGAGGCTTTAGCAGAAGTCTTTATAGGTGTTGATGATAAACTTTTAGCTGTCATGTTGTTAAATGGTCTGCCTAAATCTTATGAAAGTTTTGTTGCAAGGATGGCTGGCAAAAATCCTCTAACTGAACCCTCCACGAGGGTGCCGGCTGGGCAATGGACTCTGCACTATCCCGATCGATCGGGTTATGCATAGTCACTTGTTCGACCGAGGTATTGTGGAGTCTAGCTGAGGCGGCGGTCAGGAACTCTCAGTCGGTTAGGAAACTAATCGATTGAGTGTACTGAACGCTACCATAGTTCAGAGGTGCCTGGCGGATAGGCCTAAAACGCTATGGGGTGGTTCCCAAGAATAAAATTAACCAACCCCCCCCCCTGGATGGAAGTTAAGGACGCAACTCGGGCTGGGATGTCAGCCCAAACGTCGGTGGAAGTCGTGACTGCTACCACCGGCGGGCACGGTGAGGAGCAATCCTCTCTGCGTGTCGCCAGCGGTCACTCTGCAGCGGGCGAAAGTCTGCTTCGACGGCAGGAAGGCGTCGATCTGGAGCCAGTGGCCACCAAATCGGAATTCCTGTTCACAGGCCCGACCATAACGGACCACGAGCTAGCGCTTGCGCTTGCTCGTATGCCGTTGGAGGACGAGCCACAGAACAGGAGGCACGATGAGGTGACTAAAGCTGGCACGGTCGCGCCGGAAAGCAACGTCGAAATGGAGGACCTCCGACGCAAACAGCGCTCAGGGTATAAGGCCTCACTCAAGTTCCTTAGGGGACTTGAAGGCCGCAATCCAGAGTCGCTGAACGCGAAGAAGAGGAAGCTGAAGAAAAAGCACGAGTACAACGTGAGACGGTACGAGAAGCTTACCGAGTCTGGTAACACTCAAAACCTCTCGCACAGTACAGTAGTGCAGTCAGCGGAACCGGTGAAGAAGACTTCTCAGCAGGTGACTGAGGCTGTTTCGAAAAGGGAGGCAATACCTTCCAACTCGAAGCCAGCAGCATCGCCTGCAGGGAAGTCCAACTCCCGGAAAGACCCCTCCAAAGCTGCGCCGACCACACCCCCCAAAAAGGGGAGAACGGAAGGCAAAAATAGCAGCAAAACCTCTGTCACTAAGCGGCAGAGGTCGGACGACTCGGCAAAAGCTTCGGAGAGCAAGCGGTTGTGTCCAGAAGGAATTCTGGCCAGCTTAAGCTCGAAGCCAGAGCTTCAGGTGGCCATTATCGACAGAAGCGACCCGGAAGGGAAGCTCACTGCTGGTAATTGGCTCACCTTAGAGAAGTCCATCAACCAGGCCCTACATGATGCCATGTTCCGACCAGAGAATCCGTTCCTGGCCGAGTTCGATGGCATCAAGTGGTATAAGGGCGCTAAGGCAGTGGCTTGTGCCAACGAGGAATCCTTGCGGTTTCTCAAAGACACAATCCAAAGCTTTGGTGAACTTTGGCCTGGTGCGAAGATTGACGTCGTTCCCACGGATCTCGTCCCTGAGCGAACGATCATTAAGGTTTGGATCCCACCTCCGATAATGGAGGATCGAACCATCCCTAACATGATCAAGCGCCAGAACGAGGACTGCGTCACCGGGGACTGGACGATCAAGAGAGGACTGGCCCGCGACAAGGGAAACGGCAAGGATCTCTGGATCAGCATTGGTGCAGAGTCCAGGAGCCAAATCCTGAAGAAGCAAGGCCAGTTGAAGCTGGGTCTAGGATGCATCAGAGCGTACATCCCTGGACCAGACGGAAAGGATGCTAGGTCAGCAGGAAAAGCTTAGGGTGGGGCAGATCAATCTGCACCATTCTGGGGTTCCCTCGGTTGACCTACTACGGTTCATGGACAGGGAGAGGGTAGACGTGGCTCTCATCCAGGAACCCTGGATCGTGAGTGAGAGGGTCTGTGGATTGGGTTCTCGCGGATACCATCTCCTTGTCCCAAGGACCGTGGGTAAGTCTAGAACCTGTATCGTGGTAAGAGCTGGACTTAATGTTCTTTTCTCCCCTTGTTACAGCAGCGAAGACCTCACGGTGGTACTATGCGAAAGAAGGAACGGGCGTAACCTATACCTGGCATCCGCATATTTACCATACGAGGAACAGGACCCGCCATCGGGAAACATCAGGGCCCTTGTTCAGCACGCGCAGAAGGAGGGCATTGATGTGATACTGGGCTGTGATGCTAACGCTCACCACACGGCGTGGGGAAGTACAGGCATCAACAAGAGAGGGGAGTCGTTGTTCGAATTCGTTCTGTTCACAAATCTTATTGTTTGTAACAGGGGCAACACCCCCAAGTTTCGCAATAAGAACCGTGCAGAGGTTATCGACTTAACCCTAGCGACTAACAACGACTCCCTGACAATAGATAACTGGCACGTATCCACGGAGTGCTCTTTCTCTGACCACTATAGAATAGTGTTTGAGATTAAGTGGCCTCGTGCGGAAAAAACGCCATTCAGAAACCCGAGGCGAACGGACTGGGGTAAGTTTGTTAAGTATGTCAGGGAGTCTCTACCGTCACACCCAGTGGGACATGTGAGACACCCTGGCACTCTGGAGAAATCGACCCGGACCATAACCGAGGCGCTCTGTAAAGCCTTTCTTGTATCCTGCCCCATTAGCCGACCTCCAAAGTCCAATCGCAACGCGTGGTGGACACAGGAGCTAGGTCAAGTCAGGAAGGAGACAAGGAGGCTATACAACAAGGCTAAGGCGAGAAATTGTCAGGATGATTGGGACACCTATCACCTGAGTTTCAAGACCTTTAAAAGACTCTGTAGGAAGGCTAAAAGAGACTCATGGGCTGCTTTCTGCGAGGATCTTAGCAGTACCACGGAAGCGTCCAGACTTCGAAGGCTACTGGCTAAGGACCCTGCTAAACCAGGTCTCCTATGCGACCTGGACGGCAATTTCGCGAGAAACAGTCATGAGTCTTTGGAACTTCTCATGAACACCCACTTCCCGGGTTGCTTGGAAGCGGATGACGGGGGCGGGATCACCGCCTCCACTATCAGTGAAGAGCCTGAGGAGGGGGTGTACGTGGAAAGTGGAGCCGTTATAGAGGAAATTATCAATGAAGAGAAGATAATCTGGGCTATCAAGTCATTTCAACCCTACAAATCTGCAGGACCGGATGGCGTTAGACCGGCTATGTTGCAAGCTGCGTGTCATGACATCTTGCCATGGCTATTGAGAATCTTCAGAGGATGCCTCTCTATAGGATACATCCCACGTATCTGGAGAGAAGTGAGAGTGGCATTCATTCCCAAAGCAGGAAAGATAAACCACTGCTCAGCGAAGGACTATAGACCAATTAGTCTATCATCGTTTTTATTAAAAACGCTAGAACGACTTCTGGATCTATATCTAAGAACGAAGCTGACTCCAAGTGTATTTAGCAGTTCTCAACATGCCTATCTCAAAGGTAAATTCGTTGAGACAGCACTACATGAGGTAGTCAGTAATATTGAAAACACATTGCATAGAAAGGAGTTTGCGCTGATGGCATTCCTCGATATAGAAGGAGCCTTCAACAATGTCAGGATCGAGTCGATAACGGCAGCACTTGCCAAAATTGGCTCACACCCGATGATCAATCAGTGGCTCAGCAATATGCTCAGCTGCAGAGTGATCAACTCCCAACTTTGCACTTAAAAAATTAGAAAGTTGGCCACGAGGGGGACACCTCAAGGAGGAGTCATATCTCCTCTATTGTGGAATCTCGTTCTCAACGACCTTCTTCTAAAACTGAAAAATAGAGGATGCAGAGTAACGGCCTACGCTGATGACCTAACTTTACTGGTGACTGGCAAGTTCTTGCCAACAATCAGTGAACTGATGGAAAATTCACTCGGCTTTACTCTAAGGTGGGCAGAGCAAAATGGTCTTGGGGCAAACCCACAAAAGACCGAGCTGGTTCTGTTTACAAGAAAGTACAAGATACCGAGCTTTAGACTTCCTACACTAGGAGGGATACAGCTTAGACTGGCAAAGGAGGCAAAGTACCTAGGAGTAATTCTCGACTCGAAACTCTCTTGGAAGAGAAACTCGGAGGAGAGGATGAAAAAGGCACTGCAAGCCTTCTTTGTGTGTAAGAAGACTTTTGGGAAAAGATGGGGGCTACGACCGAATATTATCCACTGGTTTTATACGGCTGTTGTCAGACCCATACTTACTTATGGAGCATTGGTATGGTGGGAAACGGCATGCACCAAATCTCACCTAAATAATCTCCAAAAAGTGCAAAGACTAGCTTGCTTGGGTGTAACGGGATGTATACATTCCACTCCCCAAGCAGCACTAGACGTCATATTAGACCTGGAACCAATAGACATCTTCCTGAAGTACGCGGCAGCCAGGAGTGCGGTCAGGCTTAGAGCTCTGAACCTCCTCAAGCCAAGTACGGTAGGTCACAGCGCCATTCTGCGCTCAATAGAAGGCTATGCTGGGCCACACAAGGAGGACTATTGCGTTCCTGAAAACAAGTGGGAAGACAGGTTCAACACTGTGTTCCCATCACGGACCGATTGGCAGCAAGAAACCCCGCTATGTGGGAACGAGCTGTCAATCTACACGGACGGTTCGAAAACGGATGAAGGCACTGGAGCAGGCGTGTACTCCGCACACCCTGCTGCGAACCTTTCATACCGTCTTCCGGACTGGTGCAGTGTTTTCCAGGGGGAGATCTACGCTGTCTGGCAGTCGACCAAACTGATATCCACCTTGGAGGAACCTTCAAGGAACATATCTATTTACGTCGACAGTCAGGCAGCCCTTAAGGCTCTGTCCTCAAACACCACCAAGAGCAAACTCATTCGAAACACAGTCACAGCGCTGAACCGCTGCCACCATTCAATCAGGCTTGTCTGGGTACCTGGGCACTCCGGTGTACTAGGAAACGAGATGGCTGACGAATGTGCAAGGCAAGGATCAGCGCTACCGGCAGGTAGTGCGGTGACTGATGTACAAAGACCTCTTCAGCACGTTCTCTCCGAACTAGCAAGAACGGCGAGGACTGCGGCAGAGGAGCAGTGGAAAATGGCTCAGGGATGCAACATATCCAAAGCACTCTGGCCAGACCGCAACCCAAAGCGATCATCTGAACTCCTACACTTTAGCAAGAACAGGATAAGTGTGTTGATAGGAGTCTTGACGGGTCACTGTCCCATTGGCCGAATGGCATTAAGGTATGGTGTACCATCACAAGACTTCTGTCGTAGCTGCGGGAATGAAGAGGAAGAGGAGAGCATCCAACACCTTCTGTGTGACTGCCCTGCACTTCTTAGAAGGAGAATCCGTTTTCTCGGGGAACCCTTTTTCGAGGAACTGGGCAGTCTTGCAAAACTGCGACTGGAGGATCTGGTACTCTTCCTGGACTCCACTGGTTGGTTCCAAAGGCGAATCCCGCCAAACGGGACCAACTAGGGTTTCCGGAAACAGGATAACCCAAACTCCCTTTCCCACTCCCTTCAACCCTCCAACAATCCTTTACTAATCCTACAGGTAACGGGCATCACAATGGGCCGAATGGCCGCCGGGTGATCTCAGCATTCTGTTGAGCGGTCCGAAAAACCTAACCTAACCTAACCTAACCTTTGTTGCAAGGATAAATTTTAAGCAAGTCAATCATAGGCAATACAGAACTATACGTTATTTATGACAACAAAGGATTCAAGAATCGTTTTGTGACTTTCACAGAAGATAAGCAAAATGTATTTTTAGCCGGCGGAAAATCACTTATTGCTGAAGGGCATGGAACCGTAAAAGTAATGTTCGGTGATTTAACGTTTACACTAGAAAATGTTATATTTACTCCAGATTTGCAGCATAATTTCATATCGGTCACAAATGCATTACAAAATGGAAAAAAAATTGTGTTCGAGAAAAATCGAGCGACAATCTTTGCGGGCCAATGCAAACACAGTCAATGGGAGGCAATCGTTATTTCGCAACTTTTATTAATGATTACTCAAGATATGTATCAGTACATTTCATAAAAACGAAAGATCAGGTTTTTGATGCTTTCAAGATGTTTAAAAATCAAGTGAAACGGCAGAGAGCGACTGCGCTGCAACGCATCTGCTGCGCTGCATAAATTTGATTCTTGAATAAATTCTGAGTTCAATATCCGATCGTACTGAAATTTGTAGCACACATTGGGAGTAGGATACTAACCATGTGTGCCAAATCTCAAGTCTCTAGCTTTAACATTGCTTATTTTATTGTGATTTTTCTAATTTTAAAACCAACGGGACTTGATATCGAAAATGGAAAATAAACTTGATATGCGTATGGTATTCAGGAACCTACATTCCAAATTTGAAGTCTCTAGCTCTTATAGTTGCTGATTTGGTTATTCAAAAAAAAAACTTGAAATCCCATATAATGGTAAATTTTTAAACTGAAAATTTCATCACGATCGGATAATAAACTCGTAAATTATTCAAAACGCAATAATACTCAGGAAGACATTTTGCGACGAAAAATAAAACGAAAATATTAAATTTTGCCCAGCTGAGCTAGCTCGCTAGACTACAAAATTATAAATTCTGACAGCAACAGCAACATATCTTCCGTTATCGCCACCTCAACAGTGATCAGCACATTGACTGGATCTTCAATGCTGACGACTACTACCTCTACAACATCAACAGCAAGTAACGCAAGAATCCCAATAGTGAACTGGCAAATTTGTAGCGCGTCCAAAAGCGAGTTCGACTCTAGCTCTCGCACAGGTTGGACCTGTTTTTTTCTAAATAATTTTCAAAATTTTCAGGAAAAAACAAAAAGCGAAAAATTCTGCGTCGAAATTCGGCTCAAAATATTGTTTTCAAAATCAAAATTCCCAAACATTATTTTGTGTTGAATTTCATTACAAAATAATAATTTTTTTCTCGGCTCGTGTGTTTAATTTTAACAGATGGTCGAACTTATCCTCTAATTTTCTTAGCTCTCATAACTGACAGGTATGGCTTGGCCAAGTTTGTTTCGTTGTGCCCTTCCTGGGGGCTTGCATCTGGATCAGTGATTGTTGGCTCACAGCGATGATTCTCAAGCTTCTCATGGAACCAATGCGCTAAGGCAGTCTATCCTAATAACTTCAAAACTAAACAAGGTCTCATGCTTCGACAGTGCCAGAAAAATCCCCGATTCCCTAAGCTCTGGTGAGGAGGAGGAAGTTAATCTCTGGTATACAAACACGGAGGCTGTGTCTTCTATGGATGTTGATATGTCATCTGCGGATCAAGTTCCAGGAGGAAGCGTAGTGGTGCTCCGTTACCCGAAGTGGCTCCTAAGAAGGATAAGATGCTATCTCTGAAGTCTGCTGCATCTCCCAGGGTGCCGGCTAGTCCTGATCGCGCTTATGCCACACCTGTGGGAAATAGATTTGCTTTCCTGGCTAGCGAGGACAATGAATTACTGGATAATCCTACTAATAATGCAGCTCCTATTCCCGAGTCTTCGCAGGCCAAACAGCCTCCCAAGCCTCGACCCATTACTGTTCCTGGGGTCACTGATGTCACTGCTATGGAGAATTCCCTAAACGCAGCTGTGACCCATGATTCGTATATACGCTATGGATGCTGCTACCCACAGGAAGATTACCAAGAAGCTGTCAGACCTCAAAGTTCAGTTTACCTATTATTGCCTTACTGAGGACAGGTATTTCCGACTGGCGGTCAAGAACCTGGCTTCCTGCACCCCAGCGAATGTGATCAAAGATGCATTCCGCGTCTCTGGACATGGGGTTGTCAACCTTTACAACCCCAGAGGCAAACATCCTGCAGAATCTGCTGCCCAGGGTACTACCACTGCTCTTCCGAGACTAAATATGTGGTTTGTGGACCTTAAGAAGGCTCCTAACAATAAGGACGCAACCAAAATTGTCAAGATTGGGCGTCAAAGTGTCATTGTTGAGCTTGCTCATAAAAATGGTAGCGTCAGACAATGCTACCGCTGCCTGGAGTTTGACCACACACGTAACTACTGTCTGAAGGTGCGGTCAGAACCATTGGACATATTCCGAACACTGCCACGCAAAAACCGATGCCGATGGTGGCAATCATGCTGCCACTTATAAAGGCTGCCGCGTCTATCAGAAGAAGTTAAACCCCCGGGCTTCCAAAATCAACATTACTCCAGTCTCTCGTAATGGTCAACAGCGCCAAGTCAATCGTGTTACCAGTCAATTTATACTATCTGCAATATTCCAACAAGGGCTCTCCTTTGCGGATGCAGCCAAAGCTGGACAAGCCTCAACTAATCGCTCAACAAACCATACTCAAGTCCCGACTGCACAGGTGCCCAGCCTGTCAGCCAGCCCGTCTAAAAAAAATGTGCGTAACGGGTGGAAGGGTGACAGTTAGTGTAATAGACAAGCTGCTATTGTAAATATATGTGCATGTATATACTATTATATGCGATTTATATCAGTTGAAAAGCTATACGCCTACTATAGAAGCTCTCTTAATATTTAATAACAATTTATTGGAAACAAGAAGTTTTATAAGACACATAATATTTTGATTTAAAAGTTATACAAAATATCACACTTGATGAATACTTTTAATATTGTTAAACAAAATGAAAAGCAACTACTACCAATAATGTCATTGAGGAGTTTTCCATTTGACATTTCATTTAAAATAATAAATGGTGTTCGTAAAGTGACGCAATTCGGCCCCAAGATCATGCTAACCCTGGAGGAATACGTGATATTTTTGCCTGCACTATTCAACGGCATGCCAGATGATGCAATTGATGAATTTTCTACACAACAATTTTTAGTTAAAAAACTTCAAATAAACACAAAATTTAATAATTATAAATTTATTTTGGAAAAATTTAATAAAAATGTATAGATTTCTTTGTGAATTTTGTGGTGACTCTAGTTCTTATAGACTTTGAGATCTAGGTGTACAGCAGAACAGACAACACAATCTGCTAGAATTTTAATTTTGCGTCAAGTGCAAAGCAGGCTTAAAAACTTTGTCATTATTTTAATACTAAGATATACAGGGTGGGCCACCCGTATCGTTTGCTTTTTGAAATATCTATTATTTCGACTTTGACAGCTCGAATGACATTGCCAGTGTGTCAAATAATTAGTAAAAGGTTTGCGGCTTACGAAATGGTTAAGTTTACGCTCGAAAAAATTGGGGAAGTACTGAAAACTTACTTCCAAAGTGGTGAGTCTTTAACCGAAACTGCAAGAAAAATGCGCACTAAATTTCGGAGATATGAAGCGCCTTCCAGGCAGTTTATGGACAAATCTGTTCAACGTGTGCAAGATACTGGCTCGTTAATGGACAGGCCAACGCGCTTTCGTGCTCGTCCAGTGCGTTCAGTCGAAAATCTTGCCGCTGTGGCAGAAAGTGTGCGTGACAATCCATCAACATCAACTCGACACCGTGCGCAGGAATTGAACATTTCTCGAACGTCCCTGCAACGAATTTTGACTAAAGACATCTTTCTGAAGCTGTGCAAAATTCCACTGTTGAAGGAGCTGAAGATGTACGACCATCCGATGCGATTTCAGTTCGCACAATGGGCCGAAGAGCGCTTGGTGGAAGATGAGAATTTTTATCGAAAAATCATCGTTTCAGATGAAGCTTATTTCCACCTCGGCGGTTGCGTCAATAAGCAGAATTGCAGCATTGCAGCATCCGAAAAAATGGTGATTTTTCTAATTTTAAAACAAACGGGGCTTGATGTCGAAAATTGAAAATGAACTTAAACTGCGTATGGTATTCAGGACCCTACATTCCAAATTTGAAGCTTCTAGCTCTTATAGTTGCTGAAATCAACGTGTTCATACAGACAGATAGACAGACAGACGGACAGGAGTCAATCGACTCGGCTATTGATACTGATTCAGAATATATATACTTTATATTATATACTTTATTTTTAATGGGCACAGGGTACAAAAATGTTTGAACACCCGTTTCTTTTAGCCATTTTAAAATGCAACTTTTTCGTGGCCCGCCCTGTATATACATATATATTTTTTATAGGATGGAATATGCATTATCGAGCCTATTAGACACATTTTTACAAGTCTATTTCTCCATTCCTTAGTGGACACAGAGTATAAAGACTTGAGATGAAAGTGTATAAGAAAAAACAAAACAAAAATTAAAAAAAGAAATTAAACAACGACCAAAAAATTATCAAATCTATTTACAAAAGTTTTTAACGCCTTGATCGTTTTGCAGATATTTTATCAATCCTGCGCTTAAACCGTTTGGGAATTCTAAGCGAAAAATTCTAAAAATACCATTTAGAAGTATGCAACACTTTACGGATAAAGTTTCCCTTAAAATTGTAGCCGATTTTTATACCCTGTGCCGAATAAAGATGGACAAAAAGGGTATAATGCATTTTTGCAAATGTATGTATCATAAGAAGGCATATAGGACCCAAAAAGATATATGTATTCTTGATCAGTATCAATAGTCGATTGACACTTGTCCGTCTGTCTGTCTGTTAGAGTTGTTCATCGTAGTTCAATTGACGGATTTAGTTCAGTAGTTCAATTTTTTATGAACGAACTAATCTTTCATATAGTTCAGTAGTTCGTTCAATGACTCGAATCTTTTTTAGATCTTCCAGTGACTCGAATCGCTTTTGGATCGTTCAGTGACTCGAATCTTTTTTAGATCGTTCAGTTCAAAGCCCATTATAGTTCGTTTAATGACTCAAAGCCCTTAATCAATTCAAGGTAAACATAGACTGATAGGAATTAACGTTCATATTTCGCATTAAGCAATAATGCTTATAAGGCATGATTTATTATAATATGTAATTTTTAATTATGTTATCTTTCTTAATTTCGCATTAAGCTTACAAAACACACTTTTAGACCCTTTACTATAAAAAAGTAAAACGGCTCTATTAAGTTTGTCAAAAAAAAAATGTGCTTAACAGGTCGAAGGAAGTCCGGCAGACCACATAAGGTATAAATATTCATGATCAGCATCACCAGACGGGTAATGTCCGTCATATCCGTCTGTCTGTATGAGCGCCTAGATTTTAGAGACTATAAGAGCTAGAGTCACCAAATTTGGTATGGTGGTTCGTCTATGGGCTAAGCAGATCAAGTTTATGTTACAAGTTTATGTTATGTTATGACACGCCCCTTTTCGCCTCCTTAAATCGAAAACAAAATTTTTGAAGTCCCATAAAACGAAGCTAGAGTCCTGAATTTTGGCACACAATCCCAATTTATCCTGAAAATTACATCGCGATCGGATAATAAACTCCGAAGTTATTCAAAACTCAATATAACTCAGTGTCGGGCCAAAGGAAGAAAAAGAGCATATTGACGTTACAGCGCGCTATGGGGTACTATTAGTGTTACTCTTATTTCCTTTTTGAAGAATAAGTAATGGGTCACTCATAGTCGACTTCGGCTGTAGCCTTTCCGACAGGTTTAATTTGTAAATACTTAGTTTTGTTATTATCAATTTTATGATATTGATTTGATTATTAATTTCATTTGAATTTTGTTAAGACCAATTGCATATATGCTTCTTTATCGATATAACTAATAAGGGATTCGAGTCACTGAACTAAATGACTTACAATTAGGAATTTAGTTCGTTCGCCCACTTTAGTGACTGGTTCAATTGATTTGAATCCAAACGATTTGATACAACTCTACTGGCTGTTCGTTCGTGCGTCCGTCTGTATGAACGTACCGATCTCAGTAACTAATTATAAGAGCTAGAGACTTAATAGGTCAATAATATTTTTAATTTGCGATATATCATTCCCCGCCCACACAAATCGAAAAAGACCCATCACAGCGTCAAATTTTCAGATAACACAGCTTATCTTAACAGATAGTTCAATTATAACAATAACTGAGCAATTTGCTGCAAGTTTCATAGCGACTGACCCATAAATAAAGGCGATATTACGGAATTTGTTATAAATTCATTATTTCACAATTGTTGGTCAGTTGTCCAACACCATTCAACAATAGTTTAAGAGTTGTCCAGCAGTAACAAACTGATTGATTAGTATTATTACAATAAATATTATTAGCAACACATATGCTTGATAATTCAACATTTGTGTCGTAGTATTACAATAATTAAAATTTTTTGCATTACTAATTCCATAAATATAAACCTTCGATATCGGTATAGTTTTGTGATAGATTCACTAGCGGTTGGAAAATAACTTGAACGTTTTTTTCCCTGTAAATTAATTAGAAATAAAAATATTTATTTATATTATATTTTAATTCGTCGATCGTGACATGCAAGGCGAATGGACGTGCTTCCAGGAAGCTCTGCATAAAGTTGAAAAAGAAACAGTGAAATAGGTGAAGGGCTCTAACTGCAGGTGCTGCACGCAGAACACGGATTGCTTACTTTTAGTTATTTATTTATTTATTGTCAGACATAAAAGGCAGTCGACACTACAATGTGAATATAAATTAAATTAAAATTAAAACTAAAATTAATATTTAACAATCTGTGCTTAAATTAAAATTTGTAAAAGTACATTTCATTTAATTAATTAAATATAATATAATTCAATTGATTTGAATTCTGGGGGTATATAACAAGAAAAAACTTGGTCCAACATTCATTGCAAGGATGGGGAAAACTCAGAAAAAACCCCAATCAAACAAAAAACCAGTCGGAAAGGCTACAGTCGAAATCGACTATGAGAGACCCTTTACTTATTCTTCAACAATGAAATAACAGTTATAAACTTACAGACTTATATATAAACCTAAATATATTTGACGCTGCTCAGATTAGCTTCCGATTAATTAAATATAATCGCCTATGTTACACTTGAATTATTAACATACAAATGTTAATCTTAACATACAAATGTTAATCTTAACATACAATTGTTAATCATAGCATACAAATGTTAATCTTAACATACAAATGTTAATCTTAACATAACTGCACATTTCCTGCCATTGTACATTCGATAATTTGTTTGCATCGAAAGGAAAGTAAATTTTATGTATGCCGATTTTGGAACTTGTATCTTTTAAATTACTCGAGTTATTAGGATTTTTCCGATTTTTGGGGGCGGGAGGGGGCGTGGCAAAATTCTAAAACAAACTTGACCTTTTCGGGGGTCACAGGAGTATTGTCACCAAATTTGGTGACCCTAGCTCTTATAGTCTCTGAGATCTAGGCGCTCATACATCACGACAGACGGACAGCAGGACAGACGGACAGACGAACATGGCTATATCGACTCGGATGGTGATGCTGATCAAGAATATATATACTTTATGGGGTCTGCCGGACTTCCTTCGACCTGTTACGCACACTTTGACAAAGTTAATAGACCCTATTTACTTTTTTAAAGTAAAGGGTCTAAAAATTAGTAAGGTTAGTTGGTTAAGTGTGTAAGTAAAGAGACCTTAATAGCGTGGATAGAGCACTCAGAACTGATAATACTATACAATCTATTATAATCAGCACACAAGATACGGAAAGGTTCATGCAATGCCCAATTGGTAGCACAATGCTGTAAAACAAAGCCGAAAAGTTGCGAGCTATTCTGCGAGGTACGTTTAAAGATATTCCATTTAATAGCTTAGCTGAGTCAATCTGACCCAAAAGTAATTTATGGATAAAAATAACTCCAAGCATAATTCTGCAGTTAGTAAGAGAGGGAAGATTGAGTAATAGTAATCTACTAGAGTACGATGGCAATTGAATATCAGGGTTTCAATCCAAGCCTCGAAGAGCAAAGATTAAAAATTGTTTTTGCACAGATTCTAATCTTGCACGGTGTGATTCATATTGCGGCGACCACACGCAAGAACCATACTCAAGAATAGGACGGACAAGAGATGTATATAAAAGGTTAGGTTTGTAAGGATCATCAAATTCCTTAGACCATCGCTTAATGAACCTGAGTTATTGCAATATGTTTATGAAATTTCTGCCCATGATATAGGATTATCCCCAGATCATTACCTGAACTGTCCGTATCATTCAAACATTCAAGATTAATGCTATTAAGCGAATGCTGTGATGTTTGACGCGAAAACCTATAGAATGACATAGATTACACATTGAACTATTAAGAATTAATAAGTTAGCCTCACACCATAGAGCAAAAGTATCTAAATCAGCTTGCAAAAGGGTAGAAGACTGAGAGTCTCTAAACGATAAATAAAGCTTGACGTCATCAGCATACATGAGTGCAGAGCAATGGGATAATACAGAAGGAAGATCATTAATAAACAGCGCAAAAAGTAATGGGCCTGGGTGACTACCTTGCAGTACTCCAGAAGTAACATTAATAGCTTTTGAAATGTAGTAATTAAACATAACACTTTGTTTTCTATTACTTAAGTAATTAGAAATCCAAAGTAAAAGATTGTTCGGGAAACCGAGAAGATCATGCTTATGAAGTAATAGTGAATGATTTACAGAATCAAATGCTTTACTAAAATCAGTGTAAATGACGTCAGTTTGCATCTTTTTCTTCAACCCATTAATCATAATTGAAGTGAATTCCAGTACGTTAGGGGTAGTGGATCTATATTTCACAAAAACAACATAAATGTTGGAGATTCGAAGTTATTATCTTCTCGAAAAACTTAGGAATGGCCGACAATTTGAAATGCCCCTATAATTCTGAACATCGGACTTAGCGCTTTTTTTATGAAGTGGGATACTGTATGACACTTTCCAAAATTCAGGGAAAAATAAGGAATTCACGGATAATGAAAAAATTGTATGTAGTAGTTTACTCAAAGATTCAGCACAATATTTGAGTACGGAACCAGGTACACCGTCAGGACCTGTCGAGTGTACTGACTTAACCAGGTTAAGATCGAACAACAGCGAGCTTTCGGTGAAAACAGGGCTATAGATTCAATTAGAATTGATTAACCTGTAAGGATAGGGTTGACAGGCACTGAAAGTACTGATAGAGTATGTAGTTTGAAAAAACTCGGCAAACAGATCAGCAATGGACTGATCGGTAGTCGCTTGATATGGTATGGCAACCGATTTGCGTTTAGAGTTGACAAATCTATAGAATTTCTTCGGATCATTAGAAAATTCCAACTAACAACTCTGCAACTAGTTATTATAACAAGAAGCATTTAGCACCAAAAAATTATTCCGAGAAGTTTCGTATCAGGAGAAATCAGAACGACATCCCGATTTCTTCAATTTCTTGTAATGCTTTGATTTCACGTTTTTTAAATGTGTTAACTCCCTTGAGAACCAAGGCGGTCTTGCGGAGCTAGTAGAAGATATTAGTGGAACATAGACATCAAATAAAGAAATAAATGTTTCATAAAGAAACTTAATGGCATAATCCAAATCAGAGCAAGAGTATAGGGGAGACCAATATATGCTCGCAATTAGATTATTTAACTTTGTGAAATCAGTTTTACTAAAACATCGAGTACGCACAGGTGATTGTGAAACATACTCAATTCTTGATGGTAAATTAATAATGAGGTTAAGAGTGGGATGAAAAGGAACTTCTGGTTTTACCAATAAATCAATCCTAGAAACCATGCTATTGGAAGAGTCCAATACAAATATCAGGTCAAGAGTCCTGTTGATAGAGTTGCAAATAGGATTGATTTGAACCAAAGAAAGCTCCAAGAGCCCATCAATAAATTCATTGGAACTATCAGGAATAAGCGATTTCATGTCATTGATAGCGAACCAACGGACAACGAACATATTAAAATCGCCTAAAACCAGGAGTCGATCAGTGTCTGCAGCTAACGCGGCTATAACTTTAATGGCACTAAGGTGGTGATCATATACTATAAAATCGGACTGAGTTGGAATGCATGAACATATTATGCAAGTCGAGTATTTGCATACAGAGACTTTAACACAAATAAGTTCAATATCAGGAGGATTTTGAATCTGCATGGAGGCAAGAGCAGAATCTACGGCCACCAATACATCACCTCCTTTACGAGCCTTACGATCACATCTATATATAAAATATTTTGTGGAAATAATAGAGAAGTCTGATGTAGAAGGATTGAGCCAGGTCTCAGTAAATCAAATTACATCGAAGTCGATAGATTGACTGTTAAGGAAAAGTTTTGTTAGTTTACTTTTAAGGCCACGAACATTTTGATAGGCTTCAGATAGAGGGAAACTTGGTTTTTTTGAGCCTCTTTAGAAGTTGAGGCAGATTCATAAACTAAAGAGGAACCATCACCACAGATCGGGATCCGATCTCTTTTTCGATTAGAATTTCCCGTGTATTTGGCAACAAATATATGTTCGGGCCAGAAACGTTTTTGACAAATCGTGTCAAAAACTTTTTCCGAACAAGAAATTGTGAAAGAAGAAATTTCCCATAATTAAAATTGAACTTTTCTTCCGAAATGTCAGATTCTGGTATTTTATATTAGATATAAGCCTTAACATCGTACGCAGCCTGATCGTTGGCAAGTCTAGAAACAAAAACTTGTTTCTTAGGCTTTGGTGGTGGGATAACCTGAAGAGGCTTATGCACACGAGGCGGCACGGCAGTTAGAGTGTTGGCTACTCTAACAACCGGCATGGCAATCACACTCCCAGTGTTAGTAGCGGATGATACGGAAACTATCGGAACCTCTGTGGGCAAACTCGTATTACAGCACTCGCAGTAGAAGTAGCAGGAGTAAGCAACTGCTGACTAACAATGGGAAATGGAGGCAGGCCCTGTTCAGTGGGCGGGATAATAAGGGAATTCTGCATATGTCGTGTATTAGAGCCAGATTCTTTCCGCATTGGAGGATCATTCAACATCGATGTATTATTGAAAAAATTTCCCATATCGGAAAACATTACATTGGCTCTATAAAAGAGCTAAGAGATATCTTTAAAGCTATCTCTAGTGCGCTCCATAAATTTTCTAATAATAAAACCAGTCGGAAAGGCTACAGTCGAAATCGACTATGAGAGACCCTTTACTTATTCTTCAACAATGAAATAACAGTTACAAACTTACAGACTTATATATAAACCTAAATATATTTGACGCTGCTCAGATTAGCTTCCGATTAATTAAATATAATCGCTTATGTTACACTTGAATTATTAACACACAAATGTTAATCTTAACATACAAATGTTAATCTTAACATACAAATGTTAATCTTAACATACAAATGTTAATCCTAACATACAAATGTTAATCTTAGCATACAAATGTTAATCTTAACATACAAATGTTAATCTTAACATAACTGCACATTTCCTGCACATTTCCTGCCATTGTACATTCGATAATTTGTTTGCTTCGAATCTCCGGTGTTTATTGTCCGATTTTGATGAAATTTTTAGTACGCATCGAAAGGAAAGTAAATTTTATGTATGTATAATTTGTATCTTTTAAATTACTCGAGTTATTAGGGTTTTTCCGATTTTTGGGGGCGGGAGGGGGCGTGGCAAAATTCTAAAACAAACTTGACCTTTTCGGGGGTCACAGGAGTATTGTCACCAAATTTGGTGACCCTAGCTCTAAAAGTCTCTGAGATCTAGGCGCTCATACATCACGACAGACGGACAGACGGACATGGCTATATCGACTCGGCTGGTGATGCTGATGAAGAATATATATACTTTATGGGGTCTGCCGGACTTCCTTCGACCTGTTACGCACATTTTGAGAAAGTTAATAGACCCTATTTACTTTTTTAAAGTAAGGGTCTAAAAAAACACACAAAGAATGCTTCGCCAAACTGAGCGCGATCAACCACTACTGTTAGAAAGAGAGGCAGTGCAGACACAAACAATGCAATTAAAGAGAACAATTAAAACGAAATTGAAATTATTGGATTAATTGTGGATAAAATAGCACTTAAAACACAAACATGTCACCAACAAGATATTAAACTGTTCACAAATCACAAACTATAGTTTAATTTTGGGTTAAACACGGATTAATATCACAAAACACACACGAGCGGATAAAACACATCTATTCAGGACAAGAGTAGTATTAAACCTATCCAAGAAACTCAGGAGCAGGTCAGGAATACGCAAGTAAGGGCTTTATTTCACACAAATTGGTTGGCTGGCGAATTTATTTGCATATTGCAATTGTTATTGCAAATAAAATCACTCGAAGACGGAAAAAGGAGGAATATTATGCCAAAATAGAGACAGACAGCTGATCTTGTCGCACTTCAGCGGTTGCTAGTGCTGGAAAACGCTCGCAGAACAACCTGCTGCATTCGGAGTAATTAAGAGGAGTAGACTGCCAAATCGTCTCGAATTGAGGTTGCCACCTAGCGATGGGAATTGGTGCAGTCTGATGCAAGCAGTGTAAACTTGGCGGGAAATTTAAATTTGCTATTGATTAACTTGCTATAGTCAAGAGATATTTGGTGTGGTGTTGACGTGTACGAATTCGAGCTCCTGGAATATCGACAGCAGCAGCAGGTCGCGCCTTTTCTTAAAATGACTGGAAGAGGAGGAATGATGCGTACACCCACAAAAAGCTCGAACACGGCTACGCCACACTACTCAAAGAGAGTTAGATCGGAGTGTTCTCCTGAGCCAACAATGAGCTTTCTAATGGCAGTTCTAAAAAACGTGGCTACGAAAAATTATATTGGGAGGTGAGTCGGATAAAATTAAAGCACTTCAGGCAAAAAACCAGCGACTCAAAGTCGAAATCGAAATGCTCAAAATCGACAGAGACACTGACAGAATGGAGCTAAATAGACTAGTCGATCTAAGCTACTGCTAGAGAACGGAACGTGCAAATACAAAATCTGTTAAGTGCACACATACTTACATATGTTGGCACGCGTAAAATAAACGGAGTTTGTAGTGTGTAGTGTACCGGAGTTGGGTGTATGCAAATACAGGACTCTTATTAGAGAGTATGATCTCTGTGTCAGCTGATGGTAATTGCCAACAAAAGGATTGTTGTAAAGTTAGGGTAGAAGTAGCGCACTCTTGCTATGCTCGGTTATAGCTCGTCGGATTGTCGGGGTTCTTGCTATCCTAAACAGTACGGTTGCACCCTGACACATTTAATTAGTGCGCGGTATAAAATAAGAAGAACATTTTAAGAATAAATAGAAGGTCTGGAGAACTATTAAAATTATAAATGTTAGCGCCGACACGCCAAATAAATACTATTGGGATGCTAGAATGTTGGAGGGAACCTAGATGGAATTGTCCCTCTTCTTTACCCGCCCTACCTTGATAACGCTCGATAAGTTTAGCATTATCCCTTGATCAAAAGTCTTTAACTTCTTCACCACATCTTATAAAATCCTGGCATGGATACTCGACAGACTAAGGAAAGCTTACATTTTCATATTTAAATCGTTATAATTCATATTTTAATAATAATAGAAAAATCTTATTAATACATGTCATTATTTGATATATAAATCAATTAAAGGTGATACATTAAATATAATTGGTTTTAATTTTAAACCATTTAGTTATAATTAAAGAATAAATGTTTTATGTTTGGGAACGTTCATATTATGCGTTTCTGTTAATTTACAATGTTTTGTGTTCTATTTGTATATTCAATGATTCTTTATGTTGCCATTTAAGTGACAGTTACATTACTTTAAAATATACTAAACTCATACTTATGAGCCAAAACGAAGAATTAAGTCAATTTCAAAATACCAAGATGTGAGAATTTAAATTTTTTGGAATATGTACTATGGGTTCTCCCTACCCCAAAAAAAACCTCTACACGAGGTAAAAATCTAGTGACGAAAGCATAATTACGCCCTAAAATTACTGATATCAAATTTTGTGACGAACAATATTAATTTTAATATATAAACTATTCTAATTTAAACCAGTCGGAAAGGCTACAGTCGAAATCGACTATGAGACCCCCTTTACTTATTCTTCAACAATGAAATAACAGTTACAAACTTACAGACTTATACATAAACCTAAATATATTTGACGCTGCTCAGATTAGCTTCCGATTAATTAAATATAATCGCTTATGTTACACTTGAATTATTAACATACAAATGTTAATCTTAACATACAAATGTTAATCTTAACATTCAAATGTTAATCTTAACATACAAATGTTAATCTTAGCATACAAATGTTAATCTTAACATACAAATGTTAATCTTAACATATCTGCACATTTCCTGCACATTTCCTGCCATTGAACATTCGATAATTTGTTTGCTTCAAATCTCCGGTGTTTATTGTCCGATTTTGATGAAATTTTTAGTACGCATCGAAAGGAAAGTAAATTTTATGTATGCCGATTTTGGAACTTGTATCTTTTAAATTACTCGAGTTATTAGTGCTTTTCCGATTTTTGGGGGCGGGAGGGGGCGTGGCAAAATTCTAAAACAAACTTGACCTTTTCGGGGGTCACAGGAGTATTGTCACCAAATTTGGTGACCCTAGCTCTTATAGTCTTTAAAATCTAGGCGCTCATACATCACGACAGACGGACAGCAGGACAGACGGACAGACGGACATGGCTATATCGACTCGGCTGGTGATGCTGATCAAGAATATATATAATTTATGGGGTGTGCCGGACTTCCTTCGACCTGTTACGCACATTTTTTTTTTTGACAAACTTAATAGACCCGTTTTACTTTTTTAAAGTAAAGGGTCTATAAATAGTTTGGCATTCCGCACATTGCGCAAAAAGGTGCAGCATTTGTGTAATTAAAAAACCCTTCTGCGCAGTGCCGAATGCCAAACTATTTTTTAAATTATAATAGTTTATATATTAAAATTAATTTTGTTCGTCACAAAATTTGATATCAGTAATTTTAGGGCGTAAATATGCTTTCGTCACTAGATTTTTACCTCGTGAAGAGGTTTTTTTTGGGGGATATCAGAGATTTTTGGAATTCCAATTAAAAAGAATTATCCCCGACAAAAGTTTATGTATGTACAAAAATTTTTAGAATTTTAATGTTTGTAATATATTGAATTTCAATATATGTAATACATATATTAAAATTGATAAAAATGCATAGGCGCCATTTTTAATAAATTGCATAAATTTTCAAGAATACAAGATTTTTGATCTCATCTCAGAGTGGCTTAGACTTAATGTTTAAATATTTCTATTCAAATATTTGCAAAAATAGTTTCCAATCAAATTTAAAAATTATACAAATTTAAATTTAAATGGTGAAAATTTAAAAAAGTCGGACGACAGAATATCCCAGAGCTCGAACCCGTTACCTCTCGCATATAGGTCTAACCCATCAACCATTAAGCCAACGAGCCTACCGTCAGGCGTGTGCTAAATTGCAATTTTGTTTAAAGAACTGTAACTGTTCTGACACTAAGGAAAATCCAACGAGCTATTTACCAAGAACCTTCTAAATTGCAGCTTTGTTTGCATAGCTGTAATTATCCTTACATGTTCTTTTAGTCCGTTCTGTTAAGATGAAAAAGTTACAAATAGGAATTATATGGGACATGATGAATCGATTGCAATTAAATAAAAAAAATATTTAAACTGCTACAAATATTATAAAATTAAAATAAACTTCCGAGTCGATGGCCTTAGTTGTTAGCACTCCCCACCCTTTTTAGACCCTTTACTTTAAAAAAGTAAATAGGGTCTATTAAGTTTGTCAAAAAAAAAATGTGCGTAACAGGTCGAAGGAAGTCCGGCAGACCCCATAAAGTATTTATATTCTTGATCAGCATCACCAGCCGAGTCGATATAGCCATGTCCGTCTGTCCGTCTGTCCTGCTGTCCGTCTGTCGTGATGTATGAGCGCCTAGATCTCAGAGACAATAAGAGCTAGGGTCACCAAATTTGGTGACAATACTCCTGTGACCAAGAAAAAGTCAAGTTTGTTTTAGAATTTTGCCACGCCCCCTCCCGCCCCCAAAAATCGGAAAAACCCTAATAACTCGAGTAGTTTAAAAGATACAAGTTCCAAAATCGGCATACATAAAATTTACTTTCCTTTCGATGCGTACTAAAAATTTCATCAAAATCGGACAATAAACACCGGAGATTTGAAGCAAACAAATTATCGAATGTACAATGGCAGGAAATGTGCAGGAAATGTGCAGATATGTTAAGATTAACATTTGTATGTTAAGATTAACATTTGTATGCTAAGGTTAACATTTGTATGTTAAGATTAACATTTGTATATTAATAATTCAAGTGTAACATAAGCGATTATAGTTAATTAATCGGAAGCTAATCTGAGCAGCGTCTAATATATTTAGGTTTATATATAAGTCTGTAAGTTTGTAACTGTTATTTCATTGTTAAAGAATAAGTAAAGGGTCTCTCATAGTCGATTTCGACGGTAGCGTTTCCGACTGGTTTTATGTTAGTTATTATATAATTCCGTGTATAATAATTAATTTTGTAATTAAATAATTAAAAAAATTTGAAGCCGCAAACTTTATTTGAACATCGAGCGTGCGCGAGTTATATTGATTGAGTTCACAATAAAGAAAAGAATACAACACTCGTAATAATTATATGTTTTATTTTGACGTGGTTCGATTCAGGGTTGGGTGTCAACTGAACTCAGCGCTCTACAAACGTATAATTATAACATAATTCTATTAGATGGCTTTGCCACTCTTTGTTTATACTATGGGTTTGTATTGGTGTGTGATAGCTAATGTGATCTTTGGTCCAGATATGTTTATGTCAACGTTCTGAGTGTTTAGTGTGATCTTTGGGCCAGCTATGTTTATGTTAATGTGCTGAGCCTATGATGTTTACATTAAAGTAGTTCGGGTTTGCTTACATTAAACTGGATTGCAGACCAGGCCGCATTATTGATAATGGTGAGGGTGTTGACAGTTTAGACTTAAGTAGTGGGGACGATGTAAGTGATGACATTTGCATAACTCCTCCACCGTCAGAGTTTGAATTCTCCTGAATTCTATTTACTTTAATGTGAATCTGTTTTTTTTTAAGTTTGATATACAAATAAAGTCCAATTATTATTATGATTAATGTAAGTGATATTGCCATTCCATAGCCGACTTTTTTATGAAATTTTAGTTCTGTTATTTCGCTTAAATTTTCAAAATTTTGTATAGTAAAATGCTCAAAATTTAAAGTGTTCTTATATGACTGGTTTAATAAGTGTGTTGGGTAAAAAAATCTATCGTAGAATTCTATTTGTTCATTTGAAAAGGTTTCGGATAATGTATGAATTTGGCAATTTACAAATTGTATTAAGTAATTTCCATTTAGGATAATGTTTCTATTGTCACAATTTTGATTTAGTTTTTCGTTAACAGCATTTCTTACGATTATTGTTTCATCATCTATTTGTTCTACACTTGATTTGTTATTGTATATAAATTTGCAGTTATTATAGAGAGTACAACTTTTGCTTAATTTTAGTTCTCTTAAAATTACATTTTCCTCATATTTATATGTTTTGTTTTTAATTTCTGTAATAATTAAATTGTCCTGATCGATTTGAATATGATTTTCATTAGGAATTGGAATAATTAATTTGAGCTCTGTTTTTATAAAAGATTTAGGTAGCTTGATTGCCATGACAATTGCATTATTTTTGTATTTTAAAATACCCATTCTAATCAATTTAATTTTGTAGAAGTCAATTTTAAATTTAATAATTTCTTCTTTTGTTAATAGTTCGGGTAAAAATATATTGTTTTTGGCTGACGCTATGTTTTCTTGAATGTAATTTATTTTTTCTTTTAAATTTTTTAATTTTTGCATTTGATCATTGAATAAGATTTTCTTTATTGTTTCCTTGATTTGTTCATTTATTTTTGATGAAAAGATTGATATTACACTTCTATCTTGTACAATTGTATCTGCAAGTTTGTTAATTGTGTCATTGAAATGTGTGTTGATATAAATTTGTTGGTTCAAATTTTTTATTAAATTATGGTTATTTTGATCTATTATGTCTAAATGTTCTATTATGTCCTCCCTGTCTTCATTGTTCATTAACCCAAAAAGCCATTTGTACATTGTACCTACGCCATTTATAAGTCCTCTCATTGTTCTGGTAGATGGGGTAATTGATTTAATTTTAGCTTTAATTAGTTCTATCTCGTCAATAATTAATTCTTTGTCTGCTATTTCAATGTTTCTTATATTATTTTCTATTTTATTGACAATGTGTGTAAGTTGATTTATATCAATAATATGTAAAATAATAACGGTATCATTGACAATTTCTGTTGATTGAATATGTATTGGAACGTATCCTGATATTTCCTGAATTGGTACCACATGTAGTCTAGTCTGTACCATTGACAGTGTCATTAGTGTAATCAATAAAATATTCTGTAAGTGATAAAAAAACAAGCCGATCAGTCGAGCGGGCGCGACAGTAGGATACCCTGTGCAGGTCTTCAAAGAAAAGTATTTTCAACATAATGAGATTTAAATATATCGCTTGAAGTCGATTTTGCTTGCATCGAGAGTAGGTAGCTTGCGATAGTCTGGCAACACTGGACTGCAGCTGTTGATTGTTTATGTTTAGCGCCACAGCGGCCGAAAGGCAAATCAAACATACATGAACAAACGCGTCGTTTCGTTCATTATATCGTCGGGCGGCGCAGCGACTGCGCTGCGACGCATCAATATCCGATCGTACTGAAATTTGTAGCACACATTGAGAGTAGGATACTTGCCATGTGTGCCAAATCTCAAGTCTCTAGCTATGAAACTGCTCTTGTTATCAGCTTTTCCGAGATATGGGCGAAGGGGGCGTGGCATCGCGATGAAATTTGCAGGACACATTAAACCCAAGCTTTTTTTCATGTGTGCCAAATCTCAAGTCTCTAGCTTTAACATTGCTTACGGGACATGATATCGAAAATTGAAAATAAACTTGATTTGCGTATGGTATTCAGGAGATTACATTCCAAATTTGAAGTCTCTAGCTTTTATAGTTGCTGAGATCCACGCGTTCATACAGACGGACGGACGGACAGACGGACGGACAGACGGACGGACAGACGGACAGACAGACGGACAGGTGTCAATCGACTCGGCTATTGATACTGATTAAGAATATATATACTTTATAGGGTCGGAGATGCCTCCTTCTGCCTGTTACATACATTCACACAAATTCATTATAGCCTTTTCTGCCCATTTGTAATGGGCACAGGCTATAAAAACTTATTACTAGGTTTGTTAGTATATATGTAGAAAAAAAATGTTATTTACTTTTATTTTTTATTTTATTTATTTATTTATTTTTTTTTTATTTTTTACTTATTTATTATTTCAATATTTAATGGTCTCTTAATATTACAAGGGTGCACTTCTTTTAATTTAGTATATCTGAAATAAGGTTCGTCCTTGTGTCTAAGACGTTTATAATTTTTGTTCCCTTTTTTTTCTTCATAATTTTCCCTGTTGTCATTTATATTATTTATAATTTTTTCTTTATTGTTGGTTATTATAGCTTGGAGTTCTTTTGCATTTTTTTCGTTCTTTGCCTGGTTGGGTGAACATTGAATTGTAGTATGATACCTTTTATTATATGCACCTATGGCGATCTGAATTTTTGTTTCTATTGAAATGTCCTCATTTATACTATTAATTATTTCAATCAAAGTTCAATGAAGTCTTTCTATGTCTGCGTTTCCTGTGTGTGAATTTGGTTTTGTCAGATGCAATTCTACATCCTCTTTATTCAAAAAACTTTTTATTTGTTCTGTTTTAAATTCATTGTCCATAATAATTTTCTTAGGTTTACCAAACTTTGTAAATTGATCTATTATGATTTGTAGTTTTGCTCTCCAGTTTCTATCTTTAATGTTATATGCTGCTGCAAATTTAGTGAGTTTGTCTATTATTGTTACGAACGATCTGTTTTTTATATGGAAAATATCTATGTGAATTATTTGATTTTTATCTTGTGGTGTTTCAGTAATGTTAAACTTTGGTTTTAATGGATGTCTGTCGTATTTTATTTCTCTACACTTTCTACAATTTGATATTACCAAATTAATGTGATCTCTCAATTTTGGAAAATATATGTTGTCTTTTAGGGTATAAAATGTTTCGTTCATGCCGCTATGAAGAGATTCTTTAGTATGGTATAATGCTATTTGCTTATGAAGCTGTTCTTCGGTTTCTATTTCTATGGCTCTTTTTGTACATTTCCGAAATTTTATATTTTTTGTGTCTTTAAAGAGGTCGATTATAATGCATTGAACTTTGTAATATACCGAGTCTGGTACTTCTGAATATATTCCAATTGAGCCTTTATTTATGTTATTTTGTAATTTTTGGTCAATTTCAATTGTTTCATCTGCTGGGTTGATTTCTATAATTTTCTTTTCATGATTGTTGATAATACTGTCTTGTGCTGAGTATGTTACAATAATTTGTGTCTTGAATTTGTTTATTATTTCTTCTTGTATATAAAAATCTATTGTCTCGTTTTCATCGGCTGAATGAATGGTGTCTGAAATTTCTAAATTGGATTCATCATTATTGTTTTTGTTTATTAATGGTGCTGTTTCTTGTCTACTCAAAAAATCTGCTACTTTATTGTCTTTTCCTTTTACATATTGAATGTCACAATCAAATTCTTGAAGTTTTAAGATCCATCTTCTGTGTTTGTCTTTTAAATCCTTTCCTTTGTATTTTTTACTTAAGTATTTTATTGGTTGATGATCTGTTATGATTTTAAACTGTGATCCATATAAATAATGTCTGTAGTAATCTACTGCATAAACAATGGCTAAGAACTCTTTGTCAGTTGTGCTGTATTGTTTCTCATGTTTATTTAAAGTTCTTGATACAAATGCCACTGGTTGACGTTGTTGTGACAAAATTGCGCCAATAGCAAAATCACTCGCATCTGTTGTTACTGTAAATTGTTTATCAAATTCTGGAAATTTTAATATTGGATGTGAACTTATGAGTGCTTTTAAGTTTTCGAATGAATCAATATATTCTGGGTCATTTCCATTAATTGTGTTCCCTTTTTGTAAATATTTGATCATAGGATATGCGATCTTTGAGTAATCTTTAATGAATTTTCTGTAAAATCCTGTCATACCTAAGAACCCTTTAAGTTGTTTTTCTGTTTTTGGGATTGGAATATCTAAAATATCTTGTATCTTTTTTGGGTTTGGTTGTATGCCGTCTTTTGTAAGTACATGACCTAAAAACTCAGTGTTTTGTTTCATGAATGAACATTTATCTGCCTGAATTTTTAAATTGTGATCTTGAAGTTTTCGAAAAATTTTTTCTAAAGAATTTTTATGTTCTTCTAAAGTTGTTGAAAATATTAAAATATCATCCAAATATACCACACATATTTTGTTTATGTAATCTCTTAAAATATCGTTCATTAGTCTTTGGAAAGTTGCTGGTGCGTTTTTTAGTCCAAATGGCATTCTAATATATTCATCCCATTGGTGATACGAATGCAGTTTTTTCTATGTCTTCTTCAGCCATCAAAATCTGATGATAGCCTTTTGCCAAATCTAATGTACTGAAATATTGAGCCCTGCCAAGTTTGTCTAATATTGAATCCATAAGGGGTAATGGGTATTTATCTGAGACTGTTACATGATTCAATCGACGATAGTCTACGCACAATCTATACTTTTGTACTCCAGAATTATCAATTTTCTTTAGTACCATACATATGGGTGAACTATATTTGCTTCTACTTTTCCTGATAATGCCATTTTTTTCCATTTCAATTATTTGCTTTCTGATTTCTTATTCATATTTTGGAGAACACCTATAAATTTTGGAATTTATTGGTTGGTCCGTTGTAGTTTTTATACGGTGTACAACTGTATTTGTGTTTGTAAGTTGGTCACCTTCCTTGTAATATAACCCTTTAAATTTTTTATTCAATATTTTTATAATTTTGCTTTCTTCTGTATTTAAACTTGTTATATTGAAGTCATCAATTTCACTTACTTCTAGTACGCAAGTTTCTTTAGGAATCTTGGACAAGAATGGAATTTCGACATTATTAATTAAGTGTATTGTTTTTTTTATTAAAATCAATATTTTTAACATTTCTTTGAATGAAATCCATGCCCAATAGAAAATCATATGATTTGTCTAGGGGTAAGACCACCCATTTTGCATGCACTTCTGGTGAATATTGAAATTCAACCGGTGCTTTGGTTTTTACCAAATAATTATTAGTTTTAAAGGTTGTGTTAATAGTATGAATAGTATTTGTGTATTTTTCAATTATTTCGTAAACATTTTGCTGTACTCTATTTGTATTTATTATGCTAATTGTGGATCCAGTGTCCACCAAAAATAAGAATCTGCATCCCTCAATTGTTCCTTCTATTAATATTTTTAATTCATCCAAGGCTGTTGGGTAAAAAAATCTTGGGGAATCTCACTTGTTGTGCTCTTATTATCTTCTTCTGCTAAATTGTCTACACTCATTGCGTCTTGAGGATTTTGTGGTTGAACATTATTATTTTGATGAATCTTATTACTTTGATTTCTGTTTGGTTGAGTGTTGTTATAGTTCTGATTTTGGTTATGATTATTATTATAATTATAATTTTGTTGTTGATTATTATTATACTTTCGGTTCTGTTGCTGATTATAGTTATTATTATGATTTTGTTGTTGATTGTAAATATACTGATTTTGTTCTTGATTGTTATTATAATGGCGTCTTGTGTTCTGACTTGCTTGCATATTGTTATTTCTAAAATTATTGCTTGCACTTGTTTGTTGATTGTTTTCAATCTTTTGGTTATTCCTATTACCTGATCCATTGTTATCAAAACTTCTTTGAATTAGTAATCTTTGATTTAAGTTACCAAAATTTAGGCCAATATATTTAGCTATTTCTTCTCTGACTGCTGGTACTGTAGTAAGGGGCATTAATGAAACTGCCATGGAACCTGATGCTAATTCTTTAATTCTTTGTATTAATAAAGCACTTAGTATGTTAACAAGGTTTTCATTATTTTCGAATACTGCAAAATCAGTTATTTCTTCTACAATGTATCTTACTTTGATATCCAGGTCTCTAATGCTGATAACTTTCAAATTGTTGATTTTTCTCGTGAGACCCATCTGGTCCATTCTTGGTCTATAATGATGTCGAAGTTTTTCCTTGCACTGCTCCCATGATGTTGGTGTGTTAATGTTGAGTACGGTTCGTGCTTGCCCTTGGATTTTTGTATTGAATATTACACTGAAGACTTGGTCCGCGTCGTCTCCGTATTCCTGCATCACTTGATCCACCGACGCGATGAATCCATGCAGTGTTCCCTCTATTCCGGTAAACGTTGGAAGGTATCTGGTTTCTTTTTCGATGTTGTTCCTTTGCCTTGTAAGGGGATTTACAATGGCAAGATCATGTTGTTGCTGCGCAATTATTTGAGTGAGTGCTTGGATGCACCTCTGCATCTCCTCACTTCCGTTTGCCATATTTATTATTGCTTCGCAGTTTTAGGTGACACAATTATGACTTAGTCTCTTTTTTATGCCACTTATACTTTTTATACCCTGTGCCCATTGAAAATGGGCAAAAGCGGTATAATGAATTTGTGTGAATGTATGTAACAGGCAGAAGGAAGCATCTCCGACCCTATAAAGTATATATATTCTGAATCAGTATTAATAGCCGAGTCGATTGACACCTGTCCGTCTGTCTGTCCGTCCGTCTGTCCGTCCGTCCGTCTGTCCGTCTGTCTGTCCGTCTGTATGAACGCGTGGATCTCAGCAACTATAAGAGCTAGAGACTTCAAAATTGGAGTGTAGGTTCCTGAATACCATACGCAGATCAAGTTTATTTTCAATTTTCGCTACCAAGTCCCGTTGCTTTTAAAATTGGAAAAATCACCATAACATAAGCAATGTTAAAGCTAGAGACTTGAGATTTGGCACACATGATAAAAAGTGTAGGCTTTATGTGTCCTGAAAATTTCATTGCGATGCCACGCCCCCTTCGCCCATAATTTGAAATAGCTGATAACATGAGCAGTTTTATAGGTAAAGACTTAAGATTTGGCACACATGGTAAGTATCCTACTCTTAATGTGTGGTACAATTTTCAGTGCGATCGGATATTGAACTCAGAAGTTATTCAAGAAATAAATTTATGCAGCGCAGCATAAGCGTTGCAGCGCAGTAGCAGAGCAGTCGCTGCGCCGCGTCGACGCGTTTGTTCATGTATGTTTGATATGCCTTTCGTCTGCTGTGGCGCTAAACATAAACAATCAACAGCCGCAGTCCAGTGTTGCCAGACTATCGCAAGCAACCTACTCTCGATGTAAGCAAAATCGACTTCAAGCGATATATTTAAATCCCATTATAATAAAAAAAACTTTTCTTTGAAGACCTGCACAGGGTATCCTACTGTCGCGCCCGCTCGACTGATCGGCTTGTTTTTATATTGCACTTATATGATTCTGCTTATGCCTTTAGCTGTTTTTGCAAGAAATCACTTTTAGTGTAATTTATTTGTCCGTTTCAGACCGGCTGCGCCAGTTATATTGATTGAGTTCACAATAAAGAAAAGAATACAACACTCGTAATAATTATATGTTTTATTTTGACGTGGTTCGATTCAGGGTTGGGTGTCAACTAAACTCAGCGCTCTACAAACGTATAATTATAACATAATTCTATTAGATGGCTTTGCCACTCTTTGTTTATACTATGGGTTTGTATTGGTGTGTGATAGCTAATGTGATCTTTGGTCCAGATATGTTTATGTCAACGTTCTGAGTGGTTAGTGTGATCTTTGGGCCAGCTATGTTTATGTTAATGTGCTGAGCCTATGATGTTTACATTAAAGTAGTTCGGGTTTGCTTACATTAAAGTGGATTGCAGACCAGGCCGCATTATTGATAATGGTGAGGGTGTTGACAGTTTAGACTAAAGAAGTGGGGACGATGTAAGTGATGACATTTGCATAACTCGCGTAAGAGTCAGACACTCTAACCACTGAGCCAACGACGCTGCTTCGTAAAATGCTCTAAAATGCAATTATGTTTACAAGGCCGTGATAATTCTTACATTTCTCACCGTTGCTGTTTTTCTTAAAACTCACAAAGGAAAATATGTGTAGATTAAAAATGTAATATCTTGGCAAAACGAATTATCCCAGATATGACCTATATACCAAAAGTTGCATAATTTCATTAGCTATGATATATTGAAAATCTACCAAAATCGTAGGCGCCGTTTTCTTATTAATTGCATAAATATGCAAGCACACTAAAATTTACATAAAATTTTGATACTGTAACATACGACTTAATATTATAATAACTTTTAAACGAGTTAACGGATTTGGATTATTGAGAAACCAATCGATCCGTATCGAACATTGGCATCATACAACATTAAATTTTTCTCTCATTAGGCACTAACGGGCCCACCAGCTCCAATCTAACAGCTGATACCTCGACACGATTTTTTTACAGCACCAATCTGAAAACTCTATATTTTGTCAACCCGAATTTTGCCTGACATGTGTTATATATCAAAATTTGCGCAATGTCTCCACGCTTTAGAATAAATAATCAAAAATACAAACTTAAGGACTTCATTTTTTGCAAATTCGCAAAAAGTAAAAAAAAAAATTAATTATGTAATTTTTACATCATGTACTAATTTTACAGAATTAGTTTAAACTTATACTAAAGCTATTTTGATAACCTTTCGAGTGATGTAAAAAAATTTTCATAGGATCTATGGTTTGGCCGCAGTTTTCAATTGAATTTTCAACTATTTTAGCTTTTTCCCGCCAAACTTGCGGTTTTTCAAAAAAGTTGTGGAACAAACGTTTCTTAGATTTTTGGAAGTAACACGCTTAAGAAAATTCATTCCGATATCTCATTGATTGGTCCAGACAAACCAACACACAAGATTTTCATCTCAGCTCGATGACGTCATCAAAATTTTAAAATTTCATTATCTTTGGAATGGATAGTCCGATTTGGCTGAATGATGTACCGTTCGACGCGTATTCAACTCTACCAACTATCTACATTTAAAAATTGGGGCTTTATGCTCCAACCTAAGCTCCACATTCAAACGTGCAAAGTTTGACAAAGATATGCAAACGGCTATATCTCGAAAAATATCTGACAGATCGGAGATATTAGTATGTCATATTAAAACCACCGAAAATACCTTTCGAATGATATATAACACATTGCGATCGGTTCAGCCGATCTCTATATCCAATATTGCGTGTATATATAGCTAGTGGTCTGCAGCCCAGCAAACTTCACTACGTGTGAGTTTTTGGGGTCTGCTTTCGTCACTAGCGCGGACTGCCGTCCGCAGTGATACTTTCTTTCGGTTCATGTTTTTACTCACGCAGCTTATATGTGTGTGTATGTCGATGTGATCATGGGCCCAGATGACGTAGACGTTGTGCTGTAGCTGTTTAGAACAAAATGTAAATTAATTTGAATATTCTCATATATCTGAAATTGACATATCCGTTGCGCATAAGTATCAGATTCTATAATTTAATATTATAAGTAGACCTAGTGGTCATAAATTAGCAAAAATAAACTTATTAAATCAAATTAGGCATACGTATCTTTGATTTAAAACAACTATAATAATTAAATTTACGAAACCAAACAATTGCTCTAAGTAGCGTTCTATTAACAGAGTAGCGTTAACATAACCTTACAACAGCTGCTTTGCATTATCTGACGCTTAATTGTTTTTCACAAATTATATTTAGTTATTGTATTTAAGTACAAATCTGCATAGCGGTTGATAAAATTATTAAATATTATATAATTGCATCAGCTGATTGCATTGCCGCAGCAGTTAAAACAAAAGGTGAGATAAGTACAACCAAAACCAAGAACATATGTTCATGTAAGTGTTGGTATGACTTGTCATTCACACTAAACTTTTTCCACTTGATAAATTTTAATGTCGTTTTAGGTACACTGCCTGATACTGCTGCGATCGGATTTATAACACGTATATATAAACTCTTCTCTGTAGGATTACATCTTTTAAACGCCTCTTTGCGTTAATGTGTGGGTGTGGCACTGAGCACACTGTCATTCAGTGTGGGTGTCGTCATGTGCAATATCGTTTTGTTGTTGCGCTGCAGCAGCAGGGCCGCAATTTGTTGTTGGGTGCTGCAGTTTCCGTGTAGTACCAAATCGTCGTTGCTCTTACGTCGATGCCGTACAGCCGCCGTAGAACAATTGGGTAGCGAGGCGCTGGAGGATAGCTACCAGCTGGTGGCCCAAAATCCAGACTGCGCCTGCTACACGCTTACGATCGTGCTGGTCCCCTTGCCAAATACTTTGACAACCAAGTCTGAACCGCACGGTTGTGAAGCGCCAAGCGTGAGCCGGCAAGATTCACTTGCAGTCACGCGGGGTATCTCCTGCCTGTAATTTATATTAGCACTGTATGATTTGTAACCCACTAACTCACTAACCTACCTTAATAAGGTTATAGTTCCCACTTTTCAGATTTTGCTTATTTTTGTAAGCCTTTTTAAATATATATCCGCGATCACTAGCCTGGCACTGGCCACGCGTTTTGTTCGCAAAAGATATAATGACACTGAGACGTCTGTTAAGATCTAGTAACCTTGACTATATGACCGCTGCAGTTTAAGTCGTTTGCTGTACCACCGCAGCTAGTGGATGCAGTCTTTTCAGGCGTCTTCTGCCTGAATACCTCAATAGGCGTTGGGCAAGCACATTTGGGTGGGAGGACAATTTTTGCCGGTAGTTTTCGGCCTGTCGCTGCAAAACATCACCAACCATAGGTACACCCAAGTCACGCTCGATGTCCCTATTGCGCATGTACCATGGCGCATTGCACATCCTCCTGAGGATCTTGCTTTGAGCCACTCGAATTTTGTTGAGGTTGGTCTTGGCAGCGACCCCATAAACTTGAAGTCCATATCTCTAAATAGGACTTAGTATCGCCTTGTATATGGTGACCTTATTTCGAAGAGACAGATTTTTTTTTTGGCCACAACAGCCACGACATCTTCGCCGCCTTTGCCAGTACGGTTTTTTGCAGCATTGTCATATGCCGAGCAAAGTTAAGGTACCTGTCCAGAATGAGCCCAAGATATTTATAGTGCGATTCATGATTAAGGATGGAACCAAGCATCCTAATTCCAGGACAATAACCAATTTTTGTTCCAGTCCCTGGCCCATATCTCGAAGCTCCTGACGTATTGTTGCAAGGCCTCGGCAGCAGTGCCAAGAGATCGACTCCTGGTGAGGACAGCGGTGTCGTCGGCATATGTTGCGATTAGTACGTCCTGTGAGTCAACTGCTCGTACTGCACACGGCTTCGGCATGTCGACTGTGTAAATGGAGTATAAAGTTGGTCCAAGGACACTACCTTGCGGAACTCCCGCGCATATTGGTCTCTCTGAGGATTTGGCGCCATCTACAATTACACAGAATGATCTGTCAGCCAAGAAACTGCTTACCAGCTGGAGTAATTGTGGTGTCAATAGCTGCTTCAGCTTACAGCGAAGACCATTGTGCCAGACTCGGTCGAGAGCCTGCTGTATGTCCATGAACACCGCCACAGCATACTCCTTGTGCTCCGTAGCCTCCAGTGCAAAGTTCACCACTCTATGTAGCTGTTCTGGTGTACCGTGTCTCTTACGAAAACCAAACTGCCACTTTGGTATCGCTTGAGATACGCTCTCCATATTAAGCATCCGAGTTAAGATAACTCTCTCCATCATCTTACCCAACGCTGGAAGGAGACTGATTGGTCTGTATGAGTTGACCTCCGTTGGTTGCTTCCCAGGCTTGGGGATCATGGTGATCAGTGCAGACTTCCAGATCTTCGGAAAGTGTCCAAGCCGTAGAATGCTGTTGAAGAGCAGGACTATGAAAATCACTGCCTTAGGCGGGAGAAGCTTAAGCGTTCTGTTGTCCAGGTCGTCGTGCCCAGGAGATTTCTTTAATTTTAATTCCTTTATTAGCAAAGAAACTTCCTGATATGTTACTGGTGTAACAGGAGGAGCCATTTGGAACGGACTATCTAGAGTCGATTCAATATGCCATTGCATATAGTTAGGCGATAAATTAAGGGGCTTGAATCTGTCCTCCAAAGTGTCTGCAAACGTTTCTGCTTTCTCCAACCCAGAATAGCACCAACCGCCTGATTGATTTTTTAAAGGAGCCTTAGGAATAGCCTGTCTCTTATATTTGCTTGTGAGCTTCCAAAGCAGGAAATTAGAAGAAGCGTCGGAACTTGCTCTAGCTAGAAGCTCATTGATTTGATGAGCACTTTTTATAGCCGATTCGCTATTCTCCTAAAGATTGGTATTAGTCTTTCATCGCCAGTCCTAACGTATTCCTTCCGGATCCTTCATTTGAGCCTCAGTAGGGCGGCAGCTTGAGGGGACAACTCAGCTCTGTGATGGTGCAGTTGGATCTGTGCAGACGCCGATGATGCAGAATCGGCTGCGGATGTGAGGTGTTCCATAAATGACGATGCTGCAGCATCTACTTCATCCGAGTTATTGAGTCTCAAGCTCAGATTAATCCTATTTTCAAGCTCAACTTTAAATGTATTGATGCAGCACCCGGGGGCGAGTAGTCTTTTTCTACCAGGCTTAATTTGCGGAGAAAAATGAAGGGTGGCAACAACAGGAAGATGATCTGATGAAAGATCGTAACGGCTTTCCACTGAGAGCTTATTATTCGCAATTCCGTTGTATATGAAGAAGTCTAGCGCAGAAGGTGACAGTTGCGTGTTATACGAATAGAATGTTGGATTACCAGTAGCTAAGACTTGACATCTACTATTCGCAATAGCTTCTCGCTCTTATGCTGCCCCACCATCGATGCTTTGCGTTGAAGTCACCTCCTGCAATAAATTTGTTGCCTAACGACGAGAGTAACCTATCGAAATCTGCCGTTGACCACGCTTCATTTGGAGGGAGGTATATTGAAGCCAATGTAAAATTGCCGTCGTTGGTACAAATGCTAACGCTTGCCTGTTGCACCTTCCAGCGTGAAACTGGCTCCCTTTGTGAATGGACAATGCAATTTTTAATTATTATGGCAGCCCCACCTCTACAGTACCCGCTAGGATGATTGGCGAAGTAGCAGGAATATCCTGGGAAGTAAATGTTCTGACCAGGACAAATATGCGTTTCCGTAACTAGCATAATATCTATTGAATTGGCGCTAAGAAATGTGATCAATTCATTTATGTTTTTACGCAGTCCTTGTGCGCTCCATAACCCAATTATTAAGTTAGAATTAATCATTTCGAAATTAGTTTCTGGACTAGGTCCCGAAATGCATTGTTTGACTTCATCAAGTCCTGGATACAATTAAGTAGTTGGTCCATCCTTGAGTTTATCTCTTGTATGGACCTTTCTAAAATTGCAAGTCTGCTGCTACTTTCTTCCTCCATTGCATTGCTCATACGAGTATTCGGCTGCTTCAGTGTTGAATTGTTAGAAGCGGAGATCACGTTACGCCTCGCCATATCAACGTACGTGAAACCATTCCTGACAACTGTGTCAGAGATAAATTGTCCTGTTGAGTAGTTATCCCGTCGTTGATCAATTCTGAAATTTGGCAGTCCGATGGGAAGCAATCTGGTCGTTGGCTTCAATTTCTTAGCTAATTCGATCCTCACTTTGCAACCTTTGTAGCTAGATGCATGACTTTCACCACATTTGGCACAAACACTGGTGTCGCCTGAGCGCATCGTACAGCACTCTGACCCAGTTGAGTGATCACCTGAGCATTTGCCACACACTGGTTTCCTGAGGCAGTAGTTGCGGGAGTGTCCATAGTCTTGGCATTTTCTACATTGCACCAGATCTTTGCTAGGCTTCGACTTCATAACTGTCACCCTATGTCTACCGATTTGCTTTATTTTTAATGCTTCTGCAGCATTGGGTGTATGTTTAATGTTAACAAAAAACATATTTTGCCTAATTTTTGTATTAACTATTTTTTCGTCATCTTTGTCGTCAATTGGGATACTTTGCCAGTTAGGCTTCCTAGGGCAATAGGTGTTTAAAACTGTGAATCCTTTATCAGCAAAAGCTTTCTCAATTATTTCTTTTGTGACATTTTACCACCAACTTGAACGCCTTATCTTGCCTTAGTTGGTGATGCCAAAACTCACATTTTTTCTCAGTTAATATTCTGACAATGCCTCAGCATTTGCAGCGTAAATGCGAGAAATTCCAGATCTGGAAGTGCGGATGTTGTATTCCTCAGTAACTTTGTTTAATGTCTCCTCTAAATCGTTCATGTTATTCACTTGTGGCACACAGATCGCCGGCGGCTTTGGAGATGATTTTTGCTGCTGAGCACCATCATCAGTTGCTGTCACTGGGTGTTCCTCTGGATCATCCATTTCCATCAGTGCCTCCGCTTCTTCAGCGAGAGCAGCAAATTTGTTACTAAGCATGTAAGGGGAGGAGGGGTTGCTTACGTCTTTCCGTCCGTCAGTTAGGTTGACTACAGGTTGTTTGCCCTTAACAATTGTTTTTGTGACCGTTGTACCTTTGTGTTTTCGACGCAGTGACACCATGGGCAGTTGGAAAGAGCAGCTATTGGTTGCTGCATTTTGGCTTACCTCACGCACAATGTTAGGTGTGGCGCAAATGTATTGGGACGATGTTGATGCTACAGAATATGTCAATCCGCAGGTAACAGTAGTCGTAGTAGTTGTACACGTAGGAGTCGCTACCGAGTTGCTCATTCCGTCTAGATGCGAAGACCTCATCTCCGTGATGAGCGATGTTCGTAGGTTTTCCGGTGATTCACCAGCTACGTGTCTCATCGCCTCGAAAACCAACGACTTGTTTCCAAGCCGGGAGTGAGAAGATGATTTATTGTTCATTGTTATAGCAAAACAGCAATATTTATTATTTATTTATTATACCCTGTGGGGCTATATTAAGTTTGTTAAAAATATGTAACGGGCAGAAGGAAGCATGGCCGACCCAATAAATTATATATATTCTTGATCAGCATCAATAGACGAGTCGATATAGCCATGTCCGTCTGTCCGTCGGTCTGTCGGTCCGTCCGTATGAACGAAAGGATCTCAGAGATGGTAAGAGCTAGAAGCTTGAACTTGGTGTCCAGCACTGGAAATTGAGATTTGGTACATATGATAAAAATCTTAGGGTCAATGTGTCCAGAAAATTTAATCGCGATGCCAGGCCCCCTTCGCCCTCAAATTAATGAAAAGCTCATAAAGCAAGCAGTTTTGTAGCTCAAAAACCTCATAACAGGAGCAATATTACAGCTAAAAACTTCACATTTACCATAAATGATGAGTATCTTGGAGTCGATGTGTGCAGACAATTTTATCACGATGCCATGCCCCCCTCGCTCATAAAACGGAAAAGCTTAAAACAAGAGCAATATTACAGTTAGAGAAGCGCGAGTCTAACGCGGGGCAAGCTCTAGCGAGCGCGGGTTGCGGGGTTTGTTGTTTATGTTCTTATCTCTGTTTTGATCAGATGCTGATGCCGACACCGTTTGGACGGTGTCCAAAAACAAATAGTCTTGCAAGTGGACAACTATTAATTATTATCACTGCAAATCACGACTGTCGGCGGCGACTGCACAAACGCGACTGCCAACTATTGAAGTCACCAGTGACTATTATTTTTGATTTTTATAGCCTGTGCCCATTAAAAATGGGCAAAAAAGGCTATAATGAATTTGTGTGAATGTATGTAACAGGCAGAAGGAAGCATCTCCGACCCTATAAAGTATATATATTCTTGATCAGTATCAATAGCCGAGTCGATTTACACCTGTCCGTCTGTCTGTCCGTCTGTCCGTCCGTCCGTCCGTCCGTCCGTCCGTCCGTCTGTCCGTCTGTATGAACGCGTGGATCTCAGCAACTATAAGAGCTAGAGACTTCAAATTTGGAATGTAGGTTCCTGAATACCATACGCAGATCAAGTTTATTTTCAATTTTCGATATCGAGTCCCGTTGGTTTTAAAATTAGAAAAATCACCATAACATAAGCAATGTCTAAGCTAGAGACTTGAGATTTGGCACACATGCTTAATGTGTCCTGAAAATTTCATTGCGATGCCACGCCCGCTTCGCCCATAACTCGGAAAAGCTGATAACAAGAGCAGTTTTATAGCTAGAGACTTGAGATTTGGCACACATAATAAGTATCCTACTCTCAATGTGTGCAACAAATTTCAGTACGATCGGATTTTGAACTCAGAAGTTATTCAAGTAATAAATTTATGCAGCTCAGCAGATGCGTCACAGCGCAGTCGCTGCGCCGCCCGACGATATAATGAACGAAAAGACGCGATTGTTCATGTATGTTTGATTTGCCTTTCGTCTGCTGTGGCGCTAAACATAAACAATCAGCAGCCGCAGTCCAGTGTGGCCAGACTATCGCGAGCTACCTACTCTCGATGCAACCAAAATCGACTACAAGCGATATATTTAAATCCCATTATAATAAAAAAAACTTTTCTTTGAAGACCTGCACAGGCTATCCTACTGTCGCGCCCGCTCGACTGATCGGCTTGTTTTTGTTTGCTGTTCTTGTTTTAATATTGATTACGTTGTCTAAATTTTGGTAGAAAAAATTAATTGATGGGGAAATATATGTTGATATTATGGTAATTCTTTTTTTTGTATCTATTTCTATTGCTAGAGCTTCGAAATCATTTTTTAGATTTATTTGTGTAAACTTAATTGATTTGTGAATAAGGAGTGCAACTCCTCCAAATCTGTTTGATGCTATATTAGTGATCATATTAAAATTTATGGGTATGGGTATATGTTGGCTTTTGTAAATGTGAGTTTCTTGTAGCGAAATAATTTGTGGTGTATGTTCTTTAATTATAATTTGCAGTTCACAATAATTGTTTAAGTATCCTTTAATGTTCCATTGGAGAATGGATAGTTGCATTATGGAGCCAAGTTTAGTTTTACTGGTCATGAGTAGTTATATATAATGTGTAAACCATTTTATTTTATTGGGAACTTTTTTATTGTTCTTTTGGTTTTGGTCTGAGCGTGGCTGACAATCAAAGTGAGAGGGGTTTCCTGCGTTCCAGCCGAAAATTGTCTGGAAAACTTCTCTTTGATTGTCAGCCACGCTGAGACCGGAATATTTTACATAAAATTATGATGACTCATTCATTATTTGGTTTGGTTTGAGAATTTTTTTTAAAGATTTTGTTTGGTTTTTTATTTGTGTAAGCTTACGTTTAGGTGTATTTCTAGGTAGTATTGAAATTTGGTTATTACGAGTAGCTAATTTTGTATTGGGAGTAGGTGCTTTGATGTCGACAATTGCATCCAAGTCAGAGTAAGATATTAGTCCCTGTTGTTATTATTTGTCTGTTTTTGGTTTATGTTAATGTCAGTTTTGGAATTTCCTTCTGTTTCAGTATGAGTTGATGTTGTTGAGGTGGTGTTTTGCTTGATTGGAATATTTCCAGAATCCTTTGTCTGCTGTGAGGATATTGTTGCATAGGTGTGTTGTCCCTCCTTGTGCTTTAAATTATATATGGTATATGCTGTCTTCAGATCCGTTTTTTGTAGAGTTTGTATCGCTATAATTTCCTGTTTTTCTATAAAAACTGGGGATTTTTTGTCAATGGATGAGTGTTTGTTGCTAGTGTACTTCTTAGCTGAGCAATTTATGCAGGTTTGTTTATTTTTGCAGGTGTTCTTGTCAGCAGATTCGGTATGTTGTTCTTGTCCACATTGTATGCATGTTTTTTTGCTTTTACATATATTTTGGGAATGTCCGAATTTCAGGCAATTATTACAGCGCATTGGTAAGGGAATGTATGGTCTTACTTTAGTTCTTTCATATCCAATGGAAATGTATTCGGGAAGGGTATGTGTAGCAAAGGTAAGAATTATTAATCCCGTTTCAATAAGGTTGTCGTCTTTCTTTTTCTATATTTTTCTTACTTCACATATTGAGTGAACTTCCAATTCTTTTAATATTTCCTCTTCTCCAATGTTTCTTAATTCGTTTGAGTATATTATGCCTTTGAATTGATTGAGAGTATTGTGCTCAGTAACCGAAACAGTGATTGTTTCGGAGTGTTCCGTTAGTTTTAAGAGCTTATCAGCTTGTTTTTGATCTTTTGTTTTGATCAATAGTGCGCCGTTTCTCATTTTTTTGCATTGCTCTACTGTGCCGTCGCAGGTGTGGTCGATCATTTTTTTATGAGAAATGGTGAAACGTTAGCTAATGTTTCACTGTTATTTTTTCGCTGCATGATTAAATACTTTGGTCCGGGAACATGTATATTTAGGTTGGAGTATCTTTTGTACCGATCTGGGGGATCGGGTGGCTGACCCATTTTTGCAGTTTTAGGGAATTTTTATTTTTTTATTGTGTTCTGTGTAATTTTGTTTGCTTTGAGCTTAAATTTGTAGAAGAAACAAGCCGAACAGTCGGGACCCCGAACGTAATATACCCTGTGGGTTTACAGGAACCCGCTCAAATTCACTCCAGATGAAATTCTCTAGTAATTCGTTTTTTAATTTTTGTGGGCGAAGGGGGCGTGGCATCGTGATACATTTTTCTGGACACATCAACCACAAAATATTCATCATGTGTGCCAAATCTCAAGTCTCCAGCTACAAAACTGCTTTTGTTATGAGGTTTTTGAGTGACAAAACTGCTTGCTTTATGAGGTTTTACTTAATTTGTGGGTGAAGGGGGCGTGGCATCGTGATACATTTTTCTGGACACATCAACCACAAAATATTCATAAGGTGTGCCAAATCTCAAGTCTCCAGCTACAAAACTGCTTTTGTTATGAGGTTTTTGAGTGACAAAACTGCTTGCTTTATGAGGTTTTACTTAATTTGTGGGTGAAGGGGGCGTGGCATCGTGATACATTTTTCTGGACACATCAACCACAAAATATTCATCATGTGTGCCAAATCTCAAGTCTCCATCTACAAAACTGCTTTTGTTATGAGGTTTTTGAGTGACAAAACTGCTTGCTTTATGAGGTTTTACTTAATTTGTGGGTGAAGGGGGCGTGGCATCGCGATACAATTTTCTGGACACATCGACCACAAAATATTCATCATGTGTCCCAAGTCTGAAGTCTCTAACTGTAATATTGCTCTTGTTATAAGCTTTTCCGAATTGTAGGCGAGGGGGGCGTGGCATCGTGATAACATTTTCTGGACACATCGACCCCAAGATACTCATCATGTGTGCTAAATGTGAAGTCTTTATCTGTTATATTGCTCTGGTTATGAGGGTTTTGAGCCAAAAAACTGCTTGTTTTATACTTTTACTCTTACTTAATTTGTGGGCAAAGAGGGCGTGGCATCCAAAAAAAAAGATAAACTTGATCTGCCTGCAAAAATTACCAGTACTGGGACACTAAGTTCAAGCTTCTAGCTCTTACCATCTCTGAGATCCTTTCGTTCATACGGACGGACCGACAGACCGACGGACCGACAGACCGACGGACAGACGGACATGGCTATATCGACTCGGCTATTGATGCTGATCAAGAATATATATACTTTATGGGGTCGGCCATGCTTCCTTCTGCCCGTTACATACTTTTAACAAACTTAATATACCCCCACAGGGTATAAAAAGAGAGACTGTGTAACTTTGCTCACTGAAAAATTTTTTTGCGCTGTCGAAAGTACAAACGTCTGATCACTTCGGCTGTTAGTCGGAGACTGTCACATAAATATAATACGTTGTCATTTATGGTAGAATTTGTTTATGAAAATAAAATTATTGTTTTATTTTATTTTATTATTGTATAGAAAAATTTTAAAAAAATAATAAAAACAGAAATAAAGTGTGCTTCTGGCAGGCTTCGAACTCCAGAACCACACCGTTGCATGCAAAGCTTCACTTTACTAAGTCGCGATGTTAGACGTAGCGTTAAATCAGTGTGTATGCACGCTCGCCAATCCCTAAATAAGAACACTCACGTGTTCGTTTTTAAGAACTGAACCTAGTTTATTAATTTGTATGGGGTTTTACAGAATATCTTATGTACTATTTAGATAGAGTTAGCTACAGTGCTAGACAGGGTTCACTATAGCATTAAAGTATCTTATTTACTAATCAGATCGATTTAGCTGTCCCTCTAGACCGAGTTCACAATAGTGTTAAAGAGTCTTATTTACTAATTATGTCAAGTAGCCTAAGTGCTAGACAGAGTTCACTATAGTTCTTATGTATTAATGTGGTCGAGTACGTGATCGTTTAAAGTAATCCTTGCTCTTTTCTTCTCACTGTCATATATATGTACTTATCTGTCTATTTCTTTTTATCTATTAGGCATGCATGTTTATGTTGTAATTGTCCCTCGATTTCTGACCGCCGGGACTGCAGTCCGTGTGGTAGCCTAACGCATCGGTGACCCTTTCAAGTGGTTGTTCTCATATTTGGCCCCGCAGACCGAGGGATGCTTCAGAAATATGTTCATTTATGAACATTTTGCGGGGGGCCATAAATTATGTAGTTGCTGGTTGTGATCCGAGCTCTATATTATCTTTTGTTTATCTGTTTTACATTTTCTTATTACATGCATTATACTTATGGCTACTATTCCTACAATTATCAATGTCAATGAATGTTTCTTAGCTTAAAGTTTTAATTTTTTATGTTTTTCTATTAATTTCTTTATATTCTCAATTTCTTCAGTATTATTTATTAACATGTTGGGTATTGGTCATATTTGACTTAAAGGAGTATTATTTGCATTTATATCTAGCGGTGTTACTTAATATTTATCTTTCCATTTGTTCCAAGAGTGTGATTTCAGTTTTGATATTAATTTCCAACGATCTGTTAATGAAACTTTACTATCCACTTCGTTCTCGGCTACTGCTAAAGTCGGTTGTCCAATTAGAATGTGTGCTGGAGCCACAGGATACCATGGGCGTGAATACAATATGCCTTCAATTTGTGCGAGCAGCTTACTTATTTCTTTGTATATTAGTGTGCTGTCTCCAATTGTTCGAGCTTCCCAGATTTTCCCATAGTGGGGACTTGCCGGCAGAATAAACTGCCATTCAACTTTTTCCTTATCCAGAATTGGTTTTATACTATTCTGTATAATTGTTTGCTTGAATTCGGAGTTCAATTTCTTTTCTGCTCCTACAAGGTTTGTACCATTATCAGAATATATGTGTTGACACCTTTCTTTTCTAGCTATGAGTCTTTTTCTTCTATGTGATTGTTATCTTCATATTCTTTTCTACATTGAGTATTCTGATTTTTAAGATTACTATCTTTTAGCAATTTTTTCTCTGAGTGTATAAAACTATCGTTTCGTGATTCTCTCAACTCCTTATCTTCAGTAAGTGATATTTTAACTGTAAATCTGTCATTTTTCTCAATTTGTGTTGTGTCTTTGGAGAGTTCCATGTTCTTTTCGTAGTTAGTAGTCGTTTTTGTTTATATTTGATTGACTTCGGAAATTTTTACTCTTCCAGATAAGATCCATCCAAGTTTTGGGCATTGTGCCCTTATCGTCTCCTCTTGTTTCAACCCTTTCGTTAGAATTGCCGGTAAAGAGTCGCCTCCAATAAAAATGTCAATTCGACTCCGCTTATTGAACGTGGGATCCGCCAGAATTTCATTCGCCCAAACCGCTTTATTGTAGTCAAATGATTGTTGAGGTTGAGGATTGACTACTTTTGTTAGTATCACTGCGGTGATTTCAAATTTGTCGTCACTTGGGAATCTTGGTCGAATTCCTAATTTTACGACGGCTTTAGATACTCCAACTAGATTTTCTCCAAGCCCATAGATTTTTGTTCGCTTTTTTTGTCTTGGTAATCCTAATGTTTTCGCTGCTTCCTCAGAAATTACTGTAATCTGTGATCCTTGATCTAATAGTGCGCGACAGATGATCCATTCTCCTGTGATCGACTGAACTTCAACTTGAGCTGTTGCTAGTAATGTATTTTATGCTGTTCTGGTCATCATTGTTGTTTTTATTTCCTTTTCCTATGGCTTAAGCATTGGAAACATAGATGTTCTGCTCGGACAAATTCCCATCATTCTGATTTTCTAATTTGACGATTCTTCTACAGTCTTGCATATCGTGGCCTTCGAATTTACAATATTCGCATGCATTGTCTAATGCTGTGCTCATGACTTTTGGGTTCTCCTTGTATGTCCTTGGTTTTACAGCCTTTATTGTTTGTAGGTGCCTTTCCAGGAATTGAATAACATCTTCTAGGGTTTGCATCTCCTTTGTCTTGCTAGAGGCATGTTCATACTGCTGCAGACCTTGTCTATCAAATTTTCTAATAAGAATGCTGGCAATAAATGGCTCAGCATCCTTAACTGGGATTCCCATTCCTCGTATTGCATGTAAACTTTTATGCGTTGTATCCAGCATGTTTTGTATACTTTTATCTGAATCACTGTTCATGCTTGGTATACATTTTGGTAAGTCCAAAATGCAGTTCCAGTGGTTCGTAAATAACAGTCTTTTATTTTCGTATCTACTTTTCAATATTTTTAAGGCTTCTTCATAGTTTTCGCTGCTGATGTATAGGTGCCTTATTACTTGAGCTGCTTCTCCTTTTACTAATTCTTTTAATCGTATTAGTTTTGTTTTGGAATCCAGATTGATGTTTGTGTCTACCATTTCTTTAAACATGTCTGCGAAATTGGACCATGATGTAATGTCTCCAAAAAATGGTGGTATTTCTATTGGATTAAGTTTAATACTTTGCTCTAATGGCTTATTTTCTGTTAGCCATCTTATTTTTTCCCTTTTTGCTTCGATTAGCTCTTCGTAGCGGTTCCTAATTAATGGCGTTGCTTGGCCATGCTCTTTCATTTCTTGGAAGATCTCCGTGAGTCTATCGAAGTCTTCTCTGATTTCATTTAAATCGTTTTGATGTTGTTTGTAATTTTGTCCAGCTCGGTTAATCGTCATTTGTAGTGCTCGTGTCGTTCGGCTAAATTCGTCTGATCGAATCTCATTTTCTTCCATTTGTTGTCGCATTGTCTCGTTCAATGTTTTCTTTATCGTCTACTTGTTGATTTCCATCATAATTTAATTTTTTCAGGCTTGCATCTTTTCAAATGGTCCCTTTGCGAAATACTCGCCTCCACAAAGGGATTCATTTTGTATTAATATTTGATGCTGGCTCTTGAACACTTCCCATTGTTCCTGGACTTTAACAGCCCAATCTAAGTCTGCATGCTCGTCCCGCATTATTTCCTCATCCCAACTTTTCAATTGCGCATATATCGCAGATTGACTTGTCCCGATAGCTTTAAATTGATCTCGTGTGTATAACATGTTTAATAAGATATATATTTTTAATTAATTATTTTTATACCCTGTGCCCTTTAAAAATGGGCAAAAACGGTATAATGAATTTGTGTGAATGTATGTAACAGGCAGAAGGAAGTATCTCCGACCCTATAAAGTATATATATTCTTGATCAGTATCAATAGACGAGTCGATTGACACCTGTCCGTCTGTCCGTCCGTCCGTCCGTCTGTCCGTCTGTATGAACGCGTGGATCTCAGCAACTATAAGAGCTAGAGACTTCAAATTTGGAATATAGGTTCCTGAATACCATACGCAGATCAAGTTTATTTTCAATTTTCGATATCTCACCCCCCCACGCAAATAGAAGAAAACCTCAAATTCCAAGATAATTCAGCCTAACATGACTGATAGTTGAAGTATAACTCGCGCTGAGCAATTTTCATCGCGAGCGATCTATAAATAAGGGAGATATTAAGGAATTTGTTTTAATTCCATTTTTTGGCAAAAGCGAGAGAGCATAACAAAATTCCATTTGCGCAAACGAGAAAGCATATGATAATGTTTTGCTCTGTCGTCCGCTGTGTGGCGTATTGTGTCATGTGGCATGTGGCGCCATCCATCTGCCACACTCAGAACTGTACATTGTAATGTAAATTAATATTTGCGATTGTTTACAATCTTTGTTAAGATAATACAGCTTAAATTAACAGATTAACCATGCTAAGCAATTTCCTGCAAGTTTCATAGCGATCGACCCACAAATAAAGGAGATATTAAGGAATTTATGTTATTAACATTATTTCATAGTTGTTGGCAAGAGCGACAGAGCATATGACACTCTTCTTTGCACTATCGCTCGCCTTGTCTTTCTTTCGGGAATGTAAAATTAATATTTGCGACTTTTTACACTCATCTTCGTTGAGATAACATAGCTTAAATGTACAGTACGACAACGCTAAGCAATTTGCTGCAAGTTTTATAACGATCGACCAATTAATAAAGGAGATATTAAGGAATTTGTTTTATTGCTATTATTTCATTATAATTGGCCAGTTGTCCAACACTGTCCTACAATAGTTTAAGAGTTGTCCAGCACTGACAAACTGAATAATTACTATTATTATATTAATTTATATTTGCTATTGCTAACACGTTTGATTGCCAATTCTACGTTTCTATCATAGTATTAAAATAACTTAAGTTTGCTGCATTACCAAAACCCATATATATAAACATTGCCTTATATTTCAAAAACAAATGGTTTGGCGCGCAATATAATAACAGCTGTGTAAAAGAGAGAGAAACATGGGGTGTTGCCAGACTACATACAGAGCAATTTCACTATACTTAAAATACTTTTCCCAAAATACTTTTAATTCAAGTCCTGCACAGGGTATCCTACTGTCGCGCCCGCTCGACTGATCGGCTTGTTTTATTTTCCCTAGCTGCGCCACAATGCACGGTAGGTGCGATCAATGGACCTGGTTGCGTGATACCTACCAAGGCATCTACTACAATTGGCAGTCGCTGAGCAAGATTGCTCGAAGGACCGTATGCATGCATAGCTTCACTTTATGTCAGTCGCAGCGCTAGATCAGTGTGTATGCACGCTCGCCAATCCCTAAATAAGAACACTCACGTGTTGGTTTTTAACAACTGAACATCGTTTATTAATTTGTATGGGTTATTATAGAATATCTTATGTACTATTTAGACAGAGTTAGCTATAGTGCTAGACAGGGTTCACTATAGCATTAAAGTATCTAATGTACTAATCAGATCGATTTAGCTGTAGTGCTAGACCGAGTGCACAGTTGTGTTAAAGAGTCTTATTTACTAATTATGTCAAGTAGCCTAAGTGCTAGACAGAGTTCACTATAGTTCTTATGTATTAATGTGGTCGAGTACGTGATCGTTTAAAGTAACCCTTGCTCTTTTCTTCTCACTGTCATATATATGTACTTATCTGTCTATTTCTTCTTATCTATTAGGCATGCATGTTTATGTTGTAATTGTCCCTCGGTTTCTGAGCGCCGGGACTGCAGTCCGTGTGGTTGCCTAACGCATCGGTGACCCTTTCAAGTGGTTGTTCTCATATTTCGCCGCGCAGACCGAGGGATGTTCAGAAATATGTTCATTTATGAACAAAGTCATAGTCGAATGTTTGTCAATTGTCAGTTTTCAACAGAACTCCAATTAATAATAATATTGTTTCAATGCCTCAAGTTGCTGCCTCCAACCGTGGTATATTCGAAAACTTGTTTGCTTCAAATCCATATCCATATCGACTCAGCTGTTGATGCTGATCAAGAATATATATAATTTATGGGGTCTGCCAGACTTCCTTCGACCTGTCACGAACATCTTTTATTTGACAAACTTAATAGACCCTTATACTTTTTATACTCTGTGTCCATTAAAAATGGGCAAAAAGGGTTTAATGAATTTGTGTGAATGTATGTAACAGGCAGAAGGAAGTATCTCCGACCCTATAAAGTATATATATTCTTGATCAGTATCAATAGACGAGTCGATTGACACCTGTCCGTCTGTCCGTCCGTTCGTCCGTCTGTTCGTCTGTATGAACGCGTGGATCTCAGCAACTATAAGAGCTAGATACTTCATTTGGAATGTAGGTTCCCGAATACCATACGCAGATCAAGATTGTTTTCAATTTTCGATATCAAGCCCTGTTTGTCTTAAAATTAGAAAAATCACCATAACATAAGCTAGACCTTGCCCAGAAAATTTAATTGCGATGCAACGGCCTCTTCGCCCACAATTGATAGCAAGAGCAGTTTTATAGTGACTCTAGCTCATATATGTCTGATCTAGGCGCTCATGCAGACAGACGGACGGACGGACAGACATGACGTACATGACTCGACTGTTGATGCTAATCAAGAACATATGGGCATATCCCAAAAATCGTATACCAAGCAACAAAAATTAAAGTTGCTCGAACAATATTTTTTTTGGTTTTAGCAATAGTAAATATATTTAATTTTACAGAAATGAACCGAAAATTTGTTTTCGTGGGTGTATTATATGAAATATCGGTCTATATCCAGCCTGACTTTGAAAATTCCGCTTTTTCATTAAAAATAGGGTTTTTTTAATATTGTCAAAAAACGTATAAAAATCAAACTTAGAAGGTTAATTAGACCCTTTACTTTTTAAAAAAAAAGTTAAAAAGGGTCTATTAAGTTTGTCAAAATGTGCGTAACAGGTCGAAGGAAGTCCGGCATACCCCATAAAGTATATATATTCTTGATCAGCATCACCAGCCGAGACGATATAGCCATGTCCGTCTGTCCTGCTGTCCGTCTGTCGTGATGTATGAACGCCTAGATCTCAGAGACTATAAGAGCTAGGGTCACCAAATTTGGTGACAATACTCCTGTGACCCCCGAAAAGGTCAAGTTTGTTTTAGAATTTTGCCACGCCCTCTCCCGTCCCCAAAAATCAGAAAAACACAAATAACTCGAGTATTTTAAAAGATACAAGTTCCTAAATCGACATACATAAAATTTACTTTCCTTCTGATACGTACTGAAAACTTCATCAAAATCTGACAATAAACACCGAAGAATTAAAACAAACAAATCATCAAATGTACAGTGGCAGGAAATGTGCAGGCAGCAACTAATTCAAATATTAATTTCGATTCTGTAGAAAACTAGTAATTGGCAAACTAGGGAATATGGCCTCATTGGTGCAGTGCTTAGAATGTCGAATTCTTGCGGTGGGGTCCAGTGGTGTCATTTTTGTCTGAGCAAAAAAGGCTGGATCCACGAAAAAAAAAAGCTAAAAAAAGCGGAATCCCAGGGAAAAAAAGTTAAGAAAAAAGCTGTTGCTGACATCAAACTTTTTTTGACAAAGGTCACTTAAATGGTTAACAGGGGCGATTGCACTATGCTGAGAAACAAATAGGCAAAGCGCTGCCTCCTGCTCAATTGTTTTTGTTGGCAATTGAACAAAATATATCTTATTTTTTTGGACAAAGCCCGACATTGCACTGATGTGCTTTTTTGTAGCACCATGTGCACGCTAATCGCTCAATTTTGCAGTTATGCTGCATTTGCAATGGCTGCAAAACACCCGTGTTAAGTCTGTGGGATCCTTCCTAAGCCACTCCTTAAACTCCGTGCTCTGCATCCAGACATCTCGGACTTTTTGTTTGTAAACTTCTTTTGGCATCGTATCGTCAATTCATTTTATTCTGTTTCGCAAACGAATTTCACAATGCTAGCGATGGAAGTCGCGCCAATTTAGGGGCGAACTTTTGAGGGATATTATTCGATTAAAGTAAATATCGATACTTTGCCGATATAAATACATTTTTAGCAACCGTCAAACTCAATTAAATCAACTCTAAAAATTGAGTAAAAGTGAAATAAAATAAAGCTGCTAAAATTTTCTAAAAAATCTAGAATTCCCGCTGCCCGCTGTTTTCAAATTTTACCCGCAATCACACTTCAAAAAAAGCCAAATCTGACGGGAAAAAAGCGGAAATGACACCACTGGTGGGGTCTAGGGTTCGAATCATGCCAGTGGCAAATTTTTTTCTGTTTTTAAAAATTGTTAAATAATCGACAATGGCTTCATTGGCGCAATGGTCTGGAGTTCGAGACCTACAAGAGGCACACTTTTTTCTGTTTTTTTTTATTATATTTTAAATTTATAATTACAGTAATAAAATAAAATTAAACAATATTTTATTTTTATGAACAAATTCTACCATAAATATCAATGTATTATATTTAATAAAGTATGTATGCATTACATACATGTATAATAACATAACATTTGTACGTTAACGATTCAAGTGTAACATAAATATATATTATATTCAATTAATCGGAAGCTAATCTGAGCAGCGTCAAATTTATTTAGGTTTATATATAAGTCTCTAAGTTTGTTACTGTTATTTCATTTTTGAAGAATAAGTAAAGGGTCTCTCATCGTCGATTTCGACTGTAGCGTTTCTGACTGCTTTTCACATATTTTTAATTGATAAAACAACTTGCCAAAATTTACTAGATTTGGACTAATTCTTTAAATAGCTGCCATATAACCGATCTGGTCGATATAAATTAACCTGTGTGGGTTTCTTGTACCAAGCAACTAATAGGTTAATTTTGACAAAACACAGCAAAATTGAAGAAAAGTCACAACTATGTCAATAATTAAAATTTTAAGACAAAAATTCCCAAGTTTATTTGTATGAATCTTTGGGATCATAAATTTTCTGATGTGGAAAACCACTGCTACTGGATGGGTTGTGTAGAAAAACACAACACATTACATTCATAAATATCGGCAGTGCGAAATGCATGCCTTCCCTACCAGAAATACATTGATCAGGTCTTATTTAATATTTCTCCAACTTTTATGTTAAGTCTTTTTTTTTGATTTAAAACAAAAATTCGCTAAAAATGATGAAAATGCTTGCCAACCTCCAAAATGACTTCCGTTTGTTGTAACGTCCGCAACGGAACTTTGAGCATGAATATTTTTTTGTGAGACTTTTATGACTTATGTTATTATAGCAATTGATAGTTCTCCTACCTATATTATCTACATTTTGAATGTGTTTTGTTAAATATTTCTCAATCCTAGCGCCAACAGTTTCAAAAATAACGCTAAAATTTGCGTACGAATGTATATACTTTATGGGGTCTGTTACGCACAAACTTAATAGGCCCTTATATTTTTTAAAGCAAACCGTCTAAAAACTCCACATTTTCATCGTAGTTTTCCGAATCAATTTGAATAATATGTTTATATGGCTAATTCACATTGACAATCAAAAGTAATATCCCATACCCTTTAAATGCCATACCAAAGTTTGACAATTCTGTTTTCGGGTAGTCCATATTCCAAATGAATCTCAGTAATTATATCGGCAATTCTGTCGAGATTGTGTGTTAGGGAACTGATTTAAGCATCTCAATTTTACACTAATAACAATTCTTGCTATGGGGCAGGCCATGACTAACAATAAATCTCATCGAAAAATTTCCGACTCCCTACGGAACGTTTTTTAGATTACCTCAAAATTTAACTTCTCCTTTCCTTATTTTTAAGACAGCCTGTAATCCTAAGAAAATATGCCCTTAAAGTATATTCTAAGACAAATCGCGTATATAAAAACAACAAAATTTCTAAATAAACCCACTGTTCACCTAGTTTATGTACTAGTTCCAATAGAAATCTTCTCCATCGTTCACCTGGTTTATCTACTACTAGTTGGAAAAATATATTTGGAAACAGTTTGACTGTATTAATACAATTAACTATTAAACCAAACGACAGTTTTATTTTAAAAATGGATCGTAAAATCAACCTAGAAGATGTGCTCATTGTTCAGGGTGAGATAAGCCAAGACATTTCAAGGCTTATTAGCATTAGCAAGAAGGATTCGTCCGAGCGTAAAGCTAAGTCTGGCTACTATCAAGCCAGGACTACGTTGCTAAATGAAAAGTGGACAAATTTTCATATCAATGACGACATCATATGGAACAATGATGACCTAAACGAAGGACAGATATACTTCAAATTCTTTGATGTCGTTGAAATAGTTATAAATGTTTAAAACACTTTTCTGAACAGGCTGACATAGACCACCGGAATCGCTCCTGACGTTAGTGATGTAACGACAAAGCCAACGCCAAAATCCAGCTCAAAGATTAGGGAAACTAGACTTCACTCACTGTGCCGTCGGCAGATCAAAAAATCGTGCTTTGTGCGAAGCCAGTATGCAGTCCACGGATTCAATGGAGTCCCTATGAGAACAAACTCAAGAAGTGAATTTTCTTATATAGAAAGAGTTTGAAAACGCAGAAGAGATGGGCTACGATGAAAACACGTTTTTCCTGGCAGAATCAAATGTAGGGAGAGGGCTATCAAAAAATATCAGCGTTACGCAATTTAATGACGTGGTGAGGCATAAAGTCAAAAATCTGCCACGTAAAACGATATCTAAGTTCGACGGGAATGCTTTGAAGTTGAAGAATACAGTTCTACGACATGTTTTCATGTATGATACATGAAGCAAAGCTGCCAACGATATGCAAAATTAGGTACCTAAAGACCAGCGTAATCGGAGAAGCAAAAAGAATGACCAGCCATGTAGAGTTAAATGAATAAAATTATCTGCATGCATGGAATATTCTCATTGAAGCATATAATTACTTTAGAGATATTACTTCTGGGGTATTAAATCGCTTTCTACAACAACAAGCCATGATCGATGATGTAATCTTTGTCATCATTAAAAGGACCCGCAAATCATAGAGCATCCTCATAGGCTGACAACTGTAGTGGCCAGTTTAAAGGAATACCATTAATGTTTTATTTTAAAAGGGTGGCAACGCTACGCTGACTAATGTTAGCATTATGTTCTCGCACGCACAGGTGCAACTTCCAACTCTCCAACGAGAAAAGAACAGTTACTTGCTGTCGCTGTGCAAATCACTGGAAGTAATTTTGGCACGTAGGCTTTTGCTTTGCAGACGCTCGTTCACTTTGTGTGAGCATTTGAAGCAACCGCACGCGAGTTATGCAAATGTCATCACTTACATCGTCCCCACTACTTAAGTCTAAACTGTCAACACCCTCACCATTATCAATAATGCGGCCTGGTCTGCAATCCAGTTTAATGTAAGCAAACCCGAACTACTTTAATGTAAACATCATAGGCTCAGCACATTAACATAAACATAGCTGGCCCAAAGATCACACTAAACACTCAGAACGTTGACATAAACATATCTGGACCAAAGATCACATTAGCTATCACACACCAATACAAACCCATAGTATAAACAAAGAGTGGCAAAGCCATCTAATAGAATTATGTTATAAGTATATGTTTGTAGAGCGCTGAGCTCAGTTGACACCCAACCCTGAATCGAACCACGTCAAAATAAAATATATAATTATTACGAGTGTTGTATTCTTTTCTTTATTGTGAACTCAATCAATATAACTGGCGCAGCCGGTCTGAAACGGACAAATAAATTACACTAAAAGTGATTTCTTGCAAAAACAGCTAAAGGCATAAGCAGAATCATATAAGTGCAATATAAAAAAGTATAAGTGGCATACAAAAGAGACTAAGTCATAATTGTGTCACCTAAAACTGCGAAATAATAATAAATATGGCAAACGGAAGTGAGGAGATGCAGCGATGCATCCAAGCACTCACTCAAATAATTGCCCAGCAACAACATGATCTTGCTATTGTAAATCCCCTTACAAGGCAAAGGAACAACATCGAAAAAGAAACCAGATACCTTCCAACGTTTACCGGAATAGAGGGAACACTGCATGGATTCATCGCGTCGGTGGATCAAGTGATGCAGGAATACGGAGACGACGCGGACAAAGTCTTCAGTGTAATATTCAATACAAAAATCCAAGGGCAAGCACGAACCGTACTCAACATTAACACACCAACATCATGGGAGCAGTGCAAGGAAAAACTTCGACATCATTATAGACCAAGAATGGACCAGATGGGTCTCACGAGAAAAATCAACAATTTGAAAGTTATCAGCATTAGAGACCTGGATATCAAAGTAAGATACATTGTAGAAGAAATAACTGATTTTGCAGTATTCGAAAATAATGAAAACCTTGTTAACATACTAAGTGCTTTATTAATACAAAGAATTAAAGAATTAGCATCAGGTTCCATGGCAGTTTCATTAATGCCCCTTACTACAGTACCAGCAGTCAGAGAGGAAATAGCTAAATATATTGGCCTAAATTTTGGTAACTTAAATCAAAGATTATTAATTCAAAGAAGTTTTGATAGCAATGGATCAGGCAATAGGAATGACCAAAAGATTGAAAACAATCAACAAACAAGTGCAAGCAATAATTTTAGAAATAACAATATGCAAGCAAGCCAGAACACAAGACGCCATTATAATAACAATCAAGAACAAAATCAGTATAATTACAATCAACAACAAAATCATAATAATAACTATAATCAGCAACAGAACCGAAAGTATAATAACAATCAACAACAAAATTATAATTATAATAATAATCATAACCAAAATCAGAACTATAACAACACTCAACCAAACAGAAATCAAAGTAATAAGATTCATCAAAATAATAATGTTCAACCACAAAATCCTCAAGACGCAATGAGTGTAGACAATTTAGCAGAAGAAGATAATAAGAGCACAACAAGTGAGATTCCCCAAGATTTTTTTACCCAACAGCCTTGGATGAATTAAAAATATTAATAGAAGGAACAATTGAGGGATGCAGATTCTTATTTTTGGTGGACACTGGATCCACAATTAGCATAATAAATACAAATAGAGTACAGCAAAATGTTTACGAAATAATTGAAAAATACACAAATACTATTCATACTATTAACACAACCTTTAAAACTAATAATTATTTGGTAAAAACCAAAGCACCGGTTGAATTTCAATATTCACCAGAAGTGCATGCAAAATGGGTGGTCTTACCCCTAGACAAATCATATGATTTTCTATTGGGCATGGATTTCATTCAAAGAAATGTTAAAAATATTGATTTTAATAAAAAAATAATACACTTAATTAATAATGTCGAAATTCCATTCTTGTCCAAGATTCCTAAAGAAACTTGCGTACTAGAAGTAAGTGAAATTGATGACTTCAATATAACAAGTTTAAATACAGAAGAAAGCAAAATTATAAAAATATTGAATAAAAAATTTAAAGGGTTATATTACAAGGAAGGTGACCAACTTACAAACACAAATACAGTTGTACACCGTATAAAAACTACAACGGACCAACCAATAAATTCCAAAATTTATAGGTGTTCTCCAAAATATGAATAAGAAATCAGAAAGCAAATAATTGAAATGGAAAAAAATGGCATTATCAGGAAAAGTAGAAGCAAATATAGTTCACCCATATGTATGGTACTAAAGAAAATTAATAATTCTGGAGTACAAAAGTATAGATTGTGCGTAGACTATCGTCGATTGAATCATGTAACAGTCTCAGATAAATACCCATTACCCCTTATGGATTCAATATTAGACAAACTTGGCAGGGCTCAATATTTCAGTACATTAGATTTGGCAAAAGGCTATCATCAGATTTTGATGGCTGAAGAAGACATAGAAAAAACTGCATTCGTATCACCAATGGGATGAATATATTAGAATGCCATTTGGACTAAAAAACGCACCAGCAACTTTCCAAAGACTAATGAACGATATTTTAAGAGATTACATAAACAAAATATGTGTGGTATATTTGGATGATATTTTAATATTCTCAACAACTTTAGAAGAACATAAAAATTCTTTAGAAAAAATTTTTCGAAAACTTCAAGATCACAATTTAAAAATTCAGGCAGATAAATGTTCATTCATGAAACAAAACACTGAGTTTTTAGGTCATGTACTTACAAAAGACGGCATACAACCAAACCCAAAAAAGATACAAGATATTTTAGCTATTCCAATCCCAAAAACAGAAAAACAACTTAAAGGGTTCTTAGGTATGACAGGATTTTACAGAAAATTCATTAAAGATTACTCAAAGATCGCATATCCTATGATCAAATATTTACAAAAAGGGAACACAATTAATGGAAATGACCCAGAATATATTGATTCATTCGAAAACTTAAAAGCACTCATAAGTTCACATCCAATATTAAAATTTCCAGAATTTGATAAACAATTTACAGTAACAACAGATGCGAGTGATTTTGCTATTGGCGCAATTTTGTCACAACAAGGTCAACCAGTGGCATTTGTATCAAGAACTTTAAATAAACATGAGAAACAATACAGCACAACTGACAAAGAGTTCTTAGCCATTGTTTATGCAGTAGATTACTTCAGACATTATTTATATGGATCACAGTTTAAAATCATAACAGATCATCAACCAATAAAATACTTAAGTAAAAAATACAAAGGAAAGGATTTAAAAGACAAACACAGAAGATGGATTTTAAAACTTCAAGAATTTGATTGTGACATTCAATATGTAAAAGGAAAAGACAATAAAGTAGCAGATTTTTTGAGTAGACAAGAAACAGCACCATTAATAAACAAAAACAATAATGATGAATCCAATTTAGAAATTTCAGACACCATTCATTCAGCCGATGAAAACGAGCCAATAGATTTTTATATACAAGAAGAAATAATAAACAAATTCAAGACACAAATTATTGTAACATACTCAGCACAAGACAGTATTATCAACAATCATGGAAAGAAAATTATAGAAATCAACCCAGCAGATGAAACAATTGAAATTGACCAAAAATTACAAAATAACATAAATAAAGGCTCAATTGGAATATATTCAGAAGTACCAGACTCGGTATATTACAAAGTTCAATGCATTATAATCGACCTCTTTAAAGACACAAAAAATATAAAATTTCGGAAATGTACAAAAAGAGCCATAGAAATAGAAACCGAAGAACAGCTTCATAAGCAAATAGCATTATACCATACTAAAGAATCTCTTCATAGCGGCATGAACGAAACATTTTATACCCTAAAAGACAACATATATTTTCCAAAATTGAGAGATCACATTAATTTGGTAATATCAAATTGTAGAAAGTGTAGAGAAATAAAATACGACAGACATCCATTAAAACCAAAGTTTAACATTACTGAAACACCACAAGATAAAAATCAAATAATTCACATAGATATTTTCCATATAAAAAACAGATCGTTCGTAACAATAATAGACAAACTCACTAAATTTGCAGCAGCATATAACATTAAAGATAGAAACTGGAGAGCAAAACTACAAATCATAATAGATCAATTTACAAAGTTTGGTAAACCTAAGAAAATTATTATGGACAATGAATTTAGAGCAGAACAAATAACAAGTTTTTTGAATAAAGAGGATGTAGAATTGCATCTGACAAAACCAAATTCACACACAGGAAACGCAGACATAGAAAGACTTCATTCAACTTTGATTGAAATAATTAATAGTATAAATGAGGACATTTCAATAGAAACAAAAATTCAGATCGCCATAGGTGCATATAATAAAAGGTATCATACTACAATTCAATGTTCACCCAACCAGGCAAAGAACGAAAAAAATGCAAAAGAACTCCAAGCTATAATAACCAACAATAAAGAATAAATTATAAATAATATAAATGACAACAGGGAAAATTATGAAGAAAAAAGGGAACAAAAATTATAAACGTCTTAGACACAAGGACGAACCTTATTTCAGATATACTAAATTAAAAGAAGTGCACCCTTGTAATATTAAGAGACCATTAAATATTGAAATAATAAATAAGTAAAAAAAAAAAAAAAAAAAAAAAATAAAATAAAAAAAAAATAATAAAATAAAAAATAAAAGTAAATAACATTTTTTTTCTACATATATACTAACAAACCTAGTTATAAGTTTTTTTTATCACTTACAGAATATTTTATTTATTACACTAATGACACTGTCAATGGTACAGACTAGACTACATGTGGTACCAATTCAGGAAATATCAGGATACGTTCCAATACATATTCAATCAACAGAAATTGTCAATGATACCGTTATTATTTTACATATTATTGATATAAATCAACTTACACACATTGTCAATAAAATAGAAAATAATATAAGAAACATTGAAATAGCAGACAAAGAATTAATTATTGATGAGATAGAACTAATTAAAGCTAAAATTAAATCAATTACCCCATCTACCAGAACAATGAGAGGACTTTTAAATGGCGTAGGTACAATGTACAAATGGCTTTTTGGGTTAATGAACAATGAAGACAGGGAGGACATAATAGAACATTTAGACATAATAAATCAAAATAACCATAATTTAATAAAAAATTTGAACCAACAAATTTATATCAACACACATTTCAATGACACAATTAACAAACTTGCAGATACAATTGTACAAGATAGAAGTGTAATATCAATCTTTTCATCAAAAATAAATGAACAAAACAAGGAAACAATAAAGAAAATCTTATTCAATGATCAAATGCAAAAATTAAAAAATTTAGAAGAAAAAATAAATTACATTCAAGAAAACATAGCGTCAGCCAAAAACAATATATTTTTACCCAAATTATTAACAAAAGAAGAAATTATTAAATTTGAAATTGACTTCTACAAAATTAAATTGATTAGAATGGGCATTTTAAAATACAAAAATAATGCAATCGTCATGGCAATCAAGCTACCTAAATCTTTTATAAAAACAGACCTCAAATTAAATATTCCAATTCCTAATGAAAATCATATTCAAATCGATCAGGACAATTTAATTATTACAGAAATTAAAAACAAAACATATAAATATGAGGAAAATGTAATTTTAAGAGAACTAAAATTAAGCAAAAGTTGTACTCTCTATAATAACTGCAAATTTATATACAATAACAAATCAAGTGTAGAACAAATAGATGATGAAACAATAATCGTAAGAAATGCTGTTAACGAAAAACTAAATCAAAATTGTGACAATAGAAACATTATCCTAAATGGAAATTACTTAATACAATTTGTAAATTGCCAAATTCATACATAGGTTAGGTTAGGTTAGGTTTTTCGGACCGCTCAACAGAATGCTGAGATCACCCGGCGGCCATTCGGCCCATTGTGATGCCCGTTACCTGTAGGATTAGTAAAGGATTGTTGGAGGGTTGAAGGGAGTGGGAAAGGGAGTTTGGGTTATCCTGTTTCCGGAAACCCTAGTTGGTCCCGTTTGGCGGGATTCGCCTTTGGAACCAACCAGTCGCAGTTTTGCAAGACTGCCCAGTTCCTCGAAAAAGGGTTCCCCGAGAAAACGGATTCTCCTTTTAAGAAGTGCAGGGCAGTCACACAGAAGGTGTTGGATGCTCTCCTCTTCCTCTTCATTCCCGCAGCTACGACAGAAGTCTTGTGATGATACACCATACCTTAATGCCATTCGGCCAATGGGACAGTGACCCGTCAAGACTCCTATCAACACCCTTATCCTGTTCTTGCTAAAGTGTAGGAGTTCAGATGATCGCTTTGGGTTGCGGTCTGGCCAGAGTGCTTTGGATATGTTGCATCCCTGAGCCATTTTCCACTGCTCCTCTGCCGCAGTCCTCGCCGTTATTGCTAGTTCGGAGAGAACGTGCTGAAGAGGTCTTTGTACATCAGTCACCGCACTACCTGCCGGTAGCGCTGATCCTTGCCTTGCACATTCGTCAGCCATCTCGTTTCCTAGTACACCGGAGTGCCCAGGTACCCAGACAAGTCTGATTGAATGGTGGCAGCGGTTCAGCGCTGTGACTGTGTTTCGAATGAGTTTGCTCTTGGTGGTGTTTGGGGACAGAGCCTTAAGGGCTGCCTGACTGTCGACGTAAATAGATATGTTCCTTGAAGGTTCCTCCAAGGTGGATATCAGTTTGGTCGACTGCCAGACAGCGTAGATCTCCGCCTGGAAAACACTGCACCAGTCCGGAAGACGGTATGAAAGGTTCGCAGCAGGGTGTGCGGAGTACACGCCTGCTCCAGTGCCTTCATCCGTTTTCGAACCGTCCGTGTAGATTGACAGCTCGTTCCCACATAGCGGGGTTTCTTGCTGCCAATCGGTCCGTGATGGGAACACAGTGTTGAACCTGTCTTCCCACTTGTTTTCAGGAACGCAATAGTCCTCCTTGTGTGGCCCAGCATAACCTTCTATTGAGCGTAGAATGGCGCTGTGACCTACCGTACTTGGCTTGAGGAGGTTCAGAGCTCTAAGCCTGACCGCACTCCTGGCTGCCGCGTACTTCAGGAAGATGTCTATTGGTTCCAGGTCTAATATGACGTCTAGTGCTGCTTGGGGAGTGGAACGTATACATCCCGTTACACCCAAGCAAGCTAGTCTTTGCACTTTTTGGAGATTATTTAGGTGAGATTTGGTGCATGCCGTTTCCCACCATACCAATGCTCCATTAGTAAGTATGGGTCTGACAACAGCCGTATAAAACCAGTGGATAATATTCGGTCGTAGCCCCCATCTTTTCCCAAAAGTCTTCTTACACACAAAGAAGGCTTGCAGTGCCTTTTTCATCCTCTCCTCCGAGTTTCTCTTCCAAGAGAGTTTCGAGTCGAGAATTACTCCTAGGTACTTTGCCTCCTTTGCCAGTCTAAGCTGTATCCCTCCTAGTGTAGGAAGTCTAAAGCTCGGTATCTTGTACTTTCTTGTAAACAGAACCAGCTCGGTCTTTTGTGGGTATGCCCCAAGACCATTTTGCTCTGCCCACCTTAGAGTAAAGCCGAGTGAATTTTCCATCAGTTCACTGATTGTTGGCAAGAACTTGCCAGTCACCAGTAAAGTCAGGTCATCAGCGTAGGCCGTTACTCTGCATCCTCTATTTTTCAGTTTTAGAAGAAGGTCGTTGAGAACGAGATTCCACAATAGAGGAGATATGACTCCTCCTTGAGGTGTCCCCCTCGTGGCCAACTTTCTAATTTTTGAAGTGCAAAGTTGGGAGTTGATCACTCTGCAGCTGAGCATATTGCTGAGCCACTGATTGATCATCGGGTGTGAGCCAATTTTGGCAAGTGCTGCCGTTATCGACTCGATCCTGACATTGTTGAAGGCTCCTTCTATATCGAGAAATGCCATCAGCGCAAACTCCTTTCTATGCAATGTGTTTTCAATATTACTGACTACCTCATGTAGTGCTGTCTCAACGAATCTACCTTTGAGATAGGCATGTTGAGAACTGCTAAATACACTTGGAGTCAGCTTCGTTCTTAGATATAGATCCAGAAGTCGTTCTAGCGTTTTTAATAAAAACGATGATAGACTAATTGGTCTATAGTCCTTCGCTGAGCAGTGGTTTATCTTTCCTGCTTTGGGAATGAATGCCACTCTCACTTCTCTCCAGATACGTGGGATGTATCCTATAGAGAGGCATCCTCTGAAGATTCTCAATAGCCATGGCAAGAGGTCATGACACGCAGCTTGCAACATAGCCGGTCTAACGCCATCCGGTCCTGCAGATTTGTAGGGTTGAAATGACTTGATAGCCCAGATTATCTTCTCTTCATTGATAATTTCCTCTATAACGGCTCCACTTTCCACGTACACCCCCTCCTCAGGCTCTTCACTGATAGTGGAGGCGGTGATCCCGCCCCCGTCATCCGCTTCCAAGCAACCCGGGAAGTGGGTGTTCATGAGAAGTTCCAAAGACTCATGACTGTTTCTCGCGAAATTGCCGTCCAGGTCGCATAGGAGACCTGGTTTAGCAGGGTCCTTAGCCAGTAGCCTTCGAAGTCTGAACGCTTCCGTGGTACTGCTAAGATTCTCGCAGAAAGCAGCCCATGAGTCTCTTTTAGCCTTCCTACAGAGTCTTTTAAAGGTCGTGAAACTCAGGTGATAGGTGTCCCAATCATCCTGACAATTTCTCGCCTTAGCCTTGTTGTATAGCCTCCTTGTCTCCTTCCTGACTTGACCTAGCTCCTGTGTCCACCACGCGTTGCGATTGGACTTTGGAGGTCGGCTAATGGGGCAGGATACAAGAAAGGCTTTACAGAGCGCCTCGGTTATGGTCCGGGTCGATTTCTCCAGAGTGCCAGGGTGTCTCACATGTCCCACTGGGTGTGACGGTAGAGACTCCCTGACATACTTAACAAACTTACCCCAGTCCGTTCGCCTCGGGTTTCTGAATGGCGTTTTTTCCGCACGAGGCCACTTAATCTCAAACACTATTCTATAGTGATCAGAGAAAGAGCACTCCGTGGATCCGTGCCAGTTATCTATTGTCAGGGAGTCGTTGTTATTCGCTAGGGTTAAGTCGATAACCTCTGCACGGTTCTTATTGCGGAACGTGGGGTGGTTGCCCCTGCTACAAACAATAAGATTTGTGAACAGAACGAATTCGAACAACGACTCCCCTCTCTTGTTGATGCCTGTACTTCCCCACGCCGTGTGGTGAGCGTTAGCATCACAGCCCAGTATCACATCAATGCCCTCCTTCTGCGCGTGCTGAACAAGGGCCCTGATGTTTCCCGATGGCGGGTCCTGTTCCTCGTATGGTAAATATGCGGATGCCAGGTATAGGTTACGAACGTTCCTCCTTTGGCTCCTGGACTCTGCACTAATGCTGATCCAGAGATCCTTGCCGTTTCCCTTGTCGCGGGCCAGTCCTCTCTTGATCGTCCAGTCCCCGGTGACGCAGTCCTCGTTCTGGCGCTTGATCATGTTAAGGATGGTTCGATCCTCCATTATCGGAGGTGGGATCCAAACCTTAATGATCGTTCGCTCAGGGACGAGATCCGTGGGAACGACGTCAATCTTCGCACCAGGCCAAAGTTCACCAAAGCTTTGGATTGTGTCTTTGAGAAACCGCAAGGATTCCTCGTTGGCACAAGCCACTGCCTTAGCGCCCTTATACCACTTGATGCCATCGAACTCGGCCAGGAACGGATTCTCTGGTCGGAACATGGCATCATGTAGGGCCTGGTTAATGGACTTCTCTAAGGTGAGCCAATTACCAGCAGTGAGTTTCCCTTCCGGGTCGCTTCTGTCGATAATGGCCACCTGAAGCTCTGGCTTCGAGCTTAAGCTGGCCAGAATTCCTTCTGGACACATCCGCTTGCTCTCTGAAGCTTTTGCGAGTCGTCCGACCTCTGCCGCTTAGTGACAGAGGTTTTGCTGCTATTTTTGCCTTCCGTTCTCCCCTTTTTGGGGGGTGTGGTCGGCGCAGCTTTGGAGGGGTCTTTCCGGGAGTTGGACTTCCCTGCAGGCGATGCTGCTGGCTTCGAGTTGGAAGGTATTACCTCCCTTTTCGAAACAGCCTCAGTCACCTGCTGAGAAGTCTTCTTCACCGGTTCCGCTGACTGCACTACTTTACTGTGCGAGAGGTTTTGAGTGTTACCAGACTCGGTAAGCTTCTCGTACCGTCTCACGTTGTACTCGTGATTTTTCTTCAGCTTCCTCTCCTTCGCGTTCAGCGACTCTGGATTGCGGCCTTCAAGTCCCCTAAGGAACTTGAGTGAGGCCTTATACCCTGAGCGCTGTTTGCGTCGGAGGTCCTCCATTTCGACGTTGCTTTCCGGCGCGACCGTGTCAGCTTTAGTCACCTCATCGTGCCTCCTGTTCTGTGGCTCGTCCTCCAACGGCATACGAGCAAGCGCAAGCGCTAGCTCGTGGTCCGTTATGGTCGGGCCTGTGAACAGGAATTCCGATTTGGTGGCCACTGGCTCCAGATCGACGCCTTCCTGCCGTCGAAGCAGACTTTCGCCCGCTGCAGAGTGACCGCTGGCGACACGCAGAGAGGATTGCTCCTCACCGTGCCCGCCGGTGGTAGCAGTCACGACTTCCACCGACGTTTGGGCTGACATCCCAGCCCGAGTTGCGTCCTTAACTTCCATCCAGGGGGGGTTGGTTAATTTTATTCTTGGAAACCACCCCATAGCGTTTTAGGCCTATCCGCCAGGCACCTCTGAACCATGGTAGCGTTCAGTACACTCAATCGATTAGTTTCCTAACCGACTGAGAGTTCCTGACCGCCGCCTCAGCTAGACTCCACAATACCTCGGTCGAGCAAGTGACTATGCATAACCCGATCGATCGGGATAGTGCAGAGTCCATTGCCCAGCCGGCAGGGTTCAGTTAGAGGATTTTTGCCAGCCAAAAAAATTCAATTCAAAATTCATACATTATCCGAAACCTTTTCAAATGAACAAATAGAATTCTACGATAGATTTTTCTACCCAACACACTTATTGAACCAGTCATATAAGAACACTTTAAATTTTGAGCATTTTACTATACAAAATTTTGAAAATTTAAGCGAAATAACAGAACTAAAATTTCATAAAAAAGTCGGCTATGGAATGGCAATATCACTTACATTAATCATAATAATAATTGGACTTTATTTGTATATCAAACTTAAAAAAAAACAGATTCACATTAAAGAAAATAGAATTCAGGAGAATTCAAACTCTGACGGTGGAGGAGTTATGCAAATGTCATCACTTACATCGTCCCCACTACTTAAGTCTAAACTGTCAACACCCTCACCATTATCAATAATGCGGCCTGGTCTGCAATCCAGTTTAATGTAAGCAAACCCGAACTACTTTAATGTAAACATCATAGGCTCAGCACATTAACATAAACATAGCTGGCCCAAAGATCACACTAACCACTCAGAACGTTGACATTAACATATCTGGACCAAAGATCACATTAGCTATCACACACCAATACAAACCCATAGTATAAACAAAGAGTGGCAAAGCCATCTAATAGAATTATGTTATAAGTATATGTTTGTAGAGCGCTGAGCTCAGTTGACACCCAACCCTGAATCGAACCACGTCAAAATAAAATATATAATTATTACGAGTGTTGTATTCTTTTCTTTATTGTGAACTCAATGAATATAACTCGCGTTTAATAAAAATTTTGAAGTATTGATATATCCCGAAGAAATCGAAGAGGTTATAAGAACCTCGTGCAGGAGTATATATAGATATATATATATAGCAGCAGAAGCTGACAGCAGTTCACCTGTTATACAGGAATCAAGGAAAAGGTGATATTTTAAGGGCACAATTAAAGTGCGTAAAAATGCAAATTGCAGTTTTTATCCGCAGCAGCAGCAGTTTTTATCTGCAGAGCTATAGCCGGCCGATCTGCGCATTGGCGCTTTCGCGCTCTCGTCCTGGCTATATTGTAGCAATCGGTCGGCTGTGTGTGGGTGTCTGCGTATTTCCCCGGTCCGCAGCCAAGCGCGGTAATCGTACATAACCTGCAGTGGTACGGAAATTTGCGCTATATCATCGGTCCATCTTCGCAGAAGCATCTGCAATTGAGTCTGGCTGAGCGTAGTGCGACGTAGAGTGCTATACTTTGGCGGCACACGGAGTCGACTAGCGCGTATAGGAAGTAGTGAAAAACGAGTTGCGTATCCTCGCAGTTAATCTTCGGGCATACTCGCTTGCATACCCAATTGGCAAGACGACAGGGTATACCAGAGCGTGCTATTTGCTATTTGCGTAAGGCCGCCAGAGCGAAAGAGAGCAGATCATCTTTGTATGGAAGCACAGCATTGCCAACACAGCGCATTGCTTTCCGAATCTACGAGAGGGCGTAATCAGCTGTTTTCGGCAATTGTTTGTTAAGCGTTTGTAGAAAAATGAAATTTAAGTAAATTTATAGTTTTTCTTGGTAACTAATCCGATTTTAAATAGTTCCTTAGATTAAAATTTATTGTATATGCCATCGTAAGAAGCAGCAGCGAATCACCGTTTACATAATTACTACATCTACATTAACAGCAACATCAACACACCAATCACATCATCTGCTTCTTCGATGGGCCCAACGAACACGCATCGATGGATATATTCGTGAGTAATTAAAACTCTAATTGTGAGTACAACTTGCGTAGGGCAAGAAGAATATGTATGTGAAGATTCGCAAACGGTTATCGCTCCCTGTTTAGAAAATCTGTTTAAGATGCAGGCATTTAAGTTACGTTATTTTTGAAATCGCTGAAGCGTCATGAATTCTTATTCGAATCATGTTTGAAATATCGGAATATTGTTGTAAAGTAAGGATAATGTTTGAGTAAATTGTATATTTGGTCCATTGCTAAGCGCAGGAATCCGCATGTCGTATACATTGAAGTAATGAATTAAATAAATTTGTTAAAGGGGTAACCATTAAATCTAACCAGTGTTACCATGGTCGGGTGGGAAAAGAATAGGGAATAAACAACATCCATGTTTCCCTAGTCGCTGGCTTCTCTTATCAATCGTTTGTCTATTTCGTTGCCTGTGGGTACAGCCCAATATCACTTGTTATTGGACCATTGTATTAGTTATCTGTTAGTGCACTTAATCTTTATCTATAGACGGTGTACTATATAGAAGGAGGAGGAAAGAACCCACGACAGACGATTGCGAAACCATAAGTTTCGCTTTTGAGTAAACTTTGTAACATAATTTATATCAGTTCTGAATAAAGCATCAAACCATTTGCATCGTACTCCGACTCGTTGTCGTAAAAAATCTGTTTCTTTATTTGACTTATGGTCAAAATCGAATAATTGGCGCCCAACTAGTGGTAATTATTTCTGTTACCCGCGAAATTGCAAATCAATATATTTGCAAAGTGACAGTGAAGACTCGGTCAAATCGACAGAGCTGTGCAGTGAACATAGTCAAGTTCACACAACCAATTGCCCAAGAAATTGCAAATCAATACATTTGCAAAGTAACAGTGAAGACTCGGTCAAATCGACAGAGCTGTGCAGTGAACATAGTCAAGTTTACACAACCATTTGCCCACGAAATTGCAAATCAATACATTTGCAAAGTGCAGTGAGCATAACTAAGTACACACAACCATCGTGCAGTGCGTATGAACGATTTATTAAAGTCGCTCAAATTCAACAGTGACAGTGAATTGACCTCGTCTTTTATTACAATCGACAGAGGTGCGCTTAAGCGCATTATTAATTATTTTGTACACCGAAGCCGCTGGAGCTCTTCGGGCAGCGGTGTGTCGCCAGTTTAACACGCAAGTTATCTGGACAGCGTTAGGGTTTCAAATACCTTGACTGCAGCGCGGGAATATCAACTCTACATAACACACAAGTCATCTGGACAGCGTTGGAGTTCCAAATACCTTGACTGCAGCGCGGGAATATCAACTTTATATATAATTCTCAAGAGTAGAATAATTTGACTAGGATTTCCATTCAAAAACATGTAAGTGGGAACTTTTATATTAAATCCATTTCAAGTCTGAGTTAAAATTATCTAAGCATTAATTTTTGCAAAAACATACATAGCTTTGCCAAGTATAATATTGACAAATAGTGCATTGAGAATATCATTGACTCCATGGACAAATTTAAAGTTGTGTGTATAAAATTAAAAACTAATCACCAAAACGCGCGATCCGTTCGGCATGTGAAATTTGAGCCCCAGCTTTTATTCATACATATTTGCTGTTGTTGGTCTTGCGCTCAGTCGCCAACACTTGGATTCAATTGATTTGTTTTGTTTATACGTTTCGTGTGTGGGCTCATGAGCTCGCCGTTTTCACTCTATAGAACCCCTTTGCATCGTTCTAGTGATTCAGAGTCAGACTCTGATAGTAACATTAGAGTTCTTAGGAACAGAGTAGTCAGAAATAAACGTGCCCTTGTAGCCTCTTCACCAAATATGGACCCAGAGCAGCTTAATACAGTGGTGCGGGCAGCGATTGCCAATGCCTTAGCTGAGCAAGCAGCTGTTAACCAGCGGGATCAGCAAGCTTTGTTACAAAGAATCAATGAATTGTCTGAGCAAGTGGCGGCAGCCCACGTCACACCACCAGTAGTGCAGTCATATACTGGTATAGAAATTAGGAATGAGGTCCACTGTGATGAGCCTTTAGATGCAGTAAAATGCTTACCCGAATTTACTGGGGTACAAGAATCATATGTCTCTTGGAGACAGGCGGCTGTTGCCGCTCATCACATTTTTAAACCATATAATGGCAGTTCGCGCCACTACCAGGCAGTCATTATTATTAGAAGTAAGATTAGAGGTGCCGCTGATTCATTGTTGTCTTCATTCGGTACAGTATTAAATTTCGATGCGATAATTAGTCGCCTCGACTTTACATATAGCGACAAACGGCCAATCCATGTCATAGAACAGGAATTAGGCACTCTCAGACAAGGAGGACTTTCTCTTCTCCAATACTATGATGAAGTTGAGAAAAAGCTCACATTATTGACTAATAAAGTCAACATGTCATATGAGCCGGCCCTGGCAAAGGGTCTTTGTGAAAAATTTAGAGACGACGCGCTGCGAGTATTCATATCGGGCCTCAAGCGTAGTCTCACAGATGTAATCTTTGCGGCAAAGCCCAAAGACTTGCCTTCGGCGTTGGCCCTCGCACAAGAGGTCGCGTCTAACCACGAAAGATCCGCGTTCGCAGCTAATTTTGCGAAGAGTCTAGAGGACAAAGAGCGCAAGCCATATGCAAAGGCGCAGGGTCGCCAGCAGGAGAAACAATCTCAGCAGGCTGACACACAATCAAGCGGTTCAAAAAATCCGCATTTTAGTAAACAAAACAAGCCACAAGGCCAGAATGATCAGCGAAGCGGCAGGCAACAAAATAACAACGGTACACAGGTGCCCATGGAGGTTGATCCCTCCCTTTCAAGAATCTTGCAACCTACTCAGGCCCAGGCCTTCACAAACAGGAAGCAAGCCACATCTGACCGCTCAGGCGGTCAGAGACGACAGCAGAGACTGAATCATGTCATGCAAGATGCTGGACAGGCATCAGAGGCATATGCCAATGCTGCCGCAAGCATAGAGGCGCAGGTTGATGATGAGACTAGCGCTGGCTATGACTCCGATGCCGTCAATTTTTTAGGGGGATGTCCCTGCTGCCCGTCATCAGACGAAGAGTAGCGGGGATTGATATGAAGTTCCTTATAGACACGGGCGCGTCTAAGAATTTCATCCGACCACACAAGGGGTTAAGAGGCGTCCGCTCTGTAGAGTCCCCCTTTACTATCCATTCAATTCACGGAACGACTAAAATTACACAAAAATGTTTTGTTTCATTGTTTAATTTGAAAGCAACATTTTTTATTCTGCCGGACCTATCAACGTTCGATGGAATAATAGGCCACGACCTGCTAAAGCAGGCGGAAGCGTCACTTTGCTTAGCCTCAGGGCGGCTCAAATGGGGTTCGGAAGATGAACAAATTTCCTTCCATACCTGCTCTGATGTCAATCATACGAATGTAGATTGCTCGGACGCACCCCCTTCTATAAAAAAGGATTTCCTCAAAATGTTAAAGGATAGGAATAGGGCTTTCGCAGACCCAAATGAATCCTTGCCCTACAACACCTCCGTGGTAGCTACCATCAGGACGGTTGATGAGGAGCCGATATATGCCAAGCTTTACCCATATCCAATGGGTGCAGCTGATTTCGTAAACAAAGAAATCCAGAATCTGTTGAAAGACGGCATAATACAAAAGTCAGTCTCCCCTTACAATAACCCAATTTGGGTGGTAGACAAGAAGGGCACTGACGTTATGGACTTTCGCAAGCTCAACGAAAGAACCATACCCGATAAATACCCCATGCCAAATATCTCAATGATATTGGGAAACTTGGGTAAAGCCAAATTTTTTTCGACACTGGACCTCAAGTCCGGTTATCATCAAATCATTCTCGCTGAACGCGATCGCGAGAAAACTGCTTTCGCAGTAAACGGGGGAAAGTACGATTTCGTAGACTCCCTTTCAGTCTAAAAAATGCTGCCAGCATCTTTCAGAGGACCATTGACGATATTTTGCGAGAGCAGATCGGCAAGTTCTGCTACGTATATGTTGATGACGTGATCATTTTCTCAGAGAATGAAGAAATGCACGTCAAGCATGTGGACTGGGTTCTTAAAAGCCTACTTGAGGCAAACATGAGGGTCTCAATAGAAAAATCACGTTTTTTTAAGAAGAGCGTGAACTTTCTCGGGTTTATAGTTACCAGTAACGGTACAACAACAGATCCGGAGAAAGTGAAAGCCATACAAGACTTTCCAGAACCTAAAACGGTGTTCGAAGTCCGTTCGTTCTTGGGCCTTGCGAGCTATTATAGATGTTTCATTAAGGACTTTGCGGCAATAGCAAGGCCTGTTTCGGACATCTTAAAAGGAGAAAATGGGACAGTCAGTAGATACAGATCGCGGAACATTCCGGTGCAGTTCACCGAAGCGCAGCAACGAGCGTTTTGTAAATTGCGTAGCATTTTGGCATCTGAAGATGTCATGCTTAGATATCCTGACTTCAAGAAGCCGTTCGATCTAACGACGGACGCTTCAGCCTATGGCATAGGTGCAGTACTCTCCCAAGAGGGTCGTCCAATTACAATGATCTCAAGAACATTGAAGGACAGAGAGGTCAATTACGCTACAAACGAAAGAGAGCTATTGGCTATCATTTGGGCACTTGCCAAACTTCGGCACTATCTGTATGGCGTTAAAGATATAAATATCTTTACCGACCATCAGCCTTTAACCTTCGCAGTATCGGAATCCAATCCGAACGCGAAGATTAAAAGATGGAAAGCGCGCATTGATGAATCCAATGCGCGAATATTCTATAAGCCTGGTAAAGAGAACCTAGTTGCAGACGCATTATCTAGACAACAGTTTAACGCTTTGAATGGAAGTGAGCCCGAATCTTGCGCAGCAACGATTCACAGCGAGGTTTCTCTTACCCATACTATAGAAACAACGGAAAAGCCGTTAAATTGCTTCCAGAATCAGATAGTTCTGGAGGAGGCACGCTTTTCAGCAAAACGCAGGTTCATCCTGTTTGAAAATAAGAGGCGTCACTTAGTTTCGCTTGTAAAGATTCTCTTCTAAGCGAGCTAGAAGACATAATCGTTCCTAAAGGCGTCAACGCCTTTCACTGTGATTTGCATACTCTCGCAATGATACAGGATGAAGTAGTTCGAAGATTCCCTTCTACTAAATTTTGGCACTGCAAAAACCGTGTAGTAGACATATTCAGTGTTGGAGAAAGGAGAGAAATTTTCACCACCGAACATAATAGAGCCCATAGGTCGGCTCAGGAAAATGTGAAGCAGGTACTTCCTGAGTACTACTTCCCAAAAATGGCCAAACTGGCCAATGAAATTGTCACAAATTGCAAGACATGCGCTAGGGCCAAATACGAAAGGCACCCTAGAAAGCAAGAGCTCGGTGAAACGCCAGTTCCTTCGCAAATAGGGGAGATGCTACATATAGACATCTTCTCTACTGATAAAAAATATTTTCTCACCTGTATTGACAAATTCTCCAAATTCGCTGTGGTTCAGCCTGTTTCCTCAAGAACTATTGAGGATCTGAAGCCAGCCTTGCTCCAGCTCATGAACTTTTTTCCAAAAGCTAAAGCGATATACTGTGACAACGAACCAGCGTTGAATTCACAAACTATTTCCGCAATGCTGAGCAATAATTTTGGAGTAAGCATTTCAAACGCACCTCCCCTACACAGTGTTTCCAATGGGCAGGTAGAGCGATTTCACAGCACTTTGCTGGAACTTGCCAGATGTTTGAAAATTGACAAAGGAATAAGCGACACAGTAGAAATAATTCCACTAGCGGCAACAGAATACAACAAGTCAATCCACTCCGTTATTAATAGGAGACCAGTTGACGTTGTCCAAACGCGCTCAGATGAGACGCAAGAAGAAATAGAAAACAGAATTAGAAGCGCTCAGATTGCAGTCAGAACCAGAGAAAATGCATCGCGGCAGAACAGAGTCTTCGAAGTTGGCGAAAAGGTCTTAGTAAAATCCAACCGATGGCTTGGTAACAAACTCACGCCTTTGTGTGAGGAGCGAGCCGTGGAAGCGGACCTGGGGACCTCGGTCCTCATTAGAGGGAGGGTGGTCCACAAGGACAACCTGAAATAATCAGAGCGGTCCCCTTGTTTTTTTATTAATTTCCTTTTTTATTTTTAGCCACTAGGCAATCTATCATAAGTTAGCAATATTTCTTTTCATTTATTTTAGCCACTTGGCATAATTTATATTAAGGCTTTTTGGTGGTGGGTTGCCCCCTTTTTTTGAACATAAAATAGCTAAAAAAAATATTCACTCCACAGGTTCGGATTCATACTCATCTTCTCTTTGTCCTTGGCATCGGCACACGTTACCGATTATTCAAATGCCAAGTACATCCCTATTGTGGATGGCCGAATCTTAGTGTGGGAAGAATTTGCCTACGTTAAGCATTCGGCAAATCTTTCGGAATATATGCGAGTAGTGGAAGAAACGGTCAACTTAGTTGATTCTAATGACATGTTTCCACAATCCCATATGAAGAAACTATTGAGCGTGGACACAGCTCATCTCCAGGATCTGTTAGAGGCCTTAGGCGCACATCATAGATCTGCCAGGAGTTTAGATTTCTTAGGTTCCATGCTAAAGGTTGTGGCGGGTACTCCCGATGCTAGCGATTGAGAGAGAATTAAGTTTACAGAATTACAGCTAATAAATTCAAATAATAAACAGATAGAGATAAACACTAGAATTCAAGACCAAATTAACAAACTAAAGTCCACTGTCAATGAAATCCTCAAGATAGCTAAAAGTTCCCAAATCGACACTAGCCATTTGTATGAAACGTTGTTGGCTAGAAATAGAATGCTAATGATGGAATTGCAGAATTTAATGCTTGCCATAACACTGGCAAAGGCTAACATCGTTAGCCCAAACATTCTAGATCACTCGGACTTGAAGTCGATTTGGTTGGAAGAACCCACCAACACTCCCATAGGGGACCTTATGTCTGTTTCGTCCGTTAAAGTACTCCAATCCGTTAACATGCTTTTTTTATCATTAAGTTCCCCATTATTAAATTTGCTTGCAAAAAAATTACCTTATTTCCCGTCATCCATAAGAGCTTCATACTACAATTAAAGGACAATGTCATAGCTGAATGCAATGGAGAAACCCACACTCTTGCAGAATGCCGCGTTTCGCCTGGAGCTACATTTTGTCGTATTGCATCAAAGAGCTCATGCGCCAGAGAACTTCACGCAGGAGGTACTGCGCACTGTGAGATTCAACCGAGCAACCTGGATGCAATCACTCAGGTGGACGACGGGATCCTAATCATCAATGACAGATCGGCAAAGGTACAGGTGGACAATGGCACTGAAATCTGGATACACGGAACGCAACTCATCACCTTCAGCGACCGGGTCACGATCAACGGAACTCTATTCCTCAACAACTACAACGTTCAGAATAGAGTTCCCGGAATTGCCAACTCTCCCCAGTTGAACATCACCGCCAGCCAAGATGTTCTTAGAATCCCGTACCTTCATCGCTTGAATGTACGTAATTTGGAGGAAATTCAGAAGTTTAAAGAATCAGCCGGAACTGACCGTGCGTGTCGTTTGGCTTTCATCGTGACAGCCATATGTTGTGCGTTCATCTGTGTTTGCCTCGCCTATCGACGAATCACAATGGCAATGAAATCTGCAACGCAGCTGAGGGAGGTGATCGCCGGGATAGGGTCGCCCGAGGACGGCCTTAAACTTGAGGGGAGGGTAGTTAACTAAAGTCAACAATCTCTGGATTGTTGACCGTAACCCGATGCCAGCCAAAATTGCTGAATAAGCTTTTGACCGGATGTCGTTGCATAGCAGGCAAGCGCTGCATATTTGAGCGGCCGCTATGAGACGATTGCGAAACCATAAGTTTCGCTTTCGAGTAAACTTTGTAACATAATTTATATCAGTTCTGAATAAAGCATCAAACCATTTGCATCGTACTCCGACTCGTTGTCGTAAAAAATCTGTTTCTTTATTTGTCTTATGGTCAAAATCGAATAATTTGAATACGTTTACGAGGAGATCGTATTCCGGAAAAGCGATTGAAATTCGGATTCTTTCGGATTGATCGACCGATGCGAACCTCGCAATCGGATGTAATATTCAAGTTTTAAAATTAATTTAGTTATAGTAAACTTTTGTGATAGCTAATAGCAGGAAGTGATTTTGGAATTCGTTTCTTGGAATTTGCGAGAGTAATTCGAGATCTTACGGATTAGTCGACCAGAGCGAACCAAATCACAGATTACTGTTGGCGTTACGAGTCATTCTACAACGGTTAGGAAAACATTGTGATTATGTGGGAGGAATGCAAGTCATTGGAGCAACTTCGATACTTGACCCTCACATATTAGCGTTGTTTAAGCAACCATCGTTCCAGTAAATTTCAATAGAGAAAACGATAGTGAGTTTAGTCAGAATCAATTTATATGACAGGATTCTCAACTTGCAGCAAAGGACCTATATTAAGAATATATTACAATCAAAAACGTTTCACTGACCAAATATGAGTATGCCAGTTCGTCACAGCAATGAGGATCTGCCTAGTGCTCTGAACGCACAAGAAGCCTTGTGTACTGTTTGCCAGAGACCTTTAAATGAAAGCGAACTTGCTACAGTATCGCCGTGTGACCATAAATTCCACTCCGTTTGTATAAATGACCATTTAAGAGGATCCAGTCTTTGTCCTTGTTGTAACCAACCTTGCGTAGTAGTCGTACGCGAAACTTTTCGACATGAGATAGACCCAGCTGAAGTTGCTATCGATATCGCTGCATCAAGCGTTGCAGTAAATTGACCGACGTCAACACATCGAGCTAGAGGTAAACCTATTAGAGGTGGGAATGCAGGCCAGCGCAGAGGCATGTTGACAAGATCGCAAAATCGTAATCAGCAAGCACAACAGAATAGTAGCATGAATAGCATGGAACCTTCATCCTTAGAATTATCAAGGATTCAGAATATTGAAGAATTAAACAGCATTGTTCAAGCTGCTATGCAAACTCAGCAACAGCAACTAATAAGAGATATAACAGCTATGGTTCAAAACCAACTGTCAGCCTTACAACTTAACAACGGGTCACAGTCAGCAACTGCAAGAAATAATATCCACGTATCTGTTCAACCGGTTTCGTCAATAAATCGAAATTCAGATAGCACTCAGTCCAACCCAGGCAGGACACATGGTCCGATCCTGAGCGAGTCTGTCTGAAGCCCAATAGCGTTTCATCCCGAAAAAGTTCCGAATATAATTAGAAGTTGGCGGATTAATTTCGAGGGTGGCAAAGATGGTCTGCAAGCAGATGAATTTCTCCATCGAGTTCGCTCTCTTGCACAGCAGAATTTAAATGGAGACTATCAGCTTCTGTGTGATCATTTGCATCTATTCTTCGCTGGGAAAGCTAACGAGTGGTACTGGAGATTCCACCGTTCTTATCAGCACTTCACGTGAAATGAATTTTGTAAAGAGTTTAAGGAAAAGTTTAAAGACGGCGATTCAGAGATGGATATTTGGGAAACGATAAATAGTAGAAGGCAGGGAGAGAAAGAAGCCTTCGAAGATTATCAGTTCGAAGTTGAGAAGCTTGTCGCTCGTCTTAAAACTTGTAGTGACCAGTTTCTGTAGAAGTAACATTTTCTTATGTATGCTCGCTAACATTTAATATTGGAGATCATATATCAACGGTCGCATACGTTATATGTTCAAATATACTGCTTGCAGTAATGATCTGCACGCGTAACAGTGTTAACTGCTTGCAATTGCACTTCTTCATGCACTGCTTGCAGAAACCACACATGCGTATTGGTATTAGTATTACGCGCAGCCGCCGCTACGCTGCAGCTGTTTCTCTTATCTTATCTATGAAGTTTTGTTTTTGTTTTGCTAATTAGCATACCAAGTGCACTATCGGCTCCCTTATGTCACCTTGGATAAGTTCGGCAAAATCATACGATTGCACCGTTCTTATCTCTCGCCGCCCACGCTTTGACTAAATTCGTTTTGAGCTTAGCTAATTAGCTGCTGATCGAATTTAGCATAGAACATTAAGCGAGCGTCTCTTGAGTTAAGCACAACATATGTGCTCCGTCGAATTTATTACAACATTTCTTTTGTTCACGTGGCGTGACAACATCTTGAGGGAGACGTGGAAAATTTTAACAAGACGATTTGGTCTGGAGCTGCTTCCGCATTTTTCATCTGGATTTTTATTCCGGAATTAAGATTCCGATGTTCTTCCTGGATTTTCTTTTCGCTGCTAAGGAATATAATTCTTTTAAGTGCCTTTTCTCCAATTAAGCCAGGTATGTGAGTGGAAGTACAGTGTTACCCATACTAAAGTGAATCTTTTCGACAGTGCCCCGTGCCAGTGCTTTTATTTTTTTATTGGAATTTATTAATTCCGAATTGTTCGAAATCCTCATTTTTTGGGAATTGGGAAATCATTCCTTTCCCACGGAAGCTGCTGTAAGAGCCGTCACCGGCCAGAACCCGCCTGCAACCTGTTTCTGTTCCAACATTTAAAGTGCATTTGATTGACCGCTGCTACTGATCGAAGTGCTGCAAGGATTGGTCACTGCCGAGCGAACTTTCCTTAGTTTCCAAATCTGTGCTAGGCATACATGCGTACTTTATGTCCAGATTAGCAATTTGTATATAAAATGTGGATACAATTTTGAGAATAATTTTTATTCTTAAATACAGTGCTGTGCACATATATATATCCACTAAGTGGTGCTCTCATAAAAGAGAAATGAAAGAAATTTAATTACTTGCGATTTTAGAGAATGGATTCTTAATATCAATTTATTTTTTTAACTAATCAGTTTAATTGTTATTTGCTAAAAGAAAAATTTGTAAATGGTAAATTAATAGAAATGTAAAAACAAGAAAGAACGAAATGTAATTAATAATATAATAGAGCCCACTAGAATAGGTCAAACGTATGTATATATAGGGATATGATACCATTATTATTTTTTTTTATGCGTATCAAGGTAGCCACATCGTCATCTTGAGCTCAACGACGGCAGTGCTTGGTGAGTCCTATGTATTGAAACAATTTAAGTATCTTTATATGATCATACCAAATACATACATACTTTAGACAATATTTTTGTAAATGCGGGTTCAACAAAGAGAGATGAAAAGTATCTAAAATAATGTTCCCTTACTTATTTTTTTTTATTATTGCATTTTTCTTTGAATTTCTTTCACATACATATATATATAAATAAACATGTAAGAATGTAGTCAATTAATTATAAAACATCATCACATATATTAAACATACAAAATATTAAAAATGAATTTGTTGAACACTAAACATAAGGAACAATGAACACACTAACTTTTATCACTAAGAATAAATGATTGTTGGAATTCTTAATGAAATCATGAGAGTCTAATGCTTATTTTTTTTCCGTCGCCGATCAACTCACCAATGCCAATTCCAATTTAAATAGTAACTAGTATTACTATAGGGGCAATTCAAGAAATTAAACTAGATATTGCCAAGGTAGGGAGGGTATAGAATAGGGTATGGACAACACCATAATACCCTAGAACTAAACTATCTAGTACCAAATTGTCTGTCTGTTAATCTCTGTTCCGATTCATATATTCTTTCCTTTCCCTCCTGTATTCTGATTTTCTTTGCATAGTGCACTTTAATTTGTTGTAGTGTGTGTATGCCACCATAGGAAGAGGAAGAACCCCGCCCCATCCGTCGAGCTGAGTCTAGGCTAAGCAAGAAGTGCACGACCCGAATCTTATGTGGCTGATCCTACCCGACATTAGTCAGTTTTATTTAGAATCTGCAGGGTATTGAAATCGCCATGAACGACCCAAAACTGCCGCCACCCAATAGTGGCCAACGTGGGGGCCGACCTTAACCTCCCCTACACAATGGCGGACAACATGACACCGATCACGACACAACTACAAAATGGCGCCCAACGTGGGGCCCGACCAATCCGCCCCTACACAATGGCGGCCAACATGGCCCGATCACTACACCGCTATACAATGGCGCCCAACCGGTGGAGCCGACCGATATCCTTAAACTAGATATGTATACATAACATCTGTATATTCAATGCTTTGCAAATCTGCAAGTGTTATGGTTAGCTTCATAATTTTGCCTAAAGATATAATCCATCCATTTTTCGTTGTTTTCCTCCTTTAAATAGATTTATAAATCAGAAGCAAATTGATGAAGAGTTCAGAATTTCGTCTTTAGGAATAGCGATTGCAATTCGAATATTTAGGGTTGATCGACCAAAGCGAGTCAGCTCTCGGAAGTCATAGATGCTAATGTTTTATAAATTCTATCCTAACTTTATTCGTGATTAGAGATTTCCTTTTGGAATAGCAGACTGCTGGAGTATCTTTAGCAACCTGACCAATGGAAATGCTCAGTCGGAGTAAATCAGCAATAGAATTCACTTAAATATAGTATGAGAGATAACATTCAGTAAACTCTGTGTTAGATAGTTTGGTATGATTGGATTGGTTTAAACATTGGTTTGTAGTGAAGCGACGGATAAAAATTTTGCGGTTTATTTAGTTTTTTTGTATAAGTACAAGTATTGATATATATTTAAACATGCCTGTTCAGCGTAGCACACAAGATTTAGTTGCTAGTATTCAGGACAGTGACCAATTCTGTGACATTTGTCACGAAGTTCTTAGTAGAAACGACCTTGCAGCAGTGACACCCTGTAATCACACTTTTCACAATCGATGCATTGTAGGACATTTGCAATTGTCTCGGACCTGTCCAGTTTGTAAACTTGATTGTTCTATCAATCAATTAAATTACACAAACAATTCCTTGGCAGCAGAGATTCACGACGCTACGGCGCACACAGTAAATCCATCTGAGACTGTAGAGCACAATACTGGTTCCAATACAAAAGCGACCACTTCTAAGTTTAGAGGACGAGGTGCAACTCCACGTCGAGGCATGCAAACCCGATCGAGGAATCGATATCAGGAACTTCCTCCAGCGGACAATTCTCAACGTCCAAATCAAGGAACCATGAATCGAGGCGAAATTCAAAATTTAATTGAGACTGCGATGCATTCGAATCAAAATCAAATTCTTCAAAATTTGAGCACCATGCTATCGGAGACTATAGAGAAATCTATCAGTGCTCAGTTGGCAGTCTTGCAGTTAGGACGAAGTGATCAAGGCTTACAACATCCTAGTTCCAGAACAAGTCCCAGATCTGTAAGTGATCTACCCCAAATGCCTTCAGCAACTCGTTATGGCGTTGCAGAAAGCAATTCAAATATTTCTAGACCTTCCTCTTCGGTCCGTGCAGAAAAAGTGTCCGGCATTATTCAAAGCTGGCATATTAAATTCGATGGCGGTAGAGACGGGATGCAAGCCCAAGATTTCCTTTATAGAGTTCGCTCATTAACCGAGCAGAACTTACACGGTGATTACCGACTTTTGTGTGACCATTTGCATTTACTTTTTGTTGGCCGCGCAAATGAATGGTATTGGAGAGTTCATCGTTCTAGTCCTCGTTTCAATTGGGAATCCTTTTGCGAAGAATTTCGAAAGAAATTTGAGGACACAGACGATGAAATGGATGTATGGGAGATGATTAATTCTCGAAGACAAGGAGATCAAGAATCCTTTGAAGATTTTCAATTTGCAATTGAGAAATTAATTGGCCGATTGCAAAAAGAAGTTTCTGAGCGTTCGCTCGTTAGAATTTTGATTCATAATGCAAAATCTTCCTTGCGGTATGAGTTGATGCATTTAGGCATCACTACCTTGGCTAAACTTCGCGAAGAGATTCGGACCCATGAACAATTTTGTAAGTTGATAAGAACATCTAAATCCAAGTTCGATCCCCGCTCTCGTATTTCTGAATTGGAATGTGGGGCAGAGCAGCAGATTTCTGATGAAATTTCAGCGATTCAGCGCAAACAGCTGATCTGTTGGAATTGCGAAAAGCCAGGACATCGATTCGATGACTGCTTAGAAATTCGCACTATCTTTTGTTACGGCTGCGGTGCGAAAAATATTTTTAAGCCGAAATGCGCAACTTGTAATCCTTCGGAAAACCGAGTATGGGATGCGCAGGCCAAAAGTATCCTGCCGCATCCGAAAAAGTAACTTTTGACCCTTATTCTCAGACAGAATCAGGCGAGCCTGATAATCTGAGTCAAGTATCCAATTTGGATAACAATATTCCCGGCAAAGACCAACCTAAAACTCAATTATTACCCTTTCACGTTCGACTTGCTAATTACACAGCAGCCAGACGACGCATTTTTGCTGATGTAAACAGTATTCTTTCCAGAATAAAGCCTAGACGTTCAACCATAAGACTCAGATGCTTTTGGAAGAAAGTTAGATCCACCAGGCAAAAACTTGTTTCAGCAATATTCTGTAATTCAGACAACAGGCTCTACACAGAACTGACTCTAGAGGACAATAAATATATGGCTCTCTTAGACTCAGGCGCTACAATCAGTTGTGTAGGTAGTCAAGCAGCTAGTGATCTCAGAGATAGTCCCAAGTTTAAAAAATGCTCCGGTAATATTAAAACTGCCAATAACTCAGTATGTTCCGTAGTAGGGAAAATAAAGATAGAAGTCACGTATCGTTGTATGACAAAACTTGTGGAATTCTTCATAATTCCAGATCTTAAACAGGACGTATTGATTTTTGGAAGACCTTTGGTCTACTGAATCATCTTATTCATCCTTCTGGAAGCATATCTGAATTAGATACTGGCTTTGATAGTAAGGAAGATGATCCTTGTATGCATGTTTTGAGTGCTGCGCAAACGCAAAGTTTAAGTACAGTTGTCGCTAAATTCCCATCATATGAAAAGGAAGGATTAGGACGTACCCATTTAGCCACTCACAGGATAGATGTTGGCAGTGCTATTCCGATAAAGCAAAGACATTGGCCTGTTTCACCAGCAATAGAGAAACAAATGTTTGAAGAAGTGGACAGAATGTTAGCAATGGACATAATTGAAGAGTCCAATAGTCCGTGGAGCAGCAATTGCGTGTTAGTTCGACGAGGTGAGAAATTACGATTGTGTCTAGATTCGCGAATTGTTAACAAATACACTCGCAAGGACGCATATCCCATGCCAATTATCGATGGCATTTTAAGCAGATTGCCTCCTGCCCGATTTATAACCGGCCTTGATATGAAACATGCTTTTTGGCAGATTCCACTTGATGAAGACTCTAGGCAGTATACGGCGTTTACTATTCCTAATAGGCCGTTGTACCAATACAAAGTAATGCCTTTTGGACTTTGTAACGCGCCTCAGACCCTGTGTAGACTGATGGATAACGTAATACCCGCTCATCTGCGCAATAGAGTTTTTGTTTATCTTGACGACTTGCTAGTTCTGTCAGACGACTTTGAATCGCACATGGTTCTTTTACAGGAAATCGCTCTTTACTTCCGCAAAGCCAATTTGACTATTAACATAGCCAAATCAAAATTCTGTATGCGTGAAATAAAGTATTTGGGATTCATTATAGGCGACGGTCAACTAAAAACTGATCCAGGCAAAATAGACGCTATCAACAAATTTCCAGTCCCTTCCACAGTTAAACAATTGAGAAGATTTTTAGGTCTTGCTGGCTGGTATCGTAGATTTGTGGAAAATTATGCTTCGCTCAGTGTTCCGCTTACAGAGCTGCTCAAGAAGAACAAAGCGCTCATTTGGAATGAAGCAGCAGATGATGCATTTAAGGAGCTTAAAACTAGGCTAACTACAGCGCCTATTCTGAGCTCTCCAAATTTTTCGATGTGATGCTAGTCTACATGGACTTGGTTGCGTTTTAGCTCAAATTAATGAAGAAGGAGAAGAGCTACCGATTGCCTATATGTCTGCTAAGCTAAGTAAAGCCCAACAGAACTATACGGTGACAGAGCTGGAATGCTTAGCAGTAATAAAGGGAATTGCCAAATTTCGCGCTTATATTGAAGGACAAGAATTTACAGTAATAACGGACCATGCCTCATTGAAATGGCTTATGAACCAGAAAGACCTGTCAGGACGATTAGCTCGTTGGGCTATCAAACTTCAAGGATTTTCATTCCAAATTCTGCACCGCAGGGGTTCACAAAATGTAGTTGCAGATGCGCTCTCTCGACGGGATGAAATAGCGGTGAATGAGTTTGACATTATAGGTCCAGTTGTAGATCTCAAGTCGGAAGCGTTTACATCACTAGAGTACCAAGACTTAATTCAGCGAATAAAGCAGAATCAAGCAAAATTGCCAGATTTAAAAGTGGATGAGGGTTTTGTTTATAAACGAACTGAACACGCAACTGGTGACCCTGTTCAGGAATTCAGTTCCTGGAAGCTTTGGATTCCATCCGGAATCGTGAAAGAGGTTTTATTTCAAGCACATGATGCTCCAAATGCAGCTCACTGTGGTACAGCAAAGTTGATTGAGAAGCTTAAAAGATATTTATTTTGGCCAAGAATGGTGGCCCAGATCCGTCAATATGTTGCTGATTGTACAATTTGCAAATCTACAAAAAGCCCAAATATCGTATTACGACCGCCTATGGGTAAGCCAATGGTATCTGAAAGACCGTTCCAGAAGTTGTACATGGATCTGTTAGGTCCTTATCCGAGATCAAAGAGCGGTAATATCGGCATTCTTATCATAGTCGATCATAATACAAAGTTTCATTTTTTGCATCCTCTCAAGAAATTCACCTCGAATCGAATATGTGATTATTTAGAGAAATATTTGTTTTATACATTCGGAGTCCCCGAAGTCATATTAACTGATAACGGATCCCAATTTCGCTCTGCATTTTTTGAGGCATTTCTCACTCGTTTCGGAGTATCTCATATTTGCACTGCAATATACTCACCGCAGGCAAATGCTAGCGAAAGACTGAACAGATCTGTTTTAGCCGCTATTCGTGCATACATTGGATCTGATCATAGCAATTGGGACATGAATTTGGATGAAATCAGTGGAGCTTTACGAGCTTGCGTGCATCGTAGCACAGGGTTTTCTCCATATTTCCTAGCGTTTGGGCAGAATATGATATTGCACGGTAAGGACTATGAACTTTTACGTAAGCTCAATATTTTGACAGACGACACTTTACTAAAACAGCAGGATGCCTTACAGATTGCAAGAAGCAAGGCCAAGGAAAACGTATCGGCAGCGCATGACTCTAACGCTGGCAGATATAATTTGCGCAGTAGAGCTGTTCAATTTAAAGTAGGAGATACAGTCTATGCACGCAATTTTGCTCAGAGTAGTGCTGTTAAGAAATTTAACGCAAAACTCGCACCAGTTTTCATAACGGCAAAAGTAAAACGAAAAGTAAGTCCAGCATATTATGAGCTAATAGATGACTCAGGGAAAGTTTTAGGTATTTATCATCTCAAAGACATCCAAAATAAATGACCTTTGAAACTGTTCTCCTTTTTTTTTTCTGTTGCTGACTTCTCGGGTGAGACTCTCGTAGCAGCAACTGTGGTGTAGTGACCAGTTTCTGTAGAAGTAACATTTTCTTATGTATGCTCGCTAACATTTAATATTGGAGATCATATATCAACGGTCGCATACGTTATATGTTCAAATATACTGCTTGCAGTAATGATCTGCACGCGTAACAGTGTTAACTGCTTGCAATTGCACTTCTTCATGCACTGCTTGCAGAAACCACACATGCGTATTGGTATTAGTATTACGCGCAGCCGCCGCTACGCTGCAGCTGTTTCTCTTATCTTATCTATGAAGTTTTGTTTTTGTTTTGCTAATTAGCATACCAAGTGCACTATCGGCTCCCTTATGTCACCTTGGATAAGTTCGGCAAAATCATACGATTGCACCGTTCTTATCTCTCGCCGCCCACGCTTTGACTAAATTCGTTTTGAGCTTAGCTAATTAGCTGCTGATCGAATTTAGCATAGAACATTAAGCGAGCGTCTCTTGAGTTAAGCACAACATATGTGCTCCGTCGAATTTATTACATTTCTTTTGTTCACGTGGCGTGACAACATCTTGAGGGAGACGTGGAAAATTTTAATAAGACGATTTGGTCTGGAGCTGCTTCCGCATTTTTCATCTGGATTTTTATTCCGGAATTAAGATTCCGATGTTCTTCCTGGATTTTCTTTTCGCTGCTAAGGAATATAATTCTTTTAAGTGCCTTTTCTCCAATTAAGCCAGGTATGTGAGTGGAAGTACAGTGTTACCCATACTAAAGTGAATCTTTTCGACAGTGCCCCGTGCCAGTGCTTTTATTTTTTTATTGGAATTTATTAATTCCGAATTGTTCGAAATCCTCATTTTTTGGGAATTGGGAAATCATTCCTTTCCCACGGAAGCTGCTGTAAGAGCCGTCACCGGCCAGAACCCGCCTGCAACCTGTTTCTGTTCCAACATTTAAAGTGCATTTGATTGACCGCTGCTACTGATCGAAGTGCTGCAAGGATTGGTCACTGCCGAGCGAACTTTCCTTAGTTTCCAAATCTGTGCTAGGCATACATGCGTACTTTATGTCCAGATTAGCAATTTGTATATAAAATGTGGATACAATTTTGAGAATAATTTTTATTCTTAAATACAGTGCTGTGCACATATATATATCCACTAAGTGGTGCTCTCATAAAAGAGAAATGAAAGAAATTTAATTACTTGCGATTTTAGAGAATGGATTCTTAATATCAATTTATTTTTTTAACTAATCAGTTTAATTGTTATTTGCTAAAAGAAAAATTTGTAAATGGTAAATTAATAGAAATGTAAAAACAAGAAAGAACGAAATGTAATTAATAATATAATAGAGCCCACTAGAATAGGTCAAACGTATGTATATATAGGGATATGATACCATTATTATTTTTTTTTATGCGTATCAAGGTAGCCACATCGTCATCTTGAGCTCAACGACGGCAGTGCTTGGTGAGTCCTGTGTATTGAAACAATTTAAGTATCTTTATATGATCATACCAAATACATACATACTTTAGACAATATTTTTGTAAATGCGGGTTCAACAAAGAGAGATGAAAAGTATCTAAAATAATGTTCCCTTACTTATTTTTTTTTATTATTGCATTTTTCTTTGAATTTCTTTCACATACATATATATATAAATAAACATGTAAGAATGTAGTCAATTAATTATAAAACATCATCACATATATTAAACATACAAAATATTAAAAATGAATTTGTTGAACACTAAACATAAGGAACAATGAACACACTAACTTTTATCACTAAGAATAAATGATTGTTGGAATTCTTAATGAAATCATGAGAGTCTAATGCTTATTTTTTTTTCCGTCGCCGATCAACTCACCAATGCCAATTCCAATTTAAATAGTAACTAGTATTACTATAGGGGCAATTCAAGAAATTAAACTAGATATTGCCAAGGTAGGGAGGGTATAGAATAGGGTATGGACAACACCATAATACCCTAGAACTAAACTATCTAGTACCAAATTGTCTGTCTGTTAATCTCTGTTCCGATTCATATATTCTTTCCTTTCCCTCCTGTATTCTGATTTTCTTTGCATAGTGCACTTTAATTTGTTGTAGTGTGTGTATGCCACCATAGGAAGAGGAAGAACCCCGCCCCATCCGTCGAGCTGAGTCTAGGCTAAGCAAGAAGTGCACGACCCGAATCTTATGTGGCCATGGCTGATCCTACCCGACATTAGTCAGTTTTATTTAGAATCTGCAGGGTATTGAAATCGCCATGAACGACCCAAAACTGCCGCCACCCAATAGTGGCCAACGTGGGGGCCGACCTTAACCTCCCCTACACAATGGCGGACAACATGACACCGATCACGACACAACTACAAACTGAAATATCCGAAGAGTCATTGGCGCATCTTCTTATCCGCCATTCAAAGCCATCTCTTCGTTATGAATTAATGCATCTCAGCATAAATTGCTTATCCCGTTTAAGAGAGGAGGTCCGTACACACGAACAGTTATGTAAGCAGGTGAAGTCTCAAGGTCCAAAGAGCAGTTTTGCTCAACGTTCAATCGTTTCTCAACTCGAGCAAGAGTTGGGCGTACAAGAACAAGATGAGGTGTCAGCAATTCAGCGCAAGCTATTGACGTGTTGGAATTGCGATAAGTTAGGGCATCGTTTCGATAATTGTTTTGAAACACGTAGTGTGTTTTGTTATGGATGCGGGGCGAAGGACACTTACAAGCCAAATTGTCGGACGTGTAACCCGTCGGAAAACCGGCAAGGGGATGCGTTCAACAGAACCCCGCAGACGCACCCGAAACATTAAAGACAGACAGGGGTACGCAAACTGATATTCTAGTAGACTCTAATCTAGAAAATCAAGAATCCCTCACTGACAGAAAGCAACCTGCTAGACTAAATATTCACATGCCATATCATATTCGAGTTGCGCAGTACGAAAAAGCTAGGCAGCGTATTTTCGGTGATGTAAGTTGCTGCGTAAAACTGATAAAGCCCGGACGTTCAACATCGCGTATGCGATATTTCTGGAAGAAGGTGAGAAAGAGCCGGAGAAAGCTCATTTCAGCCGTATTCCTAAATGAAGATAACCGTTTGTACACAGAGATTGCGATAGAGAACAAGCGTTATGCAGCTCTGCTAGATTCTGGAGCGACTATAAGCTGTATAGGCAGCACCGCGGCAAAAGAGCTAGCAGAGCATCCACAGCTGCGTAAATGCTCAGGGTTCATAAGAACTGCAAATAATTCTCGTTGTTCCGTAGTTGGCAGACTTTCAATTGAAATCAGTTACCGCGAACATACAGGACTTGTTGAATTTTACATAATCCCAGGCCTCAGCCAAGACATTTATCTAGGCATTGACTTCTGGAGAGAGTTTGGTTTGTTAAATAAGATTGTAGGTACCAATGAACATATATCGGAGCTTGACGTAGGTCGAGACGACGATATGGTAGACAGTTCGAAGAAGCATTCGTTAACAGCAGCACAGCAACGGAAATTAGATTCAGTCATTAGCAGGCTACCATCCTACGAGAAGGAAGGATTGGGACGCACTCACTTGATGGAGCATAGTATCGACGTAGCCGATGCGAAGCCTGTTAAGCAGCGTCACTGGCCTGTTTCCCCTGCAAAGGAGAAAGATATGTTTGCTGAAATTGAACAGATGTTAGCTTTAGACGTTATAGAAGAATCAAAGAGTCCATGGAGCAGTAATTGTGTTTTAGTTAAGCGAGGAGAAAAAGTCCGGCTGTGTTTAGACTCCAGAGAGCTGAATAAGCTAACGCGGAAAGACGCGTATCCGCTACTGCATGTAGATGGAATCCTAAGCAGGTTGCCTCCGGCGCGATTCATAACGGGTCTCGATATGAAACATGCGTTTTGGCAAATCCCTTTGGAGGAGAAGTCTAGACAGTGCACTGCATTTACAATACCTAACAGACCATTGTACCAGTACAAAGTAATGCCGTTCGGTTTGTGCAACGCTGCGCAGACGTTATGTCGCTTGATGGATCGAGTGATACCAGCATGCTTGCGAACGAGAGTATTTGTGTACTTGGACGATTTGTTAGTGCTCTCTGATGACTTCGATTCACATATAAAGTTACTTGACGAAATCGCCATGTACTTGTGGAAAGCTAACTTGACAATAAATATAGTAAAGTCAAAATTCTGCATGACAGAAATTCGTTACTTAGGTTTTGTTATTGGTGTTGGTCAACTGAAGGTCGATCCAGACAAAATAAATGCCATCACTGAGTTAAGGAGATTCTTAGGACTATCCGGATGGTACAGACGTTTCGTCGTTAGTTATGGTACCATTACCTTTCCTTTAACCGAACTTCTTAAGAAGAACAAGCCACTTAATTGGAATCAGGATGCTGAAGATGCGTTTAACTTGTTAAAATCTAAGTTAACGTCGTCACCAATTTTGCGAACACCAGATTTTGATAGACAGTTTATTCTGCTTTGCGATGCAAGTCTATATGGACTTGGATGTGTCTTAGCGCAAGAGGATGAGAACGGCATCGAGCTGCCAATAGCGTACATGTCCGAGAAGTTGTCCAAAGCGCAGAGGAACTACTCAGTAACTGAACTTGAATGCTTGGCTGTGATTAAGGGCATTAATAAGTTCACAGCATACATTGAGGGGCAAGAATTCGTCGTAGTTACCGACCACGCTTCCCTACAATGGCTCATGAAGCAGAAGGATTTGTCAGGTCGCTTAGCAAGATGGTCAATCAGGCTGCAGGGATTTTCTTTCACAATCAAGCATCGGAGTGAACTTTCTGATTTTGACCCAATCATAGATTTAGCATCGAAAGAGTTTTTTTCTGAAGAGTATGTCGAGTTGATCAATCGAATCCAGTTTTTATACCCTGTGCCCATTGAAAATGGGCAAAAGCGGTATAATGAATTTGTGTGAATGTATGTAACAGGCAGAAGGAAGCATCTCCGACCCTATAAAGTATATATATTTTGAATCAGTATTAATAGCCGAGTCGATTGACACCTGTCCGTCTGTCTGTCCGTCTGTCCGTCCTTCTGTCTGTCCGTCTGTATGAACGCGTGGATCTCAGCAACTATAAGAGCTAGAGACTTCAAAGTTGGAATGTTGGTTCGTGAATACCATACGCAGATCAAGTTTATTTTTAATTTTCGATATCTCACACTCCGCCCACGCAAATAGAAGAAGACCTCAAATTCCAAGATAATTTAGCCTAACATGACTGATAGTTGAAGTATAACTCACGCTGAGCAATTTGCTGCAAGTTTCATCGCGATCGACCCTTAAATAAGGGAGATATTAATGAATTTGTTTTAATTCCATTTTTTGGCAAAAGCGAGAGAGCATATAAAAATTCCATTTGCGCAAACGAGAAAGCATATGATAATATGATGTTTTGCACTGTCGGCCGCTGTATGGCGACTTAAATTGTGTCACGTGGCGCCATCCATTAGCCACTCACAGAACTATAGATTGTAATGTAAATTAATATTAGCGATTGTTTACACGCATGTTTCTTAAGATCACACAGCTTAAATTAACAGAATAACCACGCTAAGCAATTTGCTGCAAGTTTCATAGCGATCGACCCACAAATAAAGGAGATATTAAGGAATTTCTATTTTTAACATTATTTCATAGTTGTTGGCAAGAGCGAGAGAGTATATGACTATCTTCTTTGCACTATCGCTCGCCTTGTCTTTCTTTCGGGAATGTAAAATTAATTTTAGCGATTCAGTTTTGTTAAGATAACACAGCTTAAATTGACAGTTGAACAACGCTAAGAAATTTGATCCAAGTTTCATAGCAATCGACTTATTAATAAAGGAGATATTAAGGAATTTCTTTTTTTTGCCATTATTTCACAGTGGTTGGCAAAAGCGAGAGAGTTATGACTATCTTCTTTGCACTATCTCTCGCCTTGTCTTCCTCCCGGGAATGTAAAATTAATATTTGCGACTTTTTACACATATCTTCGTTGAGATAACATAGGAAATATTAAGGAATTTGTTTTATTGCCATTATTTCATTATAATTGGCCAGTTGTCCAACACTGTCTTACAATAGTTTAAGAGTTGTCCAGCACTGACAAACTGAATAATTACTATTATTATATTAATTCATATTTGCGATTGCTTACACGTTTGGTTGACAATTCTACGTTTCTATCATAGTATTAAAATAACTTAAATTTTCTGCATTACCAAAACCCATATATATAAACATTGCCTAAAATTTCAAAAACAAATGGTTTGGCGCGCAGTATAATAAATAAAGTTGGACTTATTTTCTTTTTAGACCCTTTACTTTTTGAAAAAAAAAGTAAAAAAGGGTCTATTAAGTTTGTTAAAAGTATGTAACGGGCAGAAGGAAGCATGGCCGACCCCATAAAGTATATATATTCTTGATCAGCATCAATAGCCGAGTCGATATAGCCATGTCCGTCTGTCCGTCGGTCTGTCGGTCCGTCGGTCTGTCGGTCCGTCCGTATGAACGAAAGGATCTCAGAGATGGTAAGAGCTAGAAGCTTATAACAAGAGCAATATTACAGTTAGAGACTTCAGACTTGGGACACATGATGAATATTTTGTGGTCGATGTGTCCAGAAAATTGTATCGCGATGCCACGCCCCCTTCACCCACAAATTAAGTTAAACCTCATAAAGCAAGCAGTTTTGTCACTCAAAAACCTCATAAGAAAAGCAGTTTTGTAGATGGAGATTTGAGATTTGGCACACATGATGAATATTTTGTGGTTGATGTGTCCAGAAAAATGTATCACGATGCCACGCCCCCTTCACCCACAAATTAAGTAAAACCTCATAAAGCAAGCAGTTTTGTCACTCAAAAACCTCATAACAAAAGCAGTTTTGTAGCTGGAGACTTGAGATTTGGCACACATTATGAATATTTTGTGGTTGATGTGTCCAGAAAAATGTATCACGATGCCACGCCCCCTTCGCCCACAAAAATTAAAAAACGAATTACTAGAGAATTTCATCTGGAGTGAATTTGAGCGGGTTCCTGTAAACCCACAGGGTATATTACGGTCGGGGTCCCGACTGTTCGGCTTGTTTTCTTTTCAGTTAATAACTTCTCGAGATGAGACTCTCGTAGTATTAACTGCGGTTGTAGTGGCCAGTCTAAAGGAATACCATTAATGTTTTATTTTAAAAGGGTGGGAACGCTACGCTGACTAATGTTAGCATTATGTTCGTCTCGCTCGCACTTGCAGTGTGCGAGCCATCGATCACTCGCACGCACAGCTGCAACTTCCAACTCTCCAACGAGAAAAGAACAGTTACTTGCTGTCGCTGTGCAAATCACTGGAAGTAATTTTGGCACGTAGGCTTTTGCTTTGCAGACGCTCGTTCACTTTGTGTGAGCATTTGAAGCAACCGCACGCGTTTAATAAAAATTTTGAAGTATTGATATATCCCGAAGAAATCGAAGAGGTTATAAGAACCTCGTGCAGGAGTATATATAGATATATATATATAGCAGCAGAAGCTGACAGCAGTTCACCTGTTATACAGGAATCAAGGAAAAGGTGATATTTTAAGGGCACAATTAAAGTGCGTAAAAATGCAAATTGCAGTTTTTATCCGCAGCAGCAGCAGTTTTTATCTGCAGAGCTATAGCCGGCCGATCTGCGCATTGGCGCTTTCGCGCTCTCGTCCTGGCTATATTGTAGCAATCGGTCGGCCGTGTGTGGGTGTCTGCGTATTTCCCCGGTCCGCAGCCAAGCGCGGTAATCGTACATAACCTGCAGTGGTACGGAAATTTGCGCTATATCATCGGTCCATCTTCGCAGAAGCATCTGCAATTGAGTCTGGCTGAGCGTAGTGCGACGTAGAGTGCTATACTTTGGCGGCACACGGAGTCGACTAGCGCGTATAGGAAGTTGTGGAAAACGAGTTGCGTATCCTCGCAGTTAATCTTCGGGCATACTCGCTTGCATACCCAATTGGCAAGACGACAGGGTATACCAGAGCGTGCTATTTGCTATTTGCGTAAGGCCGCCAGAGCGAAAGAGAGCAGATCATCTTTGTATGGAAGCACAGCATTGCCAACACAGCGCATTGCTTTCCGAATCTACGAGAGGGCGTAATCAGCTGTTTTCGGCAATGGTTTGTTAAGCGTTTGTAGAAAAATGAAATTTAAGTAAATTTATAGTTTTTCTTGGTAACTAATCCGATTTTAAATAGTTCCTTAGATTAAAATTTATTGTATATGCCATCGTAAGAAGCAGCAGCGAATCACCGTTTACATAATTACTACATCTACATTAACACACCAATCACATCATCTGCTTCTTCGATGGGCCCAACGAACACGCATCGATGGATATATTCGTGAGTAATTTAAACTCTAATTGTGAGTACAACTTGCGTAGGGCAAGAAGAATATGTATGTGAAGATTCGCAAACGGTTATCGCTCCCTGTTTAGAAAATCTGTTTAAGATGCAGGCATTTAAGTTACGTTATTTTTGAAATCGCTGAAGCGTCATGAATTCTTATTCGAATCATGTTTGAAATATCGAAATATTGTTGTAAAGTAAGGATAATGTTTGAGTAAATTGTATATTTGGTCCATTGCTAAGCGCAGGAATCCGCATGTCGTATAAATTGAAGTAATGAATTAAATAAATTTGTTAAAGGGGTAACCATTTAATCTAACCCGTGCTACCATGGTCGGGAGAGTAAAGAATAGGGAACAAACAACATCCATGTTTCACTAGTCGCTGGCTTTTCTTATCAATCGTTTGTCTATTTCGTTGCCTGTGGGTACAGCCCAATATCACTTGTTTTTGGACCATTGTATTAGTTATTTGTTAGTGCACTTAATCTTTATCTATACACGGTGTACTATATAGAAGGAGGAGGAAAGAACCCACGACATATCCGACGAGCATAGTGACAGAGCGACGCTAGAAGTGCACGACCTCCGAATCCTCTATAGGCTAGGAAGATATCTTTCGATATCCCCCCTAGTTGAACACTACACAACGCACAGAACCAACTGGCTTAAATACAAAAAATATGTTAGTTCCCATATTCAGCTATCCCCGCAGCTCAACATCAAAGAGGACATCGACTGCTCTGTTGATACTCTGGAATCTGTACTCGTAGCAGCAGCCAAACCCAGCCAGCTTGCGCGGATAATCCCATACCTGAGGACAAACAATGTAATTCCAGCACATCAATTTGTCTTCCGAGAGAACCGTGGAACTATCGAGCAAGTCAACCAAATAACATCAGCAATACGTACTGCATTCGAAAACCGGGAATACTGCGGTGCGATATTCCTCGTCGTCTCTCAAGCATTCGACCGAGTCTGGCTCGAAGGTCTCATGCATAAAATCAAAATACTACTGACTGAACATACTCACAAGCTATTTGAGTCGTACCTCTACAACAGAGTCTTCGCAGTGAGATGCAACGCTACTACATCCGACGACCACAGTATAGAAGCTGGAGTTCCTCAAGGCAGCGTACTGGGGCCAACCCTTTATATTCTATTCACGGCGGATATACCCATAAACGAACGACTGACAACATCTACATTTGCTGGCGATACCGCTATCTTAAGTCGCTCTAGATGTCCAATACACGCTACAGCACAACTAGCTGACCACCTGGTGGTGGTGGAGAAGTGGCTATCAGACTTTCGTATTAAATTAAACGAGCAAAAGTGTAAACACGTAACGTTTACTCTTAATAGGCAGACTTGCCCTCCGCTAACGTTATACAATACGCAGATCCCCCAAGCTGATGAAGTGTCGTATCTTGGCATACACCTTGATAGGCGACTTACCTGGCGGAGACACATCGAAGCTAAAAAAAATGCACCTAAAACTAAAAGCCTCCATTGGATTATAAATTCTCGATCGCGGCTATGCTTGGACTATAAGGTCCTAATCTACAATTCCACTCTAAAACCAATCTGGACCTACGGCTCGCAGCTTTGGGGAAATGCGAGTAGCAGCAACATTGACATCATACAGCTCCAACAATCCAAAATCTTGAGAACCATCACCAGGGCGCCATGGTATGTTCGGAACGAAAACATTCACAGAGATCTAAACATTCTACCCGTAAAAGATGAGATAGTTCAACAAAAAGCGAACTACCACCTCAAACTATCTTTGCACCCTAATCATCTTGCAATGTGCTTATCTCTGGTGTGCAACCGAACACGCCTCCAACGCAACGACCTACCAGCCCAGCAGTAATCCATTAGGGCCCATTAACTCGGATTCAGTCAATATGGCTGTTATCTAACGCATTATTTTAAGATTTGATAAACTTATTGTTAGTCTCCCTCTGGCGAAGATTCAATAAATAACAGCAAAGCATTAAAAAAAAAAAAATAATAAAATTAAAAGGCCTCGGTCTCGACAACTCTTCTTATTGAAGTCATAAGAAGTACGGTAGATGTCAAAAACAAGACGCTCTATGAACAATCATTGGGTAGCTAAAAAGATATTCAGCTATTGGACACCATGCTCCAGTTTCTCGAACAACGAATACGAGTCTTGGCTACTGGAAAGAAGACACCAGTTACTACAAAACGTTATCTTGAAAAGACAAACAAAACGAAAAACACAACATGTACATAGTTTCAACTACAGGGCAGGATGTCTGCAAGGAATACTGCAAGATGCCAAATCATTTGCTGTTCTGCTCCGACGATTTTCGTGCCCAACCAATCAACTATCGATTGAATTGGATTCAGCGACAAAAATTATGCGTCAATTGCTTCTGATTGCAGAGCTGCAATTAAAAGCTGACGGCAGAGTTGCCATGAAAAGCTGATTGCAGAGCTGCAATTAAAATGCTTTCTGAGCTGCCAAAGGGTTCTGACGCTTGAGCCTGACTTCCGGCTTAAGCACATTTTCCGTTTTCACAAGCCGTGATAGACGTGTGTTTCGGCAAGATAAAAAATTATAAAAGGCGTGTTAGCCTAAATATGTATAAAAGTCATTATTTTCGTGAAAGCCAATAAATTGTGCAATTGCACGGCACGAATCCTGTTTTTTCAACGGCAGGCGTTATATTCGCCAGTTTTACCGGATAGTTTTTCTTTTTTGTTTCTACCCTCAAGGTAAGCCTTGTTGCGTGTTGTGCACGACGTAACCTTTGTGTTCTTTTGGCAGAATATCAGTCGTGGTGACCTGGAGTGGCTCAAAAAAAGGGATCGTTGAGACAATTTTTTCGGGCCTACACTTGAGCTGGGACTGAAGCCCCATCGAGCGCGGCTGAATTGCGCCCATTGATATGCGCTCGATGGAAAAAGTTATCATTTACCTAACAAAAAAATTTATATAATTTAAAATTATATTAAATTTAAGTCTAATTCCGTTTTCTATCTTATTTTATTAGATTGCACGAATGCTTTTTTGTCAATTAATCAGATAATCCTCTACAGAAACATCTTCGTCATCAGGCCTGCTGACATCGATGGATCCCGTTAAGTAGTGAGTACGAGGTGTAAGAAATAGTCAAAAAAATACGGAGACAAAAATTTAAATAAAAATAAAAGAATTGTAATCAAAAAAAAACCTTCGTGATATACTATAGTAATGAGAAACAAACTTATAACCCCAAAAAAAAAACAGTAGAGCGGGCGCGATAGTAAAATACCCTGTGCAGGTCTTAAAATAAAAGTATTATTTATGTCTACATATACATTTAAATAAATCGCCGCTCGTATTAGCTTCCGGTTTAATTTAACCGGTTCCCAGGGATCACCACGGGGAGGTCAATACAATTGTAAAGGGGTCACTTTTTCAAATAATAATTTGGGAGCCTACGAGTCGACTTGAGCTGCTTTAAAGCTCCTTAGTTCCCTAAAATAATAAAAACTTAATATGAACTGCAAAATTCACCAGCAAATATTATAAGGATCTTAACATATAATATTATGGGAAGACGTAAATAATGTACTGAAATCAAATAATATTTTAAGTGGAAAACGTAAGAAATAAAATAAATAATATATAAATAATAACTTAAATGTGTATACATATGTCGGGGCAAGCATATTTATTTGAATTGTGCGCTCAGTTGTGTTCAACTGTTGAGTCGAATGGTTCAGGGTTTGAAAAAGAGAGAACCTTTCTGATATTGTATAGCACTAAACCAGTCGGAAAGGCTACAGTCGAAGTCGACTATAAGAGACCCTTTACTTATTCTTCAAAATGGAAATAGGAGTAACACTAATAGTTCCCATAACGCGTTGTAACGTCAATACGCTCTTCTTCTTCCTTTGACCCGACTCTGAGTAATATTAAGTCTTGAATAACTTCCGAAATTATTATCCGATCGCGATGAAATTTTCAGGATACATTAGGACCCTGATGCTTGTCCTGTGAGCCAAAATTCAAGGCTCCATTATATGGGATTTTAAGTTTTTTTGAATATCTTCCGAGATTATTATCCGATCGCGATGAAATTTTCAAGATATGTTAGGACCCTGACACCCGTCCTGTTCAGGACTCTAGCTTTAATATTTTTCGTTTTATGGGATTTTAAAAATTTTGTTCTCAATTTACGGAGGCGGAAGGGGGCGTGTCAAAATTTTAAGATAAACTTCATCTGCTTAGCCCATAGACGAACCACCATACCAAATTTGGTGACTCTAGCTCTTATAGTCTCTGAGATCTAGGGGCTCATACAGACAGAAGGACACGGCTATATCGACTCGACTGGTGATACTGATAAAAAATATATATACTTTATGGGGTCTGCCGGACTTCCTTCGACCTGTTACGCACATTTCGACAAACTTAATAGACCCTTTTTTACTTTTTTTTTAAAGTAAAGGGTCTAAAAATGTCTTTGAATTAAAAAAAATATAAAAAGTCGGCACAGGGTATAATAACCGGCTATCTGTTATAAGCAAAACTATCTCCGAAAAGTGTTGCATACTTCTAACTGGTATTTTTAGAATTTTTCGCTTAGGATTCCCAAACGGTTTAAGCGCAGAATTGATATAATATCTGCAAAGACCATCAAAGCGCCTGATAAATTTGTACATAGATATGATACTTTTTGGTCGATTGGAAATTCTGTTGTTTTTGTTTTTTTTTGGAATTTTTGTTTTTTTTTATACACTTTCATCTCATATTATTTATAAAATGTATGTATATGTATATCAGTGATGCCAAATTGTCCTATTTCCGGATAGATTTATATTTATATACAGTCCTAACCCAACAGATGTCAGTCTTTTTAGTTGCACAGTAAATCGTAAGTGAAATCCACCGCTCCGATATTCAACAAGGAGAAGAAACCTCTGGATCTTTTCGCTGTGGAAATTGCCCGTAAGTCCAACAACAAAGAAGTTTTCCTGGTCAAGCGGCTGGGCTATAATGTTGTCTCGATCGAGCCCCCGAATTCCCGACAATCCGCCTTGCAATGCTTCCGTTGCCAACGATTTGGTCACTCAAAAACCTACTGCAGAAACTCCCCTAGGTGCGTCAAATGCGGCAAAGACCACTTTACAGTGGACTGCGTAAAATCCAAGGACGCTGCAGCTAATTGCGCCAATTGCAACATGGACCACACTGCCAATTATGTAGGATGCTCGCACTATCAAAAAGCAATTGCAGCGCAAAACAAGGATACTGGTCTAATTGCTGCCAAACAGCTCTCGCATCAACCGAAACAAGTTGTATGTACTCAGACAGCATTCTCGTCGTCTGACAAAGCCTTTCCCAACATTAAATCAACTACAGGCAACCCACTGCCATCAACTAGGACTATCAAACAGCCTGCTCAAGATCATCTCTTACGTTATACGCAGGACATTATTAAGCAACGTAACATTGTCAATCCCAACCAAAGCTTTGCCGCAGTCCTATCCAAGGGATTGCCGAAGACTCCGACGCCTCGTCCAAATAAGAATCCTTCTCCAACCACACCTCAACCAGCTGCATTGTCTTCCGACACTCCCGTTTCGGCCTATGCCCAACAATGTCCTGATGTCATGCAGTTCAGCGTTGTGCTAGAGTCCCGCTTAGCGATTTTTTATTAAGAGATGAGGAAGGATTTTGATATTCGATCGCGTAATATTTCCGAAGATTTCCGCAATAAAACTGATGCTCTTGTGGATAGACTTGCCAAGATGGAAAATCTTCTGCAGTCTCTACTGGAGAAATTCAGTAGGAGGCCGACAGGAAATTACTCGGATTCTGCCACAATGTATTTAAATGAATAATTATAAAATAGGTATCTGGAACGCTGACGGACTGAGCCACCACAGGTTGGAGCTTGTCCAATTCCTAACCAGCGAATCCATCGACATTATGCTTATCAGCGAAAGTCACACGACCTCACGAACATTCCTCAAAATACAAGGTTACTCTATTTACGCAGCAAATCACCCCAGCGATGTTGGCCGAGGAGGAGCCGTCATAATTATTCGTACGAGCATTATTCATCACCCTTTCCATTCCATTTCGGAGGATTTCGCACAAATGGTGGCCGTAAAACTGGGCAATAACTCGGACCTTACGATAGCGGCCGTATATCTAAGACCTGGCAGCCAACGTAATCTCCTGCAGGAGAATCATATGCTAGACATTGTCACGCCGCTGGGATCCAGATTCATTTTAGGAGGAGACTTTAATGCCAGACATCAGTATTGGGGCAGCCAAAGGTCGTGCAAAAGAGGGCGGATGATTGCGAACCTCCTCGTCACAAGGGATTGGAATGTCTGTGCTACAGGTGCTCCAACCTACTTCCCTTATGGCAGGCAAGGGGCCCCCAGTAACCTTGATTTTGCAATTTGTAAAGGCATTCCGGATAGTAATATCTTTATAGAGAGTCGCTCGGATCTCAGCAGCGACCACATCCCGCTTGTTATCTTCCTGGAGCATAACGCATGCTTTCGCAGGAATAGGCCTATTCTTTTACCGCGTAATGCAAATATGCAGGTATTTCAACGCAAGCTCGAACGTGCCTTCGATTACGAACAACACTTTCAATCTCCTGCTGATATTGACGACGGTGTTGAACGTTTGACCAAAAACATAACCTCCATCTGCAACAATATGTACAATGCGACCGCAAGTAACACCAACTTCCTCAGCCATAACTCACCCCTCTCTGGCGAGGCTCGTGCCCTCCTAGAGGAAAAGAGAAGAGTCAGAAGAAGGTGGATTAGAAATGGGAACTTAGTGGACAATAGGACATGGAAGGAACTAGCCAGACGTTTGAGGAAGATTCTCCATGATGAGAGATGTAGTCGCCTTGACGAGTTGCTGACCAACATCGATACACGGAAGCCCGATAACTTCAACATTTGGAAGCTGACCACTAATATTAAGAGACAAGCGACCCCGAACTATGCTATCCAAATTGGTCAAAGCTGGTGCAAATCCGACCAAGAGAAGGCCAGTATCTTTGGCAGTGAACTGGAACATCGTTTCAAGCCCTTCTCCCTTCCCTCGCTCCGAGTTTTTACTGAGGTGTCTAGTCTCTCGGCCGAACCACTTGACAATGGAACCCATGTTCCTTTCACATATGAGGACATTGCCTCTGAAATCAAGTTAATAAAACCCAGGAAATCGCCAGGTATTGATGGTATCGATGGTCGAATGATTAAAGCTCTCCCTCCTCCTGGAATCTGCCTTTTGGTAAACTTGTTTAATGCCATCATGTCTCTATCTTACTTCCCACCTGCCTGGAAAATCGCCCTTATTGTCATGATACATAAGCCCGGCAAGCCAGTAAATGACCCAAGTTCGTACAGACCGATTAGCCTCCTCTCGACCTTTGCCAAGCTCTTTGAACGAGTAGTTCTCCGCAGAATTCAAATCGAGCTAGAAGACTCTGATGTAATCCCAGACGTACAATTTGGCTTCAGGAGTGGACATGGCACTCAAGAGCAACTCCACAGAGTCGTGAACTTCATCTTGGATGCTTTCGAAGAGAACCTTTACTGCACCGGAGTCTTCCTAGACATACAGCAGGCGTTTGACAGAGTATGGCATGCGGGTCTAATTGTCAAAATTAGAAGAGTACTGTCCCCGAACATCTCGGCATTTCTAATCAACTGGCTTGAGAACAGGAGCTTCATTGTGCAAGTGAACAGTGCTCGTAGCGGCAACCTCCCAATCAAAGCAGGCGTCCCTCAAGGCAGTGTTTTAAGTCCGACTCTGTTTAATATTTTCACCTCTGATCTTCCCCAATTGGATGATGCGAATGGCCTCATCGCGTTGTATGCTGACGATACGGCCATATTATACAAGTCGCATTCGCACATGGGTTGCTCTATGATGGCGCAAAAATACCTTAAAACTTTCCTTGTGTGGACCAGGGATTGGAATATTAAGTTGTCTGCTGAGAAGTCCACGCAAGTCAATTTCACAAGGAAACTCAAGATTAGCCCCCCGGTCAAAATTCATGGCACCTGCCTCCCGTTAAAACCCTGGCACAAGTACCTTGGCCTGACTTTGGATAAGAGCCTTACTTTCCTCCCACATGTTAAAGTTCTTAGGCGCTCTCTTCATTCAAGAGCAACAAAGCTAAATTGGTTGATTAAGGCGTCTTCCAAGCTCCCCCTAAAGACGAAGGTCCTATTATTCAAAACCTTGATCATGCCAATCTGGTCGTACGGAGTTTCTATTTGGGGCATTGCTGCAGACTCCCATATAAAATCTATTCAGTGCAAATTGAACATTATCATGAGGTCGATGGTCGGCAATCCTCCGTTAGTTAGGAACAACATCATACAAAGAGACCTGCACATACCCACTGTGATGGATGTTCTGGCAAAGCTTGCACTTAATCATGCGACGAAGCTCTCCTACCACAGTAATAATCTGGCGAAAGCACTTGTAGCTGGGCCGTACAAGCGTAGGAGACTTAAACGGTTCCGTATTGATAGCCTGCCAACCAGGAAGCTAAAACCTAGAACGATTAGAGCGTCGTTCACGCCTAGTCACTTCGACGTCTGATTTTTGCCGGCTTTTATATTCAGTGGATCTATGCGGAAAGTGCCCGACTTTTAATTTGACCCGATTTTCGCTGTTTCAACTATTCATGAGATATCATCTATATAGGAGGGTCTCTCTCCACTTACTCATCATATCCCCATCACGCGTGCCAGCGGATTATGTCCATCCAGGATGTTCGCTATATCTCAAATATATCATAAAAAAAAAAAAAAAAAAAAAGTCCTAACCCAACAGATGTCAGTCTTTTTAGTTACACAGTAAATCGTTGGACGTTGGCAATGCCGTCTGGAGAGTTTCGCTTTCGTTTTGTGTGTGATATTGTGGTGGCGTAAGTTGGATGCGTAGCAAGCAGTTGAGGTTCTTTGGCTTCCAATTGTGTCCGCATATGGATCACGCACCAGACCGATAGGTACATTCAAACACGCCAACGCTTCTTTCTGTTGTGTGCAGCGTGCCGCAACAAATCACCACGACCTGGCCATATGTATCTATGCGTCCCTGCACACCTGAGGGCGTTAAGTTCGAATTTAAATGTATGCCATATTGTTGTTTGGTACTGCTCAACGCCTCTTTAACCTCATCTGCCGACGAACAATTTAAGTCGGTGCTCCTATTGTCCGTTATAACTCTAAGCTCCAACTCGGCGTCGTTCCATAAATCCGATGTGGTTAAACTAACCGTGTTCAGGTTTTCGAATAAACCACTTTCCAAATTTTTGAGTCATTCTAAGAGCTGGAAAATCTTTTCCATCGTTATCGGTTGTCGAGTTAGAGTTTGTATTATCCGAATCTGTCGTTGTTGCGAAGTGTGTGTCCCAATATGAAATTACACTAATTATTAAAGTTTTCTTGGTCAATTCCGTTGCGGTTCCCGGCTGTCTGCTGTGCATGTATTCAAAGAGTAATCGCCTTGTAATATGGCGTTTGTGCAATTCTTTTTTTATGTCCTTTATATACACAGCGATGTAATCAAGCGCCTTTTCCGGATCCTCAAAATTGCAAAAATTTGTTGATATGCTTTTTTCTAATTGCAAAAGCACCGATAAGTTTGCTTCGTTAATAAGGAGGTCCCCCAGACCAGAATGATGCTTATTTGATATGGACATAGTTCTGTTTTGGCTAATGATATGTTATTATAGTATGTTATAGTTATGTTATGTTCAAGGTGGCAATATAAATTTTTTATTAACTTACACTGAATTGAAGCGACGTCTGGTCTCCTTGACAGGAAATGAACTGTCATCCCACTCAGTAGCCTTTTACAACACTGTACATTCAATGTCGATATCGTTGTTCAATCATTACCAATACTAATAATATCAATACCAATAATACCAATACTAATAATACCAATACTAATCGATTAACCTCGGCAATGCGCACAGTTGTCCAACACTGTCCAACAACAGTTTAAGAGTTGTCCTGCACTGACAAACTGAGTGATTACTATTATTATATTAATTATACCCTTGCAGAGGGTATTCTAATTTGGTCACGAAATGTGTAACGCATGAAAGCAGACATCTCCGACCCTATAAAGTATATGTATTCTTGATTAGCATCAACAGCCGAGTCGTTATAGCCATGTCCGTCTGTCCGTCTGTTTCTATGTAAACTAGTCACTCAGTTGTAGAGCTATCTGAATGAAACTTGGTACAGATCAGTCATTTTTCTACAGGCAGTACATGTGGAAACTGGCCGGATCGGATCACTATATCATATAGCTGCCATAGGAAAGATCGGTTGAAAAGTGCATCAGGGCCCTGCAAGGGTCTTGTCTTGCAACAGATCGTTGCAAAGTGTTGGCTGATTGCTCCAGTTCTCTAACTGAAGTATTTGCTCGCCGAGCTGCGTGCTCTGTAGTGTTTCGTCTCGATCTTTGCTCGAGATGATTTTAGCGAATTACAGTCTGTGAAGATGGTAAACTTCATGCCATGTAAATAATGACGAAATGTTTAACAGCGTTCCCAAAAGCCAATGTTTCTAAATCGTATGAGGTGAACTTTGACTCATACTTTGTGGTAGTGGAGCGATTTTCCAGGCAGGTTGGAAGTAGGATTGAATCATAATTGCATTGAAGAGGTTCACCAGGAGGCAGATTCCTAAAGGAGGTAGTGCTTTTATCATAAGGCCATCAATACCATCGATTCTAGGGGATTTTCTGGATTTTATTAATTTAATTTCTGAAGCGATGTCCTCGTATCTGAAAGGAATGTGTGTGCTCTTGCCCAGAGGCTCGGCCGAGAGACTAGTCACATCAGAAAACACCCGAAGCGAGGGAAGGGAGAAGGGCCTGAATCTGTTTTCCAACTCGCTACCAAAGATACTAGCCTTCTCTTGGTCGGACTTGCACCAGCTCTGATCGATTTGAATAGCAAAGTTCGGGGCCGCTTGTCTCTTAATATTCGTAGTCAATTTCCATATGTTAAAGTTATCGGGCTTCCGTGTATCAATGTTGGTCAGCAGATTGTCTAGGTGTCTACATCTCTCTTCATGGAGGATGTTCTTCAAACGCCTGGCGAGTTCTTTCCATATCCTATTAACCTCTGGGTTTCCATTTCTGATCCACCTTCTGCGAACTCTTCTCTTTTCCTCTAAGAGGGAAAGGGCCTCACCAGAGAGGGGAGAGTTGCGGCTGATGAAGATTCTGTTACCTGCGATCGCATTATTCATATTGTGGCAGATGGAAGTTATGTTACTAGTCAAACGCTCAATACCGTCATCAATGTCGGCCGGGGATTGAAACTTCTGTTCGGAATCAAAGGATCGTTTGAGTTTGCGCTGGAATACTTGCATATTTGCGTTCTGCGGTAATATGATAGGTCTATTCCTACGAAATCATGCGTTTGTTCCAAGAAAATGATTAGCGGTGAAATTTTCAGGATACATTAGGACCCTGATGCTTGTCCTGTGAGCCAAAATTCAAGGCTCCATTATATGGGATTTTAAGTTTTTTTGAATATCTTCCGAGATTATTATCCGATCGCGATGAAATTTTCAAGATATGTTAGGACCCTGACACCCGTCCTGTTCAGGACTCTAGCTTTAATATTTTTCGTTTTATGGGATTTTAAAAATTTTGTTCTCAATTTACGGAGGCGGAAGGGGGCGTGTCAAAATTTTAAGATAAACTTCATCTGCTTAGCCCATAGACGAACCACCATACCAAATTTGGTGACTCTAGCTCTTATAGTCTCTGAGATCTAGGGGCTCATACAGACAGAAGGACACGGCTATATCGACTCGGCTGGTGATACTGATAAAAAATATATATACTTTATGGGGTCTGCCGGACTTCCTTCGACCTGTTACGCACATTTCGACAAACTTAATAGACCCTTTTTTACTTTTTTTTAAAAGTAAAGGGTCTAAAAATGTCTTTGAATTAAAAAAAATATAAAAAGTCGGCACAGGGTATAATAACCGGCTATCTGTTATAAGCAAAACTATCTCCGAAAAGTGTTGCATACTTCTAACTGGTATTTTTAGAATTTTTCGCTTAGGATTCCCAAACGGTTTAAGCGCAGAATTGATATAATATCTGCAAAGACCATCAAAGCGCCTGATAAATTTGTACATAGATATGATACTTTTTGGTCGATTGTAAATTTTGTTGTTTTTGTTTTTTTTTTATACACTTTCATCTCATATTATTTATAAAATGTATGTATATGTATATCAGTGATGCCAAATTGTCCTTTTTCCGGATAGATTTATATTTATATACAGTCCTAACCCAACAGATGTCAGTCTTTTTAGTTACACAGTAAATCGTTGGACGTTGGCAATGCCGTCTGGAGAGTTTCGCTTTCGTTTTGTGTGTGATATTGTGGTGGCGTAAGTTGGATGCGTAGCAAGCAGTTGAGGTTCTTTGGCTTCCAATTGTTGTCCGCATATGGATCACGCACCAGACCGAAGGTACATTCAAACACGCCAACGCTTCTTTCTGTTGTGTGCAGCGTGCCGCAACAAATCACCACGACCTGGCCATATGCATCTATGCGTCCCTGCACACCTGAGGGCGTTAAGTTCGAATTTAAATGTATGCCATATTGTTGTTTGGTACTGCTCAACGCCTCTTTAACCTCATCTGCCGACGAACAATTTAAGTCGGTGCTCCTATTGTCCGTTATAACTCTAAGCTCCAACTCGGCATCGTTCCATAAATCCGATGTGGTTAAACTAACCGTGTTCAGGTTTTCGAATAAACCACTTTTCAAATTTTTGAGTCATTCTAAGAGCTGGAAAATCTTTTCCATCGTTATCGGTTGTCGAGTTAGAGTTTGTATTATCCGAATCTGTCGTTGTTGCGAAGTGTGTGTCCCAATATGAAATTACACTAATTATTAAAGTTTTCTTGGTCAATTCCGTTGCGGTTCCCAGCTGTCTGCTGTGCATGTATTCAAAGAGTAATCGCCTTGTAATATGGCGTTTGTGCAATTCTTTTTTTATGTCCTTTATATACACAGCGATGTAATCAAGCGCCTTTTCCGGATCCTCAAAATTGCAAAAATTTGTTGATATGCTTTTTTCTAATTGCAAAAGCACCGATAAGTTTGCTTCGTTAATAAGGAGGTCCCCCAGACCAGAATGATGCTTATTTGATATGGACATAGTTCTGTTTTGGCTAATGATATGTTATTATAGTATGTTATAGTTATGTTATGTTCAAGGTGGCAATATAAATTTTTTATTAACTTACACTGAATTGAAGCGACGTCTGGTCTCCTTGACAGGAAATGAACTGTCATCCCACTCAGTAGCCTTTTACAACACTTTACATTCAATATCGATATCGTTGTTCAATCATTACCAATACTAATAATATCAATACCAATAATACCAATACTAATAATACCAATACTAATCGATTAACCTCGGCAATGCGCACAGTTGTCCAACACTGTCCAACAACAGTTTAAGAGTTGTCCTGCACTGACAAACTGAGTGATTACTATTATTATATTAATTATACCCTTGCAGAGGGTATTCTAATTTGGTCACGAAATGTGTAACGCATGAAAGCAGACATCTCCGACCCTATAAAGTATATGTATTCTTGATTAGCATCAACAGCCGAGTCGTTATAGCCATGTCCGTCTGTCCGTCTGTTTCTATGTAAACTAGTCACTCAGTTGTAGAGCTATCTGAATGAAACTTGGTACAGATCAGTCATTTTTCTACAGGCAGTACATGTGGAAACTGGCCGGATCGGATCACTATATCATATAGCTGCCATAGGAAAGATCGGTTGAAAAGTGCATCAGGGCCCTGCAAGGGTCTTGTCTTGCAACAGATCGTTGCAAAGTGTTGGCTGATTGCTCCAGTTCTCTAACTGAAGTATTTGCTCGCCGAGCTGCGTGCTCTGTAGTGTTTCGTCTCGATCTTTGCTCGAGATGATTTTAGCGAATTACAGTCTGTGAAGATGGTAAACTTCATGCCATGTAAATAATGACGAAATGTTTAACAGCGTTCCCAAAAGCCAATGTTTCTAAATCGTATGAGGTGAACTTTGACTCATACTTTGTGGTATTAGAGCGATTTTCCAGGCAGGTTGGAAGTAGGATTGAATCATAATTGCATTGAAGAGGTTCACCAGGAGGCAGATTCCTAAAGGAGGTAGTGCTTTTATCATAAGGCCATCAATACCATCGATTCTAGGGGATTTTCTGGATTTTATTAATTTAATTTCTGAAGCGATGTCCTCGTATCTGAAAGGAATGTGTGTGCTCTTGCCCAGTGGCTCGGCCGAGAGACTAGTCACATCAGAAAACACCCGAAGCGAGGGAAGGGAGAAGGGCCTGAATCTGTTTTCCAACTCGCTACCAAAGATACTAGCCTTCTCTTGGTCGGACTTGCACCAGCTCTGATCGATTTGAATAGCAAAGTTCGGGGCCGCTTGTCTCTTAATATTCGTAGTCAATTTCCATATGTTAAAGTTATCGGGCTTCCGTGTATCAATGTTGGTCAGCAGATTGTCTAGGTGTCTACATCTCTCTTCATGGAGGATGTTCTTCAAACGCCTGGCGAGTTCTTTCCATATCCTATTAACCTCTGGGTTTCCATTTCTGATCCACCTTCTGCGAACTCTTCTCTTTTCCTCTAAGAGGGAAAGGGCCTCACCAGAGAGGGGAGAGTTGCGGCTGATGAAGATTCTGTTACCTGCGATCGCATTATTCATATTGTGGCAGATGGAAGTTATGTTACTAGTCAAACGCTCAATACCGTCATCAATGTCGGCCGGGGATTGAAACTTCTGTTCGGAATCAAAGGATCGTTCGAGCTTGTGCTGGAATACTTGCATATTTGCGTTCTGCGGTAATATGATAGGTCTATTCCTACGAAATCATGCGTTGTGTTCCAAGAAAATGATTAGCGGGATGTGGTCACTGCTGAGATCAGAGCGGCTCTCTATAAGGATATTATTGTCCGGGATGCCTTTATAAAGTGCAAAGTCAAGGTTGTTGGGGGCCCCTTGCCTGCCATAGGGGAAGTAGGTATGAGCACCTGTCGCTATGAGGAGGTTAGCAATCATTCGCCCTCTCCTGCACGACCTTGAGCTACCCCAAAGTCCGTCAGTTTTCCAGATACCGATTTTATAATTATTCAATTAAGATCCATTGTGACAGAGTCCGAATAATTTCCTGCTGGCCTACTACTGAATTTTTCCAGTAGAGAATGCAGAAGATTTTCCATCGTGAAAAGTAATAAGAAATATTACGTGACCAACTATCAAAATCATTCCGCATCTCTTCGTAAAAAATCGCTAAGCGGGACTCTAGAACAAAGCTAAACTGCAAGGCATCAGGGCATTGTAGTACACAGGTCGTTACTGGAGTGCTAGAAGATAATGCAGCTTGTTGGGGTACAGTTGAAGGCGGATTCTTATTAAGATTTTGTCGAGGCGACGGCGCTTTCTGTAATCCATTGGCTAGGTCTGCGGCAAAGCTTTGCTTGAGATTGTCAGTATTTCGTTTCTTAATAATGTCTTGAGTATAACGAACAATGTTGGTCAGCAGATTGTCTAGGTGTCTACATCTCTCTTCATGGAGGATGTTCTTCAAACGCCTGGCGAGTTCTTTCCATATCCTATTAACCTCTGGGTTTCCATTTCTGATCCACCTTCTGCGAACTCTTCTCTTTTCCTCTAAGAGGGAAAGGGCCTCACCAGAGAGGGGAGAGTTGCGGCTGATGAAGATTCTGTTACCTGCGATCGCATTATTCATATTGTGGCAGATGGAAGTTATGTTACTAGTCAAACGCTCAGTACCGTCATCAATGTCGGCCGGGGATTGAAACTTCTGTTCGGAATCAAAGGATCGTTCGAGCTTGCGCTGGAATACTTGCATATTTGCGTTCTGCGGTAATATGATAGGTCTATTCCTACGAAATCATGCGTTGTGTTCCAAGAAAATGATTAGCGGGATGTGGTCACTGCTGAGATCAGAGCGGCTCTCTATAAGGATATTATTGTCCGGGATGCCTTTATAAAGTGCAAAGTCAAGGTTGTTGGGGGCCCCTTGCCTGCCATAGGGGAAGTAGGTATGAGCACCTGTCGCTATGAGGAGGTTAGCAATCATTCGCCCTCTCCTGCACGACCTTGAGCTACCCCAAAGTCCGTCAGTTTTCCAGATACCGATTTTATAATTATTCAATTAAGATCCATTGTGACAGAGTCCGAATAATTTCCTGCTGGCCTACTACTGAATTTTTCCAGTAGAGAATGCAGAAGATTTTCCATCGTGAAAAGTAATAAGAAATATTACGTGACCAACTATCAAAATCATTCCGCATCTCTTCGTAAAAAATCGCTAAGCGGGACTCTAGAACAAAGCTAAACTGCAAGGCATCAGGGCATTGTAGTACACAGGTCGTTACTGGAGTGCTAAAAGATAATGCAGCTTGTTGGGGTACAGTTGAAGGCGGATTCTTATTAAGATTTTGTCGAGGCGACGGCGCTTTCTGTAATCCATTGGCTAGGTCTGCGGCAAAAGCTTTGCTTGAGATTGTCAGTATTTCGTTTCTTAATAATGTCTTGAGTATAACGAACAATGTTGGTCAGCAGATTGTCTAGGTGTCTACATCTCTCTTCATGGAGGATGTTCTTCAAACGCCTGGCGAGTTCTTTCCATATCCTATTAACCTCTGGGTTTCCATTTCAGATCCACCTTCTGCGAACTCTTCTCTTTTCCTCTAAGAGGGAAAGGGCCTCACCAGAGAGGGGAGAGTTGCGGCTGATGAAGATTCTGTTACCTGCGATCGCATTATTCATATTGTGGCAGATGGAAGTTATGTTACTAGTCAAACGCTCAGTACCGTCATCAATGTCGGCCGGGGATTGAAACTTCTGTTCGGAATCAAAGGATCGTTCGAGCTTGCGCTGGAATACTTGCATATTTGCGTTCTGCGGTAATATGATAGGTCTATTCCTACGAAATCATGCGTTGTGTTCCAAGAAAATGATTAGCGGGATGTGGTCACTGCTGAGATCAGAGCGGCTCTCTATAAGGATATTATTGTCCGGGATGCCTTTATAAAGTGCAAAGTCAAGGTTGTTGGGGGCCCCTTGCCTGCCATAGGGGAAGTAGGTATGAGCACCTGTCGCTATGAGGAGGTTAGCAATCATTCGCCCTCTCCTGCACGACCTTGAGCTACCCCAAAGTCCGTCAGTTTTCCAGATACCGATTTTATAATTATTCAATTAAGATCCATTGTGACAGAGTCCGAATAATTTCCTGCTGGCCTACTACTGAATTTTTCCAGTAGAGAATGCAGAAGATTTTCCATCGTGAAAAGTAATAAGAAATATTACGTGACCAACTATCAAAATCATTCCGCATCTCTTCGTAAAAAATCGCTAAGCGGGACTCTAGAACAAAGCTAAACTGCAAGGCATCAGGGCATTGTAGTACACAGGTCGTTACTGGAGTGCTAGAAGATAATGCAGCTTGTTGGGGTACAGTTGAAGGCGGATTCTTATTAAGATTTTGTCGAGGCGACGGCGCTTTCTGTAATCCATTGGCTAGGTCTGCGGCAAAGCTTTGCTTGAGATTGTCAGTATTTCGTTTCTTAATAATGTCTTGAGTATAACGAACAAGATTATCTTGAGCAGGCTGTTTGTTAGCCCTAGTTGACGGCAGTGGGTTGCCTCTAGCTGTTTTGGTATTGAGTACGGCTTTGCTAGAAGACGGAGTTTCTGCCTGAGGACGTTCAGCTTGTTTCGGTTGTTGAGAGAACTGTTTGGTGGCAATTTGACCAGCATCCTTGTTTTGCGTTGCGATCGCTTTTTGGTAATACGAGAATCCGACATAATTGGCAGTGTGATCCAAGCTACAATTGGCGCATTGTGCAGCGGAGTCCTTGGATTTTGAGCAATCCATTGTAAGGTGGTCCTTTCCGCATTTGACGCACCTAGGGGAGTTTCTGCAATATGTTTTTGAATGTCCAAAGCGATGACATTGGAAGCATTGTAAGGCGGTTTGGCGGGAGTTCGGGGGCTCGATCGAGACAACATTATAGCCCAACCGCTTGACCTGGAAGAGGTTTCTTCTCCTTGTTGAAGATAGGAACGGTGGACTTCACTTCATGGCCGAGCTTGGCTAGTTCGTCCTCAATGAAGGAAGCCGCTGTAGATTTGTGAAGCCCGCGAATAAAAATTTTTCATTTGCGCTCCTCTTTTAGCCAGAGTACGATAGACCGAATGTAGGTGGCACTGGACGCGAATTCTGTCATTTGGGAGTGTTTTAACACTTAGTTTGTCATCCGAAAGGTATAGTTCATGCAGTTGTTTATCCACAAGGGACCTATCCTTAATCAGGTTGATAACTATGGGCGGAGGCAGCCGGGCAACCGATTTTGGAGGGACATCATTTATATCCATTAGGATATTAGCCTCCTTGTTGATGTCCGGCACACTTTTTGAAGCCGAGGCATTAGGCAGTGACTTAGACTGGCGGATGGGAGATGGTGACTTAGCACCCTTAAGCTGTCTTCAGACGGGCCCTTTTTGAGTGCCACTTTTTGACCGATGAAAAAAGTTGCCATTCACAATATTTGCATCGCGTTCAAACCAAAATCCCATAGCTTTTTGTCCTCACAGAAACTGGTCACACTACGCCATTTATTCAATCAAATTATAGCAATTTGCAAAATATAAAAGCGTAAAATGTATTCTGATGAGAACATTATTGACATTGTCTGCATTTTAACCGCGGTAGCACGAACTAAAAGTGCAGTTTCCGAGCTAGTGCAAGCTAAAAAGAAGAAAAAGAATCACCGCACTGTATGGAGTCGATTTTGGCTAATGCGACGCGACCAGGGGAAGGACATAGCCGCCCTAATAATGAAGGAGCTCCAATACGAGGATCTGGATACATTTTATAATTTTAATAGAATGTCTCCACCAACATTCCATTATCTTTTGGGAATATTGCGTGGCAAAATTGAAAAGCAGGACACTGTAATGGGGCAAGCGATTCCTGCAGAAACGAGACTGCTTATGACGCTGCGTTTCTTGGCCACTGGCGATTCATTCAGGAGTCTGTCTTGTGCATTCCGAGTATCTGTCCCTGCAATTACTTCAATTATTCAAGAGGTGATTAAAGCTAATGTAAGTTCACTTGCAGGAGATTATGTAAAGGTATGTTAAAAACAAGCCGATCAGTCGAGCGGGCGCGACAGGTGGATACCCTGTGCAGGTCTTAAAATAAAAGTATTTTGGAAAAGTATTTTAATTATAGTGGAATTGCTTTGCATGTAGTCTGGCGACACCCCATGTTTCTCTCTCTTACACACGGCATTTATTATACTGCGCGCCAAACCATTTGTTTTTGAAATTTTAGGCAATGTTTATATATATGGGTTTTGGTAATGCAGAAAATTTAAGTTATTTTAATACTATGATAGAAACGTAGGATTGTCAACCAAACGTGTAAGCAATCGCAAATATGAATTAATATAATAATAGTAATTATTCAGTTTGTCAGTGCTGGACAACTCTTAAACTATTGTAAGACAGTGTTGGACAACTGGCCAATTATAATGAAATAATGGCAATAAAACAAATTCCTTAATATTTCCTTTATTAATTGGTCGATCGTTATGAAACTTGCAGCAAATTGCT